>OW386286.2:112608278-113343440 GCA_936432065.2 Rutpela maculata
TATGGGATAGACGAAACACCAGTGCTGCCTTACGCTCCGGGGGATATTGAGTCCGTTGTGGGAAATGAGAAGTGTCTAATTTATTGGAACTACTCTTTTCCCACCGTCAGGCAAATACAAGCCAACAAGCCTGACGTAGTACTCCTCGACCATCAACTCAAGACAATGTTCGTCGTGGAGTTCTCGGCTCCCGCGGAGAACAACATTGTCTTGAAGGAGGAGGAAAAACGGACAAAATATCGAGATCTGCTCTTCGAACTCCGCAGACTGTATCCAGACCATACTGTTAAGATAGTGGTACTGATCATAGGAGCCCTCGGTGGAACGAGACACACACTGCTTTCGGAACTCAAGATCATACCGGCATGCCGAAATTCGGCAGAGATCTTAGCCGGCAGAATGCAGAAGGCCGTCATTCTTGGTTCATTACGTCTGCTCAGGGCACACGATTCCCGGACCCAGTAGTCACTTACCCCACGGGCGTGGGGAGTGGCTACCGGTACTACCAGCTCCCCTCTGTGAGGGTCGGAGCCACAGAGAAGGGTGACTGGTTTTTAGCTCGCTAAAAAAAAAAAAAAAAAAAAAAATAATAATAATAATAATAATATATATAATAATAATAATAATAATAATAATAATAATAATAATAATAATAATAATAATAATAATAATAATAATAATAATAATAATAATAATAATAATAATAATAATAATAATAATAATAATAATAATAATAATAATAATAATAATAATAATAATAATAATAATAATAATAATAATAATAATAATAATAATAATAATAATAATAATAATAATAATAATAATAATAATAATAATAATAATAATAATAATAATAATAATAATAATAATAATAATAATAATAATAATAATAATAATAATAATAATAATAATAATAATAATAATAATAATAATAATAATAATAATATAATAATAATAATAATAATAATAATAATAATAATAATAATAATAATAATAATAATAATAATAATAATAATAATAATAATAATAATAATAATAATAATAATAATAATAATAATAATAATAATAATAATAATAATAATAATAATAATAATAATAATAATAATAATAATAATAATAATAATAATAATAATAATAATAATAATAATAATAATAATAATAATAACAATAACAATAATAACAATAACAATAACAATAACAATAACAATAACAATAACAATAAAAATAACAATAAAAATAAAAATAATAATAACAATAACAATAACAATAACAATAACAATAACAATAACAATAACAATAACAATAACAATAACAATAACAATAACAATAACAATAACAATAACAATAACAATAACAATAACAATAACAATAACAATAACAATAACAATAACAATAACAATACAATAACAATAACAATAACAATAACAATAACAATAACAATAACAATAACAATAACAATAACAATAACAATAACAATAACAATAACAATAACAATAACAATAACAATAACAATAACAATAACAATAACAATAACAATAACAATAACAATAACAATAACAATAACAATAACAATAACAATAACAATAACAATAACAATAACAATAACAATAACAATAACAATAACAATAACAATAACAATAACAATAACAATAACAATAACAATAACAATAACAATAACAATAACAATAACAATAACAATAACAATAACAATAACAATAACAATAACAATAACAATAACAATAACAATAACAATAACAATAACAATAACAATAACAATAACAATAACAATAACAATAACAATAACAATAACAATAACAATAACAATAACAATAACAATAACAATAACAATAACAATAACAATAATAATAATAATAATAATAATAATAATAATAATAATAATAATAATAATAAATAAATTAATAAAATTAATAAATATTCCGAACTTAAAAGAGAAATAAAAAGAATATGGAACCTGGAGAAAGTAGACATCGTCCCAATAATAATTTCCTCAATGGCACTGATCCCTAAGAACCTAAAAGAAAATCTAATAAAACTGAATATCCCGGAGAGTACCTACCATCTTATGCAGAAATCCGTTATTTTAGATGCCACTAATATAGTAAGATCGTTTCTAGAACCTTAGACCCGGAGCAGTGATCTTGCCTTTAGGGCCGATCATAGCCTGGTTAACAAATCACGGTTATAGCGCCAGTAAAAAAAAAAAAAAAAATAATAATAATAATAATAATAATAAGAAGAAGAGAACTGCTCCTCAGCCAATGAATGAGGTGGCCGAAGGTCCACCGAATGAACCGGTTGAGGTTGCAGTCCCAGTCGTTCCACCAGTACCAGAGGGCCTCAGTACCAGAAGGGGGTTGCACAACATAAAACCCCCCCACAAGATCTGGCTGGCCAGAGTGGATGCGGAACTTCGTGCAGCGCTACCAGAAGAGGCTGACATCTGGCACATAAATTGTGCCGTGTATGCTGCCGCTCAACGCTTGTCTCAGGTGGAGAGGCGGAACAGTGCTTCTCCACAAGAGAGAGCGAGACGGCGCATACACAAGATGGAAGCCAAGATCCGGTCGGCGAGGCAAATCGCATCCCGTATCCAATGTGTGATGGACTATATGGCGGCCAATAGGCCTTTCACGCCTAAAGTGCGGCGAGTAGCTGCTAACTTAAGACGCGTCCATCACACACTCAATGGGGCAGTGCTACAAACCACCAAACAGCACTGCCTCGACAGGATACGGATGCTAGTGTCTTGTAAGAAGTCACTAGTGAGGCGGGCGAGGGGGCTAGCGGAAAATCAACTTTTCCGCAAAAAGCCCTCGCGCCTTTTCGAACCGCCTCAGCGTGTTGCTGAAAACCCGCCGACTGCAGATCAGATGGAAAACTTCTGGAAAACGTTGTACGAACAGAAGCTTCCACTCAACAGAGACTCTCCAGCCCTGGCACACTTTGAAACTTTTTGTCAAAGGTTTCAGCAACCACAACAGGTGTGCCAACCGATAACCCCAGAAGAGGTTCGAAGAGCTCTTGAGGGCTCTAAGAACTTTGCTGCTCCAGGTCCCGACGGGATCAATAACTTTTGGTGGAAAAAATTATCCAGTACCCACCACCATTTAGCCAGAATTTTCAATTCATGGCTAAATGGGGAGCAGCAAATTCCTTCTTGGGTTGTCGAGGGGCGGACAGTGCTGATCCCGAAGAACGGAGATTTGTCTAACCCAAAGAACTACCGGCCGATAACCTGTTTAAACGCATGTTACAAGGTGTTTACGCGCATCTTGTACATGCGGGTGCTCCACGCAGTTGAACCGGTTTACGAGCGGATATATGAGCAACGAGGGTCAAAGAGATGTGTCGCTGGCTGTAAGGAGAACCTGCTGATTGACAGGTGTGTCACGCAGGACTCCATGCAGTATAAGCGTAACCTCTCCATGGCCTGGATCGACTACCGCAAGGCATTTGACATGACATCGCATGAGCTTATTGTACACTTGCTCCGATGTCTTGCGGTACCTGGTCCCGTAGTGAGATGCATCGAAGAACTGATGCCGCTCTGGAGGACTCGCTTTACCATTACATCGGGTAATGATAGAGTCCAGACGGAGTCGGTAACATTCAGAAGGGGAGCATTTCAGGGAGACTCCCTCAGCCCCCTTCTATTTTGCATCTCATTACTGCCATTATCCGTTTCGCTGCGGAAAACCCGTGGATACAACTGCGGTACCCCTGGCGATAGGAGGCATAAGGTCACCCATCTGTTTTATATGGATGACCTTAAACTTTATGCCTCCGGAGAGAGGGACCTACACCAGTCCCTCAGGGTGGTACAGGAGTACACGCAGGCTGTCGGCATGGAGTTCGGGTTGGACAAATGTGCACTGGTCCATGTCAAGAGAGGACGATGCGGGAACTACGGAGAGGACGCGCAGCTCGTGGACGGATGCATCTTACATCATCTTGATGCCGGAGAGTCGTACACTTACTTGGGTGTCGAGCAACGCTCCACCCAAGAAGTGAGTGTAGTGAAAAACGCTCTCCGCGGCAAGTATCAGCACCGACTCCGACAGATCTGGTCTTCAGAGCTGTCGGGGAAGAACAAGGTGTCTGCTACCAACATGCTTGCCGTTCCGATCCTTCTCTACTCCTTTGGAGTAGTGAAATGGACTCAAGAAGAGTTGCGTCAACTCGACGTAGGAACCCGCAAGAAGATGCATCTCAATAGGAGTTTGCATCCTAAATCGTCTGTTCCACGGCTATACCTCCCACGACATCGGGGAGGCCGTGGACTCTTGAGTTTGGAGAGTCTCCATAATAGGATGGTTCTGGATGGAGCCTGTAAGGTCATCAGGAGTTCGGATCCCCTCCTCTGCATGGTCCGAGACCATGAAAATGCAGGGGTAGGAGCCTTTATGTTTAAGGCAGCACAGAGAGCAGCCGATAAACTTGGTCTCTCCTTCGACGTCGAGCGGGTAAATCGCGACTCTGTCACCGAGTTGGAATCTGCTCGGCGAAAAGCCCAAATTAAAGCTGCAGAACACAACAACTTTCTGCAGCTTCACACGGATAAGCCAATGCATGGAGTTTTCTATAAAAATATAGAAAACCTTGGCTTATCCGAAAGGCTGACCTTTGCCTTCTTAAGGTCAGCCGGGCTGAAGTCTGAGACCGAGGGATTCATAATGACTTGCCAGGATGGTGTATTTAACACCCTCGTCTATCGTAGTCGTGTCATGGGTATAGAGGTCCCTGATGTCAGCTGCAGGGCCTGCCGCAGGGCGCCAGAGACTCTTATGCACTTGCTGTCGGCTTGCCCGATATATGCAGTCTCGGCCTATATCCAAAGGCACGACGGAGCATTACGAGTGCTTTATTACCATTTAAGGCACTCGTATGGGATAGACGAAACACCAGTGCTGCCTTACGCTCCGGGGGATATTGAGTCCGTTGTGGGAAATGAGAAGTGTCTAATTTATTGGAACTACTCTTTTCCCACCGTCAGGCAAATACAAGCCAACAAGCCTGACGTAGTACTCCTCGACCATCAACTCAAGACAATGTTCGTCGTGGAGTTCTCTGCTCCCGCGGAGAACAACATTGTCTTGAAGGAGGAGGAAAAACGAACAAAATATCGAGATCTGCTCTTCGAACTCCGCAGACTGTATCCTGACCATACTGTTAAGATTGTGGTACTGATAGGAGCCCTCGGTGGAACGAGACACACACTGCTTTCGGAACTCAAGATCATACCGGCATGCCGAAATTCGGCAGAGATCTTAGCCGGCAGAATGCAGAAGGCCGTCATTCTCGGTTCATTACGTCTGCTCAGGGCACACGATTCCCGGACCCAGTAGTCACTTACCCCACGGGCGTGGGGAGTGGCTACCGGTACTACCAGCTCCCCTCTGTGAGGGTCGGAGCCACAGAGAAGGGTGACTGGTTTTTAGCTCGCAATAATAATAATAATAATAATAATAATAATAATAATAATAATAATAATAATAATAATAATAATAATAATAATAATAATAATAATAATAATAATGCATGGCAGAGTAGCACTGAGTATGGCATGTAACAATCTCAGGAGCTCGGATCTGCTCCTGCTATTAGTGAGAGATCATGAAATGGCAGGGGTGGGCGCAGGATTGTTCAAGGCAGCAAAAAGAGCCGCAGATGAACTTGGTCTCGTATTCGACATCAGACGAGGTGGCCGGCGCGGTGCTGATCCAGAGTCAGTCACCGAGCTTCAGTCAAATCGTCTGAAAGCCCAAATAAAAGCTGCCGAACAGGAGAACCTGTTCAGGCAGCATGTCGATAAACCCATGCACGGTGTGTACTATAAGAACATAGAAACACTGGGTTTATCGACTAGGCTGACATTCGCCTTTTTAAGGTCAGCTGGGCTTAAGTCGGAGACCGAGGGATTCATTGTGGCCTGTCAGGATGGTGTAATAAACACCTTGGTCTACCGAAGCCGCGTAATGGGTGTAGAGGTCCCTGATATCAACTGCAGGACCTGCCGTCAGGCGCCGGAATCGCTGATGCATTTGCTTTCAGCATGCCCGATATACGCGATTTCGGCCTACATCCACCGCCATAACGCGGCTTTACGAGTGCTATACTACCATCTACGGCACTCGTACGGGGTAGATCAAACACCAATGCTGCCTTACATCCCCGGAGATATTGAGTCCGTTGTCGAGAACGAGAGGTGCCGAATTTATTGGAACTACTCGTTCCCGACCGTCAGGCTAATTCAAGCCAACAAGCCTGACATAGTACTCCTCGACCATCAGAACAAAGTGATGTTTGTCATCGAATTCTCAGCACCTGCTGAGACAAACATCGCTTTGAAGGAGGGGGAAAAACGGACCAAATATCGTGATCTCCGGTATGAGCTCCAAGTGCTGTACCCAGACTACTCGGTCAAGATGGTCGTCCTAATAATCGGCGTACTCGGAGGGATGAAGCCTTCGCTGCTCTCAGAATTAAAGATCATACCGGCCTGTCAGAATTCGGCAGAATGGTTGGCAGGTCAGATGCAGAAGGCGGTTATCTTGGGGTCCCTTCGTCTGCTTAGGGCACATGATTCAGGTGTTTACAGTCACTAACTCCACAGGTCGTGGAGAGTGGCTGTAATGAATTAGCCGGCGCGGCTACCGTGTGGTGTCGGAGGCCACGGAAGCCCTGTCCGGCAGCGGGAAACCGGAAAAAAAAAAATAATGATAATAATAATAATAATAATAATAATAATAATAATAATAATAATAATAATAATAAATTATGTTTTTGGATTGCATTTATAACTGTCTTAAATCGAAATTTTGTATTGGTATGATAATTGTCTGAATGTGATTAATCTTAATGTCACAATTTCTAGATTTTAAAAAACTCAATATGCACCCTATCCACTACTTCCACATCCAGATTCTCTATCCAAGTCACTCACAACGAAAAAACTTCGTATGTGAAAATAATTGTTTATGGAACTTTAATAATATAATATTTGAAATCCTCTACCCCAAAAACCCATAAAACCATACCCCACATCGGTAGTGGGGTGGGGGTGGTGACAGGGGGGTGGTAGTGGGGGTGGATGAAGTAAAAAAATATTTTGAGGTTTCTTGTTCTTGTACATACACTAAATCAATTTTTTTTCCATCCCCTTTAATAAGGGGGTGGGGGTGGTAATGGGGGTAGCTAATGCCAAAAATTTTTTTGAGACCTTAGCTTCTCTTGTAGTTACTAAATACCAATTTTATGGACTCTTCCCTGCTTTATTTAGCCATTTACCCCAAATTTACCCCCCAACCCTTCGTCGGAACAATCTGAAAATATAATCTAGTTCCAGATCTAGTTAAACTACATATGTGTACCAAATTTTAAGTCAATATCTTAAATGGTTCCAGAGTAAACGTGCGCACAAAAAAAAGTTACAGACAGACCGACAGACAGAAATTTTTTTTTGCTCAAACTTAAAATCTCGACGTTTCATGACATTTTAAGCTTATTTGAACAATAAAATTTTTTTTTAAATTTTGTTACTATACTTCCACTGGATTTGGAAGTAAAATATCTATCTAGACACCAAAACCTAATATATATATACTCAGCCATTGTATTGGTTAGATAAACCGGAACGAAAATTTTTTGCAAGACTTCAATACAGGGACTGGATTTTATATGGGTATTAAGATTTTGTTTATATTAGGTACAGCATTTGATAAAGTAAATAAAACTAAACTTCTCAACTGTATTTCTCAGTTGTTTCTTATTGAGATTTAAACATTTAGACAATATGTTATAAATATTTTAACTTATTTACATACATAACTCTTATATGTATTTTACTATTGACATGATAAAATGAAGCAAGTCAACAATATAATTTACCCCATTATTACTAATTTAGTAAATTGAAGTACTTTTGCTTAAGTACTGTTGCTGTATTTGTATTTATGCATTTATATTCTCTTATTTATATACTGTTTTAACTGACCTATATATGTGCTATTAAACTTGTTACAGTCTATTGTATAGATGATATTAGTTTCTTTTTCATTATGCATGGAATATTTATTATTATTTTTAATTGGTTGATTCATTTTAGTGTACATTTTTTATAACCGGTTGATAAAAATGTTTCAAATCTTTGTATGTTTGAGTATAGTTGACTACACACTTATTATGCGTGTAGTCAACTTTACTTACTTGTTTACTTTTTTTTTTAATTTACAGATCTCGGATGGGACAATTGATTTAAAATATTTGTTAAATCATTAATGATACTTTTTGCAGTTATCTGACCACTTGAGATTAGAATTTAAATATCTCTGAGACCAAACATTTTCAGTGGGTTTTAATAATACCAACTTTATTGTTCTTCATTGTGACATCCAAGAAATGTATAACGTTATCTTTTTTTTCTTCAAGCGTATTAAAATGTTTAAATTATGTCACCAAAAACAGAAGTAGAAGTAGGACATTGTTTTACTAGTAACAAAATGTTAGTACCGAACGCCACCGTAGTGGACATTGTTTTACTAGTAACATAATATTAGTTCCGAAAGCGCCGCCGTAGTGGGTATTGTTTTACTAGTAACATAATGTTAATACCGAAAGCCACCGGTGGCGAGCTATCCACTAGCCACTTGTCATATTGTGTCAACATGTAAGACTATAGTTTGAATATTTGTACATTTATGATAAATAAATGAATTTTTGCATTTTAATACGCTTGAAGAAAAAATAGTATATATTACACGGAGTAGAACGCCTTTTTTTGTGTTTCGCCCAGTTTGCGGCTTCGGCTTCGCCTCAGCCGCAAATCCTGGGCTCAACACAAAAAAAGTTCTACTCCTAGTAATATAATATACTATTAATTTCGACAATAAATTGCAGTCTTTAATTTTAGTATTATAGATAACGCTCATAAGATAACTTCTTAAGGCTTTATTTATACTTTTCACAGAAAGGAATAGTATATTGTATTTACCATTACTTTTCTAACATTGCAGATATATCGTTTGTAGAGAAAAATATTCATATCATTGTGCTGCTGATAACCAAATTATGAATAACTTTCAACATGTCCATCTGTCTGTCCATTCGTCACGTTTCTTATAAGTAAAATAACTAATAAATGGTTGACCGTTTTGAAAGCACAGTAAATTAGTGTTAGCTTTAATTAAAAAAAAATCTACTGGTAAATATGAAAGTTATTAAACCTTTTAATAAATAAATTGTACATGAAGAATGTACATGAAGGCGGTTGAAATACTTGATAAGATTTTACAGAAATAGAAATTCTACATAATATACTGACGAGCATTTCGCTAACCTGGCTGAAATCAAGTAGTAAAAAATTAGAATTAGTAAAAATATAGCAATTACTGGTATTTAAAAATGTGGGGGACCATTTTATATGGAAATTTGGGCCCCCTTGCATACGAATGAAATATAGGTCAAATAAATAAAAGGCTTTGAATTACTTATTAAAAATGTTAATGGGCACTTTTTTGTAGGACGCCGCCGAAAGGTTGAACAAGGGATTTATGTTATCTTCTTCTCGCTACTTAAAATGAAGTAAATAGATCACGTCATTTGTTCCAAGACCATTTTTGGGCCCAATCATAACCTTCTCGGTTAAGGCCCTTGTATATCTTAATTCTACCGTAATCCACATACAATCCTGACATGCAGGAAGCAAGAAGTACTTCGTTTATGTACGGCTAGATCGAGATGAGAATGGTGTGAATGCGATCGCTGGCTATTGCTGCCAGTGCAAGAATGGTCTGCGTACAGTGAGTTGTGCTCATGTCTTTACTATTTTGTGGTACATACCTAGGCTACGGAAAGCATTTTACAACTCTTAGTGGATTGTGTGAGTTGGACGAAAACCCGACTCTTATCTGATGCAACCAGATTAGTTCTTCCCCCCGTTTTCGAGGATGCCGAACACCGTGGTGGTGGCAGAATTTCTCGTTAAGGTGATTCACTCCCGCAAACGACCAAAAACCAGCCCCAAACGGGGTCAAACGCGTACTATATAGTGGAAGACCAGACCCTCTGAATTCGACACCCTCTATACAACTCGCGAACACCCACCTAAAAAATAGGTAATCTGATGTAAAATAACCCGCTAAACTTGATTTTTGAATTCGCCCATTGATTTGAGATTGCCAAAATGACCAAATTGGCAATTTTCTAAAAAAAATAAAAATTATGTGTTATTTTTTGTTTTTCATATAACACGTCATATAATTTTTATTTTACTTCAGAATTTTTAAATTTTTTTACATAATACTCTCTAACTATTCTTTGATATGTTGAAAGTAAAAAACTTTACCTAAAAAATAATTAGTTGGCAAAAAAAAAATAACAACTTTTCTTTGACGCAAAATCTTTAAAATTTGCAGAGTAAAATGTCCGATCGAGGTATCTTTTTTATTTTTAAAGTTAGGTGCCTACTATAACCGAAGAAAATGTTCCGAATGAACTAAATAAAATCTTTTATAAGAAGTTTTTTTTGAAATTTTGCTCCCTTATCGAAATATTCCTTGATTGGTTCAGCGTCCGAACGAATGCGCGCTACTATGAATCGGCCGCAATCGCATCTAGAGCTAAACGCAGACACGTGCCGGGTGATTATTATTTTCCAGTATCCATTTATGTTAAGTTGAAAGTGCATTTTGTCTCAGTCCTTATATTTAGTGCGTTATAAACACATAGTTTCGCATAATAAATTATAATTACTCGGATAGGAAATCAAAGGAAACAAGCTAAAAACGTACTCTTCGCCTGTTAACTGGATTTTTATATAATTGTTATACATTCAATAGGATACTTTTCGCAGTTTTTTGTAAATAATGTTACTTTTAGACATTTTTAATTTTATAGTACGATCTTAGTTGGTAAATGACTTGGTAAAAAAACTATACCAAACCCCATTTGGGTTTCGATTACGAGTCAAAAGAACTACACCACCACCTTACACGTAGAAGAATGTAAATTTTTACATTATAAGACATATTTTCACGGTTGTATATTACATTATGAAATGTATATTTGTAAAATATATAAATAATTAGAAATAGTAAAATGAAATATTTCACCAGATTTCTATTCAATTACAAAAACATAAAAATTAAAAAAAATTTTTTTCAACAGTAAAATCACAAGAGTTTTTTTTTATCGGATAAATTTCTCTTTGTAACGAAATAATTTTGCCAATCAGTGATTTTATGAGAAAAACTGACATGAAAAAATCGCGAGACCGAAGATCGAGCGATTTTGTCAAATGTCAGTTTTTCGAGCAAAATATTGAGTTAAAAAGAAATTTATCCATAAAAGAAAAGCTCGAGTGATTTTTGGCAAGATAAATTAACGACAGAATATGTGAACGAATAACAATTAAAAATAATTATAATTTTCTCAAAACGACTCATATCGTACAGTATAATTTCCACAATACTTAAAAATTATAGCCGACACTACAGATTTTAAAATGACGTGCGACTACTAGATATACTCTGCTTTTGAGGAACAGGCATTTTTATTGTGATAAGAAACGATGCACCTTTTTTATCGCTATCAAAGTGACAAAATGTGACTGTCAAATAGACTTTTTTATATAGGAGTTAATTTATCAAATTTAAATCATTAAGTAATAACATTTTTATTTATCGATCGATTTTGTTCTAATAGGGTTCTTCTTCTAGCTAACACTAATTTACTGTCCAAATTTCAGTACAATCGGAATTTTCTTTCTTCAGTTATCGTGCTTACAAGAAACGTGACGGACGGACAGACAGACGGACATTTTGAAAGTTGTTCAGAATTCGTTCACTAACACAATGGTATGAAAATTTTTTGTCTGCGAGCGATATTTACGGCTTTAGAAATGTACCGATCAAATGCAAAATCCGATGACATTTCTGTGGCTCTAAAACAATATTTAGAACAGAAAAATTTATTTTTATCACTAAATCCAGTTTACCATGCACAATGTAGAAGATCGTATACCCGAACTGCTTATAAAAGAAAATCAGATATTGTAAATCCTAGTCCAGAGAATACAAGTAAAAAGGGTATTTCTGCAATGTGCTATTTACAAGACAGCCTACCAAATTAAGCCCAGAATTCCAAATGTTTTAGATTTTGGATGGTACCTAAAGGAGGAAATCTTATTTCCAAAGATGATTTCAAAAAGCCCAAAACCCAATTTTATTAAGTTAACTCCATTTTGTAAATGTAAATTATATAACTGTACTACAAGCTGCAAGTGTAGCAAAGCAAACGCGCAATGTAACATAAGTTGTTTATGCGAAGGAAAATGTAATCTTTAGTACCCACTTGCTGTTATAATTAATGAAAATATATTTTTTAATGTGTATGTTTCGAGATTATCTACATAATTGCATAACATTTAATTGCAAATAGAAACTAAATAATCCGTAGACTCACTTGATCGCTTAAACGACACCACAGATGGGCGACGTTAACAGAAGTTATGCTTTAAATTAATGCGGACGAGTTGCGCGGCCGCTTCCAACAGCGTCATCTCGTTACATGAGCCGAATTTCCAAAAAATCTCTTTATAAAAAAGTTTGTTTAAAGTATATGGAACATTTTTCTCGTTTATACTATAACTCTCTCTTTAAAAATAAAAAAGTTACCTAGATCGGGTATTTTTCAACGCAAATTTTAAAAAACCGCGACAATAGAGGGTAATTATATTTTTTTTAGGCACTATATTATTAGTTACACTATATTCTTTGCCGTCAGCCTGTCCAAGAATATTGGAGGGATAATGTGTAAAATATTGGTCAAAATCGGAATTAAAATAAAAAAGATATGATGTGTTATGTGCAAAACAAAAATTAACACATAATTTTAAAATTTTTCAAAAAATTTGCGAATTGACCGATTTGGCAATCTCAAATTAATGGGCGAACTCAAAAATCAAATCCAGAAGGTCATTTTACATAATATCATCTGTTTTTTAGGTGGGTGTTCGCGAGTTGTATAGACTACTTTTAAAATGCTTCCTACAGATTGGCTGCTCTCCGACTAATAATTGTCTGAGGGACTCTTACTTAGTAATCCCCTGTTTTCGAGGATGCTGAACACCGTGGTGGTAGCAAAATTTCTCGTTGGGGTCACCCACCCTCGCAAACGGCCAACAACCACCCACAAACGGGGTCAAACGCGTATTATAATTGTTTGGTGATCCCCGTTTCGAAGATGCTGAACACCGTGGTGATGGTGGAATTCCCCCCCGGGGTGACCCACCTCCATAAATGGCCAATAACCTTTTAAAGGGGTGAAAGTGCGTTCTCAGCATACCCCCAGTAGTCCAGTCAAATTAGACATCATAAAAAATTTTGCGTACTGCGGACTTTTTTTGTGGAAGTTGTTTAAAAGGGCATAATAAGCAAGCACAGAAAACTACACCCTGTTACACCATGTGCGTCCCCTATTTTTAGGGGTTGAAACTTTGAAATTTTACTTATGTGTCCATATCTGTTTCCCTATTGCCCGTAGGGCTCTTTACCAAGTTACACTTTTTGAAGATTCATCCCTCCTCTACATAATATTTATATTACACATTTGCCGTAGGACAAACGGTTTTGGCTGTACGATGCCGGAAAGGTCGCACTGTCCGAATTTGGGGGTCTTCTGTACAGGACAAACGGCTATTATTTCCAATCTGCAATACTACACATACTAATGCCCTTAAGTAGGGATGATGATTTGTGAAAAAACTTTCATCGAATACCGCGCGGTTTCCATGATACGGGATGTTGAAATTTTGAAAACCCATTTTTTAAAAAAAAGTGAACCTACTTTTTTTCGATCATTTTTTTTTTCATGTATGTACGACCTTAATATAAGAAAATTTACGTTGGTTTCATTTTAATACATTCGTTGGTTTAGGAGCTAGACAGCAAAATATGTCAAAAATGGCTATTTTGGTATTGTTGCATTAAAAAAACCAAAACCAGTATAATTCTGGTAAATGTTTTTGTTTATCCTAAAAGTCCAATTCATTGCGCATAGAAAATGTGTTTTTGTATTTAAGTAGGATCAACACTTATTGTGTAAGAACGATTTATGCCATGTGTTCTCCAGTCTCCTTTTTCACAATTTTTTTTGCGGCCTTATGGTTCATAGTAGGGCAGAAAGCATTATACACGTGGACAGGGCACATAATAGGGTGTTAAAATGGGTCTCTTGTTAAAATGCATTTGAATTATCACTATTTCATTACTGTACAAAGGGGCCCAATTTGGTTCTTCTCCTTAACTTATTTCCAAGAAACTGCAAAGGGTATTCTAAAGAACATTCAAAAATTATAAAAAAACTTTTAAAAACCGTTGACGGATGCAATGCTAACATCTAGTTTGCTTATATAAAATTTATTCAGTTGCCTGTGACGATATAAGTATAGGTATAGGTACCGTTAGACAATAAATATACACGATACCTATTTAATTAATAAAGCTACAATAAACAGAACCGGCAGTTGGGGAAGAATTCGATTTAATTTTATTTAAAATCACTAAAAAAAACATTTTAACTAACGTAAAGACTATATTGTGTACCATAGCCCAAATATGGTAAAAGGATAAATGGACTTTATATACAAAAGTAAGAGAAATAAGTTTAATTTCCGAGTTTAAACAAATTCACTAAAATATACGCGAAAAGGAAGCACTAAACGACTTGATAAGCAGATGAGGCTGCAGGGGTCTTGGCGAGGGTTGCTCGAGGAAAAGGCCTTTTCATATTAACAACCCTGAATCCTGTATTTTCAAATATATTCCAATATGTTGACTTACTCAATAACTAATCAAATATCAGCGGATATACATATGGTATATAACAGATTGTAAAAAGGATACAAAAAATATAAGGATGTGAAAAATACTCAAAATTTATACTACATGGTTAATTAAACCTTAAGGCTAGGATTTTGCAGAGTGAGAGGGAAATATGCGTTTATTTTCGGTTTATTACAAATATTTAAAAAATCATAAATGGTATGATATTAAAAATAATTTCAGATACTTCCTATTGCTCTAAGGAATACAACTATATATAGTTTTTATCATTAATTTTGTATATAGGCAAATGCCATACTTTAATAATGAAATTAGGCTCTATTTTCTTTGACAAACTACGATATTTAAATATAACAGAAATTTATAATAAAAAATATATATAGTTGTATTCGTTAGATCAATAGCAACTATCTAAAGCAGTTTTAAGATTATACTATGTGTAGTTTTTTAACTATTTACAATAAACCGAAAATAAACGCATATTTCCCTCTCACTCTGCAAAATCCTAGCCTTAAAGTTGTGGGAAGAAAATACCTCTTTTATATACATATATCATTTAACAAAAGGGCGCAAAATAATGCCATCTGATGCCTACTATTTAAACTAAGTTGAATTTTAAGATTTTATGAATAGGGTTTTCATTAAAGACACCAAGACACGTGACTAATTACTTTAAATTTTATGCTTGTCATGTTTAAGTCAGATTTGGGTCGCGTGCGCCGACGTCACAGATTTTGAGACCTTAGGAAAAACAAACAGCTGTCATTGAGAAATCCGCCGATTAAACGTGTTTCTTTAAAGTGAATTTTGCAGTGTTTGTGCCATTTAAGAACTTGTTGTTGGATTATTTAACATCTACAACTATTCTTAATACTATTATATAAACAATTTTGATCGTCAGGATGAGGGTTAGTTCGTATTTTGCAGAATTGTCTCCTGATGTAGAGGTTAGGTATACGGCTGCCATCGAAATAAATCCCTATATTTTGAGAAAAAAATACTTTAGTACAAATATTGATGTATTTCCAAATGTTACACATAGGGATGTTGCAAATTACTTGATTTTTGAAAGAATTACGTAGACAGAAGGACGAATTGAAGGCATTGAGAAGTCTTCAAGCTATTTGTGGTTAGGTGAAAGAAGTACTCTGCAATAAATTTGCAGGATAAAAGCTTGTTACAACGGTAAGAATTAGTTATCAACCATTTTTTTCATATATTGCCTAATTAAATGTTGTTTTATAAATAATTACTAATGCAGAAATTAATTTTTTAGCATATGAACTCTTAGGCATCATGAATAAAAGCCATTGACTCCTTGGACTATTGCAGATTCAGATGGTTCCTTAATGCTCACTGGGATTGTGTTGCCAGTCTAGACAAAACATGTTCACCACTTAACAGGAAATCTTTCCTTTTAGTTTTTTAGCAATGAACATGGCTATGGTTGGAGATTAACCGCTGTAAATTTTGTGAAAAAGACACTTTATAAAATAAACAATGAAAGACTGACGTACCTACTGTAAACTGTTTAAAGTATGTAATAAGATGTACACAATTTCTTCCAGCGGTTAACCCCGCGTCTATACCTTACATACCTATAGATTGGACTACGCAAACCATTGTAATTTTTGTAAATTTTTTATTATAATATATTATATAAAATTTTACTATTTTATGTAGGTCAATTGTTAATTATGATTTGTATTCTCTTAAATATACTCTCCCTCCGTGCAGTTCATGCTTCGCTCAACTAAAATTTAAATAAGAAATAGTTATTAAAAATAGAGACAAACCAATATAAAATGTTAATTTTCTTTACCATGGATTGTTTATTCTTGTTTGAGCAGCAGTTATTACTATCACAATCATTCTTATGCATTAACTTAAAGTATTTCTTTTAAATGCCTGAATTGTTTTACCTAACCTCTTCTGGCTGTAAATCGACGTTATTTTACAAAAACTGATGTTGTCTCGGATTGCCACACTTCCACAATTAATAATACAATAAAAACTAGCCATTTTGTATGATATAATATCGATAAAAACTCTAGGATTACGAAAAAATTTAATTCTGAGGTTCAGTCAGTCGCCATTTGACAGCTAATGACAGCGGTTTGTTTTTCCTAAGGTCTGGTACCTGTGACGTCACGCGCACGCGACCCATAAATCATATATAGATCTCCCATAGCATTTTCCATAATCTTCTCTGTCATGCATTTCGACAAATCGTACGGCTATTGACCCTGAAACTCTAGTTGTTTTTTACGCAACACAGGCGTACATGGGAAATTGTTTATTTTCAGTTTTCTTAATTTTCATGTGTTTTTGTGTTCTTTTCAGAACTACGTAATATACATCAGTTATTTCGGTGTTAAGCAATAATAATGACGATAATGATAATATTTGGTTAAGTAATGTTTTTCTTATGTTTTAGTCGTGTCTCATTATTGAACTTTGTTTTTAACATCAAAAACTTATCTTTCTGTTGTTTAATATATTAAAAATTACTTTACTTCCACTGGATGTGGAAGTAATTATCATATTTACAAAATCAATCATGAAAATTTTAAATTATTGTGAATAGATGTTCTTCTAGTCACCCCCGCGAGGGTTAGGCGCAAAAGGGGTTAGAAGCGGCTCAGAGTAATTGCTACATCTTTTTTGAGATGTAGTACCCATCTGTACAGTTCCATCATCTTTTTGCCAGAAAGATACCACTGTGCACAGATGAAAGCCATTTTCATCCTCCGTAACGGATGGAAAAGGGTTACGGGGTAACTCATAATAATTGCTACACCATATTTTGAAGCCTGCTGCTCAACTGAGCAGTTCCATAACTTTTTTTCCAGAAAGACACCACTACGCAGCAGCGAAAGTGATTCTCACCCCTCGAAAGGAAAATGGTCAGGGATTGGCTCAGAGTCATTATTGCTGCACTTTTTTTTTGAGATATACAACTCATCTGAGTGGTTCCGTAATTTTTTTTAGAACAAAGATACCGCTGTGCACCCGCCTTATTGAGAATCAGCCCCAAAGGGGGTGGAAAAGTGTTAGGGGGTACTTCAGAATATTTTTGCACCGTCTTTTAAAGTTATCTGTTCAACTGAGCAGTTTCATAATTTTTTTGGAACAAAGATACCGCTGTGCAGTCGCGAAAGCGATTTTCACCTCCTGGAAGAGGTGGAAAAGGGTGGAAGGGTGTTTAAATGTAAGTCGGAACCTTTGACTGAAGTTTTCCACCGTGCTGAAAGATACAAATATTTTTTTATAGAAACGTAGTTGTTAAATGTATACGAGCGCTTTGTGTCTTTTGATAATTTATAAACGCCCTTTATTTGTACACTCATGAGCAAAAGTATTGCATATTTTCAATATTTGGTGCTACGTAAAAGGTTCTGTTTATTTATAAATATTTTTAGCCACAACGTAAAAACACATTCCTTTATAATAACAAAAAGTAACAAAAATTGTTATCCTGAACCAATTTAAGGTAAACAGCCGGATCCCCATTTAAAATGAAAAATTCTTGTTATTCCTTTTTTTTACTTCGTTGTTTCAGAGAGAATGTAACATTATTTCATCATTCATACACAAAGTATCGACATAAACCTATAAACGTTTATTAGGTACTGTTCTATCAAATGGAACGTAGGCCTAATTACAGCGAGCCGGTAGCTGCTCAAGTCTTTGTCTTGTATGAAGTGGGTGTCAAACAAATGGAAATATTGGAACGCTTTCATATGCTCCACTTAGGACATAGGGAAACAGTTTTCTAAATAAAAAATTAATAAAATAGAGAAGGATAGATATCAAACTATTTTAAAAATTCAAAATATGCAATACTTTTGCTCATGAGTGTATAACGGGTGGGGCATTTAAGTTGGCAGACGCGAATAACTTGAGATTAAAGCATTTTCGAGAAAAATGTTTCAGATAAAGCTTTCATCATTTCAAAAGCGCTTTTAGCTTGATGGAGAACTTCACGGTCATTTGAAGGTCAACTTTGTTTTTTAAATTTCAAATCTATACTTTTTACAGATTCATATTCTAGGTGAAAAAATAAACAAGCTATGTTTCAATTATTTTTTTGTTTAGCCCCATTGTTTGCGCGTAATTAAGCATTGAATGTAGTAGTAGCACATTTGTAACTATAAAACAAGAAGCTCATCATTTAGTAATAATAATAATAAATTAGTAAAGCAGAACCTAAAGATCCTAAACCTAAACCTAAAGATGAAACTGCAAGCAAAAGCACAGATGCTGAGAAGATATACCAAAAAAAGTAACCACTATCAACACAATAAGCTCTTTGAAGAGGACGCCAAAAAATCTGACGCCAAATGAACGGCCAACAGACTGAAATAGAGACACAGCAACATATCCAGGACTTTTGGCGCGGAATCTTCGAGGACGAAGTGACTCACAATGAGAACGCTCTGTGGATCGAACAAGAACGAAGACAGCACCGAAGAAGTGAACCCAATGCATGGCCGGACCTAAAAGTGGATGAAGATGTAGCGATAATTCAGCAGACGCATAATTGGAAAGCACCTGGACCAGACAGGGTACAGAACTTCTGGTTAAAACACCTCAGCGCTCTGCATGAAAGCTTAACAACAGCCGTCAATACTTTCCTCCTGTATAAGGAGGACTCTAAGGATCCTAAAAACTACCGGCCAATAACCTGCCTATCAACGATATACAAAATCATCACCACCGTACTAGCAAATCAAATCTACAGCCACCTGTTAAAGTACCAGATACTCCCAGAAGAACGGAAAGGTTGTAGAAAGGCTTCCAGAGGCTGTAAGGATCAGCTGCTAGTGAGTAAGACTATCACATCGTTTGCAAAGTAGTAGTACAGAAATCATGGCAGACTACAAAAAGGCGTTTGATAGCGTTCCTCACACTTGGATTGTTGAATTCTTGAAAAATTACCGTGTGTGTTCAACAATAACAGATTCCATCACTCGAAAGGTCCCGTAAGAACAGGGAACACGCAAATTAAAAGAGGAATTTTCCAGGGAGATTCTCTCTTGCCTTTACTGTTTGGTCTGGCACTCGCCCCCCTTTCAAACCAACTAAACAAACGGAGAGCTGACTTCGAGATCAGTGGCAACAATAAAGTAAACCATCTTTTCTATATGGATGCACTGAAGTTATTTACTAAGAATGAAGCTTAACTAAAGCGAAAGCTGGATATCGTCAAATCATTCAGTGATGATACCATGATGGAATTTGGCTTAGAAGAATGCGCCCTAGTGGTTCTCCAGCGAGGTAAACATGTGAAGAGTCTAAACATCATGCTGAGTGATCAATCTGCAAGTATGGATCTGGGAGAAACGTATAAGTACCTTGGTGTTGAGAAGTCCGCCGGAATCAACAAAGACGAAATGAAGAGTAGGTTGCTAGGGAATATTACCGTCCCATTAGACAAGCTCTTAAGGCCGAGCTAAACGTCAAGCACAAAATCGCAGCAATAAACACTATTACTGTCCCCGTGGTTACCTACAGTTTTGGAATTGTCAATTGGCTTCTAAGTGACATGGCGAAACGATGAAGAAGACGAGGAAAATCCTAACAATAGGCGGAATTTATCATTCACAAGCAGATGTGCACAGGTTATAGGTTAAGAGGAAGGGCGGCGGCCGTGGATTAATAGAGCTAGAATCTTCATCTATTGTGGGCCCAGTCCCACGGTATTGGACAGCATTTCAAAACTTTCATGCTTGAATTTTCTTACGTACCCTGTATACTTGGTGGAAAAGTACTGCAAGGGCGGTCCTGGATTGTTATTCTGGGGAGGGGGGTAATTTGTAAAAGGTTCGTATTTTTTGTTCGTTTTTGTTGTATAGAGTTAATAAAGTTATAAAAAACTAGGACCGCGTTTGACGTACTGCCCCTGCCAGCTGCATTTTTCAAACTTAATACTTAAATATCATGGAAACCTTTGACTTTAGGGGGTTGGGCCGATTGAGACTTTTAATCAGCATAGTTTAAGTACAACATACTCCAGTGTAAATGGAAAACAGTAAGGCCCTAGAATACTACCCTGCGGGACACCTTCAGTAATATTATTAAAATTTGAAACTTCAGATAACTTGTTGACGTCGCGCAGAAAGATAATTTACAAAAAAAAATCAATAATTGCTGTATTAGAAAAACCAAAGTATTTCAATTTAATACATAAGGTGGCATAATTCGCGGCATCAAAAGCCTTACTGTAATCTAAAAGAATTAAGCAAACGTGATGATTAACATCAATTTCTTTAAAAATGTCGTCTCTTACTTTTAGAAAAGCGGTACTAATACTTATATGGAGCCCGAGAACCAGATTGTGCAGCAGGTAAAATATTAAAATTATTAAGATATGTAGGTATTTGCTATGAAACTACTTTTTCTAAAATTTTGGAAAGTTGGCAAAATGCTTATAGGACGAAAATGACCTGCAAGGAAAGAATTAAATCTTAGGAGCAGGGATAATATTAGCATCTTTCTAGTAATCGTTAATGTTCAAGAAGTTATGCAGTCAACGCACTTGCAGTATTGGATCGGGACTATCATTGTTGGTGAATTTGACGAGGTGGTCCAGTACACTGGTCCGCACGATCACCTGGCTTGACTTCGCTAAATTTTCTTGTGGGGATAATTTAAAGAAAAAGTTTGCAAAGATATGAACACTTATCCATTTTTCCTATTTTCTAATTACAGAGATGTGCTGCAAAGAGAAAAATGGTTGAAACAAAAGTTGTTTCTTTCTTCATGAAGAATACGAATCTGTAAGAAAAAGTAGGAATTTCCATTTAAAAAAACAATGTTGACCTTTCAATGACCGTGACGTCATTTGATCCCGATTTTGAAATGAGGAAAATTTTTTCTGAAAGATTTTTCTCAAAAATGCCAACTTAAATGCCCTACCCGGTAAAATGGGCAATACGCGACACACTGAAATTGTGATTGGTAGAACGGCAAAGTAACGATCGTTTTTGAACTCAAAACTATGAAACTTAATATTTATTGTAAAAATGCATCCATAAATACGCCGATAGAGCGAAAATTCAATTAAACACAATATGAAAAAGAGAAAAAATATTAAAATAAATTTATATACGGTGATATCCATTGAAAGCTTTCATTTCTGGCATCAACATGAATTTATAATACATATATTACTGCCAATAATCGCACAACACGGACATATAAACCATGATTTTACGGATTATAGCTATTTTTTATTGAATTAACAAACATTACAGTTTTAAATCTGCTCCAATATTACATAAAAGTGATGTTAATAACTACATATAATTTAATTAATCATATATCATCAAATTTATCAATACTAAAGGGTAATAAAATTATCTCATGCAATTTTCAATTAATGATCAAACCAATTTAGCCAGCATAGAATTTTAGATTTACACAGCAGGCTGCATCAATTATTAATTATAATACAATGCCTTTTATCTTCATTTTTAGATTTGAATTCATTTAACCGAAAATTATTGTTAATAAATGGGAAATATATATATGTTTAAATATTAACTAAGTAGGTAATTTTAAAATAATATAAAATTATATTGCAGATGTTTGGATTTTATTTTTGGGATAGTTTTCTTTTGTTTACGGTGACGGTGAAATTTTTAACGACCAGTTTCTGAAAAAGAATTTTTCTTCATAATTTTTAATTTCACACAGCATGAAATGTCTTTTTGAGCTTTGAGTTTATTCTCATCGGTGCATTTTAGATTTTCAAAATTAACACTTATATTATCATTTTTAGGATTATCTGTTCTATAGCCGAATATTTAAAACGTTAAGCTAATGCAAATAGTTTCAATAAGAAAAATTCTTTTTTTGACTCCAGTCATCTAGTACATACTTATATGTATCTCTCACAAGCTACAAACTTAACTGATATCGAAAATGGTTCGAACACAAACTGTTATTAGGATAATAACAGGTTTTCGTTTTCCAGTTCCGTTGTAGACGAATCCTACTAAAAGTTAATGTCTGCGATTGCTTGGGTAGATATCTGTTCCGAAAGTATATTATACTCAACGGTGCATTGCAGTTAATATAAAGGAACATATTGTTCTACGGAATATTGTTTCAACTCTTAGTTTTTATATTAAAAATAAATCTTATAGAGCAGTACTTATAAGCCAAGTCCCAGAGTCAACAATCGGGGGTAATAAGAAATAATTATATGCAACATTCTATTTACTTCCCTCGCTTATCGAAGGTAACTTTTTTAATAGTGAAAAAATCAGTTTCCGAGATTTCTCAGGATTTTCACGTTTCAAATTTTGTAGATCACGAAATGTGAATTTTTTGGGCGATCGGGGGATTTATAATTTTTATTGTGTTAATGAAACCACGCGAATGGGGGCATTTTGGGGGACAGTCCCTCTTTATGATGGAGCTGGAGCACGAATGGTTACTTTAACTAAAAAGTAATTCGCGACAAGATTTTAGTTCAGTTAAGCAGCTTTGATAAACTGATGTGGATTACGTAATATTTATTTTATTCTTTTTAGTAAAAGTAGTAAAAGCTTGCTAGCTTCATAGGTTTACATGTATAAACAGTTAGAACATTAACATGATAAATAATCACTGCAACCCAGCTTGTAGGTAATAAAAAAGAAGTTTCTGTGAATAGGCTCTTAAAGAAGGTATTTAATAATAAAGACTCTCCAATTTAAACAGCATTGCCTTTTTTATTTTTACAGTATAATATTGTACAATTGAAATTATTAACACAAACCAGAGTTGATGACAATCTTGGCAACATTTAATTAGTACCTACATGTCGTAAAACTCTTTGAATATGCCATGTCGTCTTTGGTCTTTTTAGTGACAAAGTTATATTAACTTTTCAAAAAAATTATATTTAGATAAAGCACCGCCTTTCTTTATTACATTTAGTACCCTCTCCGCTTTAAGATCAATTGTTATAGGTTGTTACCTAGACGCTAATAGGCAAAAGGGTCAGTCTTTGGCCATACTTGGACTTTGCAACGCTTTGGTAACATGATTCTTTTATGATCAGTAGCCTGGCGTGGATTTAAGTGGTAATTGATGTTCATTTTTGAGCATTTGGGTACTGTAGAAACATGATCTCTTTGGTGATCAGTAGCTCTCGCTAAACGGTCAACTGGACATTTATTTGAAATTATACTATACTAACTTTATTTCATTATTTAGCTAATCATATTTAAAATTACCCCACTATTTATTTTTTAAAAATTTTAATTGGTTAAGTAATGGAAAGTTTTCTTTGCGTTTTTAAAATCCAGCTTAGTTATGCAAGCGATATTTAGTATACCCGCGACCGGTTTACCTTCCGATTTGGCATGCTATATTTGTCATGTTAACTGATTAGGATTTATTACTTACATACGATCAGATACGAACGCAGCTACTTTTGCTATCAATCATGCTTTCGGTTATTTCTAGAAAAGCCGTCACAAGATTTTGTTGTTTGTCACTTAATCTATACAAATAAGATTTAATAGGTGTTTAATTGGGATCAATTGATCTCTGCTAAGTTGCAATTGTAACTAACAATACAAAAAAATCATCAAAACGCCGAAGTTGTATTCCCAACTGGGATTCTAGTTGGGAATACAACAAAGGACAGTTGTGACAATCATATCAATTGTTGTGATTACAATTGTAATCATATCACTACTGGGAAATTTCCCCGAGCGTGTCAGATTTCACGTACGCCGACATCAAATATCAATATTATATTTTACCATTTTCTCCTTCAATAATTACAAAAACACATATAGTTTTAGTCTCTTGAGCGGTTGAGTCACAACGTTTAAAGCAAGTTTTTTCCTCTTATCCCCTCTCTCAGACCCTTAGTGGTGCGTGAGTGGTAGTATAAATTCAAAGGGAAAGTGGGAAAAATGTGCACACATAAAATACTGCACATGAATACTGGACTGGATAATACTGGATTGAATAAGATTAATGGGATTTTGGACAACCACATGGAATATGGAATATGTCAGCTGAACCAGTGACATATGTCGCTGGGCTGGCCAAACTTTTTAGGCATTTTGCTTACATATGTGTGGCATTACATGCAAGTTGTACATACGTACAACCATAACCACAGATGCACAGTTAGTAGACACTGTTTCACATGAAATTATTGTTGTACAAACGATATTAGATCCCAACCATATGGAATATGGCGGCCGACCAAATCTTTCATGCATCTTGCTCACATATGTGTAGCACTACATGAACGTTGTACACATGTACAAACATAAGGAGAGACGTACAGTTAGTAGACACTGTTTCACATGAAATCTTCGTTCTACAAACGATATTAGATCCCAACCACATGAAATATGACGGCTGACCAAATCTTTCATGCATCGTGCTCACATATAGGTAGCATTACATGCAAGTTGTACACATATACAAACATAAGGAGGGATATACAGTAATTAGACACTGTTTCACATGAAATCATTGTTATACAAATGATATTATATAGGAGTCAATATGGACTCATCGAGGACTTAATTTTCTCCCGCATTCAATATAACAAAAGGTTGCAAAATTGCACTTACCCAGTTTCTATTTAAAATCAAAACGACTACATGCATACACTTATTTTGTCATACATTTTGTCATATATGTATTTTGTCATACTGGCACACAGTCACATGATTGTTTCATAATATTACAAAAATACTATCAGCATACATCCAGAAAAATGTCAGAATAATTTGTCATTCGTATGAATCAACTTGAATAATTCCTGTATAAAATGCCGTAGGTTCATTTTTTGTCGAGAATCTTATCGCAACTCTCCTTGCTACTAAATAAATTGGAATAAAATTATCGGGTTTTTTTACGCAATTATTGATAACTCCAACAAATTACAAAATACCAAGTAGTAACATGACGCACTTAAACTTTGTAAAGGACGAATTTGCTATAGACAAACCCTGACAAAGCAAAGTATACAGGGTATTCATATGTGAGCGGTGGTGATAGGGGGTGGTAGTGGGGGTGGATGAAGTAAAATATATTTTGAGGTTTCTGGTTCTTGTACACACACTAAATCACAATTTTTTTTCATCCCCTTTAATAATGGGGTGGGGGTGGTAATGGGGGTGGCTAATGCCAAAATTTTTTTTGAGACCTTGGCTTCTCTTGTATATACTAAATACCAATTTTATGGACTCTTACCCGACTGATTTACCTATTTACCCCAAATTTACCCCCCAACCCTCCGACGAAACAAGATGAAAATATAATCTAGTTCTAGAACTCGTTAAAGTACATATGTGTACCAAATTTCAAGTCAATATCTCAAGTTCCAGAGTAAACGTGCGCACAAAAAAGTTACACACCGACAGACAGACAGAAATTTATTTTAGCTCAAATTTAAAATTTCGACGTTTCATGACATTCTAAGTCTATTTGAACAATAAAAATTTAAAAAAATTTTTTTGTCGTTACTATACTTCCACTGGATGTGGAAGTAATTATATCTTGTATTTCTGCTTTCGTAAAATAGCATTTTCAATAATTGGAACTATTTGGAACTATTGTTTGTTTTGAAATACATTAAAACCTTTCTGTAAAAGGAAATAATAATAATATAATAAGCTTCAATGCACTGTTAAGTAAGAAATATATAACACGCATCGCATACGTTAATATAATGTGGAACATGATATAAACAGTTAAATAAAATAAGGAAAAAATTGGGAATCTGCCTGAAAAAACACATTTATTTATATCTAGGCATCATACACCAATACTAAGGAAAATGATTGTGGTAGCAGACAGAGAATCGAGTCTATGAAAACCCAGATTCAATGACAGTAAATACTTCTACTATAAACTGGGGTGCAGAATATTTCGACGCATTACCACCATTTTACTTCCACATCCAGTGGAAGTATAGTAACGACAAAAAAATTTTTAAAAATTTTTATTGTTCAAATAGGCTTAGAATGTCATGAAACGTCGAGATTTTAAGTTTGAGCGAAAAAAAAAAATTCTGTCTGTCTGTCGGTCTGTAACTTTTTTTTGTGCGCACGTTTACTCTGGAACCGTTTAAGATATTGACTTGAAATTTGGTACACGTATGTATTTTAACGTGATCTGGAACTAGATTATATTTTCATCTTGTTCCATCGAAGGGTTGGGGGTAAATTGGGGTAAATTTGGGGTAAATAGGTAAATTAAGCAGGTAAGAGTCCAGAAAATTGGTATTTAGTATATTAAAGAGAAGCTAAGGTCTCAAAAAAATTTTTGGCATTAGCCACCCCCATTACCACCCCCACCCCATTATTAAAGGGGATGAAAAAAAATTGTGATTTAGTGTGTGTGTACAAGAACCAGAAACCTCAAAATATTTTTTTACTTCATCAACCCCTACTACCACCCCCTAGCACCACCCCCACCCCACTACCGATGTGGGGTATCGTTTTATAGGTTTTTGGGGTAGAGAATTTCAAATATTATATTATTAAAGTTCCATAAGCAATTATTTCCACATACAAAATTTTTTCGTTGTGAGTGACTTGGATAGAAAATCTGGATGTGGAAGTAGTGATTCCTTGGGCAGCGGTTTTTTATAATAACAAATATTAACTAGTGGAAGCATTATACTCTTCGCCGATTTACTGAGCTTTTTATATAATTGTTACACGTTCTATAGGATACTCTTCGCATTTTTCTTGTAAATAATGTTAATTTTTGGACATTCTAAATTTTGTGATACCAACTTTGTTGTGAAAAAAAAAATATATGAAAAAAGAATCACAATGTCAGGGATCGAACCCGGGACCCTTGGATTGCCAAATTACCAAATTACCAAATTACAATGATTTTTATTGAACCCGGGACCTTTGGATTGCGAGACGAAACTCTTACCGCTACACCACCATTTCTTATTACTAAAATTGTTAATGAGTGTAACATATACCATTAGAAAATTTATTGTGATTAGTAGGAAACACACATTAGTAAAATGTATTAAAAAAAAAATAGTGATAGGAAATAACATTTCGCAAGGTTTCTATTTATTACAAACCATAAAAAAATGTAAAAAATATTTTTTTAAATTTTAAATTACTAATAACTTTTTTATTTACCAATCTACTTTGTTAAAAAACAATAGGGTTCTTCCTCTAGCTAACACTAAGTTACTCTCCAAATTTCAATACAATCGGATTTTTCTTTCTTGAGTTATCGTGCTTACAAGAAACGTGACGGACGGACAGACGGACATTTTGAAAGTTGTTCAGAATTCATTCACTAACATAACGATATAAAATTTTTTTCTCTACGAGCGATATTTACTGATTTAGAAATGTGCCGATCAAATACAATATACTCTTCGTTTTTGCGAAGAGTATAATAAGTAAATTATCACAGATAAGACAGACGGTATTTTGATTGCTCCTTTATGAGAATGCCAAACATAGCACCCGATGCTCACAAAAATTTTGAAAACCAATTCCTTTTCCAAAAAAAAAGGGAGATTACAAAAGTGTGCGCTGAAGTATTCTAAATTTACAAATCAGATGTAAGAATTATATTTTCTAAAATCCAATTTGATGTAGGAGATAGTCTTTTGCATCAGTACACTTTTGCAGATCTGCCAAGGCTTACCCTTGGTAATAAAATATATGATAGTTAAATGTATGTTTGTTAAATCCCAACGGCTGTATTTATACTTTTTGTTTTATATGATGTATATGTACATTTTCTATTTTTAATTTGAATATAGACCTGTGCAAATACCATTCTGAATATAACACCAACAAATGATTTGATTTGACAAATTTCACAGAATAAGACCAATTTTTTCTAAGAAAAAAAAAAGAAAAACGACAAACCTAAAATTCGACAGCTTCTGATGCTCTTACTTTTCTGAAATAATCAAGAATCATCTGTAAGTATTATTCAAAAGATCCTACATGGAATATAAACGAAACATTAGCTAGCCCTCAAGGTAAAACCAACTAACGTAAAAAGCCACACAGAGCAGCAACTGCTCAAACGATAAGTAGACGTTGTCAAACAGTACAAAATGTATTATGTTATTATAAAATATAATAGACCTGTGAATCCAGTAAGACGCCTTCATGGAGGAATGTTTGGGGTTCCAATATGGACTTACTTAATGGCATAAGTTATGGAAAGACTTATTGCTACGGTCGAATAATACATAGTAGTTTGTTTTGCATTACCAATATTATTTATAATAAAAATCATTCAAATATTGCCCGGTAAAATTACAAATTGTTAATGTCAATTGCTATAATTATTTTCAGAGTCTATTATGAAAGAACTCAAATATCTGAAAATTTTTCGCATAATTAATACATTTACTCTTAAAATAGATCATACATCTTTAAACTTCTATATGTGTTTTTGTGATTATTGAAGGAGGAAATGGTGAAAATAATTGAAAAATTAATCGACTTACCTGAAGATTAATTTAAATTATATGAACCATTTCCTCCGAAATAATTACATCCCACCCTCCCTTTCCCAAAGATCTATACAACAGAAGTGGTAACTGACGGCTCGGCCACTAAGGGTCTGAGAGAGGGGATAAGAGGAAAAAACTTGCTTTAAACGTTGCGACTCAACAGCTCAAGAGACGGAAACTACATGTGTTTTTGTAATTACTTCGGAGGAAATGGTTCATATAATTTAAATTAATCTTCAGGTAAGTCGATTAATTTTTAAATTAAATTCATTATTAAATAGGATAAACGACTGTTGTACTTCTAAACAAGTTTTTGTTGTTTGCATAGCTGACCCAATTATTCTACAGAAGTAATGTGACGATTTGTCCCAACGAATACTTTCCATTTTTTTTACTATGTGGCAATTACCCAAATGAATATTTAATTTACATTTATAGTAAATTATTGTGACTATTAGCCCAACGAATATTGAATTTGTACAAATGAACATTATAATTGTCATAAATTAAATGTACTAAAACGTTTTCTAAAAGTACAGACTAAGAAAAGGGTACAAAAAGTAGAAGCAATTATTCAGTGAGTATTTTTCAAAATTAAGGCAAATACATTTAATCAGCAAACGGAAACAAGTAATATCAAACTTTATAAAAAACTTTATAAAAGTGTAATACTGTTAAAAATCTAGACGTTAACGTATACTACCAACTTTGTATCTCTCTTTTGTTTGAGACACAAGCTATTTGTCTCAATCAAAAGAGAGATTTATTATACGAGGGTATGGGATGTTTCATAGGTGGATACACCAAAGAAAAAAATACTTCATGAAAAAAATGTGACAGAGGACAATATTTGGCACGTCGTTCACACAACTGTAGAGGGGAAAATTTAATGCTGCTTCACCTTTAGTGAAAAATGAATAGAGTGGTCAGTAGTCACCCAACAGGAAAAATAACAAATCCACACAAAAAGAAAAAACAGCTCTGTGTCAGAAATCAGACTATAATTTGGCGAAAAAAAAACGACATTTTTCTCGATTTGATTAAAATTGTGTAGAAATTAGAAAAATACATAGGAAATGATATTCTGATATCTGGTACACTTTTTTTTTGTACCTACGCCTTTTTAGTTAATAAGGTATCTATCAAATAGAGAGGGAAGTTTTGTGTAAATACCTTTACAATTTTTTTTATTAAGCGGTAGTACTAAGGGTAAATTAATATGAGTTTTCAGGAATGAGCAGTGGGAGATACAAAAGCTTTTTAGCCTTAGGTGGTTGACAATGCAACTACTGGTCACTAAAATTTAAAATTTAAGCTAAATAAACCTAATCCAAATATACACGAAAATTAAACTAAATGATAAAACGACAGCTAATGATACACACTTCTCATCGTAGGGTCGATCAGCACATTTTTATAACGCGGAAAACACAGGACAGAACGAGTAAAGTAGGGAAAAATAACATGACGAAAGACACAGAGGTTAAGAGACTTACATATAGCTTAATTTCAGTTTCTTTTGTAACATTCATGGTACTGTAGTATACTATCCTTGATCCGACTGATCATAAGCTTAATAAATTAAATGGAGCGAGGGTATTGCAATCTTCATCAATTTTACTTCCACATCCAGTGGAAGTATAGTAACGACAAAAAAATTTTTAAAAATTTTTATTGTTCAAATAGGCTTAGAATGTTATGAAACGTCGAGATTTTAAGTTTGAGCGGAAAAAAAATTTCTGTCTGTCTGTCGGTCTGTAACTTTTTTTTGTGCGCACGTTTACTCTGGAACCGTTTGAGATATTGACTTGAAATTTGGTACACATATGTACTTTAACGAGATCTAGAACTAGATTACATTTTCATCTTGTTCCGTCGAAGGGTTGGGGGGTAAATTGGGGTAAATTTGGGGGAAATAGGTAAATCAAGCAGGTAAGAGTTCATAAAATTGTTATTTAGTATATACAAGAGAAGCTAAAGTCTCAAAAAAACTTTGGCGTTAGCCACCCCCATTACCACCCCCATTATTAAAGGGGATGAATAAAAAATTGCGATTTAGTGTGTGTACAAGAACCAGAAACCTCAAAATATTTTCGTACTTTATCCACCCCCACTACTACCCCCTATCACCACCCCCACCCCACTACCGATGTGGGGTATCGTTTTATGGGTTTTTGGGGTAGAGGATTTCAAATACTATATTATCAGAGTTCCATAAACAATTATTTCCACATACAAAATTTTTCGTTGTGAGTGACTTGGATAGAAAATCTGGATGTGGAAGTAGTGATTCCTTGGGCAGCGGTTTTTAGTATTAATTTAGTTGAGGTAACTTTGTATTCTGCACAGCCAAAGAACACGTGGTCAAGTCAAATTAAGTTATGATGAAAAAACAAATATTTACTTAAAATGCTACATACTCATATTTTGCATGCGCTTTGGATCTCGATATCTCCAATAGTATTAGTTATAGAATGTTCTGCAAATGCAAATGTTTGGTAAACAATACAGAAAAATTTTAGTTTTTCTGTCCGACACGTACTAATCACGTTATACAAAAAAAAAAAATTGAAAAAAAATTGCACTATCCTCAAATGTTTTTTAAAATGTCAACTCGTAGTAATTTGTGGATTCGCGATATCCTAGAATTGCAATTTGACGATACACGTGAGTACAGTAGCTGTGACAAAGCAGTTACTTGGGCATGTAAAACAAATATTACTAAACACATTTCCTCGGAAGAAGTGTGAGTGGATTTAGTGATAGTGACAGGCAAAGCACTTTTAATTTTGATTTGGTGGAAGTCATGGTTCTATGTAATATACAGAGCTGGGCAAAGTACTCATTTAAACTACTTCAAGTACTTATACTTGAAGTAGTTTCACCATATACTTTGCACATAAAAATACTTCAAGTACTTGATACTTGAAGTAGTTTAAGTGAGTACTTTGCCCAGCTCTGGTAATATACCGTGGTTGAAACTAGATAATCCACTTATTAAACAATTTTTGGAAAAGTGTATTAGTGGCAAGTATAGCAATGTGCAGGTGCCATCGGAGTCCACATTAAGAAGAAAATATTTATCAGAGTATAACATTAGATAGAATTAGTGTAGCGTAACATTCCCCAATACCTCCAGTCCTCTTCGAACGAGTGTTTATAATAAAATGACTTTATCAACTTTGGATATTATGGAATTTGCTAAGAAAATTATATAAGATAAGATACAGGGAGCTTCAGGTATGCAGTCATTAATTTTTAGAGGTGATTTTATGTAAAAAAAAATATTTAAAAAATTTCCTATAATCATTAAACATGAAAATCCCTATTAAAGGAGCTAGGGCCTTCTGAAGCGGGTACCTAAAATTGAGATTTTACTAAATATCTCTGGAATCCTTTGAACTACATTGAGTTTTTGCATGTGATCAGACATCAATAAAGATCATTATTTTACGTTATCCGTCAGGAGTTGCAACTTGACGTAGTATACATGAACTTCCAAAAAGCATTTGACCAAATTGATCATTATTTACTTCTTTCTAGACTGGAGAATATTGACTTTCCTAACCGTTTTTTAAATTTATTAAAATCCTATTTACGTAATAGAAGACAATTTGTTGAATATGAAGGGCTCCACTCGCATTATATTACCCTCTCACCCGGGGTGCTCCAAGGATTCAATTTAGGTCCACTATTGTTCCTAATAGTTACTGACAATCTAGCTCAAACAGTAAGCAGCCTTAAACTTTTTTACGAGGACGATTTAAAGATATTTAATATAATACGCACACATGAAGACTGCTTAGCATTGCAAAATAGTATCAACTAAATAACAGAGTGGCGTTAATAAAAATAATTTAAACTTAAATATATCAAAATGTTTTTAAAAATAAATATCTTGTATTTCTGCTTACATCATTGTTATAAAATATTATTTTGGGTATTCAGCAGATAACTTTCAAAGAACCATATACCATTGATCTAAATCTGACCAAGCTAGAAAATCAAAATTTTATAATATCAAAATGTTCCATAACTTCATTCACAAAAAAATAGAACCTATCGAATATCAATATCAAATTAATAGAGTCGCTCTTTTCAGATCGCTTGTAATCAAAGATCTTGACATATCCTGTGTTCGAAAATTTAACTTTATTACACATTTAACTAATGTGGTATCCTCAGTGACGGATTAAAGTAATTGCCGTTTTACTTAACAAATTGTACCGCTACTCAAAAACGCTGACGTTTTTTAAGTATATAATATCACCTAAAGACTGAGGAGAACGATATACTTCTTAACTTATTGTTTATTGTTGTCAAATGTAACGGAATTTCTGTCCAAATAACGTTACAGCTCCCTTTAACATTGTATTTTGTTAATATTTGGTAGGTAATTGTAATTAAGACATTTAGCGCCCCTGTGGGAAATTTTGATAGTTTTTGACGCTAGAATCGGGGCAAGAATTCATCATCTTGGCTTGTGCCTTATTCACTTTTCTCTTTGTAATCCTTAGAGTTTTCGATTGTTTTATGTAGTTGTTTTAATTGTATCTCTATTTTAAGCTTGTAAGTGGACATATTTTTGAGAATAATTTTGTTAAACCGTGTGTTTCGTTTTAAAAGGTTAAACACATGTTTACCTGTTGGTTCGATAATTATTTAACGTAATTATTATTTCGGCCCATTTGGCATTCTATTTTTATGTATTGTGATTATTTAATGATGTTTAAATAATTATTATCGGCCCACTTGGCAAATTTACCTTTTTTAATTGTGTAACGAAAATGTTAGACAATTATAGATTGACCCGTGGTGGTCACCTGTATTCTCTTTTGTGGTTCCTAGATATTTTTTATGCTGTTTGATGCGTTTTTCTAGGCGAACTACATACTGGTGTGGATGCACTAGAGAATACATTTGTGTACAAGCACAAAAGTTAGTTCAGGAACTGATGGTGGAAATTCTGGAGTAATATGGTACTTAGGCTGGAACCAGGCTCAATGCCGAATCCGTCCAGAAGGTCTACTGCTGGGAATACCTCTGGGAAACGTACGGTGAGTGTTTTTCTTTCATTATCTTTTGCCTAGATTTGTAAGTTTCTGAACTAACGAACCATTTTCTTTCTTCTTGTCTATTGTGTAGCTTCATTAATGGATTGATTATATCGATATCTTTTTCTTACATAAATTAATCATTAATGAAGGGTCGGTTTTTTTATCTTATTCCGGTTAAATGCTGGTAATAGATATATTTTATATCTAAATATCTATACCTAGTAAATTGTTGTTACTCATACTTATGTCTATCTGTCCGTCCAAGTTTAAAATATCATTATCGAGTGATTTAAATGTCACAGAATTTGCACAAGTTGTCGTCACCTCACCGTTGCTATAATTTTGTTTAACTTCTAGAGTCAATTTGAGAAATATTAAGTTTTTTGAGAAGCCACCAGTAAAATGATTATCTTTTATCTTTTTGGCATTTGGTCATATTTTTAAAGTAACGTAAATTTTTTTTATCGTTTTGGCTAATTTTTTTCTTAAAGTAACGCAAAAAATATCTTACCTTTTTGGCAGTATTTTTAAAATAGATTACCTTTTTATATTTAATTTTATCTTGAGTAAATTTTCTTGGCCTTTAACAAAATGTTATACTGTATTTTTTTCCTGTTTTTTTTTCTTATTAAATTATGCTAATTACATAATAAGTGATCTTTGGTATAGATTCATTTTGTCTATTTTTTTTTATTGATATTATTCTTGTCGATTTTCGTGTAAATTTCATGTTCAATTTTTTAACACGGAAATATAAATTTTTTTGTAGTAAAATTTATCATACCAAAAATATGGTGTATTTAATTTAATATTATCTAGTAATTTTGCAGACCGCACAGAGCTGATACTCCAAGCTAATACAAGGGCGGATCTAGAAATTTCAATAATTTTTTTCTCGTCTGTGGCGCATGGGACCCATACGAAATATGGGAAATAACATCTAGAGAAGCACTCCTCTAACGACCCCTAAGAAATTTTGAAAAAGCAGTTTGCGAAAAATTTTTTCAAAATTCGAGTGCCACCCCCCCCCCCCCGAACCAAGGGACTCCCGTTTAAAATTATTCTTTTTTGTCATATACATTTTACTTTTCATTAAAATCCAACAACAGGTTTTGGAGTTTATGAAAATATTTTCATTATCGACTGAAATACAATGAACTGAAATTTTGTAATTTACAATTTAACAATTTACAAAATTTCAATTCGTTGTATCTAATTTTGAAAAAAATTTTCGCAAACTGCTATTTCAAAATTTTTTAGAGGTCGTTAGAGGAGTGCTTCTCTAGATGTTATTTCCCATATTTCGTATGGGTCCCATGCGCCACAGACGAGAAAAAAATTATTGAAATTTCTAGATCCGCCCTTGAGCTAATAAGGAGATTTATTTTCGGGATCCCAGCTCAACCATAAGAACCTCATTTACCGAGCTTTCGGCAGCTTCCAGCCCCATAGATCGACTACAGTCACCTTGTGTAAGAATTTGTATTACAGTAGAATTGTATTACAGTAGAATTTGTCATTACATCTATTATTTTTTTGGTCAGAAGAAATGATTTAAAAAACCGCTGCCCAAGGAATCACTACTTCCACATCCGGATTTCTATCCAAGTCACACAACGAAAAAATTTTGTATCTGGAAATAATTGTTTATGGAACTTTAATAATATAATATTTGAAAACCTCTTCCCCAAAAACCCATAAAACGATACCCCACATCGGTAGTGTAGGTAGTGGTAGTGATAAAGTAAAAAAATATTTTGAGGTTTCTGGTTCTTGTACACACACTAAATCACATTTTTTCATCCCCTTTAATAATGGTGGGGGTGGTAATGGGGGTGGCTAATGCCAACAATTTTTTTGAGACCTCAGCTTCTCTTGTTTATACTAAATATCAATTTTATGAACTCTTACCTGCTTGATTTACCTATTTACTCCAAATTTACCCCAATTTACCCCCCAACCCTTCGACGGAACAAGATGAAAATATAATCTAGTTCTAGATCTCGTTAAAGTACATATGTGTACCAAATTTCAAGTCAATATCTCAAACGGTTCCAGAGTAAACGTGCGCACAAAAAAAGTTACAGACCGACAGACAGACCGACGGATCGACAGACAGACCGACAGACAGACAGAATTTTTTTTTCGCTCAAACTTGAAATCTCGACGTTTCATGACATTCTAAGCCTATTTGAACAATTTTGTCGTTACTATACTTCCACTGGATGTGGAAATAAAACTAGTAAAACTTGTTTTATTTAACTTATACATTTTTGTTTTATCATTCTTAACTTAGATTGCCCATTTTACAAAGTATCTAGTCAGTAAGTTTAAATATTTTCTTTGGTACAGAAATTGTAAACTTTCCCATGTTTTACTTCCACGTCCAGTGGAAGTATAGTAACGACAAAAAAATTTTTAAAAATTTTTATTGTTCAAATAGGCTTAGAAAGTCACGAAACGTCGAGATTTTAAGTTTGAGCGAAAAAAAAATTTCTGTCTGTCGGTCTGTCTGTAACTTTTTTTGTGCGCACGTTTACTCTGGAACCGTTTGAGATATTGACTTGACATTTGGTACACATATGTACTTTAACGAGATCTAGAACTAGACTTTCATCTTGTTCCGTCGAAGGGTTGGGGGGTAAATTGGGGTAAATTTGGGGAAAATAGGTGAATCAAGCAGGTAAGAGCCCATAAAATTGGTATTTAGTATATACAAGAGAAGCTGAGATCTCAAAAAAAATGTTGGCATTAGCCACCCCCACTACCACCCCCACCCCGCTATCGATGTGGGGTATCGTTTTATGGGTTTTTGGGGAAGAGGATTTCAAATATTATATTATTAAAGTTCCATAAACAATTAATTCCACATAAAAATTTTTTTCGTTGTGAGTGACTTCGATTAAACATCTGGATGTGGAAGTAGTGATTCCTTGGACAGCGGTTTTTTTTTTTGGTATTTTGTAATATAATATTCTAATTACTTCCACATCCAGTGGAAGTACAGTAACGACAAAAAAATTTTAAAAAATTTTTATTGTTCAAATAGGCTAGAATGTTACGAAACGTCGAGATTTTAAGTTTGAGCGAAAAAAAATTTCTGTCTGTCGGTCTGTCTGTAACTTTTTTTGTGCGCACGTTTACTCTGGAACCGTTTGAGATATTGACTTGAAATTTGGTACATATATGGACTTTAACGAGATCTAGAACTAGATTATATTTTCATCTTGTTCCGTCGAAGAGTTGGGGGGTAAATTGGGGTAAATTTGGGGAAAATAGGTAAATAAAGCAGATAAGAGTCCATAAAATTGGTATTTAGTATATACAAGAGAAGCTAAGGTCCCAAAAAAAATTTTGGCATTAGCCTCCCCCATTACCACCACCACCCCATGATTATAGGGGATGAAAAATGTGATTTAGTGTGTGTACAAGAACCAGAAACCTCAAATTTTTTTTTTCTTCATCCACCCCCACTACCAACCCCTATCACCACCCCCACCCCGCTACCGATGTGGGGTTTCGTTTTATGGGTTTTTGGGGAAGAGGATTTCAAATATTACTTCCACGTCCAGTGGAAATATAGTAACGACAAAAAAATTTTAAAAAATTTTTATTGTCCAAATAGGCTTAAAATGTCATGAAACGTCGAGATTTTAAGTTTGAGCGAAAACAAAATTTCTGTCTGTCTGTCGGTCTGTCTGTCTGTCGGTCTGTCTGTCTGTCGGTTTGTCTGTAACTTTTTTTTGTGCGCACGTTTACTCTGGAACCGTTTAAGATATTGACTTGAAATTTGGTACACATATGTACTTTAACGAGATCTAGAACTAGATTATATTTTCATCTTGTTCCGTCGAGGGTTGGGGGGTAAATTGGGGTAAATTTGGGGTAAATGGGTAAATCAAGCAGGTAAGAGTCCATGAATTTGGTATTTAGTATATATAAGAGAAGCTAAGGTCTCAAAAAAATGTTTGGCATTAGCCACCCCCATTACCACCCCCACCTCCTTATTAAAGGGGATGAAACAAAATTGTGATTTAGTGTATGTACAGGAACCAGAAACCTCAAAATATTTTTTTTACTTCATCCACCCCCCCATTACCACCCCCCTATCACCACCCCCACCCCACTACCGATGTGGGGTATCGTTTTATGGGTTTTTGGGGTAGAGGATTTCAAATATTATATTATTAAAGTTCCATAAACAATTATTTTCACATACAAAGTTTTTTCGTTGTGAGTGACTTGGATAGAGAATCTGGATGTGGAAGTAGTGATTCCTTGGGCAGCGGTTTTGTGTTATTGAAGTTCCATAAACAATTATTTCAACATACAAAATTTTTTCGTTGTGAGTGACTTGGATAAAAAATCTGGATGTGGAAGTAGTGATTCCTTGGGCAGCGGTTTTTTATCTACTGTGTGTTATTATTCTTACTCACCACTATATTCAAGAATATATTATCTCTCAATTTTTGTTTCTGTGTAATAAGTATTTATTTAAAAATACGCTGGCGCCCTAAAGGCCTAATGCAGCTTAGAAATTAACTTCGCAAAAAAATATAAACCCATTGACCTGCGATGAGCTAGCAGGAGTTAAGTTAACGGACCTCTTTTGCGGAAGTGCTATCAACAACAAAGTGTCGTTATAATCCTAAAAATAATGTTAGGGAAACCGGAAACAAGCAGGCATCTAACAATTAGGTCAAAAGAACTTACCGCGGGCGGCGTCGCCTTGATGGACGGCACCCGACAACCGCTAGCGGCATAATAATTTTTTTTTTTTCTCCTCTTAGTTGGCTTTGAGCTGCGCCCATTCAGCCACGAAAATTTATTATTGTATCCTATCTAACACAAGACCAAAAAAAAACCAATGACAAAGGATAATAGACAGGGACACACACTTCACGCCAAGGTGCCGTTCATGGCGACTCTTTTTTCTAGACAAAACAAGGTAGGCAACGGTAAATGGGTTAACCCACAAAGGATGTCCGCATAATAAATTATATCCATTCATATGTTAAAGTAAACCTCGGATTTAACAGGCACTCAAAAAATGTCGGCATCTTTGCTTTGCGATGCGGCGTGTTTGATGGGTCAAAGGCGCCGACATTTTTTGAGTGTCTGTTAAATCCGAGGTTTACTATACAAGTTACAAAGTTATAAGTGCAAGATGTGCAGTGGAGCGAATTTTTATTATTCTCAATTTGCCTGGCCGCCGTCCCACTTTACGCACGTGCGTAATTAGCGCCTAGGGTAATTCAGTACTGAGTATCCTCGGCTAGTAAAATGTAGGATGTATCATAAGAAACTGTAGACATTTTCATAATCCACTGTTACTAAAATTATTATTTTTTGCTTATGTCAGGTCAAAACTTGAATATGGAGCACTAATACGGTACCCATTATATCAACGCCACATTGATGCAATAGAGTCCGTACAGAGAAAATTTTTTAAAATATGTGTTAAAAAATCATTGGTACTTATCAGGAACTAGGAATCAAGTACTCGTTATTACTTAACCAGCATCAAGAATTTTAATTTCTGTATCCTTTTTATATAATTTGTTACACAATAATAATGACTGCACATATTTGTTAAATAAGGCTAATTTCTGTATACCTAGACTAGAAGCTTGATATTCTCCAAGTTTTTATAGCGATAACACTAGAAACTCCACTATCTTTGATATGCAATGATTTCAAGATTACCTCACGAGCGTGCGATATTAATACCAGCTCCCTAAATTATATTCAGCAAATAGTGACTGAGAATATCTCCTAGTAACTTAAGATTTGCATATGATATACTAATGATATAAATTATACCGGCCTCGTATAGCAGCCTCCACCATTAAGTGTAATTTTAATATTAGTTGATTTTGTTTTGTAATATTGGAAATAAAGGTCTATTATTAGTATTATTAGGAGTAAATTCAATCATGGGAGCCCAAAATGGGAGAAGGGACCCCCTGACTTCTTTCTCCTTCCTCCAAACTTTCTATGTGTATTTTTTGTGACTATCTTATTGAAAGGCGATTAAAATAAAATAAAATATAAAAAATATATGATTCCTTGGTCAAAAATATACAAGAAAGCTTATCTTGTTGTAACACAGTAGGACCTACCGTTTTCGAAAAATATCAACTTAAAGAAACACATACATTCACAGGATTTAAAAACATGTAATAAAGATGTCTAGTCGGGGAGCCCTCCCTAGCTGTACGTGCACCCCCCGCCCGATCCTTGGGGACAATGTTTTTCATAAAGATTAAAGCCTAAGGAACAATTTAAGACATGTCCTAAAAAAAAAACTGGCTGTACTTTCAAAATGGCGGCCATATATGTTGCCAATGTTGTTTTTGTCATTTAACACAAAAACTAAAAAAGATGGACAAAAACTTTTTTCACAAAAAACAACGTGCATAAAATTTTCTACAATTTTGTACCTATACACCATTTTCCAGATAAATGAGTCCAAAATTAAGAAAACATGGAAATTCATATATCGGTAAATCACTTCGAGAAAATAACTGTGACAATTATTGTAAGGCGTATAATATAACTTTATATTATATACATAAAAATAAAATAAAATAAACTGAAAAAAATTAATAATAATAATATAATTTGCAGACATTTATCTCGAAAACGGTAACTCCTATCCAAATATTGTATAGGAACAAAATTGTAGAAAATTTTATGCACTTTGTTTTTTGTGAAGAAAGTTTTTCTCCATATTTTTTAGTTTTTGTGTTAAATGACAAAAACAAACGGACGCCATTTTGAAAGTGTCTTAAATTGTTCCTTAGGCTTTAATCTTTATGAAAAACATTGTCCTAAAGGATCGGGGGGGGGGGGGGGGTGCACGGACACTTGGTGGACTCCCGTAGTAGTCTGGTTCTACCGTGTAATTTGGAAGAACTTTTTATTACGTAATTGATTTTGATTTTATACATAAAAGTTGTAAATATCGGATTACCTATTGGATTACATATAAAAGAGTTCAAAGCGAACGTACAAACGTAATCTCATTTTCAGTATATGTTTTCTATATATAATCCGGGAATCTGCATTGCAGCGTTTTTATATAGCCACAATATAAAAAACGTGAATGTGTTCTGTCATTTAAATTGAATTACATAACTCTGTTTGGTTCAACTGCGAAATACTACCTTTGTTGGATGTTAAAAACAAATGATTAATTCATTCATTAGATTTCTTTTAATTAGTTTTCATTGTCACGGGATTTGTTTTTTAATGAAAATTCCAATTACTGCAGATGGTGGAATCAATGCCTAATAAAAAGGTGTTTGTTTAAACATAAATCAATACATTTCCTAATGATTCAGCGAAATTATTACATACAAAATTGTTATATTTAGATAATAGTTTACCTAATATTGAAATAAAATACAAGGACGTATACATATAACAAAAAAAAAATGCGTAGACTTACAACAAAAGCAAAATGATTATTTATTCGTTCTAATGTTAATTTTGTTTGTATATACAGGGTGTTTCATTGAGGACGGACCAGCCGGCGCAGGGTGATAGAGGAGCTCAATATGCATCAATTGACCCCCATATATATTCAGTACAATAAGTGAAGCTTTTAAATCCCAGCCCGAAAAGATGTAATGAATTTCCAAATTTTTTCTTCAACATTCTTCATAAAGTCTGTATATAAGAATCTATATTGTCATTTTTCCTGCTTTTTCTTGGGGGTTGTCGCAAAAAAAAACAAAAATTGCACATAATCTGATTGAGAATCAAATTATAAGAAATACACTTTTTTTTGCTAAAATGAATATTTTTCGAGATATTGCGAACTGAAAATTGCAATTTTCACCCCCTAAAATCAGTAGACGTCTTTTACTTCCACATCCAGTGGAAGTATAGTAACGACAAAAAAAAAATTTTTATTGTCTAAATAGGCTTAGAATGTCTGTTGGTCTGTCTGTCGGTCGGTCTGTAACTTTTTTTGTGCGAACGTTTACTCTGCAACCGTTTGAGATATAGACTTGAAATTTGGTACACATATGTACTTTAACGAGATCTAGAACTAGATTATATTTTCATCTTGTTCCGTCGAAGGGTTGGGGGGTAAATGGGGGTAAATTTGGGGTAAATAAGTAAATCAAGCAGGTAAGTCTATAAAATTGGTATTTGGTATATACAAGAGAAGCTAAGGTCTCAAAAAAAATTTTGGCATTAGCCACCCCCATTACCACCCCCACCTCATTATTAAAGGGGATGAAAAATATTTTTGATTTAGTGTGTGTACAAGAACCAGAAACCTCAAAATATTTTTTTTACTTCATCCAACCCCACTACCACCCCCTATCACCACCCCCACCCCACTACCGATGTGGGGTATCGTTTTATGGGTTTTTGAGGTAGATGATTTCAAATATTATATTATTAAAGTTCCATAAACAATTATTTCCACATACAAAATTTTTTCGTTGTGAGTGACTTGGATTGAAAATCTGGATGTGGAAGTAGGGATTCCTTGGGCAGCGGTTTTTCTAAAGCGATCAAATGGGTACTTGGAACTTGAAAAAAAAATGTTACTTTTTATTTTTTTAAATTATAATACGTTGATGTTAAAATTGTCATAATTTTTTTTTATAACATCTTGGGATAGTATTTATAATTTGTTACGTGTTCAAATGAAATTAAGCCTTAAAAAAAACTAAAAGTACTAAAATGCTCATTTAACTCAAGGTTAGCTAGCTCCAGCAAGAGACTCCAGTGGTGAGATTCGTTTATTTTTAACGATTTTATATTTTGCCAAAAAAGTTTGAGCGCCAGGTAATTTCCAATAAAATTTCACCAACCTTAAGCTCCTGTTCGACACACCGATTTAAAATTACCAAACTCCGTGTTTATTCTAATACTTGAAGTCTCCTTTGACAACATAATCAATAAACAGTAGAGTCAATTTTAAGATAAAATTTTTTATTACAGAAAATAGGACAAGTATATCCAAATAGAAAAAAACTTATTACAAAATGGTGAAAGGTTCAGTCATGAGGTGACTATCTCTGATTTACTCTAAAAAATTCGTACAAAAAATTCTTACCTGATGTTAAATCGCTTCTAATTTAAATAAATTCAGTATACTGTACGGACGTTACTATCATCCACATCTTTCTAGTATCCTAAGATATGTGCATGTACAAGACAATTCAATATACGTATATAACTGCGCAGTTACTCACATTAATTGTAAAAAAACAATAAGTATACTACATGAGTAACATATCAAATATGGCACTCAAACTGGCCATCGGTATAAAAAATTACATGAACAAAAAAATTACATGAACAAAAAATTGAAACGTAACAGGGGGTCCTTTATTCTGGACATCACTGTAATGCAAATTAAAAATAAGTCACCGACCTCAAAAGTCCTTAAAGGTGATGAATAATGATACCAGAAACTCCAGGCATGTACAAGACAATTCAATATACGTATATAACTGCGCAGTTACTCACATTAATTGTAAAAAAACAATAAGTATACTACATGAGTAACATATCAAATATGGCACTCAAACTGGCCATCGGTATAAAAAATTACATGAACAAAAAAATTACATGAACAAAAAATTGAAACGTAACAGGGGGTCCTTTATTCTGGACATCACTGTAATGCAAATTAAAAATAAGTCACCGACCTCAAAAGTCCTTAAAGGTGATGAATAATGATACCAGAAACTCCAGGCTCTCCAGGTGAATTCTCGTCATGTAACTGTAACCTGATGCGTGACTGCAGTCTACGTACTTAAAGTCTGTCCTAGTAGCGTCCTCACAACCACAAACTCGTAAATTCGTAACCATAACAGCAAATTCAAATCCAAAATTCGGCACGTGGCCTCCAACAAAACTTCCATAACAAGAAAAATCTATCTCCCAAACTTGAAAGTAAAGACTTAACTCTCCAATAGATTAATTAACCATATACAATGTCTTGCCCAACAAAACCGGAATGGGCTCACACAAAAAAACAAGGATCCATTAGCTTCGTTTCCTACCTATTTAGAAGTTCCACAATAACCATAATCGGCTTCAAACAGCTTAACAAACAATCAGGCCCTTCTAAACTTTAAGACTTTCCAGCATGATCCCCAAAAGTGAATATCGGGATGTTTTTTTTTTTAAAAAAAACAAGTCAGGAAAAATCTCGACTGAATGGCGGAACGACGCGCTAACCAGTCAACAGAAACCCACGTTTTCTTTTCCGGTCAACCACATGTTCTCGAGCACCAATCACAGCTTGCCATTTCATTAGGAACCTACCCATAATTCCTTTTCGCGTATTAATTTATAAATACACAGAAAATAGTCCTAACCATAGAATGATTAAAGCAATTCTTAAAATAGAGACTAATAAGCATAAAGCCCATGATCGAACCATATTTACAATAAAAATAAATGAAACTAGGATTAATAATTTAAATGCCATAATTTTTCCTCCATAACCAATGTTGGTAACACTTTTCCTCAAACTGAAATATGACAGCTGACAAAAAGGAATAAAAAAAGGTCTACCAGGCTTATTCTTTTAAATAAATAAATAAGAACTTGTTAACTACAGGTAAGAGAGTGTGGTTTTGTTGTAACTAATAGAAGTGTAACTAAATCCTTTTTCCAGACTATACGCCCTGAAATGTGTATATTTGCCTACACTTACAGACATTCCCAAAGATGTTTACACACTTTGTTGGAACCGAATTCCTGAGAAAATAGTGTAATATGTTGCACCCCTTAAAATTTAAGGTTATGTTACTAAAAAGTAGGCAGACTTCAACAGATCGAATGTCTGAATGAATGTAGTGTATTTGCACCTACTCGAAAAAGAACCTACCAGAAGATTCCAAAGTGACATCTGGAATTCTCTAGAGAATGGTGGCGTCATCACAGAACAATCGAGATCTGTCATTTTTAGGTATAAAAGACCAACCGCATTCTCGGCGAGTAGTTCAGAAGTTCAGTAGTTGAGAAAGTATAGAAAGTGAGGTTAAGAGTTCAAAGATAAACAAAGTAATAAACATTGTGATTTTAGTCAGTAAAGTGTATTTAAATTAATAATAGTATTGTGAAGTATCCAGTAAATATTTAATAAAGTGTGTTAGTGGACATCTCTTGTTATAATTTTTGGAACCCACGGAATTTGCGAGGGTGGTTTCCTAAGGGTGGAAACACGCGACAATTGGTGTCAGAAAGCGGAATTTTATGACAAGAGGAGCTCTGAAGTTGTGTTGGAGTGTTCGAGAAGTATTCTCGAGAGTTAGTGCTAACACAGGACTAATTTACTGGACATTGTTCGAGGGTTATTTTCGAACAGGAAAATAGTGTTTAAGTGCATTTTTGAGACATTGTAGAACATTTTATTAGGACATTAGTGTGATAATTAAATCCTTTGAACTGAGAAGTGATAGAGACACTGAAAAAGACTCATTTAGTGCGTGAAAATTTCTAGAACTTTTCTATTTGGACATTAGTGGAGATTATTAAATTCTCTGAACTGGATAGTGACAAAAGACTCTGGATAAGACTTTTTCGTGCTATTTCGAGATTTGTCTAGAAAGTTCCATTACCGATATTGACGTGACAGTTAAATTTATTTTATTTTAATTTCATCATATGCCCGTAACAACAAGAAGTATGGCATCCGATAAACAAATACAGGACTTATTCGAACAATTCCAAAAAATGATGGCGCAGCAACGGCAGGAAGACAAAGAAGAACAAGTAAAACTACGTCAAGAAGAAAGGAACGAATTAAAGAAAATGATGGAAGATCAGGAAATAAGACGTCAGAAAGAAAAAGAGGATGAAGAAACAAGACGTCAGAAAGAAAAAGAGGATGAAGAAACAAGACGTCAGAAAGAAAAAGAGGATGAAGAAAGAAGACGTCAAGAACAAGAAAGACAACGTCAAGAGGAAAAAGACGAACTCAGAAAAATAATGGAAGACTTGGAAGAAAGACGCCAGGAGGAATTAAGGAAAATCCTGAGCGATCAAATAAAAATACAACAGGACGCAATAATTTCTGCCAATGAAGTACTAAAATGTGAAGTCAAAGAAGAGATAAACAAGGTCGAAGGTAAAGTAGGAGTAGTCGAGACAGAAGTCAGTCAAGTAAAAGAGGAAGTGAGTGACATCAGAGGAAAAATGAGCGAGTTCGAAGGAGAAGTGGAGCGACTTAAACGACAATTAAGAGAGAAAGGAGGCCAGCTAGTAACATCATCGGGTCCTCGATTAAAACCTCCCTCCTTTGACGGCCAAAGCTCATGGACAACGTACAAGAGACAATTCGAGGCAGCAGCATCGGCGAATAACTGGGATAACGAGGAAAAGGCTATGGCATTAGTTCTGGCGTTAAGGGGCCAGGCCTCAGAATTACTTCAGACTATCCCAGTGGAGAAACAAAGGGACTTCAAAGTCTTGGAAGCTGCATTGGACTTGAGGTATGGCGATCAACACCTTGCCCAATTATACCAGGCTCAGCTGAAATCCCGGATGCAAAAAGCTGGGGAAAGTTTACAAGAATTTGAAGCTGCGATAGAGAGACTGGCGCACCTGGCGTATCCAAGTGCACCTAAAGAATTCCAGGAACAATTAGCCGTGGGGGCCTTTTTAGATGGTATAAGGGACGAAGAGGTCAGGCGAGTTTTGAGGCTGACGAGACACCAAAGTAGTAGCGAAGCTTTGGTGCGTGCACTTGAAGTAGAAGCCGCCTACAGAGATACTCCAAGGTCGAGAGTGCGAGCTGTGACTCTCGAAGAATCGCAACCAGAAATGAATCAGAACCCTATGTTGACTGAGATGCAGAAAATGTTTACCAAACTATTCGATAAATTGGATGGCCTAGGAAAGCAGGATAAACAGCAAAATAAAGGAAAGCCGAGTGGTGGTATTAAATGTTACAACTGCGGCAAGATGGGCCATATGAAACAAGACTGTCGACAGCAGAACTCGGAGAGTCGAGTAAATGCTGTAAATGTTGAAGAAAAGCAGGAAAACTAAAGATAGCCAGCACCAAGGGGGCTGTGTTGGCTAGGGAATGCGGTGCCCCCAGAGAAATAAAGATTTCCCAGCTTCAAAGAATTCCAAGCAGTCTGTTGTTGCAAGGATATGTGAATGGAAGAAAATGCGTGTTTACTATTGACACCGGTGCTACGTCATCAATAGTGCGGCCAGGGTTTATATCCGGCTTGCAGATTAACAAGAAGCAAAATGGAGTAATTATTCGGACAGCCACGGGGAACAGGGCTGCGGTCCATGGAGAGGTCAGCTTGGAACTGCAGGTTGGACGGTTGAGGTTCAATTACAAGGTCATTGTGGCTGACATTATGGATGATTTCATTTTGGGTGTAGACATCATGGGAGAGCAGGGATTCATTGTTGACGTAGGGGAGCGAGTCTTAAAAATTGGAAATGAGGAATTTATTCTGGCAACCGCAGACGACCAATTCCATAAAGCGAGATTGTTAACAACACAGACGATCAAGATTCCTGCTCATTCAGAACAAATGATCGATGCTGCCGTAGAAGGAAATCCTGGAGGGTACCGTGTTGGCCTAGTTGAAGATGACGAATCGATTAAGTCCCTACCCAATATTATTGTGGCGAGAACTTTAACCCGGACTAAAGACAAAATCCCAATTAGAGTCGTTAATTTAAATTCCCACTCGGTGACAATTAAGGAAGGCAAACCGATTGGCTCCTATGAACCGGTCACATGGGTAGCGAGGTGCGAGGAAGAAACAGAGGGAAGTTCATCTATGAAAATAGACCAGGAAGTTTTGACCTTGTTGAGTACCCAGTTGGAGCATTTATCTGAGGATGAACGAAGGGAGGCAATCAAGTTCCTGGAAAAGGAAAGTTCAGTATTTGCCAAGAATACAGAGGCCCTTACAAAAACAGACATAGTCCAGCACCGGATAAATACTGGCGACTCACCAGCTATTCGACAACCACCTAGGAGGCTTCCATTAGCGAAACAAGAGGATGCCTCGGCAATGATAAACAAGATGCTGCAAGACGGAGTCACTGAGGAGTCAACGAGTCCCTGGTCATCGCCAGTAGTTTTGGTTGCCAAGAAGGACGGAACATTAAGATTTTGTGTCGATTATCGAATTAAATGATGTCACGAAGAAAGACAGTTACCCATTACCACGAATTGACGACACGTTAAGCACGTTGGCAGGCTCACGATGGTTTAACCGAATGACACAGAAATTGGGGCTATATTGAGAGCAAAGGAGAAAGGAATTCGACCAGCGTGGAAGGATGTTTCGGATAAGGCAGTTGGATTGAAGGCTTTGTGGGCCCAATGGGATTCACTTAAAGTCATGAACGGGCTGCTAAAGAGAGCTTGGGAAAGCCCGGATGGCAGGGAAGTTGTTATGCGTCTAGTGATTCCCAGGTGTCGAGTACCGAAAGTACTTCAGGAAGTGCATAATGGAGCATCCGGTGGGCACTTCGGCGTTAATAAGACCCTGAATAAAGTACGAGAACGATTTTATTGGGTAAATAGTCGTCAAGATGTGGAAGCTTGGTGTCGCAATTGCAAAATTTGTGCAGCCAGTAAGGGACCACAGACTAGAAGTAGGGGTGCAATGAAGCAGCATAACGTCGGAGCTCCTTTCGAGAGGATCGCGATCGATATAGCCGGCCCATTCCCAGTAACCAAGGATGGGAACAAGTACATACTGGTTGCAATGGACTATTTTAGTAAGTGGCCAGAGGCCTATGCAATTCCAAACCAAGAAGCAGTCACTGTCGCCAAAGTCTTGGTAGATAATTTGATATGTCGGTTTGGTGTACCCCTGGAGCTGCACTCAGATCAAGGGAGGAACTTTGAGTCAGGGGTGTCTCAGCAAATCTGCAAGTTATTGGGGATACACAAAACACGGACCACAGCCCTTCACCCGCAATCAGATGGAATGGTGGAACGACATAACAAGACCATGAAAGAACATCTCTCTAAAGTGGTTCATAAGAATCAACTCGATTGGGATCTCCACATACCGTTCTTCCTCATGGCATACAGAGCTGCTATCCACGAGTCTACGAAACAAACACCAGCCCGTGTAGTATTTGGACATGAGATCAGACTGCCGTGTGATTTGATTTTCGGAACACCAGGCGGAGAACAGCTTCCTGTGAACAGCTATGTGGATGAAATGAGTGAACGGCTAAGAAATGTTCATGAGCTGGTTAGAGACCAAATCACCATAGCCAGTGACCGAATGAAGGCTCGATACGACCGTAAGGGTAGTTCAGAAGGGTTCAAGGCAGGAGATCTGGTTTGGCTGTACAACCCACAGCGGAAGAAAGGGAAGTCACCGAAACTTCAACCTCCTTGGGAAGGACCTTATACTGTTATTACCCGAATTAATGATGTCGTCTATCGTATTCAACGAAACAAAAAGTCCAAGATGAAGATCGTACACTTGGATAGACTGGCGAAGTATGTGAAAGAGGCTGAATTGCCTGACCGGGACGTTCAGGCTTAAGGAGGGGGCAGTGTAATATGTTAAAATTTAAGGTTATGTTACTAAAAAGTAGGCAGACTTCAACAGATCGAATGTCTGAATGAATGTAGTGTATTTGCACCTACTCGAAAAAGAACCTACCAGAAGATTCCAAAGTGACATCTGGAATTCTCTAGAGAATGGTGGCGTCATCACAGAACAATCGAGATCTATCATTTTTAGGTATAAAAGACCAACCGCATTCTCGGCGAGTAGTTCAGAAGTTCAGTAGTTGAGAAAGTATAGAAAGTGAGGTTAAGAGTTCAAAGATAAACAAAGTAATAAACATTGTGATTTTAGTCAGTAAAGTGTATTTAAATTAATAATAGTATTGTGAAGTATCCAGTAAATATTTAATAAAGTGTGTTAGTGGACATCTCTTGTTATAATTTTTGGAACCCACGGAATTTGCGAGGGTGGTTTCCTAAGGGTGGAAACACGTTACAATAGCAAGGAAAAATAATAGGATTAGCTCAATTCAACAGTAAGTCATACAATATAAACTCTCCCTGGTAGCTATTACTAACTTGTGTTTTGTTTATCGTTTTAGGTTAGGCAGCCAAAATACCTCCTGCCAGCAACCAAAGGAAAAATACATAAAATAAAAACTATTATAACCCTCCAGACATGACAAATCCATGAACCTAAATTATAATGATTCTATGAAATAAAACCCATAGGTAACAAGAAGGTTTCCAGAGTATTTTTATTTAACCAACGATACACAAACAAGTTACCTTCTCTATCCACTTTGCTATCAACAAAAGAAAAGAAGCAAATATAAATACCCTTTTCCTCAGGTATCAACTAAAACATTTAAAAAAACAAACGTAGCCTCACTCATTTTTAAATTTACAACCGCATATACAACTATAAGATCGGAACCCAATTTAACGTTACAAATTCCTAATTTTTTTAAAATGGTATTATCAGTAAAAGTTCCTTAAAAAAATTAATTATCTTTTTTATTTTTTAAATTATGATACGCTGATGTTAAAATTGTCATATATTTTTTGTAGCATCTTGCATAATCTCTAATTTTTTCAAGTCGGCATCATCAGAAGAAATTATAATTTACCAAAATTCATCAATTAAAAAAAAAAAAATCTGAAATGACAAAAGTCAAGTCCTTTAATATTTAAAAGCTCTTGATTTTTTTTTAATCAAAAGTCTCAACATCAACAAAATGTCGAGTTAGAGAAGTAGAGAAGTTTCTAACCTCAAATACTCCGATACATATGTTACTATCTAATACTACTTTAGAATTTCACAAACATATACGTGTGTATATGCGCGAAAATGAATTTTTCTACTATAATTGCTGTAACATTGCTAGAGTATGGTCTGATTTTAGTTTAAGTCCATCAGCAAAACTAGCATTTTAGTGCTATAGAAAAATCGGTTTCTTCTAGTAGAGATACGTATTTTTTGAAATTCAATATTGACCGTTTGATTGAAACTATTTTCTCAGTGCATTATTTTCCAATACTACAAGTTAAGAGTGCACGTTTCCATATCCAATATCCATAAAATTGGTATTTAGTATATACAAGAGAAGCTAAGGTCCCAAAAAAAGTTTTGGCATTAGCCACCCCCATTACCACCCCCACCCCATTATTAAAGGGGATGAAATGAAAATTGTGATTTAGTGTGTATACAAGAACCAGAAATCTCAAAATATTTTTTTACTTCGTCCACCCCCACTACCACCCCCCATCACCACCCCCACCCCGCTACCGATGTGGGGTATCGTTTTATGGGTTTTTGGGGTAGAGGATTTCAAATATTATATTATTAAAGTTCCATAAACAATTATTTCCACATACAAATTTTTTTCGTTGTGAGTGACTTGGATAAAAAATTTGGATGTGGAAGTAGTGATTCCTTGGGCAGCGGTTTTTTAATTTTCAACCTAATGTCCCGTGACCAAGGATGTGTTGTGATACATCCTTAGATTGGTATTGAAAAGTTACATTTAGCTGTTGTATGAAACTGATATACTTTAATTTGAAAATTGTGAGTAATTTCGAAAAAGTGATTTCAACAACTTTGTGGCATAAATTAACAACAAAATTCAATACGTATTTTCTTCAATTATTTATAAATATTAGAATAATTTCTGGTGGGTTACGTATACTATTGGCTGCGAAAATTTCAAAATGGCGGAAAGAGTAACGAAATTAGCACAGTCATACTTGACAGATTGTTAAAAAAAATGTCGTTTAGGTAACATATATTGTTTCATATCAATCCGTTAAAAAATAAAGAAATGGCTGCCGAAAAGTGATCTCGTTGACATCCGGTATAGCATTAAAATCTCGAATATAAATATTAGCTATGGAGAAAAAGAACAAATAGTTCAGATTTTGAATATTGTATACTGGCTATAAGGTGGCTATATTTAACTACTTGGAACTGTCAACAGAAGAGTAATTTTCTAAGCCTGTTTAGTTCCAGCTATTTAGTGTTCGTGAATACAAGGGAAGTTAGCGGAATTTAAACCTCTTCAATATTTTAGAAATAAAAAGTTTGAATTATTATACTATAATAACCACAAATTAATCTATATAAATCCGCTAACTGAATGTTTTATGCGTAGCGGATTTTCTCAAAATTGTGTCTGATACACAAATAAACATTAATGCGAGTGTCAAAAAAATGTGAACCATTTTCAAGGCCAGGCAAAATGCTAAATTTATTTAAAATGCAATTCCAGACTTATTGACCTATATTTCAGTAAAATTAAATTAAATTTGGACCAAAGCCGGAACAAATTTGTAACAAGCTAATTTCTTCGGGATTGTATTCCATGGCTATCCAGGAGTCTATGACTGAAAATCCCAAAATATTCGCCATGCAGAAATAAAGAAAAAATGCTCCGCCATGTTGAAATTAGGCACTTTGTCCTTTAATCGGTAATAGCCCACACGGATGACACTTTATACAAAAGGTAAAGAGGTAAAATTTTGAGAGAAAGAGCTAAGCTTCAATATGGTATAAATCGGTTAAATATTAACAAAGATATAATTGTCAAAATGACAGATTCTTTTCAAAAAAGGGTATTTTTTGTATTTTAACAGTAAGAATGTAACAATAGACAACAAAAACTTTTGTTGGTAATACTAATTAAATATGGTTTATTTAAATATGAAATAAAACATATACCGGTTAGTTTATTTGACGATATTTTGTTTCGAAAAACAACAAAATCATCTCTTTTTTTCTTATTCTGATAAAAAACTTACACCAAGTCCAACTTTGCCTGAAAGTGCTAAACAATTTTTAATAGATGAGGTTTCTCCTTAGAAAAGTTGTGTGGCAACGCCCGGCTCGATGTAAAGATATTGTTCATCAGTGTGTTTCATTTGTTCGTTATCATTATGGTTTAAATTTTATTATTATTTTCGATGGGTATTCTAATGAAAACACTTCCGTTGAATTTACAGAATATCAAAAAAGAGCTAAAATTCATTTCAGAAAGAAATTAATCACAAAAAAGTAGTAGAGATATCTCAAAACGAGTTTTTAGCATCAGTGTCAAATAAAAATCAGTTAAACTTCTAACATCAAATTTCAATCAAAATAATATCACCGCCAAATGTGCGGATGCAGATGCTGATGTAATTGTAAAAACCGCTGCCCAAGGAATCACTACTTCCACATCCAATTTTCTATTCAAGTCACTCACAACGAAAACATTTTGTATGTGGAAATAATTGTTTATGGAACTTTAATAATATAATATTTGAAATCCTCTACCCCAAAAACCCATAAAACGATACCCACATCGGTAGTGGGGTGGGGGTGGTGATAAGGGGTGGTAGTGGGGGTGGATGAAGTAAAAAAATATTTTGAGGTTTCTGGTTCTTGTACACACACTAAATCACAATTTTTTTTCATCCCCTTTAATAATGGGGTGGGGGCGGTGATGGGGGGTGGCTAATGCCAAAATTTTTTTTGAGACCTTAGCTTCTGTTGTATATACTAAATACCAATTTTATGGACTCTTACCTGCTTGATTTACCTATTTACCCCAAATTTACCCCAATTTACCCCCCAATCCTTCGACGGAACAAGACGAAAATATAATCTAGTTCTAGATCTCATTAAAGTACATATGTGTACCAAATTTCAAGTTAATATCTCAAACGGTTCCAGAGTAAACGTGCGCACAAAAAAAGTTACAGACCGACAGACAGAAAATTTTTTTTCGCTCAAACTTGAAATCTCGACGTTTCATGACATTCTAAGCCTATTTGAACAATAAAAATTTTTTAAAATTTTTTTGTCGTTACTATACTTCCACTGGATGTGGAAGTAAAACTGCTATTGATTGCTCAGCTGATATGTGTAACCCTGTTATAGTTGTTGGTCAAGATACAGACTTAATAACGTTACTCATTGAACATTGCAAAACAAAAAATGTAAACATGATGAGAGCCGGTGATTGAGGTAAATCTGATAAAATAACGAATATCTGCAAGTTACGTTCAGAACTAAGTGAAAATGTAGTAAAAAATACTCTATTTGCACATGACATATTCGGATGCGATACCACCTCTGCATTCTATAAAAACCGCTGCCCAAGGAATCACTACTTCCACATCCGGAATTTCTATCCAAGCCATTCACAACGAAAAAATTTTGTATGTGGAAATAATTGTTTATGGAACTTTAATAATATAATATTTGAGTGGGGTGGTAGTGATGGTGGATAAAGTAAAAAAATATTTTGAAGTTTCTGGTTCTTGTACACACTCTAAATCACAATTTTTTTCATGCCCTTTAATAATGGGGTGGGGGTGGTAATAGGGGGTGGCTAATGCCAAACATTTTTTTAAGACGTTAGCTTCTCTTGTATATACTAAATACCAATTTTATGGACTCTTACCTGCTTGATTTACTTATTTACCCCAATTTACCCCCCAACCCTTCGTCGGAACAAGATGAAAATATAATCTAGTTCCAGATCTCGTTAAAGTACATGTGTACCAAATTTCAAGTCAATCTTAAACGGTTCCAGAGTAAACGCGCGCACAAAAAAAGTTAGACAGACCGACAGACAGAATTTTTTTTGCTCAAACTCAAAATCTCGACGTTTCATGACATTCTAAGCCTATTTGAACAATAAAAATTTTAAAAAATTTTTTTTGTCGTTACAATACTTCTACTGGATGTGGAAGTAAAATGGCAAAAACAGTATTTTCAGCTTGCAGTAATTGGGAAAGAATTTATTTTAAGATGGTATGGCAGTAAAAAAACTAATAGTTTAAATGATTACTAGGTGTACGTGCACCCCTCCACCGATCCTTGGGGACAATGTTTTTCATAAAGATTAAAGTCTAAGGAACAATTGAAGACATGTCCCCAAAAAGAAAACTGGCTGTACTTTCAAAATGGAGGCCATATGTTAAAAAAAACTGTTGCCAATGTAGTTTTTGTCATTTAACACAAAAACTAAAAAAGATGCACAAAAACATTTTCCACAAAAAACAACGTGCATAAAATTTTCCACAATTTTGTTCCTATACAATATTTTGATAGGAGTTACCATCTTCCAGATAAATGAGTCCAAAATTAAGAAAACATGGAAATTCATTTATCGGTAAATCACTTAGAGGAAATAACTGTGACAATTATTGTAAGGCGTATAATATAACTTTATATTATTAACATAACAAAAAATAAACTGAAAAAAGTTAATAATAATAATAATATTATAATTTGCGGACATTTATCTCGAAAACGGCAACAATGGTATCTGGAAAATGGTAACTCCTATCCAAATATTGTATAGGAACAAAATTGTAGAAAATTTTATGCACTTTGTTTTTTGTGCAGAAAGTTTTTCTCCATCTTTTTTACTTTTCGTGTTAAATGACAAAAACAATATTTGCAATTTTTTTTTAAACGGATGCCATTTTGAAAGTAAAGCCAGTTTTTTTTTTGAAGACATGGTTTAAATTATTCCTTAGGCTTTAATCTTTATGAAAAACATTGTCCCCAAGGATTTGGGGGTGCAAGGACACTTAAGGTGGGCTTCCGTAGTACATTTTATATTGAATTTTATATTTTATTTTAAGAGCTGAATCATTTATCTGGAAAATGGTAACTCCTATCCAAATATTGTATAGGAACAAAATTGTAGGAAATTTTATGCACTTTGTTTTTTGGGCAGAAAGTTTTTCTCCATCTTTTTTAGTTTTTGTGTTAAATGCCAAAAACAATATTTGCAAATTTTTGTTTTTTTAAAGTACAGCCAATTTTTTTTTTTTTTTGGGGACATGTCCAAAATTGTTCCTTAGGCTTTAATCTTTATGAAAAACCTTGTCCCCAAGGATCGGGGGGAGGTGCACGGGCACTTAGGGCGGGCTCCCGTAGTATAGGAATAATCAGATTTTTTGCTAGGCAATAGTAGATTGTAATTCAAGTGTGGCAAGGGCTTCATTGCAAAATTATGTATGAAAGTACTAACACGAGCGCAGCGAGTGTTCCTATCATACGAGTTTTGCAATGAAGCTTGCCACATGTGTGTTACATACTATTTTTTCTACGGTTGTGAAGTTATTTCCTTTTTTTAAAGTATTTCCAAAATTTTAAATTTGCTGCCTAAAAAATATAACCTTGAGTGCAGTACCACCTGTGTAAATTGCATTGGACAGGACTGTGACAATGCGTCAGAGGTGTTACTTTCTGAGAATGAGGCTAGTTTCTAGTTAAAGCTCGTATTTGAGAGTTTTTTATGCTTATTTAATTTATTCATGCTTTTTAAAGAGTTATAGTTTATTTTTTCAATATATATAAGTTCTGTTATTATGTTTGTTGTTACGTTTTTTTTTGTTTTTAGAATGGATTTTATTTTACGAATATATTGCTTTAATTAATTAGTATTACCAGTAATAATTGTTGTTACCTTTTGTTGCATTTTATGGTATTAAAATACAAGAAGTATTCTTTTTTTATACAAATCTGTCATTTTGACAACCGTAACTTTGCTAATATTTAACCGATTGCAAAAAACTTTATATAACACTAACACTTAGAGCTTTTTCTCTCAAAATTTTGCCTCTTTACTTTTTTCCCAAAGTGTCATCCGTGCGAGCTGTTACCGATTAAAGGAAAAAAAGTGCCTAATTTCAACATGGCGGCGCATTCTTTCTTTATTTCTGCATGGCGGATTTTTTGGGATTTTCAGTCAGAGACTCCTGGATAGCCATAGAATACAATCCTGAAGAAATCAGCTTGTTACAAATTTGTTCCGGGTCATCTTTTAATTTTACTGTACTACTAATTTTAGTAAACAAATGCAATAAATTCAAAAATAAAGTTATCTTTTTTTTTAACAATAAGTTATCTCGGCAAAATGCAAAATACATTAAAAAAATTATATATATTTGGAAATTACCATAGTAATTGCAATATGTGTATATCTTAATATTAAGTTGAGGCTTACCACGCACGTTACTAAATTGGTACAAAAATCTTACGGAAAACTGAAACTATTAAATATGCACAAGGAGGTTCTTAGCTCTGATATAAAGCTGCTGTTATCGATTCACTAATTTTATCTCATCTTGCATATTGCGATATTGTATATTGGCCTGCTCTATTAGCTAGGGACAAAATGACTTCAAAAAATTCAAAATGCATGTATTAAATTCAGTTTGCGTAAATTTGAGATATTTCGGAACGATTTTTAGAAAGTAACTGGTTAAATTTAAATGAATGATTTAAATACCATTTAGCTTGTTTAGTTTACAAAATTGACAAATACCAAACCCCTGAATATTTGTTCTTAAAGCTTTTGAAAGGTAGTGATACCCATGAATGCTCTACCCGCTTTAGGCACCTATATATATAGTGTCCCCAAACATAATACCACGCAATTTCAAAGAAGTTTTTCATCCAATGCAGTCAAAGTTTTTAACGAGCTACCCATGGACATCAAGTTTCTTCCTAGCATTGTTTTTTTTAGCAAACACGTCAAATCCTGGTTGCTTTCAAATAGATAGCCCCATTTGTTTTAGGTCTATCTATTTTTGTGAATAGTTTTAAGTAATATTTACTTAAGTAATTTTTAATATTTCTCTCAATTGGTTGTATGGAAGAGCGACCCGAGGTCGAATACCGCCAACACATTAAACGTGTATTTGTTTTATTATTTTGTAATCCCATAAATAAATGCAATTTATTATTATTAATATTATTATTAATAACATTGTAGAAAAATACTTACGGCAAGACTGAAACTCATCTTCACCCTTCTCACAGTCCTTTTGGTAATTGCAGACCCAAAGCGAAGGGATACATTTTCCCTCAGGACATCGGAACATTCCGTAGTCACATATCACACCAGAAGGATCACCTGAAATTACATAAAAATATATCATATTCATATGTTTAAATATATTAAACAGATATAAGATACATAATTAATTATTTGTATAGATTCATTGGTATGTGTTATTATATAGGACGTTTTCAAGAACTATCAAAAATCGATGGCCAAGGAATCAGTACTTCCACATTCAGATTTCCTATCCAAGTCTTTTACAACAACAAAAATGATACTATATTATTTGTACTCCACTATGAAGAAATAATTGTTCGTAAAACTTTAATAATATAATATTTGAAATCGTCTACCTCAAAAACCCATAAAACGATATGCCTCATCAGTAGAGGTGGTGGTGAGAGGCCTTTGATTCTTATACACACACTAAATCACAATTTTATTTTTTAATAATGAGATGAGGGTGGTAATGGAGGTGGGGATGAGACCTTGGCTTCACGTACATACATTAAATCAAAATTTTATGGACTCTTTATTTTTCGTGGCTTTGGTTTCACCATTAGCTAATGACACCGAATTAAGACAGGTGCCACTACTACTTACACACTCTCACTGCTTGTTTTACCTATTTACCTCAATTTATCCCCATACCTTTCAACTGAATAAGATCAAAATATATCCTGCTTCCAGATCTCGTTATAATACGTAGGTGTTCCAAATTTCAAGTCAATATCATAACCGATTCCAGAGTAATCAAGCATACAAAAAAGTACAAGGTACCGTGTTAGGACCAATTTTATTTATTATTTATTTAGATTTACTGCTGAAATTAAATACAAATGCCAGTCATTTCATATGTGGATAATACTGTCGTCTTTTTTAACAATACAACCTGGATTTAAGTCAAAGACAATACATGTGAAGATCAAACAATTAAAAAATGGTTTGATAAGTATACATTTTATTTAAATGTGGAAAAAACAAAGTATGCTGCATTTTCAGTTAGAAACTCAATAGAAAATTAAGTAAATAAGTATTTTATCAGCTTAAAGATTACTTTAGTCGAAATATATTAATAATTATTAGTAAAGCATTTGTAGAATCATCACTTATTCCATATGGTAAATTAGTTTGAGATGGTTTCTGTATAAATTCCCTGACGAAATTAATTGTCCAAAACAACAGTTTAGAATTTTCTAAACTAAAATAAAAAACTGGATATTCCAACTAAATTACCCTACATGAATGGAGTTTCTAATATTCGCATCCTGTATATCCGCAATGTTTTGGGCAACAGAAAACTCTCGTATGGCGGTGATTAATATATAAGTAAAGTGTAATTGGTCCGTATTTCTTTGAGGAGAAGGAAGGCATTGTTGTAACAGTCAATGACGAATGCTATAGAGCGATGCCGAAGAAGATTTTGTCATCACAACTGGAACAATTTTAACTGGAGGAAATGTGGTTGCAAAAGGACGCTGCGACGGCGTGCGTGCTCATCCAGACAGACAATAGCCATTTTAAGGAACATTTATCAATCTGACGATTTAGTATGGCCCGCCAAATCACTAGATCTAACAGCTTTTGATTCCTTTGATGGTGCTACCCCAAAGAAAATATGTATACTTCAATATCTTCAGACACTGTAGCAGCTAAAAGACGACATCCGTTGAGAAATAAAGGACCTAGAGTCAGATGTTGGAAAAGAAAATGTAAAAAGAGCTCAATCCTGCATCGAAGTTAAAGGCGGCCATTTTGTCGCCATTAACAAATTGGTATCAGACAAATAAATGTTGAAACTATTTTTTTGTTGTTTTCCATTACATTAGAAATGGCGGCCACTTCAAATCGGGTACTTTATTACAGCCCTCTTTGTAGTAAATAAAAAAACTTGACCATAAATACCGATAAAAATGTTAGTACTGCCCATAATTATTAAAAAAACTATTTCCCCAAAGCAATTTGTAATACGTGACAAATTAACATTTAATTAAGCTAGAGTAAAGATTATAAATGGAATGTTGAATCACTTTGGAGTAATTTGCAGAGCGTGTTGAAGAACTCATTGAAAACCCTCACACTGTCAGTTGCCAGCAAACTCTAATTAATTTTGTAGAACGGACAAAAAATTTCCAATCATAATTAAAGGATCGGCCATACTAGTTCAAGTCTAAATATAAAAGTTTATTAATTTGTCTCATAAGTAACTTGAGACTAAAGTGACTTCATTAGTTTAAGTATCTCAATGCGTTTTTATGTAAAAAAACCTCTTTCTCGGTTCGTTAATTGTGTATGAACAGAAATTTACCGCACGAATGAAACATATTGTAAAATTTCTAATTAATCGTGTAGAAATTTGGAATAACGATCTTCAACAAAGAAACGATTTATTGTTACTTGTGTTCTTAATGACTGGCTAGTTGGTATTCCGCCAGATTTGAAATTAATAATTTCATATTTTTTACAATTAATTATTTTTTATTTATTTGCTTTTATCATGTTTAGAGAATATTATTTAGGTATTATGCAAATCACAACTTACACACCTTTTTATTTATTATGAAAATACCTACTTTCTGTATATTGTTGCCCTAATCTGGGCACGCTAATATACTAGTTAGGTAAATACTTTAAAACACTCATTATTGGAGAACCAATCAAAACAACTACTCTTCTAGCTAATACTGACAAAGTATTGAATTACATGATAGGATTCTTAGCATTTTAAAGAAAAAAATATATTGAAAATATTTCAATCATTTATTTACATTTAGTCATCACACTTTTTTATTTAATATGAAATTATCTACTTTCTGTATATTGGTACCTTAATCGGGTCACGCTAATATACTAATAATGAGTGTTTTAAAGTGTTTTCCTAAGTAGTATATTAGCGTGACCCGATTAAGGTACCAATATACAGAAAGTAGATAATTTCATATTAAATAAAAAAGTGTGATGACTAAATGTAAATAAATGATTGAAATATTTTCAATATATTTTTTTCTTTAAAATGCTAAGAATCCTATCATGTAATTCAATACTTTGTCAGTATTAGCTAGAAGAGTAGTTGTTTTGATTGGTTCTCCAATAATGAGTGTTTTAAAGTATTTACCTAACTAGTATATTAGCGTGCCCAGATTAGGGCAACAATATACAGAAAGTAGGTATTTTCATAATAAATAAAAAGGTGTGTAAGTTGTGATTTGCATAATACCTAAATAATATTCTCTAAATAATTTCATAGATAGATTTTCTATTTTGATTTTTCATAAATTATTTTTTCTACTGTTAAGTTCTATAAAAAATATTCTTTACTATAACTACAAACAAACAAAAAATAATTTACTTTAAAATGCCAGTGGAGAACATAGCAAATTTATTAAAATAATAAAAATAACAATTTTCTCAAACTATTCGTTCAAAAGGACGATTTTAAATATTATTATTTTCATCCGACGATAAGAGCTTTGGACAGAGACATCTGACGACGATTATGCAAGTTTTAGTCATGCCGAATAATCAATTAATTGATTTTTAACAAAATTTTTGCAAACTGAAAATGCATAATAAAATCAGTACACGGATATAGCCATAGGCCATGGCTATTCAGCTTCGCTCGAAAGCGAAGTGAAATCACATTATCCATATTAGGTTATATACCGTGAATACGTTTTGCAAAAAACTGGAAAGCCTCATATAATTTAAAGTGTTCAGTTTTGATGAATGATATAAATTGTTAAACATATGTTCTAAAAAATGATTTGAATCTTTTTGTGCCAGGCGATTGAAACCACCACTCACCACTGAATGTAGTTGAGATTAAACATCCTCTACGGGATGCATTCTTGCTTGCCATGTTTGGTAACCAGGTCTGATTTATTTTATAAATAAATAGTTATACTTTACTTGGTAAATACAAAGAGTAATAAATTACTGAAGCACAGACCGGCCATAGGCGTACAGTAGTAAGAGAAAAAGTATTCTCTTAACATTCACACAAATTATAATTTAAATAAATTCATTTTATATGAACTAAACGTCTTTTGTTTGAATTATCCAATTATCCAATCGTATTCTTGCCTCTGTTACACCGTGGTTATGATGTCTGTGAATACTCTTTACGCAGATACATGAGAGTCAAAAATGCAGTTCAGAGTGGCAAAGACAATGATAACTCGCCTCGTATCGAGCACAAGTAGGTAATAATTTACTCAAAAGCTGTCATAGTACTGGTATTTCGAATGAATTTTTAAAAAAATGCAGAAACCCGTATAAAATATAAAGGAATATTTAAAATTTCCTATAGCACCCTGACCACGTTTTTAGAGAATTTGCATCTATGAGCTTTTATTGTTCTTTCTCATTTTCAAACACATCTATTTTACATATTGTTATACTGTTTACATATTGAACTTTTGATCAATATACAATCGTATTATTTGAATCCTATTTAGAAAAAAAATATGGTAAGTTCCACATAACAATTTATAATAATGTTTTCTTGAGAAAAAAATCATTGGTCTGATTTTGTACTGATAAGTTCCATGGAGTGCTAAAAAAAATGAAAAAAAAAAATGCTTTTATTTGAAAAAACTACTAAAAAGTAAAAATATTTTTTTTATAATTCATACACCTGGAAACCAAAAGCTTTGGGGACGATCATATAGCGCTATTGCATAGTTACTTTGCTGAAATGACCGCCCCCAAAGCTTTTGGTTTCCAGGTGTATGAATTTTAAAAAAATTATTTTTACTTTTTAGTAGTTTTTTCAAATAAAAGTTTTTTAAAATTTTTTTTATGTAATTTTATTTTTTACTTTTTAGTCTACTTATTTTACATACAAACAGACAGACAAAACCCTTTCATTTGCCACCGCCATCCACCCCGTCCCTCTCCCGTCTTCTCACCCCTCTAACACTACTTCCCACCCCTTCCCCCCTTTCCCATCTCTTCCCACATCTTTCCACTCCATCCCCACCTCTTCCCACACCTTCCCACTACTTTCCCACCCATTCCCCTCCCCTTTCCCACTTGTTTCCCACCTCTTCCCATCCCGTGATTCCTTGGGCAGCGGTTTTTTATTTCCACATCGAGTGGAAGTATAGTAACGACAAAAATTTTTTTTAAAAATGTTTATTGTTCAAATAGGCTTAGAATGTCATGAAACGTCGAGATTTTAAGTTTGAGCGAAAAAAAATTTCTGTCTGTCTGTCGGTCTGTAACTTTTATGTGCGCACGTTTACTCTGGAACCGTTTGAGATATTGACTTGAAATTTGGTATACATATGTACTTTAACGAGATCTAGAACTAGATTATATTTTCATCTTGTTCCGTCGAAGAGTTGGGGGGTAAATTCGGGTAAATTTGGGGTAAATAGGTAAATCAAGTAGGTAAGAGTCCATAAAATTGGTATTTAGCATATACAAGAGAAGCTAAGGACTCAAAAAAAATTTTGGCATTAGCCACCCCCCATTACCACCCATTATTAAAGGGGATGAAAAAAAAAATGTGATTTAGTGTGTGTACAAGAACAAGAAACCTCAAAATATTTTTTTACTTCATCCACCTTCTAGGTTTACTAGGTTAGTGTGAAATGGGCAATCTAATTTTCCGAAACTTTAATAAAATCGAAAATTATTTACTCTTTAGTTTTATAATCGATAGTGTAAAGGATTACCACCATCTATCTGTGATATACACTATTATTAGGTACATACAATTTATTCTATTTCCAGGTATTCCATTTCTTTTCTCGAGCAGGATATTATGGAATTCATTGGAACAAATGATGTTTTAATTTGAGAAGTGCTAGAAACTTTTAGATATGCAGCCGGTTTTAACACATCTAAATTATTCAAGTACGAGTATATCCTTTGCAACCGACAGTTTCGTGTTAGTGGTGCAAATCAGATGATTGGTAGTCTTTAAATTGCATTAAGGGATCTCGAGGGAATTCAAAGCGACAAGCGGTTGACACTCCAAGCTCCATCCCTCGCCATCAAGACCAAATGTCAACCACAAGTAATCCCCATAGTACGGTTTTACACAAATTTTGTATGATAACATTTTAATTAAATGTTCAGGGATTTTAAACTTTTCCCCTACCAATTGTGCTCCAAGTAGTTGCCGTAATTGAATTATTTTAGTTATCTGCGTACGTTGTTTTAATGATGCTTTGAAACTTCGTAATGTGGTAATTAGAATGCTAAAATTTTAATTTCCTTAACAGCATAAACCAGTGGAAACTGGCTTCCTTATTCGGTGAACTTATGAGCATATAATTAGGACGCTGCCTGGAATTATCGATGGCATGATAAGAAAATAGTCTTACAAGTATTCATTTAAAACATCCAGATTATTCACTATATTATTTACTTATTATTAGTAAGTATTTTATGTAATTTTTTTTATTTTTTTGTTTTCTGAAGATGACAAAAAATTAGAATATAATAATTTTTTACATTATAATAAATTTTTTATCAAATACGGAATTGCAGGGCCGACCTATAAGGGTTTCAGTACACAAAAATAGTTAAGGCATGATAGGTTTAGTCCTTAGAGCAGAAATTTTGTTTTTTTGTAGACCGGTGTTATTAAAGTTAGAAGTTCAAAGAAATCGTTTTGCTTAAATTTTCTTTTATGCGATTGTTAGTGTTTAAAAGCTTTTATTTAACTTGCAATGTTTTTATGTCAGTTAGTTAGTTAGTTTGTTGTATCAAATGAAAGAGTTTGACGAGTAAAATACGATAAATCATGTGACGTCATTCTAAATTCAATATGGTGGACGTCCCAAGATGGCGGATCGCCTTTTTCTTCACAACTCCCTTGATATGCGTATAAAATGAAAGGGTTTGACGAGTAAAATACGATAAACTATGTGATGTCATTCTAAATTTAATATGGCGGACGTGGGAGAGGTGGGAAGGGGTGGGAAGGGGTGGCAAAGAGGTGGGAAGAGGTAGGGAGAGATGGGGAAGGTGTGGGAAGAGATGGGGAAGGGGTAGGAAGAGGTGGAGATGGGGGGGAGAGGTGGGAAAGGAGTGGAGAGGGATGGGAATGGGGTGGAAAGAGATGGGAAAGGGGAGGGGAAGGGGTGGGAAGAAGTGAGGAGGTGAGAAGACGGGAAAGGGAAGGAGTGGATGGCGGTAGCAAATGAAAGGGTTTTGTCTGTTTGTAAAATAAGTAGACTAAAAAGTAAAAAATTAAATTATATGAAAAAAAAAAAAATTTTTTTTAAGAAAAAGCTTCTATTTGAAAAAACCACTAAAAAGTAGTAACTATGCAATAGCGCTATATGACCGTCCCCAAAGCTTTTAGTTTCCAGGTGTAATGGATATCGGCCGCTAGATGGAGCCTGTCATTTTTGTTGCATGTCGTGATTTCATAAATCTCGTCATGTACCAAGAGTGAACAAATGCCTCGTTACAGCCGTCTCAGACCTACCTTGCACTGACGAGAGCCAATAGCTCGAAACTGCAGTCTGCAAGTGGTATGGGGTGGCTGGCACGAGAGCTCCTTTGAACGGGAATAAGTCTTTCGGCTGGTGTCTATTACAATCGAAACTTAGCGTTTTGTGGCAATACATAGTTATTGTACTTAACGCGGCCAGGCTTGTAACTCGTAATTCAGCGTTTGGCGGAGCATTAGTCCGGAGAATAGCTGTTGGTTGCAGTCTGGTTTCTTATTCCTTATAAATTTAAGGAAACATATAGAGGAGTTCGACAAAATATTTCACTAGTAAATAAGTTGTTGCTGTTTATTCGTATATATTATATATTATATGATATTAATATATACCAGATGTTTGTAATTTTCCAGAAATAAATTGATTTGATTTGGTTCTGAACTGTGCGGCTGTATGTGTGAAAAGGTCTGATTTTTCCTTTTTGGTCAACTGGACATTTCCGTTTCTTCACTGTAGTTACCTAAGCTCTGCTTCATTGACTTTGAGGGTAGTGGAGTTCCTCCACTTAAAGATGAGAACTGGCGCCCGAGCAACCGTTCTGTAAGTACCGCTGTTACTAGGGTGTCTAAGTGAAACTTCTCAGCCTTACTGGGAAGTACGTCATACTCTTCTATTCTTTCAGTACTTTGTGATTTATTCATTCAAACATATTGTTTTCCATTGCACAAGTACCCACCTACGCATGAGGTTACATGCATTATTTCTAAAACCTAATGTATTTCATTTGCAAACATATAAGGTATACAGACCAGGGGCGGCTGGTGAAATTTCAACAATTTTTTTCTCGTCTGTGGCGCATGGGACCCATACGAAATATGGGAAATAACATCTAGAGAAGCACTCCTCTAACAAATTTTGAAAAAGCAGTTTGCGAAAAATTTTTTCAAAATTCGATTGACCCCCCCTAGGTCTAGGGACTCCTGTTTAAAATTAATTTTTTTTGTCATATACATTTTACTTTTCATAAAAATAGGTTTTGAAGTTTATGAAAATATTTCCATTACTAACTGAGATACAACGAATTGAAATTCTATCATTTGTTAAATTGTAAATTACAAAATTTCAGTTCATTGTGTTTCAGTTAATAATGAAAATATTTTCATAAACTTCAAAACCTGTTGTATTTTTATGAAAAGTAAAATGTATGTGACAAAAAAAATTAATTTTAAACAGGAGTCCCTAGACCTAGGAGGGTCAATCGAATTTTGAAAAAATTTTTCCCAAACTGCTTTTTCAAAATTTTTTAAGGGTCGTTAGAGGAGTGCTTCTCTAGATGTTATTTCCCATATTTCGTATGGGTCCTATGCGCCACAGACGAGAAAAAAATTGTTGAAATTTCACCAGCCGCCCCTGATACAGACCTGGGACATACATACATAGATCCAAACACGCCAACATATGGACAAACATACTACAGATATGTAGATAGTGTTTGGGAATACGACAGTGTAAAAATACGGCCACAAAGAAAAAAAAATTGATAGATGTGATTACTTATCAGAGTTTAATCGAACCTTTCCTTGGTAGACTTCTTATAAGAAAAAATAAATTGTTTACTTAATAATTGCTATATATTTTTTGTTTTTGCTTAATATATATTTTTAATTTTTCCGTATTTATTTTATTTAGTAAAACTGAAATAAACGGAGATTAGCACGATTCTATTGGTTCTTGCACAATCGACAACTTAGCATTTAGCAAGTTTGAACCAGGATTATGTTTACAGGACTTACCTTAGGAATTAGATTAATCTATACATTGTAGACCTGGATTACATCGATTGTACAGTAAGCGAGTGATTGGGCAATTTATATAATAAATTGTTCCAACAAGAATTTCGTCAAAAGTACTGTGTTCGAAAATGTTGGTGTTTTTTTTTTTTTTCTTTACTCATGGTTCTATATTATAGGAACTCTTATGCACATGTTATGTATATGTCTCTAAAAAGCATTCATTTAAACAAAAGAATTTTCAAAATTGAGTTATTTCGCGTTTTTTTAATATCTCTTGTTGTGTAGCTCGTATGGCAATAAATAAAAGATAAAATTGCTCATTATGAAATTGTGAGAAAAGCATACATGTCCGAACCTTTTTGGTCAATTCGTTAAGTTGTAAAAAAAATCGAGGCCATTGTTTAAGTGCAGGTCGTAAAACAACACTTTTTCTTAGAATGTAGCTTTCTAAGTGTACTTTTAAATGGTATCGCAATATTTTCAAAAACATTTCTTATGTATTTTTTTAAATATTTTTTTAGACAAATAATGCAGTTTTATTAAAAAATAAAAATTATTAGTATACGTCAACCTTTACACACAAAATAAAACAATTAAAAAACGCTTTTTTCAATGCCAATTGGGAGCCGAGATATATTTTTGAAAATTTGTTGTTCAAATAATTTTAAAAATGTGTCTGTTGGCACCACTGAAAAGTACGTGATAAAACCTACATTCAAAAAAATGTTATCATATAACTGACAATTCAATTTTCGAAATAATTATCGCTTAGGCATTCTTATGAATATTTTGACTTGAAATTTGATATGATGCTTTATCTCTACTAGGAACATACTTGACTAACGATTCATTAAAGAATATGCATTACTATTTAAGATACACTCCATTTATTGCAATTTAACAAATTGACTAATGTAATAAGATGAGGAAAAGGTCTTCGCAATTTCATAACTAACAATTCAATTTAACGACGTATATAACTAGAGATATTTAAGAGAAACGGCGAGAAAACTCAATTTTGAAAATTATTTTGTTTAAACAAATATCTTTCGCGTGTAAACTGTATTGTTTTATATAAACTGTTTTATTATAATTTTATATTAATACTTCCAATTTAAGCGCGAATTGATGTGCATATTTAATTTTCTACACCAAATGGATTTCAATATTCTCATTATCTTGCTATCTGTAAGGTAAGTTAGGTTTATATGATGTTATTAGTAAATACGTTTCATTGCCATTATTTCTTTGGTTCTCTGTGTCAAACTCATACTTGATATGTTTAAGATTGTCTATAATAGATTTAACATATTCCAAGATATTCGCCTATAAAAATCGCTGTTTCGTTTGCTCTAAACCTTCAGATGGTGTACTAGTTATTAATATATTAAGTAAATAATGTGTTCTAACACTGTTCCCAGAGGGATACTATATTTGATTATATCGTATGTACTAATTGTATTTTCAGTTTTCGTATACTGTCTCCTTTGGTCCAAGTAACTTTTAAACGAATTAAGAACTACTCTTCTAAATTCTACTGATTGCAATTCTAATAATAATTGTTAATGGGAAACCGTATCGGAAGCTTTCGCTATGTTGAAAAAGATGCATAGTGAAGTTTTTGACTGATCTAGTGTATTATAATACATTAATGTATACATTATCATTTGCAATTTTGCTATTATGTTTTTGTGTTTTTTTTTTGTTGAAGCCCACATTGCATGTCCGAAATTGATTTGTATTTTCTTAAGAAAGTATTTACTCTAAATTTAATTATTTTCTCCAAGTCTTTAGTGAAGTTCCATATTAAAATATAATTAAAGAGATATTGACTTCTAAAGCAAATAAAAATAAATCAGTCCATTTGCCACGACTTAAAATACAGTAAATTTAAATAACAATAAATGAAATTTCGTAATCGATTATCTACTAGATGGCATTCAGATTTATACGGATACAACTAAAAATATTAAAAATAAAAATTGAATCAAAAATATTTTCCATGCATACAAAAAACCTATATAGTTGAACTACACAACAGTAAAAAAAATAATTTTGCACATCTTTCATCGTCCTTATTAATAAAATTGTTGTTCCAGTTAGTACGCCGTATAGACAAGGCTCCATCTTAACTGTTAAAATCATGCAATTAAATAAATTAAATACAATTTCAGTTTACGTTTCGTGATTAATGTTGCCATTAACAAGAATACTCATTTATAAACTTGTCAAAAATTGTGGTACACTGGAAGAGATATATGATTTGTAATACATTGATTACTAAGGTTTTGGTCGTTAGTTTGTTTCTTTCGATTCTCGAGTTCAACTGAATGTAGTTTTTTCAATATTGAACTACATTTGTCATCTGATATGTAACACGCCCCTGGCGCCATTAAAGCAACACATTCTAGAGGTAACGCCGTTGAATCAAATGAGTATCGGTGCCTCATATTTTTCCGGTTTGTGGAAAAGGAACATTTAGTTTTTATTTCCTATTTATTTAACTTGGTAAAATAACAATTCATTCTTTAAATTAAAAATAAATGGATGTGTTAGCATGAAGGTCCCGTTCCTTTATGATTTATTTATTATTACGTCACTTCCCTCTGCTTCAAGGAAGTATTCTTAACACGTAATTTTGTTATTTATCCTCACGTGGAAAGCAATTGTCGAGAGGTCTTTACCAGTCATCATAAATTTTTACTAGGGATTGCTGTACATAAATAGAGCACTTTATTTATTATACTCCAGAAATTTAATAATTTATAAGACGTAGTAAATCATGAATAAATATTTTTATGGCATGATTTATCTCTCTAACTGGCGTTTCTAGGACGGTTACCAATACAAACAATTTTGGTTATTCAGCTTACAATGTTAGAAGAAAAAAATACATCAAAAGAGATAGAAGGGATATAAAACTTCTATAATATATATTTTTTCTACCTCCGTGGGTAAAGTACATAGTGTACGCATGCTGTGTAGTGCGTAAAGTTAAACTTTACGTTCTAGGGCATAAAGTGAAAAATTTAAAAATTGCCTATAATAATCATATCTTGTCTTTAAAAGTCAAAAACATATTTAATTTTATATAGTCCATTTATTTACTGTCACTAAGTATATTAATACAAAATATATGTATTTGTAGTGTTCTTTAACAATAATGCTTGCATTATTTACAATATTGACGTTTTACTTCTTATATTCTTAAGGTTTTGATTAGTTTTCCTAATTTAAAATTAGGTTGGCCATGGTGATATTGCGTTTTTCAAACAACTACCTTGTCATTTTATTATTTCATTTTACGCACTAGTGCCTAAAGTAAAACACTTTACACACTAGAGCGTAAAGTAGATCGTTTATTATATTTTAATGTGTACGTATATTTTTTGGTAACAACTTCGGTATTAGAAAAAATATTGCATGCAATTCGTGCGTAACATGTCTTTTTTCACTCATGGGATTGTCGCACGAGCTGTAGGCGAGTTCCCATTCGCGAAAAAAGTACCACTTTACACACTTGTTGCATAAATAACTACTGTAAAATTGATTGTGGGTTATTTGCAAAACTTAAATTATAACGTAATTTTTTTTCAGAGTTTTTAGAAAGTAATTTTTTCACGATTATAATATTTACCTACCTTCGGTAAGCGAGTAATAAACTGGAATGACCATAAATCAAATAATTATACATAATCAAACAACTTAAGAATATCTTTTCTCGAGGAACTATTAACAGCATTTTCCAGTCTAATTTGATTGGCTTCAGAAAGTCAATTATATATTGACCATAAAAAATATGGTTTGCATTTTGAGATATAATGAAGAAAGGACCCCGCTCATATCTTATGGGAAGTGGCCCCGGTGAAATTGGGTGAGTTTTTAATATATCGTAGATTTCGATCAAAAGCTGTCATGGGCCCAACTCGATCCTATGTCTAATTTCCGAGATACAGCACAAGAAATGTACCAGAATGAAGTGAAAAATATTCTTGATGACTGATTCTTGTACACACACTAAATCACAATATTTTTTCACCCCCTTTAATAATGGGGTGGGGGTGGTAATAGAGGTGGCTATCGCCAAAAATGTTTTTGAGACCTTAGCTCCTCTTACATTTACTAAATAACAATTTCATGCACTCTTAATTGCTTGATTTACCTATTTACCCCATTACCTCAATTTACCCTTCAACTCTGCAACGGAATAAGATCAATATATAATCTAGTTCCAGATCTCGTTAAAATACATACGTGTGCCATATTTTAAGTCAATATCTTAAACGGTTCCAGAGTAATCGTGAGCACCAAAAAGATACAAGACTGACAGACCGATAAATTTAGTTTATTCAAACTTAAAATATTGACGTTTCATGACATTCTAAGCCTATTTGTACAATGAAAATTTTCAAAAATGTTTCTTGCGTTAGTATATTTCAACTGGATGTGTAAGTAATACGCAGAAAATAGCATGACAGAGATATAAAAAATCATTTTGTATCCAATTTACTAGAGGAAAGCCACTACGCATTCATACTTCTTGATGAAACCCACTGCGCATCCATACCACTTGAGGTAACCTACTGCTCATCTATACACTCGTGGTAACCTACTGCGCATCCATAATACTCAGGGAAACCTACTGCGCATCCATACTACTTGAAGTAACCCTCTGTGCATCCATTTGACTTGAGGAAACCCACTGTGCATCCATACTACTTGAGGTAACCTACTGCGCATCTATAGTACTCTGGAATTAATTAAAAAACATTTTTTGAGGCCTTAGGTTCTTGTATACACGCTAAATTACAATTTTATTTTTATCATCTCCTTTAATAATGGTGTGGGGATAGTAATGGTGGTGGCTAATGCCAAAAAAATTTTTGAGACCTTAACTTCTTTTATATATACTAAATACCAATTTTATGGACTCTTACCTCCTTGATTTACCTATTTACCTCCATTTACCCCAATTTGCCTCCCAACCCTTCAACGGAATAAGATGAAAATATAATCTAGTTTCAGATCTCGTTAAAATACATACGTGTACCAAATTTCAAGTCAATATCTTAAACGGTCCCAGAGTAATCGTGCGCACAAAAAAAAAAAAGTTACAGACAGGCCGACAGACAGACAGAAAGACAGGCATACCGACAGACAGAATCTTTTTTTTGCTCAAACTTAAAATCTCGACGTTTCATGACATTCTAAGCCTATTTGAACAATAAAAATTTTTGAAAAATTTTTTGTCGTTACTATACTTCCACTGGATGTGGAAGTAATTTAGAAAATTTCACCGAAGGCCACTTCCCATAAAACATGAGCGGGTGTTTTTATGACAGATTTCAAACAATAGAGACCGTATCCAGGAGGTAATTACTTCCACATCCAGTGGAAGTATAGTAACGACAAAAATTTTTTAAAAAATTTTTATTGTTCATATAGGCTTAGAATGTCATGAAACGTCGAGATTTTAAGTTTGAGCGAAAAAAATGTTCTGTCTGTCTGTCGGTCTGTCTGTAACTTTTTTTGTGTGCACGTTTACTTTGGAACCGTTTGAGATATTGACTTGAAATTTGGTACACATGTTCTTTAACGAGATCTAGAACTAGATTATATTTTCATCTTGTTCCGTCGAAGGGTTGGGGGGTAAATTTGGGGTAAATAGGTAAATAAAGCAGGTATATTGTATTTTCATTTTGTTCCGTCGAAGGGTTGGGGGGTAAATTGGGGTAAATTTGGGGTAAATAGGTAAATCAAGCAGGTAAAAGTCCATAAAATTGGTATTTAGTATATACAAGAGAAGCTAAGATCTCAAAAAAAAATTGGCATTAGCCACCCCCATTACCTCCCCCACCCCATTATTAAAGGGGATGAAAAAAAATTGTGATTCAGTGTGTGTACAAGAACCAGAAACCTCAAAATATTTTTTACTTCATCCACCCCAACTACCACCCCCCTATCACCACCCCCACCCCACTACCGATGTAGGGTATCGTTTTATGAGGTAAAGGATTTCAAATATTATATTATTAAAGTTCCATAAACAATTATTTCCACATACATTTTGTCGTTGAGTGACTTGGATAGAAAATCTGGATGTGGAAGTAGTGATTCCTTGGGCAGCGGACAAAGCATTATTATACTCTTCGCAAAACGAAGAGTATATTGTATTTGATCGGCACATTTCTAAAATTGTAAATATCGCTCGTAGAGAAAAAATTTTCATATCATTGTGTTAGTGAACGAATTCTGAACAACTTTCAAAATGTCCGTCTGTCCGTCCGTCTGTCCGCCCGTCACGTTTCTTGTAAGCACGATAACTTAAGAAAGAAAAATCCGATTGTATTGAAATTTAGAAAGTAAGTTAGTGTTAGCCAGAGGAAGAACCCTATTGTTTTTGAAGAAAATCGATCAGTAAATAAAAAAGTTATTATTTATTTAATAGAAAAAAAATATTCTCTTAATTTTTATCGCTTGAACTAAAATGGAAATCTTGCGAAATATTATTTCCATAATATATATTTTTTTGTTTATGAATTTTACTAATATTTATTTCATAGAAGTACGAGTTGAAATACCTATGTATGATTGTCGAAAGATATATATCACAGACAATCAATTTTTCTAGCAATAGCTGGTGGCGCAGCGGCTAAAGCAATCCAAAGGTCCCATGTTCGAATCTCGCACAGGTTGGACGTTTTTTTTTCATTTTTTTTTCCATATAATTTTTTTCACAACAAAGATGGTATCACAAAATTTAGGATGTCCAAAAACTAGCATTATTTACAAGAAACTGCGAAGAGTATCCTATAGAATATGTAACAATTATATATAAAAAGCTCAGTAAATTGGCGAAGAGTACGTTTTTAGCTTGTTTATATTGACGATTATCTCTATAATTTCTTGATGTGTCATTATTCGCTGCGAATAAATAAATCATTGTTTTACTTCCGCATCCAGTGGAAGTATAGTAACGACAAAAAAATTTTTAAAAATTTTTATTGTCCAAATAGGCTTAGAATGTCATAAAACGTCGAGATTTCAAGTTTGAGCGAAAAAAAAATGTCTGTCTGTCGGTCTGTCGGTCTGTAACTTTTTTGTGCGCACGTTTACTCTGGAACCGTTTGAGATATTGACTTGAAATTTGGTACACATATGTACTTTAACGAGATCTAGAACTAGATTATATTTTCATCTTGTTCCGTCGAAGGGTTGGGGGGTAAATTGGGGTAAATTTGGAGTAAATAGGTAAATCAAACAGGTAAGAGTTCATAAAATTGATAGACAAGTATAGACAAGAGAAGCTAAGGTCTCAAAAAAAATTTTGGCATTAGCCACCCCCATTACCACCCCCACCCCATTATTAAAGGGGATGAAAAAAAAATATGATTTAGTGTGTGTACAAGAACCAGAAACCGCAAAATATTTTTTTACATTATGCACCCCCCAGTCCCACCCCCTGTTACCACCCCCACCCCACTACCGATGTGGGGTATCGTTTTATGGGTTTTAAAGTTCCATAAACAATTATTTCCACATGCAAAAATTTTTTCGTTGTGAGTGACTTGGAAAAGAATCCGGATGTGGAAGTAGTGATTCCTTGGGCAGCGGTTTTTTGTATTGCATGCGCTTTCGTATTGGTTCATTTGTCTTTTCCCTTCTACTTAATGTTTTTTTTGTTTACGTTTACTAAAATTGGTCCAAAATCGAAAATTGAGATAACATCAACTCTTCACGTTTTTTGAGGTCCCAGGAAACCCAAAAGGTGATTTTTGGAAAATGTCTGTGTGTGTGTATGTATGTGTGTGTATAGCACGATAGCGGCGAAACTACTAAATGGATTTGGATGAAACGTTGCATGAGGGTTTCTTAATGTTTCAGAATATCTGAAAAGGATTTGGTTGAGATCGAATTACGTTTAGTGCCGTTTTGGCACAAGTTGTTTATTTTATGATTACTTACAAATTGTAATCGAGCCATTGAGAAGCAGTAAAAATTCCGATTTCAACGATATATCACACTTGCACACTTTCGATTTTGGTTTCCGTGCAAGTTGAAATCGGATTACGTTTAGTTTCGTTATGGCACACAATTTAGTGCTCTTTTCGGCTTTAAAGATCCCCGAGTGGGCAGGTTCCAGCCACTTCCAGTAGCTACCGATTTTTTTAGAATAGTATTTTGCACGACAGAGACAATTTTGCACAGCATTGGAGGTTGAATCTTGCATATAAAACGATATATTGGATGAAATTCTAAAACACTATAATGCTCTGCATCAACATTGCCAGGAAAAAGTAAATTAGCTTAAAATAATATTTTCCGAACCGTAGTCAAAACAAAATATTCCCATTCATTTTTAATTCTATCGACTCGAATATTCGTCGTTATTAAATAAATAATGAGAAACAGCACCAAATAAACAATGGCTGCACCTAAAATGGGAATAACATGTCTTTTCATGATGAAAAGAGATATTCTCCAAAAAATAAACAAAAGTAAACATATATTTTATCTTAAAAATTAATAAAACAAAAGTGAAAAAGCGTAATTTTCGTCGATGTTTCCACGCGTGACATACGTGATATACATCATTTATATCCTAGCGACCATGCGGAGTTTGGTGTAGAGGGCGCCATAAGAACGGCACGCGTATATGCGAGCGCAGTTGATTTATTTGTTTGAATTTGTATTTCGTTTTTATATCTGAAAATAACAATTAAAAAAAAATTAGTGATGACATACGTGGATAGAGAGCTTTAATTTAAAAAAAGAATAATCAAAATCGGTTCAGTGCGATCCGCTAGCTAATCCAGAGAAGAAAAACACCTTGTGTTTTAAATATACAGTGTGTTTCACTTTTCATGAGTACACCCTTGTATCCCTGGACTAACAGGGAACATGAGCTAGCTTCAATTGTTTAAAAAGAAGACAATAGAAGATAGCTCATGTTCCCTCTAACAAGGAACATGAGTTAGCTTCAATTGTTCAAAAAGAAGACAATTGAGGCCCGCCGTTCACGTTCCCTAATAGCGTGTATACTCAAAATGTGATTGTTTTGACGTAATCAACTTTAATGTTGCTCAATGTTGTGCCACCCTTGTGGAGAAAATTGGGGATGAGTTTTCAAAAAAAATATATTATCGATTTTTTAATAGAACTTTTGATTTTATATTCTTATTCAGCATCATCAAGAAACCCATCAACTTTGAACAAAATATTTCATTTGCGTTCCGAGATAAAAACTCTCAAAATTCACTAAATAGGCCATGGAAATAAACGCTGTGACTACTTGCAAACGTCAAATAATAATTATTGACAGCGAAAGAAGCCTACAGCATTAAATGAGTTGTTAAATATTCTTGAGTAAGTTGTTAAATTGTTAATGGCAAGCTGTTATTAAAACTTTTAGTAAGTTTTATAGTATATTATTCAACGAGCGTGTAATGATAGCTATTACCCAAGAGGATGATGTTTACGGCACGAGCCGAAGGCGAGTGTCGTAATTCATCCGAGTGAGTAATACCTATTACACGCAAGTAGAATACTATATACTCAACAGGAAGTTGCACTTTAAGATAAATTTGAGATTTTTAGGGAAAATGCGAAGACGCACATTGTATCGGTCATAACTTCTTTATTTTTTAGGCAGGAGAGAAAATTTAAAAAAAAGACTGTTAGCATAATCGATAGTCTTTAATTTGGTTTCTTAACATTTTTGGCGCAAGTGCCTTAGTTTCTGAGATATTTAACTTTTAAAGAGGTATTTTGACTTAAAAACGTTTGACGCTATATTTAAACCTCCATATCTCTGAAGAAACAAGAAGTTACGGAGATTTAAAAAACAGTAAATTGTTCCTCGGTTTATGATCTTTACCTTGGAGATTTTAATTTTTTTGCTAGTACTGATACTTTTCGATTTATTCGACAAAAACCGTGTTGAGGCGTCCGTTTTCGCAATCGGCAAAGAAGGCGAAACACGAAATCTTTGAACGTTCAGATCTTTTTTAATATATGAGTTGAAAGGCCATACTATGTCATTATGGAAAGAGGAAGAATTGCAAGGGATGCACATCGTGAATCCCACCGGTGAAATCGATAATTCGAGCCTCAGGAACGTACGTAAAGTGACATTTTTTTACTTTCGGTGAAATCGATGACCTACTTGTTATGACAGATTGAATTGAATTATGGCACACGCGATGTTTTTAAACTTTAAATCGTCTCTTGCGATTGCTCCACGAAAACTATTGAATAATGAATACGATCTCTTGTGATTGGTTCAAGTCTGTTGAGTAATGAATTATTACCCGCGGCCGTTAGTAATGAGACCTATTACATGTTCAAAAATGTATCTATAATAAATGAATTATTCAATAGTCGTAGACAATAGTATATTGTGTATTTAGGTGTGAAAGCAATACTTCGATGCTTGTTGGCCTCGGCTAACGCCTCGGCCAACAATTTGCATCGTCGTCCGGGAATGTGCTTTCACACCGAAGTACACATACTATTTTTTCTGAAATCACAATCAATATTATTATCAATTAGGGAATTTGTATTAATGCATAACATTTCTTCATTACAATCTACCTGCTTACTAATAAATGCAATTTTAATGTGAGTTGATTTGTCTACGTATATTTATTTACTGTCTAAAATACACATAAAAAACCGTACGGGAATGTTGATCGTTGCTTGGCAACGGATCTTTTCCGGTCTGTTTTCTGATAGTTTCTTAGCAACGGACTAAAATACTGGAATTGTGCATTTTTCGATCTGAAATCGCGCCGAAAATGTAGACATTGCCGATCAATTTCAGAAAAAAGAATTTATTTGCATTTTCATTGATATAATGGCTCAACGCTTGACTATTTAAGACAAAGTTTAACTGATTCGATTAGTTGGTGATAATCATCGATCTTCCAGAGAAGCTACCAATGTGTTTAATACTCGTCACCCTGACCGTCCACGTGTTAGCCACAATACAGTTGTGTAGATAAATAGAACATTTACCAGAACGGGTAAAGCGTTAAAGCCCCGAGAAAAAGAGCTACAATGTAATAAACAAGCAAGAGGGAACCAGACAAATTATTTCGGAGCGCTTCAGAGCAAGCCCTACGTCAAGAATAAGGCAAGTAGCTGTTGATTTAAATGTAAGTTTCAGCAAAGTTTGGAAATCCCTAAAAAAGATCGAAAGAAAGGATTTAAGACAAAATTTCTTAACACTTTAGAAAACAGTAATGAAAATAGAAGGCTAGGTAAATTTTTGTTATTTACCGCAAGGAGAATATTTAAATGACGGAAATTTTTTAAAACATATTATTCTTACTGATGAAGCGATGTTTATTACTAACGGAATAGTATCTTTCCAAAATGTCCGGTATTGGACACACGAAAATTCAAATTGGATAATAAATTGCAAACGACAATATAGAGAAGTGTATTGAAAACGATGGCGGGTTAATTGAAATGGATAAAATTTAAATGCGTTTTGTTATTGGAGTATAATTTTTTTTATGTTCTGCGGTTTTATTTGTTACTAATTTCTTGTTATTATAGTTATCATTCTGTCTAACGATGCACTTTTTATTTATCATTTTGAACATAGTTGTAACATCCAAGTAATCTGACTAAAAGTGACTTTTTCAATTATATTAATGAAATAAAGGAAAAAAGTAACAATTTTGTTTTTTAAAATTTTTATTAAAAAAATTTGATGAGAGAAATGGAATGCACATGAAATATTTTGTTTAAATTTGGTGTAATGGGGTTTTTGATAATGCTGAATAAGTTCTAATAAAAAATCGCTAATATATATTTTTTAAAAATCGTCCCCAATTTCCCCCACAAGTGTGGCATGCCAATGACAGACATCAAAGTGAATTACGTCAAAACAATCACATTTTGAATATATTTGAATTTGAATCTATGTTTTACTTCCAGAGAGATACAAGGGCGTACTCGTGAAAAGTGAAACACCCTGTATAGATACACAAATAAAATTGGTGAGAGTTTTTATTGAAAAAAAAAAATCTTTAACATCGATTCAGTGGGAGCCACTGGCGAATACGCAAAAGAAAAAGGCTTTGTGTTTTAAATGTGTAGATATTTTATAACGTTACGAAACGGCGCACAGTGGAAAAAAAGCCTTTTTTGGACAAAAATCTGCCTACAGGGCAAATCTTAATCAATTTCGATCTACCTTGGCTTAAAATGTAGGTTATTGGCTACACTTTCAGAGTATACTGCCTAAATTGCAAACCCCGATTTCCTAACCTCAAAAAATGTATCAAATATGAGAGTAATCACTTTTTTCTATTTCTACAAGTCAAATCTTGATCAATTTTGACAATCCTGGGGTTCATAATTTAGGCAGTAAACGCTGAAAGGGTAGCTAATAACCTGCATTTTAAGCCCAGGATTGTCAAAATCGATCAAGATTTGACTTGTAGAAATAGAAAAAAGTGAGTCATATTTGATACATTTCTTGAGGTCAGGGAATAGGGGTTTGCAATTTAGGCAGTATACTCTGAAAGTGTAGCCAATAACCTACATTTTAAGCCAAGGTAGATCAAAACTGATTAAGATTTGACTTGTAGGCAGAATTTTGTCCAAAAAAGGCTTTTTTTTCCACTGTGCGGCGCTTAGACTTTGTAACCGTAATCAACAAATCTGATACTCACAAATAATTTTAAACTGCACTGGGAAATTCAAGACGCATAACTGTTTTGTGATTTTTGACATTACAGTACGTCGGGTACACCAAAAAAACTGCAGTTTTTGATTGGGATATGCTACTTTCTGTGGTCATAGTTGATGTCAAAAAGTAACTTTTGAGATAAGGGGCCACTTCCTGGAACTAAATAATTATATATTATTATTATATTATTTTATTGTATTTATTGCTGTAATTCGTGCAAAGTAACGTGCACGGAACCTTGGCTTTTGAGCAGGAGTATCGATCGTGTACGACATCCAGAGCACTAACTAAGTCTCTGCAGACTGCATAAGAGAAGGAAGAGAAGACCAGACCGGAGTCACTCACCATCAACCATGGTCCATCCCCATCTTTCTGCTCTGGAATATTGTCCATCACTGCAGATGCACAAATTTGTCCTGGCTGGTATGCTGAACGAAGACAATGCTGCCTTAGTACCTCTTTTGTTGGGGCAGACTTTGTAGACTGCGACTTTCTGAAGCAAAGAGAAGCTTTCTAACATGATTGACTGCGTCTTTGTAGTAAAGCAAAACAGTAAACTTCTCCAGAATTTGAAAGGTCTCGTCAGAAATAGACTGCTGTGGTATAGAGATAGCTTGACATCAGTAGCTTCAGGAAATGATTTCCACACTTTCCAAGCAGTCTGTTTCTCTTTCATTGCAAATGATGACGTTACATCTGATCCAGTGAATGCATGGAATCCTCTCAATGCAACAGCTTTATGTTCACCCATACTTTCAAACATGGCATTAATGCTCATGAATCTCTGACCCTTCCCAGTACCAAAGAAAATCCACTCTCTTGAAGTCCTGCAGTTTTGAGAACGTGAAAGAAAGATATTGCGAAAATAACTACATCAGTATCTGCTGTGCAAATAAATACGTAATTCACAAATCATCAAATAACAAAAAGAACTTCGAAAAATTATTATTATTTTTTTTAAATTGCGCGGAACCCTTAAGGTGTAGAGATATACGTATATAGATTTTCTATTATATCCAAGTCTCAAAAAATTTTTTTATGTGGAAATAATTGCTTATGGAACTTTAATAATATAATATTGAAATCGTCTACCCCAAAAACCCATAAAACGATATCCAACATCGGTACTGGGGTGGGGGTGATGATAAGAGGTGGTAGTGGCGGTGGATGAAGTAAAAAAATATTGAGGTTTTTGGTTATTGTACACACACTAAATCACAATTTTTTCCATCTCCTTAAATAATAGGATGGGGGTGGTAATGGGGGTGGCTAATGCCAAAAAATTTTTTGAGACCTTTGCTTCTCTTGTATATACTAAATGCCAATTTTATGGACTCTTACTTGCTTGATTTACCTATTTATCCCCCATTTACCCCAATTTACCCCCCTCCGACGGAATAAGATGAAAATATAATCTAGTTCCAGATCCCGTTAAAGTATATACGTGTACCAAATTTCAAGTCAATATCTTAAACGGTTCCAGAGTAATCGTTCGCACAAAAAAAGTTAGACAGACCGACAGAGACAGACAGAAATTTTTTTTTTCGCTCAAACTTAAAATCTCGACGTTTCATGACATTCTAAGCCTATTTGAACAATAAAAATTTTCAAATTTTTTTGTCGTTACTATACTTCCACTGAATGTGGAAGTAAAAGAGTGTGGCTAATGGCGATCATCTTTAATGGCCACCATTTTGGTGTTCTGTACGGATTTTAAAGTGGCTCCCTCTCTGAAAAGTTACCAATTGGTATCAACTATGACCATAGAAAGTGGCACATCCCAATCAAAAAGTGCAGCTTTTTGGCTTATATAGCCACGTACCCGACACGAGACGTACTACTATTTTATATTAGCTTTCAACAGTATAATAAAAAAAAACCGCTGCCCAAGGAATCACTACTTCCACATCTAGATTCTCTATCCAAGTCACTCACAACGAAAAAACTTTGTACGTGGAAATAATTGTTTATGGAACTTTAATAATATAATATTTGAAATCCTCTACACCAAAAACCCATAAAACGATACCCCACATCGGTAGGGGGGTGGGGTTGTTACAGAGGGGTGGTAGTGGGGGTTGAACACATAAAAACATATTTTGAGGTTTCTGGTTCTTGTACATACACTAAATCACAATTTTTTTTCATCCCTTTTATTAATGGGGTGGGGGTGGTAATGGGGGTGGCTAATGCCAAAAATTTTTTTGAGATCTTAGATTCTCTTGTATATACTAAATACCAATTTTATGGACTCTTACCTGCTTGATTTACCCATTTACCCCAAATTTACCCCAATTTCGACGGAACAAGATGAAAATATAATCTAGTTCCAGATCTCGTTAAAGTATATAAGTGTACCAAATTTCAAGTCAATATCTAAAACGGTTCCAGAGTAAACGTGCGCACAAAAAAAGTTACAGACAGACCGACAGACAGACAGAAATTTTTTTCGCTCAAACTTAAAATCTCGACGTTTCATGACATTTTAAGCCTATTTGAACAATAAAAATTTTCAAAAATTTTTTTGTCGTTACTATACTTCCACTGGATGTGGAAGTAACTAAGAAATTTTTATTCTCTCTGAGTACATTTTTACTTCCACATCCAGTGGAAGTATAGTAACGACAAAAAAATTTTTAAAAAATTTTATTGTTCAAATAGGCTTAGAATGTTATGAAACGACGAGATTTCAAGTTTGAGTGAAAAAAAATTTTCTGTCTGTCGGTCTGTCTGTCGGTGTCTGTCGGCCTGTAACTTTTTTTGTGCGCACGTTTACTCTGGAACCATTTGAGATATTGACTTGAAATTTGGTACACATATGTACTTTAACGAGATCTAAACTAGATTATATTTTCATCTTGTTCCGTCGAAGGGTTGGGGGGGTAAATTGGGGTAAATTTGAGGAAAATAGGTAAATCAAGCAGGTAAGAGTCCATAAAATTGGTATTTAGTATATACAAGAGAAGCTAAGGTCTCAAAAAAAATTTTGGCATTGGCCACCCCCATTACCACCCCCACCCTATTATTAAAGGGGATGAAAAAAAATGTGATTTAGTGTGTGTACAAGAATCAGAAACCTCAAAATATTTTTTTACTTTATCCACCCTCCACTCCCACACCCTGTCACCACCCCCACCCCACTACCGATGTGGGGTATCGTTTTATGGGTTTTTGGGGTAGAGGATTTCAAATATTATATTATTAAAGTTCCATAAACAATTATTTCCAGATACAACATTTTTACTTCCACGTCCAGTGGAAGTATAGTAACGACAAAAAAATTTTTAAAAATTTTTATTGTTCAGATAAGCTTAGAATCTCATAAAACGTCGAGATTTTAAGTTTGAGCGAAAAAAAATATTTCTGTCTGTTTGTCGGTCTGTCTGTCGGTCTGTAACTTTTTTTGTGCGCACGTTTACATTGACTTGAAATTTGGTACACATATGTACTTTAACGAGATCTAGAACTAGATTATATTTTCATCTTGTTCCGTCGAAGGGTTGGGGGGTAAATTGGGGTAAATTTGGAGTAAATAGGTAAATCAAGCAGGTAAGAGTTCATAAAATTGGTATTTAGTATATACAAAAGAAGCTAAGATCTCAAAAAAAATTTTGGCATTAGTCACCCCCATTACCACCCCCACCCCATTATTAAAGGGGATGAAAAAAAATTGTGATTTAGTGTGTGTACAAGAATCAGAAACCTCAAAATATTTTTTTATTTTATCCACCCCACTACCACCCCCTATCACCACCCCCACCCCACTACCGATGCGGGGTATCGTTTTATGGGTTTTTGGGGTAGAGGATTTCAAATATTATATTATTAAAGTTCCATAAACAATTATTTCCACATACAAAATTTTTCGTTGTGAGTGACTTGGATAGAAAATCTGGATGTGGATGTAGTGATTCCTTAGGCAGCGGTTTTTCGTTGTGTGACTTGGATAGAAAATCCGGATGTGGAAGTAGTGATTCCTTGGGCAGCGGTATAATTAGGAAGTTTATCAAAATTGTTATTATAGACAACGGGTATAATATGTTTTTTGATCAACGATCATAAATCGCTCTGGAAGTTTGAAGTTTTGCGATATTTCTACTACACAATAAATCGCAGGGATTAATTATTATTGCATTTGCATAGGCGAGTTGCGGGCAGTAATGAACACTTCAAGCGTAAGCATTGATTTATGACCTCTTGATAAATAGGGATTTGTCATTCGATAATAATTATTTCCGGATTGCAGATATTAATTAGTTGATATACGTATTCGAAATGTTAAATCGGGCACACACATTTTATGTTTATTTGTATGAAAACCAGAATAGAATTACGTGAACTTTCACATGAACTAGATAAATGTTATAGTATTTAATTAACGCGAACACTTTTATGGTCTATATTAGAATTTCATTAAAATCGCTGTAATTGAGTATTTTATTGGAAATATAGTCTAGTTTCTCACAGTTAAATCATGAATGTGAACTACGTTTGAATACAAGAGTGCCAAAAACTTACTAGGTACTGTAGAACTCAAGGGTGGCAATGCCGTGCTTAAAGAAATGATTTCGTAATTCGATAATTTCTAATCTAATCGATTGAAATTTAGTTGCAAAATAAGAAAATAACACTTTTCAAAAAAAAACATTTTATTCATCTGAGTTGAAAACTATTCCACATGTAGACCTCCTAGTAGTATACACGTTTCTAATCTTTTTTTAAAATATAAATTCCCTACTAGGTACATTTTATAATCTTCCCCGTTAAAACCTTGCAGAAAATTGTAATATCATAAAACAGAGAAACTGCAAAAGTTATTTTTGACTGAAGAAAATATATTTACACCTAAAATGAAGGGTCCAAAGTACACTCCGCATTAATATCAAACGAATGTCAACTTAATAATACATCGCTTATTATACAGTAATATGCGCGAAAGCTGAGACCGACCTTTGGAGCCCTCAAATTGAATCGAACCCTAGTGTATATACGTGTAAAATTTCAATGTTAGGCAGTCTGTTAGAGTGGAGTAAGATTCAATATTTGAAAGTAAAATTATGATGAGAGATTTGAAAACAAAACAAGCTAAAAACGTACTCTTCGCCAATTTACTGAGCTTTTTATATATAATTGTTACACATTCTATAGGATACTCTTCGCAGTTTTCTTGTAAATAATGTTAGTTTTTGGACATCCTAAATTTTGTGATACCATCTTTGTTGTAAAAAAAATTATATGAAAAAAAAAAATGAAAAAAAAAATCCAACCTGCGTGGGATTCGAACACGGGACCTTTGTATTGCAACGCGAAACTTTAGCCGCTGCACCATCACATATTGCTACAAAAATTGATTGTCTGTGATATATATATATATATATTTCGACAATCATACATATTTCAACTCGAACTTCTATGAAATATATTAGTAAAATTCATAAACAAAAAAAATATATTATGGAAATAATATTTTGCAAGATTTCCATTTGAGTACAAGCGTTGGCCGGGAAAGTAACATTCCCGTACGGTTTTTTATGTATATTTTAGACAGTAAATAAATACACGCAGACAAACCAACTCACATTAATTGCATTTATTAGTAAGCAGTTAGATTGTAATGAAGAAATGTCATGCATTAATACAAATTCCTTAATTTATAATAATATTGACTGTGATTTCAGAAAAAATAGTATGTGTACTTCGGAGTGAAAGCACATTCCCGGACTTCGATGCTTGTTAGCCTCGGCTAGCGAAACAAACGAAAAATCATTATAAAAATTGATTAATTTTGTTCCTTAGAATTGTTGATGGAAGTGTCACAGTTTCTAAGATATTCAACATTTTAAATGAAACACTTCCTCCTAAAAACCATCGGATTCCATCTATAAAAATAAATATCTCCAAATATTTAAAAAAAACACATTCATTCTTAGTTTATAAGCTTCATTTTTGATATTTTCTCTAAAACTAATGTTTATGGAGATATTTGCAGAGAAACAAAAATTAATATCACTTTATCAGACTTGAGATTGACACTATTGACAGCATAGCTGGATATGATAGAAGTGACTTTTTGGTTTTAATCAAATCACACTACAAAAATAGCGAAATAAATCGAAAAGACATTGACACTATGCTGAAGTGTCAAGCAGATATACGAGATATTTAGTTAAACCGGTCAATAACACGGCGGTGTCCCGATTGTTCGACCGAAAGCAAAAAACGAGGCTCTCTTTGATCTCGCTGGCCGGCTTCACATTTTATGCCAATTAAGGAAATATAAACAATTCGAATACGTTCTTTCAAAAGTAAGTTCGTCGACCTATTCAGGAGTAGGTCAGGACCTACTCAACATCAGTAGTGTATCTTCACAAATTTACTAATAATTTAATATACTAAATTACCTTAGAACCCTCTAAAATTCTGCAGGGGCTTTCCCACATTGAAGACTAGTACAGCATATCATGGTAGATCACGCTGTATACTAACGACGAACAGTATATGGGAATCTATTTTTTTAATTACTGACTACTTACATTAACAAAATGGCGACATTTTTATTAAAAAAATGTAAAAAAGCACATTGTTTCTGTCACAACATTTAAACTAAATACTTCGTCTTATAAATGTTTGGACGCCAGTTTTATACTCCAGATCTCCGAAATTCTCCATTAATTCTACAGAAATTAGACAAAAATGAAATGTGTCCCCAATTTAGTAGCTTTCTTATTTGTCTCTAACATGTTTTCGCTCAATGTAATACTTTTCGAGTTATTTGACAAAAACCTATTAAAAATACCTATGTTTAAAGCTAAAATCTCAATTTACTAGTCGTTATAACTTAAAGACTATCAATTTATATGAACAGTTGCATACAACCTTCTCTTCTTAAAATGTGGTTCTCTTTCAGCTCCAACGTTTTTGTATTTTTTTAGTTGCCACCCCCTAAAAAGGGTGGCACCCACACCCTATAAATTAGCAAGCCGCCACACAATATAGAAACTTTTTCTTAATGCATTTGTTGTCAAAAATTAACGCAATCCGTTTCATATGATATTAATCCGAAGTTAAAACTTCTAGTTACTGTACTAACATTGGTAGTTTGGAACAGGCAAAGGTATTGAGGAGGTAACAATATTATGGATCCTTATTGATGAATTGATGTATATGGTGTCCTTAACGCTCTACTATTACTTCATTTTTAGAACACATGGCGCATACAGAAATGTAATATAACGCTGCGTTACCTTGGAGTTATACTGTTGTATGTAACATTTCCTTCTTTTTGAGTTATTGCAAAAAATAAGTGTTTCACCAGATACAACTATGTACTCTTGGTTTCCTACATCTTAGGATGCTATATACACTTTTGAAACTTTGCAAGGGTAAAGTTTGGGCTACATATTATAAATTAGTTTTACTGAAAAATGGAAATCGACAAAAATGCGACATACAACACTATAACTCCAAGGTGACGAAAGTACTATCGTAGTATGCTATGTAATAAAATAAATAAAAACTATATATGAGCTTATTAAAGCCTATTGCTAATATGCAGTAGGTAGCAGCTAGTCATTAAATTTTTAGCGTGAATTATGTTTTTCAACTAGCCATATGAAAGCAGAGCTTTGAAATTGAAAATTTACTCCATTCTAGTAAATGAACTGTACGCTATATGGTATTAAGATTCAAAATATCACTAATTTTTTAAAACTCATACAAAAAAATGTTTCTGAAATCGATCAGCAATGTCTACATTTTCGGCGCCATTTCAGATAGAAAAATGCACAATTCCAGTATTTTGGTCCGTTGCTAAGAAACTATCAGAAAACATGTATATTTTAGACAGTAAATAATACACGCAGACCAACCAACTCACATTAAAATTGCATTTATTAGTAAGCAGTTAGATTGTAATGAAGAAATGTTATGCATTCATGGGCGCAGCCAGGGGGGGAGCCATGCCCCCCCCCCCAGCGGTCTTCCATGAGCCAAAAAATAAAGAAGCATAATCTATATCAGTACAAAGCAGTATCCAAATTATCCCTTGAAATAAATATTTTGTAATTAATGCCAATATTATCTAGTAGAGGAATCTACATAAACATCCGTTTTCAACCATTTTCTGAAAAATTTTCCTCATCCTCTGGGGAGGCCGGTTCTATTGCCCCCCCCCCCCCCCCCAGATGAATTTTCTGGCTGCGCCACTGTATGCATTAATACAAATCCTTTAATTTATAATAATATTGATTGTGATTTCAGAAAAAATAGTATGTGTACTTCGGTGTGAAAGCACATTCCCGGATTTCGATGCTTATTGGCCTCGGCCAACAATTTGCATCGTCGTCCGGGAATGTATTGCTTTCACACCTAAATACACAATATACTACTACTTAATCTGTTCGAGAAATGTATCAAACATATTTCCTAAATTAAAAACCGCTGCCCAAGGAATCACTACTTCTACATCCCGATTTTCTATCCAAGTCACTCACAACGAAAAATTTTGTATGTGAAAATAATTGTTTATGGAACTGTATAATAATATAATATTTGAAATCCTCTACCCCAAAAACCCATAATACGATACCCCACATCGGTAGTGGGGTGGGGGTGGTGATAGGGGGTGGTAGTAGGGGTGGATAAAATAAAAAAATATTTTGAGGTTTCTGGCTCTTGTACACACACTAAATCACAATTTTTTTTCATCCCCTTTAATAATGGGGGTCGTAATGGGGGTGGCTAATGCCAAATTTTTTTTTGAGACCTTAGCTTCTCTTGTATATACTAAATACCAATTTTATGAACTCTTACCTGCTTGATTTACCTATTTACCCCAATTTACCCCCCAACCCTTCGACGGAACAAGATGAAAATATAATCTAGTTCTGGATCTCGTTAAAGTACATATGTGTACCCAATTTCAAGTCAATATTTCAAACGGTTCCAGAGTAAACGTGCGCACAAAAAAAAAGTTAAGTACATACCGACAGACAGAAATTTTTTTTCGCTCAAATTTAAAATCTCGACATTCTAAGCCTATCTGAACAATAGAAATGTTTTAAAAAATTTTTGTCGTTACTATACTTCCACTGGATGTGGAAGTAAAATTAAAATGCAAAGAACCATGTTTTGCTTAAATCAAGACGTCCTGAATAGAACAAAACAATCCCCACGGTATCTATTTGAATCGATAACTAGTTAATATTATTGTATTTTATTAGCTTTTCAAATTTTTATTAGCCTTTTTCCGTTTAAATTGCTCTAGAATGATGTTTGTATAGTACAAAGATTTTCTTTGTGTATAGCTTTTCATTACAAGTTTATTTTGAGAGCAACATTCAAATTAAATAAATAACGCAATCTGTAAGATGCTTGAATTGAACCATCAAGAAGAGCAATAAATTCGTTTTTGGTAGACTTGCTATATTTAACTGCAATAGGAAATCCAGCGAAGCATAATAAAACATCCAGGGAATGAAAGAGAAATAGAACAGGAAAAGTAATATAGAACATTCGCTATTCGCAAAAGAACGGACCACATTCTTACAGTACGAAACTTCAATATCCATCACTCCCCCTCAATAACGTTTAACCTAATCTTTGCTTCAACGCAGGCGAGAATTGCAGTGGATGTTGCCGATACATACTCACAAAATTTATAGCTGCAACTACACATTTATTGTATGGTTTTGTTAGGATTTTCGCGCAATCACTCCCTTAGGTGTATCAATTTATATTGATAGACGGCACAATCGAGAGCTATTGGGGAAAATATCTGCAATACACACTTTTTAAATCCAAACTCGGCGGAAAAAGAAAATACCAAATAAAATGTAACGAATCCAGATTTTATCGTTTTCTGAGCATATAATGACATTCAAAGCAATATATTTAAAAATATATGTTTTTTTCTGTCATCACAATGGAGAAGGGCATACACGGTTACTTGATTTTAAGTCAAATATCAAAGTGTTGAAGTCTTAAAGTTATAAAATGTTTTAAAAGTTTGGTGTTTTATGAACATATAATCTATATTGGTATAAGCAATACATGCAATAATTGCCATTATGTATAAAAAAAACCGCTGCCCAAGGAATCACTACTTCCACATCCAGATTCTCTATCCAAGTCACTTACAACGAAAAAACTTTGTATGTGAAAATAATTGTTTATGGAACTTTAATAATATAATATTTGAAATCCTCTACCCCAAAAACCCATAAAATGATACCCCACATCGGTAGTGGGGTGGGGGTAGTGATAGGGGGGTGGTAATGGGGGGTGGATGAAGTAAAAAAAATATTTTGAGGTTTCTGGTTCCTGTGCATACACTAAATCACAATTTTGTTTCATCCCCTTTAATAAGGAGGTGGGGGTGGTAATGGGGGTGGCTAATGCCAAAAATTTTTTTGAGACCTTAGCTTTTCTTATATATACTAAATACCAATTTCATGGACTCTTACCTGCTTGATTTACCCATTTACCCCAAATTTACCCCAATTTACCCCCCAACCCTTCGACGGAACAAGATGAAAATATAATCTAGTTCTAGATCTCGTTAAAGTACATATGTGTACCCAATTTCAAGTCAATATCTTAAACGGTTCCAGAGTAAACGTGCGCACAAAAAAAAGTTACAGACAGACCGACAGACAGACAGAAATTTTGTTTTCGCTCAAACTTAAAATCTCGACGTTTCATGACATTTTAAGCCTATTTGGACAATAAAAATTTTTAAAATTTTTTTTGTCGTTACTATACTTTCACTGGACGTGGAAGTAATATTAAACGTTTAAATATATTCGTGTATTTCTAATGTGAACATTACTTGACAATAATTAATTATTTTTATTTATTTGCTTTTATCATGATTAGAGAATATTATTTAGGTATTATGCAAATCACAACTTACACACTTTTTTATTTATTATGAAAATACCTACTTTCTGTATATTGTTGGCCTAATCTGGGCACGCTAATATACTACTTAGGAAAACACTTTAAAACACTCATTATTGGAAAATCAATCAAAAGAAGCTATGGTCTCAAAAAATTTTTTGGCATTATCACCCCCATTATTATTAAAGTGGATGAGAAAAGATTGTGATTTAGTGTGTGTACTTTGTACAAGAACCAAAAACATCAAAATATTTTTTTACTTCATCCACCCCCCACTACCCTCTATCACCACCCCCACCCTACTACCGATGTGGGGTATCGTTTTATGGGTTTTTGGGGTAGAGGATTTCAAATATTATATTATTAAAGTTCCATAAACAATTATTTCCACATACAAAATTTTTTCGTTATGAGAGACTTGGATAGAAAATCTGGAAGTGGAAGTAGTGATTCCTTGGGCAGCGGTTTTATATTAGTTATTTAACTATGTTATTTTCACTCTCCTTTTTACTTCCACATCCAGTGGAAGTATAGTAACAACAAAAACATTTTTAAAAATTTTTATTGTCCAAATAGGCTTAAAATGTCATGAAACGTAAAGATTTTAAGTTTGAGCGAAAAAAAATTTCTGTCTGTCGGTCTGTAACTTTTTTTGTGCGCACGTTTACTCTGGAACCGTTCAAGATATTGACTTGAAATTTGGTGCACATATGTACTTTAATGAGATCTAGGATTATATTTTCATCTTGTTCCGTCGAAGGGTTGGGGGTAAATTGAGGTAAATTTGGGATAAATGGGTAAATCAAGCAAGTAAGAGTCCATAAAATTGATATTTAGTATATACAAGAGAAGCTAAGGTCTCAAAAAAAATTTTGGCATTAACCACCCCCATTATTAAAGGAGATGAAAAAAAATTGTTATTTAGTGTGTGTACAAGAACCAGAAACGTCAAAATATATTTTTATTTCATCCACCATTCCTTGGGCAGCGGTTTTTTTATTTATTTTACCTATTTATTTTATTATTCCCGAATACACTCCTAATTATCTAATTACTTAAATTAATTCGGTTTAGAACCTCATTTCTGTCAATTTGAAATACATATTTACTTCCACATCCAGTGGAAGTATAGTAACGACAAAAAAAATGTTTGAAAATTTGTATTGTTCATATAGGCTTAGAATGTCATGAAACGTCGAGATTTTAAATTTGACCGAAAAAAAATTTTCTGTCTGTCTGTCGGTTTAACTTTTTTTGTGCGCACGTTTACTCTGGAACTAAATTATATTTTCATCTTATTCCGTCGAAGGGTTGGGGGGTAAAATAGGGTAAATAGGTAAGTCAAGCAGGTAAGAGTCCATAAAATTGGTATTTAATGTATACAAGAGAAGCTACGGTTTCAAAAAATTTTTTGGCATTAGCCATCCCTATTACCACCCCTACTCCCTTATTAAAGGAGATGAAAAAAAATTGTGATTTAGTGTGTGTACAAGAACCAAAAGCCTCAAAATATTTTTTTACTGCATCCAATGGTATTTGGGGATTGAGTCCTGCTTGTTGTAAAACTAAAGTATACCAAAAATGACTTGATATGGTGCTCTACAGGATGTTTTATAAGCAAAGTTGTAAAAATCACCACTAATAAAGTACCTTTATTTTTCAAAATATGAAAAAATTCCACTAAGAAAAGTTATTTAGAATGCAATTTTATACCTCTATGCCAAATTTTAGGAATATAAAATTATTTTTTTTAAACTTCCCATTTTTTCAATAAATTATTATTTTATTTTGAACCGTTCAATTAAAACTGCATAGAAATTATTTTTTGTGAATTAATAGTTATGTAGAAGTTAAAAGTAGACTATGAGAAAAGCAGTGGATACACATTTATCATTTATTATGAATTTCAACTCTTAATTCGCAAAAAATTTGAAGTTTCAAAAAAATAATTTTATATTCCTGAAATTTGGTATAGAGGTATAAAATTTCATTCTAAATAACTTTTCTTAGTGGAATTTTTTCATATTTTGAAAAACAAAGGTACTTTATTAGCGGTGATTTTCACAACTTTGCTTATAAAACACCCTGTAGAACACCAAATCAATCAATCAAATTCGTGAGGTTTGTCGCAGAGTAACACGCACCACCTTACAGCAACCTGCACACGAAAGTTTCTGCGGCGCTTGGACAAGGGCGGATCTGGACTTTGAGTTTAGGAGGGGTAACGCAGCCGCGTACTGAAAATAACAAAAATGTTTTTCCTCGAAAATTCAAATTGATAAGCGGGGGGAAGAAAATCACAAAAAAAAATTATTAATAACTAAATAGAATATATATGTATTCAAAAATATAAAATAAAATAATAAAAATTATGAAATTTTAAAGTGAATGTTTATGGTTTACATAACCTTGGGGGGGGGGGGGGGGGGTAATTACCTCGTTACCCCCCCCCCCCCCGCTCATAAATAATCCGCGCTTGCGCTTGGAAGTTTATGTGGAGGCCGGAGGTGTTCAATTTGAACAATCTTTTAATTTAATAATAAGGTACATATTCATTTTTTGTCATGATTTTGCAACATGAATTCTATCTTCTATGTAACTATTAAACAACTGTAACTTACCAAGTATGGTATATCAGATATCACTGTGTTTAGAATGGCATGGGAATGCGATTTCAGGCTCTAGCTATACAGGGTGCCATTTGAAAAAGTTGGGAGTGGTTTCTAAGGGTTGCAGGAGGCAACACAGTTCCAGGAGTGCTATCAGACGGATGCCTTTTGCAGTTTCTTTTTATTAAAATTTTTACCTTTTCAAATAACGGACATATTGTCTATTAACGTAATTCTCGGACACCCAGTACTAACATTGTCTACTTCTGTTGCAGTTGATGTGAAATGTAGTATGTCTCAGTTTGGAAAAATTATAATAATATTTTCTAAAAATATTTTGTGCAATACAATATAAAAGCTTCAGCATAGATTGCTGTTTACTGTATTACATAGAAATATTAGTAATATCGAAACCAGAGCCAACATATCTTTTCTAGAGAGTAAAATAAAATGGATTCTTGACCAAAGTGTCAAACATTATTAATCCTCAAATTTTATTATCGTAATACGCCTTTGCAAGTGTCAATATTATAATTTTTAATGTTATATTTTTCATAAAAATTCTGGAGATAAATATTTATCGGTTTCTTGTTCTAATAAATAAATATTCTGAAGAGTATAAGAATAAAGAGATGGAAAGAAATACAGCAACCCACTGCTTATTCCCTGATCAAACTGTAACTTCAGTATTGATAAAAGATCAGCCAAGAGCGGCATATATTATTTATTAGTAAGTCGATTCAATTCAGTCTGAATTTAATATCCTTATTCCATTAATTATTATTTTATTATTCAAAATTTTGGGCATACGTATTTCTCTCCGCATTAGTGTCAAATATTAAACATTATTCGACGCAATTATTTAAAATATATCCATGTTACGAATAATAACTTTTTTAAATATATCCTTATCTACATATAAATACATAATAATATATGTTCGCATCTATGCAACATATATACATACAGTGTTCTAAAAGTATGGATACGCCTGGATAACTCGTCAGGATAGCGAGATATGAGGAAAATGACCTCTATAAAAGTTATTGAGGTCATCGGGGGCAACACTTGGTGGCCTTGACCTTGAAGGACATTTCAAGGTTATTTGAAGGTGATTTTTCGTTTTTTTAAATAGGAACCACTGTTTTTGACCCCGATTCTGAAAGAGAGAAATTTTGCATTAGACATGAAAAGGCTCAAATTGACCCTGAGTGTCATCTAAAGGTCAAATGTTTCTCGAAATTTTCAGGTTGGTATCTCATGACCTCACCCCCTTGTGGGGGCCCTGCTTGAGATAAAGATAAATTCATGAGATATGTTAGTGGATCAATTATTTCATAAATAATAGTTTTTATTGTTAATCTCTCAGGACCAGCAGATTTTTGTTATTTAAATTTTTAAAACTATTTGTAGAACCTCTTAGTACAGTTAAGATTAAGTGAAAATATTAAATATAGCTGGTATAAATTCTTTTTTGTAACGCCATAACTTAAAATGACATTTATTTGACAGTTTCAATGAATCAAAACAATATCATTATTGACAAATGTAAAATAAAGAAAAAAGAGTGAAATAATAGTATATTATTCAACGAGCGGTGATGTAGGTAATAACTCACGCAGATGAAAGTTTACAGCACGAGCCGTAGGCGAGTGCTGTAATTCATCAAGTGAGTTATTACCATTACCGCAAGTTGAATACTATACTTTATCTACGATTATAACAATAAATATTAAATTGAGAAAATTTTGTTTAAATTACTGAGTTTGTTTATTAATAAAATTAACTGTAAAATTTAATTTTTGTTCACCCTTTTATATTTGTTGTCTTCAAAGATTTAGCCCATAAGCGAAGGTAGAATGTGATTTTAAATCGAAATAGTGCACAAACTGCTTGTAGACAAAAATCAGCTTTGTAGATTAATATTACGCGGCGGAAAATGCAAAACTTCTCCGCGAACTGCAATAGTCTGGAGCGTATATTCGGTCAAAAGTCTTGTTTTTTGTGTTAGAGAAAAAATTAAAAAAGCGTCGGAAAGCTCAATCAATTCTCTTTACATAAGCTGTCTACAAATTTTTCGAAAAAAACGATAGTCGAGGAAATGTAAGAAATTACACGTTTTCCTATAGAGCGTATGCAAATCTTAAAAAAATAATTTTTCTCACAAACCTTTGTTTCGAAGGGCTAACGGAGCGTCAAAGTAGTACATGATATTAAGTGAACATCGTATATGAGATCGATTTCAGTTAATTACCGATTAATTACGGTGACAAAATGGATAAAATTTACCGAAAAAAAAAAAAAAGTCCCAAATCCCGCCCCCTCTAATTCCTTCATTTTTGTCGGAATTCAAAAAATAAAAAAGAGTTTTAGCAAATTCAATTCTATTTAAGTTAACTAGAGTAGTCTTTTGGCGTAGGAGCCAAGATTAAAAAGTTGCCAACTGTAGAAGCTCAATATTTGCGATTTTTTGCCGTACATGGCCAACATTTCAGTAGTTATCTCCGAAACAAAAAAAAATCAAAATTCTTATGGAAGCAAAAGATTCGTATGGAAAATACTTGTTTGACCTTATTTTTTATTTCGAGCTAACTCCCACCGTTTCGGAGATATCTGCGAAAAATAGCAAAAAACAGCTTACATTTCGGAGCCGAAAAAATTGCAAAAACATGCAATCTTGACACGTTCATATTTTTCGAAAAACACCATTGGGACGGCCGTACGATGTCGCGACGTAAAGAGGAAGTCTTCCAGACAAACCTAATCGTAAATTGCACGGCGAAATTCGAAAATTCGGCTCGGCACAAACGAATCAAAAGTAGCATTTTCTGACATTTCAAATTTTTTTTACAGATATTAACGCCAATAATCTGTCATTACCTCCCTGGCTCCACCTTCGTGTGTCGCGCGTTACGTCGATTGGACAGGCTAGGCATGAAGATAAGGGTGATTGGCTCTGTACCTAGCGTGAGTTATAATAACTCACGCATTATAACTCACGTTGTTTATGGATACTATTAATTGATCAAAAGCAGTTCATTAATTAGTATATAACCTAATAAGCGTAGATAAAGAAATTTTATTTCACAGTGTGAAATAAAACTTATTAATTTCTATGGAAACATCAATAGAATTTAGTCTATTTTTACAAAATTAGATTGTTTTCTAATTTCGAATGGCGATACAAAAAATTTCTTATATAACTCGAGACTAAAATGTGTTTTTTTCTTTACTCTTGTGGTTTATAGCACTCGCCTTCGGCTCGTATTATAAACACCCCACTTGTAGAAAAAAAAACCATTTTAGCAACTTGTTATATAAAATACTATTTTCTACGACTGTTAAGAAAACTGTTTTTTTTTCATTGTTTTTAGTACGTAAAGCATATGTTTATGGTAATAGTGAAAAAAAAGTTAAAAGCGTTAAAAAAAACCGCTGCCCAAGGAATCACTACTTCCACATCCAGATTCTCTATCCAAGTCACTCACAACGAAAAAACTTTGTATGTGAAAATAATTGTTTATGGAACTTTAATAATATAATATTTGAAATCCTCTACCCCAAAAACCCATAAAACGATACCCCACATCGGTAGTGGGGTGGGGGTGGTGATGGGGGGTGGTAGTGGGGGGTGGATGAAGTAAAAAAATATTTTGAGGTTTCTGGTTCCTGTACATACACTAAATCACAATTTTTTTTCATCCCCTTTAATAAGGAGGTGGGGGTGGTAATGGGGGTGGCTAATGCCAAAAATTTTTTTGAGACCTTAGCTTCTCTTGTATATACTAAATACCAATTTCATGGACTCTTACCTGCTTGAGTTACCCATTTACCCCAAATTTACCCCAATTTACCCCCCAACCCTTCGACGGAACAAGATGAAAATATAATCTAGTTCTAGATCTCGTTAAAGTACATATGTGTACCAAATTTCAAGTCAATATCTTAAACGGTTCCAGAGTAAACGTGCGCACAAAAAAAGTTACAGACAGACAGACCGACAAACAGACCGACAGACAGACCGACAGACAGACAGACCGACAGACAGACAGAAATTTTTTTTTCGCTCAAACTTAAAATCTCGACGTTTCATAACATTTTAAGCCTATTTGGACAATAAAAATTTTAAAAAATTTTTTTGTCGTTACTATACTTCCACTGGACGTGGAAGTAATAGCTATTTGTGTATTAAGAACGCAAACTGCTTCATTATCGCTCGATATTCGCGTCCCGCATCAAACACTTAAGAGCTCCGATTAAAGAACTTATATCTAGATACATAATGGCTACCTTTTCTTCATATACCTTATTTGCTCCTAACATAGTCATATTATATGTCCATTAAAATGGATAGATGAACATCACATCCCATAGGCAACAGTGGCGGGTATGTGTAGAAGGGAAAATGTACAATATTGTATGTATTTTATGTAATAATTCTTGGTTAACCTCTAGGAACATTACCGCAGATTTAAAAAATATAATAGGTAAAGACGTTTGATTCAAGGGAAATATGTATTGGAAGGATATTATTTATAATATTATTATTAAAACTGTAAACTGAACCTCATCGTGTTACGACTATGACCTACTTACTTATGAAACAATCGATTTCTGCAAACGGCACATCACTGTTGCATGTTGCACTAAATTGTCACTAAACTGTGTAAATATGAATAGACAATATTATTTATGTATTAGCAAATCACAACTTTAAATAAAATATGACTTCTTCACCACTTTTTCATCGGAGAACACGAAAAACATTTATTCACATTAATGGCGGAACTGTCAAACGTGTCAAACTGAGATTATGATAATCGAAACTGAACCGATCGTGTACGAAGCGGTCGCGAATAGGCGGATGGGCCAATCAGCAACTTATGGGAAGAAGTGCCTTAGATTGTGAGTCTTTCAGCGTCATACAAAGTAATGCCATATGTATATAGATATAAGTTCTTCAATCGGAGCTTAAGAGCGACAATGACACTTTGCGCTCGAATTACACACATCGATTTCATCTACAATCATTTGAAAATATCAAAATAAAAGGAATATTTAAGTTGAATTTTGGCTAGAAACGGCGATTCATCAACATAATTATTACGAGTATGCCTTGCATACGTGATCAAAATAAACAGACGATCAAAACACAATCGCTGTCAATTTATTTAGGTTTTATTAATTATTATAAAGTTACTCTTACATCAACTCTCATTATATTAACAACAGTTTTGGGGCATTATTATTTTATAAAAATATATTGTCAATGTTCCGAACAAACTTATGTAAGGACAGGTGCACTCGAGCGACCGTAAAAGTATTTCGCCGCTCGTTGTCATGAGACTCATGGTAGACGAGCGGCAAAGTAACATTATTCACAGCTCCTCGGCAAACGTCAACTTTGCGCTTTCAAAATGTGAACAAAAAAAGCCTACTTTATATGTCGATTGTAGATAAAGTAACAATATTTCACTCTTATGTATGTATATCCATGAGTGCATTCAAAACAACAACTGAAGTTGTCTCAGGATCTTCGCTTTTGAATTTGTGTTTTCACGTTTCAAGTTTTATTTATCTAAATATGGAAATTGAGAACTGTTGTAGAAAAAATATTGTATGAAACTCATGCATAAAGTGCCTTTTTTTCACTCATGGAATAGGCCAGTCCAACACACTGTCACTTTGCTTTCTTTGTACTACAGCAGCCATCTTTTGTTGGTAAGTTAGGGTTTTTGTCAGGCCTAAAGGGCACCATACACGTTCAGCAATAATGTCATTCCAGCAGATCATTACAGAAATGTCATTACTAAAAATTTCCCCATCATTCCCTGTCATTATTTTTCACACCTTACATGTCCATTATTTAAGAAAAAAGCATATCTAGCTATAATTATTGAATTAGTATGATTGAAAAAAACATGAAAATTCAGGTAATGAGATTACTGAACGTGTATGGTGCCCTTTAGGCCTGTCGAAAACCCTAACTTACCAACAAAAGATGGCTGCTGTAGTACAAACAAAGCAAAGTGACAGCGTGTTGGACAGGCCTATTGCCACACTCACCTACAGCTCGGGTGTCAAACTACCCATTGGTGACAAAAAGTACCACTTTATGAACTTGTTGCATAAATCACTATTTTGTACAAACTACTAAAAGTAGACTTTTAACGTTTGCTAACTATGTTAAAAATGTCATTTTATAACACCAGTGTTAAAAGAAAACTTAACGTTACCTTCATCGTCCAGCTTCATGGCGCAATGTCATTTTTGACAGATATAAATACAAATACAAAATTTTAAAATCTTGCAATAATACGCAGATATTATACTCTTAGCAAATACGAAAATGAAGAGTATATTGCATTTGATCGGCACATTTCTAAAACCAGAAATATCGCTCGCAGACAAAAAAAAATTCATATCATTGTGTTAGTGAACGAATTCTGAACAACTTTCAAAATGTCCGTCTGTCCATCCGTCTGTCACGTTTCTTGTAAGCACGATAACTTAAGAAAGAAAAGTCCAATTACATTAAAAATTAGACAGTAAATTAGTATTAGCTAGTGAATAGAAAGAACCCTATTGTTTTTAAACAAAATCGAGAAGTTATTAATTATTTAAATTAAAAAAAAGTGATTTTTAGGTTTTTCTAATTGAATCGAAATCTGGTGAAATGATATTTTGAATGATTTTAATATCTATTTACACATTTTACTAATATACATTTCATAACATAATATCCAACCGTGAAAATATGATTTCAACTCATCGCTTATAATGTAAAAATTTCCATTTTTTCACGTGGCAGGTGGTGGTGTAGTTCCTTCCTTCACTTCGCTCATTCCGCACATTTCCCCACTCAAAATAAAATATCACTTTTAACACATATCATAAATAGCTATTTTTTGTGCTTTCTTTTAAACACTAACAATCAAGTATACCTATAATGTAATGTTTCGTGAACGCGTCCTCATCTGTTGATGCTATGCAAAAACAAAACATTCTTAAAAAGGATATTGAAAAAATGCAATTGTGAATTATTTACTGACTATTTTTGGCTTTTTATACTGTTTTGACTAATGAAAAATAAGATTAGAAAAATTGATTCGCATTCATAATATTAATGTTGTCAAATTTTGATATTAAATGTTACGATCTCATTTTCAATATCGTCCCCTCTTATCTAGTTGATGTGGCTAAAAGATGGTACAAGAGTTGCTTAAGAGTTGTTTTGGATATTGCAGTTCTTGGGGATTCGAGCTGTTGGTACGATGACTGCGATTGACTGTACAAGAACTCTATAATCAAATGTCTTCATTTTCACATCTCTAAGATAGCACTAGGCCACTGTCTGCCTCCGTAAAAGTCCATGTTGCAGAGGCGTAAAGAAGGATGGTGAAAAATATGGTGTTAGCGCTAGATCTTTGTGCACTTGATATTTCTGTTGTCTGTCATGTTAAGTTTTGCTCTAATGCAAGTTGTCGATCACGCTTTTGTCTTTTGCGACATTCAAAATCCAAATTATTGGTAATTATTGTAATTGTGTATCAAATTGTTAAAATTTTTTGAAAAATTGAACATTCTGATAGGATTTTAATGGTTAACTCCAAATTTTATGAATGAACGATGATGTCATCATGATTGTCGAAATGTGCATCAAATGTGCAGTATTTGGGTATTTCTGAACTATTGCAATGTCAATTTCACCTACGTATTTATGTGTCACATCAGAAGACTTCAACTTTTATGAAAGAAATAAAAGGAAAGCGTCGATATTATTGTAGATTATCATCAAAATCCCCAAAAGTACATTTTTTTACCAATTCCCTGAGTTGAAACAATTTAACATTTTAAGTGCGGTTTTAAATGAATGAATGAGGTCAAAATCAGTTCACAAAAAGTCACTTTATATTTTTAATAAACTTTACACAACTGCAGGAAACCAAAAATACCACCGCATACTAGATCTTGCTGCTATTGTGTTGAATCCATTGAAGTCCTAAGCTTTGCCAACAACGTAGCCGCCATTGTGTCGGTAGTTATATATTTACCGCGGCTTCAACAGTCACTCAACAGCTTAATTAGTGCTTCCTAATTCACACTAATATTTTCGCTTGGAGTTTCATACTGTCCGTAATTAATCATTTGAATTTAAAAACAGGGACGTGATAATTCTTGGTAGTTAGTCGATTTATCTCCTTTAGGTCTTTTACACGAATTTAAATGCTCGAAATATTCTAACAAGTCTGCCTTGTAAAACAATTCGATGAAAATAAACGAACAGAAATTATTTATCAATAAATGTGTGATGGTTAGTGTTACTACTTAATCTTTTCCGAGGACTAATTTTTTTCTAATCAGCATATAATAATGGAACTAACGCATAATGGAACAGAAATTGAAAAAAGTGTCAAAAAATCTGATTTTGAGCATAACGATTTTAGAATGGCGTATATAATAAGAGAAAATAGAGCAAGGATGTTTTAACATCCCCTGTTTTTTCTTGAAAGCAGTAATTCACAGATTTTTTTTATTAAACCTTTTCATAACTATATAAAAATATTAAGCAAGAATTTGAGTTAAGCGGGATGATAATTTGGAGTGAGAATATCCTCCTCCTCCTCCGACTGCCTTAAAATATAAAATCCATATTTTAAATTGAGAAACAGCTCGCCTGGTCACCAGTTTACATAGTATGTACTGCTTAAGGCTTTAGGGGATGGCTATCAGTATTTTACTCCTAATTTTTTTTATTACATATTTCGAAGAATTTTTATAAAAAACCGCTGCCCAAGGAATCACTAATTCCACATCCGGATTTTCTATTCAAGTCAGACAACGAAAAAATTTTGTATGTGGAAATAATTGTTTATGAAATAATATAATATTTGAAATCCTCTACCCCAAAAACCCATAAAACGATACCCCACATCGGTAGTGGTGTGGGGGTGGTGATGAGGGGTGAGAGTGGGGGGTGGATCAATTAAAAAAATATTTTGAGGTTTCTGGTTCTTGTACACACACTAAACCACATTTTTTTTTCATCCCCTTTAATAATGAGGTGGGGGTGGTACTGGGGGTGGCTAATGCCAACATTTTTTTTGAGACCTTAGCTTCTCTTGTCTATATTAAATACCAATTTTATGAACTTTTACCTGCTTGATTTACCTATTTACCCCAAATTTACCACAATTTACCCCCGGAACAAGATGAAAATACAATCTAGTTCTAGATCTCGTTAAAGTACATATGTGTACCAAATTTCAAGTCAATAACTCAAACGGTTCCAGAGTAAACGTGCGCACAAAAAGTTATAGACCGACAGACAGACCGACAGACAGACAGAAATTTTTTTTTCGCTCAAACTTAAAATCTCGGCGTTTCATGACATTCTAAGCCTATTTGAACAATAAAAATTTTTTAAAATTTTTTTGTCGTTACTATACTTCCACTGGATGTGGAAGTAAAATAGTGTCCAGATCATTACAAATGAAAAAGGTATTTTTATTGTATTTCGATAAATTGAGTTGTTCTCAAATAATTTATATTTACAAATCAATGTGCATTTACAACATTTAATTAAGAAATCATTTTACACAAAGAATGCTTTGAAATATTAGTTTGACATTTCTCGCCTTCCTGCTCAAAAAGTTCTGTTCTTACTCCACTTTACAAATGGGGAAGTACTAAACTAAACTAAAACCTCCAAATTTTCGTTAATTTTCGTTAGTTAAAAAAGGACGTTAGGTTTCTTAAATTTACATAATATATTTATTAGTACCAAGTTTTTTTGTTTCATATCAATAAAACTACCACCGACAATATTTTTGCTTTTTTAGAAGAGGTTTATCATAAGAGAAATGAGACTGAGGCTGCTGCGGTCGTATTCTGTGATTTATCGAAAGTACCCGACTGCGTAAGTTATGAAATGTTGCTGTTCAGAGCAGCGTTACCACATTTGGTAGATTTTTATTTCTTTTTAGTAGAATTTTAAGGATTTTTTTAAAGTTTGGTAGGTAAAATTTGCTGGTAGATTTCTGATAATAATTATCAGAAATCTGCCAGCAAATCTCTCTCATTTGCCTGGATTCAATCCAGGGAAATACTCAATTAAGTTTTGGAGTGCCACAAGAGTCTGTTCTTGGCCCAGTTCTCGTTCTTCTGTATATAAATGATTTGGCAACTATAAATATATTGGCATATATTGTCATTTTGTGGCATAATCAAGATTTGAGGATATTAAGTACATGAGGAAATTTGTTTCAATATCCGGTAGTAAAAAAAATCATTTAATATTGCTAAAACTAACATAATAACCTTCGGTCGCAACTCGGAAGAACTAACCCTTGGAAATCATATTCTAGAAAATAAAATTCATATAAAGTTTCTTGGATTGTACGTTGGCAACTTTTCAAGAACATATAATGAACCTACCCAATAAACACTAATAAGTCTAAGAAAAATTTTATATACTGCAAAACCATATGTCAAAAAACGGTAAATTTAAACGTTTATTGTCATGATAAGTGTCTCCCCAAATCAAATAAATTGTATGTCATTAAATTATGACATTTAATAAACGTTTGATAAACGTTTTGCAAATACATTTTATAAGCTGTATGTAAGTAGAAAATTAGTTAAATTACGACATTTAATGTTTTATAAATGCGTTTAATAAGTGTTCCACGGATACCTTTTTTTTAACTTTGTATATGATATTTCATAAACTACCCACAAAGCGCGTACGCAGTCCCTGCTATCAAAAATTATGCGAGCGAGTTATCCCCATTATGGATAATCGCAGAGGTCAGGCCCAACCTCAGTGCAATGGAAAAGGCCTCGCCGTGGGGAAACTGCCTTATTGATCACAGTACCACAATGCCGCGTAGCGTGGTTAGTATTTGCCTATGCTTAGAGCTATCCATCTAGCACATATATGTGCCTCTCTAAAGTGTTTGATAAAAGTGATTCAAAGTAGATCAGCAACTTGAGGGTGGTGGTGCCGATGCCGTGCATAAGAAAATGATTTTGTAATTCAACAATTTCTATTACATCCCTGAATCCATTGAGAAAATATATTGATAGGCTTCTAGAGAAAACTTAATAGAATGATCCCAGAATATTGAAATCAACAAAAAAAAATTCCTTCTTTAGTTTTCAATAGCCTAATACCATTTTATAAAGTTGTTGTCTCTAAAAGTCTACCAAAAAATTTTTGGAATCGGTTCAGGGACGTAAGACAAATTGTCGAATTACGTTTACAGCACCGCCTACCTTAAAACTAATGTAAGTGGCGCCATATTCCTGTATGAGGCTGTATTTTTATAAATCAATAATAACTTTGCTTTTCTTCTTAACTTAAACTTGAAATTGATTTATCATTTAAAATGTTGACAAAAGTATTTTTTAATTTTATAGATTACTTGAATTATACCGTTCTTCTGTTAAGTAAACTAATTTTTTTTTAAATTAAAAGTATTGTAGGGATAGATTTCTTAACACTGTATTTTACATTTTATAAACGTTTCACAAATACGTTTATAAGCTGTTTGATTCGTTCACTGGTTTTGATACAATAATCCAAACTGTCTTGAATGCAGTTGTTTATTAGTTCTTTTAGATAAAGTCTCACTTAAGTGGTTTAGAATCAACGTATTTTATGTAATTAAATAACACATTCATTAAATGTATGCTAATTGTTAATTTATCATATGTGTCGTACTTATAAATTGAGAGTTTGTTGAAAACGTTTTTTAAATCAATATTTTCTACCTGTAATGATAATTTAGTACATCATAAATATAATAAAAACGTAAAAACATAGTGATATACTATATAAACTTATTATTATTATTATTATACGAAAATCCTTTTTAAACCACTGGAACATATATTTCCCGCAACTTGTAGTAAAATTTAGGTTAATGATATTACTAAAATAAAAGTAAAAGAAATATGTTTATTAGTGGTTTATGACGAACATATTTTATACAATCAATTAATGCATACCGCAAATATGAAGCCTTTGCTAACTGTTAATTTAACCTAAATGACGTATTTATATTGACAATTCATTTAAAATGTCTTTTAATCAAGATTTTCTACCCTTTATTAGTGGAAATTTAGTAGATCATAAATATAATAAAAACGCTAAATCATAACGTGATATTATAATAAACGTATAATTATTACACCGAAACCATTTTTATACCTCTAGAACGTATATTTTATGTGTTTTATACGATCTAGTGTTTACTGGGTAAATAATAAATTTGCCTCGGGATATGCTAATCGGACAATTTCTGTCAAAGCTACGTCAAAGATAGCTTACTTTTCTCGAGTAAAGTCACATCTAAGATATAGTATGATCTGATTTTGGAGTCTGTTCAGTCAACAACTATTGAGCGATGTACTCATTTCGCGAAAGCAAGCAATACGCATAACGCACGTTTGAGAGACTTTATTTGTTGCTCACCAGATACTATTTTTATCCACGAAACGTATGGAGTTATTTGAATTAAAAAACAGAGTAACACTTTACAGTGATCTTGCGAAAAAAAATCAAATTTTTAAAGATTTAAGTAAAAACTTGCATAAACAGTATAGGCTAAAACTTCAACAGACTAAAAAAGAGTATTACGATAAGAATATTCGTAATTCGGATAACAAATCAAAAGCTATGTGGAGCACTATTAGAAAAATACAAGGAAAGAATATGAATTTATCGAATATAAGTGTGGATGGGGTAAAAATGCGGGATGAAGAAGTAGCCAACGGCTTCAACTTGCATTTTACTACTTTTCCCAACAACCATAACTCCTTGAATTATTATAATTTCCTTATGTCAAATGTACCTTTTTCCTCAAAAACATGCTTTTTACCTCCTGTATCTGAACAGGATGTTGTGTCCCTGATTAACAAACTTAAATCCTCAAATTCCAGTGGTTTTGATAATATTTCGAATAATCTTCTAAAAAAATGTAAATATTTGCTCTGTAGCCCGTTAGCTCATATTATAAATCTCTGTCTTGGGGAAAGAATTTTTCCGACGATGCTAAAATTAGCAATAGTTCAACCGCTGTTTAAAAAAGTAGACGCAAATATGTATGAAAATTACAGAGCAATAAGTCTTCTTTCTAGCATGTCAAAAGTTATTGAGTTAGCTATAAAGGGACCTCTCACGTCTTTTTTGTATCGAAATGACCTGCTCTGCAATTCACAACATGGCTTTACTTGCAAGAGAAACACCGAGACTGCATTGTGTCTTTCATAAGAACATAATCGAAGCACTAGATAACAAGAAGTATGTGTTAGGGCTATTTATAGATTTCTCTCGAGCTTTCGACTGTGTTGACCATGAGCTATTAAAAGCTAAACTTTGTAGATATGGAGTAAGAGGCACTTCTTTAAATTTATTGTCCTCATATCAAAAGGAACGGAAACAAATTGTACAAATTTCTAATGGTGCATCTAGCAATAGTTTAGAGGTAAAACAAGGTGTTCCGCAGGGATCTATACTTGGGCCTCTCCTTTTTATACTCTTTGCTAACGATTTGATTCTGTACCTCAATAAAATACCTAACGTTTTGACAATTTGTTATGCTGATGACACTAATGTTCTTATAGTAGAAGATAATTTAGATAGATTAAAACTTACCACTGAAAAAGTTTACAATGAAATAACTAAATGGACCGATAAAAATAAATTATATTTAAACAAAAGTAAAACCACTTCAGTACTGTTTAGCGTAAAGAAAAATCCAGACAAATTGCATTTCTCTGACAATTTTCAAATATTTCCTACAGAATCCATTAAAATGTTGGGCATTACTGTAGATATGCATCTACAATGAAATCAGCATATACAGACGCTGTGTGGGAAATTGAGAAGCACTTGTTTCGGGCTAAAATTTATGTCCAATCATTGTAGTGTTGACATCCTAATTACTCTTTATTATGCTAACTTTCATTCGAGCTTAAAATATGGTATAGTTAATTGGGGAAATAGCTCACAAATAAGCAGAGTTTTCATTCTACAAAAATATGCAGTACGTATAATTGCGGGCATAAAATGTTTGGAAACATGCAGAAATACTTTTAAAAATCTTAGAATCTTGACTTTAGTGAGTATTTATATATTGGAGATCTATACATATGTTTATAAAAACAAGTCTACGTTCTTAAACAATCGAACAGGCCATAGATACGAAACACGGCATAAGGAGCAGCTTCAAACCAATTCCTTTCGGACAACAATGTTTCAAAAAAGTTTTATATATAATGGCTGTAAGTGTTTCAACATTTTAACAGATGAAATTAAATCATCTCCAAATGTTCAGGTTTTTAAAACAAAACTCAAAAATTTTCTAGTAAATAAAGTTTGCTATACCCTAGACGAATTTTTTGTTTAATGCTGATATTTCGTCATTTAACATTTACATGCTTTATGTTATTTATTTGTTTTTAATCTTCTTCGCTGACAATAAATTGTTGTGTTTTTTTTATTGTTTGTTACTACTCTTATATTTACATGTATACATTAATTTTTAAGAGCTGACGTATTCTACATTTTGTTGTAACAGTTATATTTTAAATGTGGAAATAAAAAAATATTATTATTATGATTATTTCATAAAAAACAATATAAGTTTGAATATGCAGAAATTCGCCGCTTCACTTGATAAGTAAATAATATTAACTTACCCATACTATCTTTCAGTTTTATAAGAAATTCTTTAATTTACAATAGTAAAAAAAATGCAACCATGCAATGCAAATGAAAATGAACTGATTGAGATAATAATGTCACTTGAGAATGACTCAGCGCCTGGTGCGGATGGTATAACAACTAAAATTCTAAAAGAGTTATCTCAAACTATTAGTAAACCCCTAACGTACCTGATAAACCTTATTTTTGAGACGGGGGATTGTCCATCAAATTTAAAGAAGCCCTGATAACACCGATTTATAAATCAGGTGACAGTCAAATAGTTGAAAATTACAGGCCCATTAGTTTGTTGCTAAAATATTTGAAAAAACATTAAAAACTAGGCTAGTTAATTCCATGGAACGTTAGTCTCTAAGAAACAATTTGGTTTCCGTAAGAACATGTCAACCAATGATGCAACAGCAATTGTTTAGACTTAGCCAAAAAATGTGCAAGAGTTTTCATTAACTTGGCAAAAGCTTTCGACACGGTAAGCCATGAATTACTTCTACGCAAAATCCAAAATATCGGAAGACGGGGACAGACCTTCCAGTTACTTAGCAGCTACTTAAAATAGGCATCAACATCAGTGATAAACAAAAAATAATATTCGGTATTCCACAAGGAACTGTTTTGGGACCTATTTTATTCATAATATATCTAAATGATCTTCTCAACCTAGACTGTTACGGAGACATAATGTCATATGCTGATGACACTGTACTATTAGTAGAAGGAGAGACTTGGGCTGAAATAAATACAAAAATAAAGAAAGATTTAAACAAAAGAACAAAATGGTTTGATAACAACTTGCTAACAATTAACCTAAATAAAATAATGTATATACCATTTTCGAGTTACAAAAGGGGCTTACCATTCTATACAACTATTGATGTTGAACTCAAACATAGGAGTACTATATGGAATTTGGAAAACTCAGAACATGTTAAATATCTTGGAATAATTGTAGATAATCATTTGAGATGGAACCACCACATTGAAAACTTAGGAAGCTGAGATCGCTATCCTACATATTTCAAAAGTTAAAGTATATTTTGAGTATCCATGAATTTAAATCCGTCTACTATGCGTTAGAACAATCACTGCTTACTTATAGTATTATTGGCTGGGGTGGAGCATACTCAAATGTAATAAAACCTCTGGAAATCATACAAAAAAGAATACTCAAAATCATTTTTAACTTTCCGGAAAGGTTCTCAACTGAGGAGCTTTTTAAACATACCAAAATATGTGACGTAAGAAACCTTTTTTATTTAACTGCGTTAACACACATGTCAAAACACAAATTAATAACGGATTCTATCTCACATATACATAATACAAGACACAAAACACAAATAATCTGTTATTACCCAAAAAAAGTAAGACCATTGGACAGAGAGTATACCATTACATTGGCATAAAAGTGTACAATCTTCTACCACCCGAATTAAAGCAAATAGTACATAAAATATCCTCAAAAATAAAACATAATAAGCTCATTATTAGATCCGATTTTCTTCTTTTTACATTTTTCTTCTATGGTGCTAAATATACCGTTGACAGTATCGTTGTTATTTCTTTATACATATTTACATTATTTATGTATATGTTTATATATTCTGTTTCTTCCCTTTTCATAAATGTGTGTACGTATAATGTATATACATTTTTAAATATTGTATAATATTTAAGTATCACTTCAGTTACCTATTATTATTTGATGTTCTTATTATTTTAGTATTTTATTATATTTAATGTAGCAATAGTGTTAAAAAAATATATTACCTACTTCTTAGGAATTCGAGACTTACAGTCAAGTTTTTTCGAAAACTTAAGTAAGTCTCGGACACCTACTTTTAACTACGACACCTACTTTTAGTAACTATTATAGTCTGCCACTATTCTCAATATTTGTTTACCCTGTTATCTAATTAATATATGCATATGTACTATGTAAATTAATGTAAATAAATAAATATATATATATATATATATATATATATACAGGGTGTCCCAAAAGTCAACGTCATCCCTTGGAGGGCTCATAGGCCAGCTCATATCTGATCAGAATCAAAATATGACCTTAGTAAAAACCGCTGCCCAAGGAATCACTACGTCCACATCCAAATTACTTCCACATCCAGTGGAAGTATAGTAACGACAAAAAAATTTTTAAAAATTTTTATTGTTCAAATAGGCTTAGAATGTCACGAAACGTCGAGATTTTAAGTTTGAACGAAAAAAAATTTCTGTCTGTCGGTCTGTCTGTCTGTCGGTCTGTCTGTAACTTTTTTTGTGCGCACGTTTACTCTGGAACCGTTTGAGATATTGACTTGAAATTTGGTACACATATGTACTTTAACGAAATCTAGAACTAGATTATATTTTCATCTTGTTCCGTCGAAGGGTTGGGGGGTAAATTGGGGTAAATTTGGGGAAAATAGGTAAATCAAGCAGGTAAGAGTCGATAAAATTGGTATTTAGTATATACAAGAGAAGCTAAGGTCCCAAAAAAAGTTTTGGCATTAGCCACCCCCATTACCACCCCCACCCCATTATTAAAGGGGATGAAAAAAAAATGTGATTTAGTGTGTGTACAAGAACCAGAAACCTCAAAATATTTTTTTACTTCATCCACCCCCACTACCACCCCCCATCACCACCCCCACCCCACTACCGATGTGGGGTATCGTTTTATGGGTTTTTGGGGTAGAGGATTTCAAATATTATATTATTAAAGTTCCATAAACAATTATTGGGGATGAAAAAAAAATGTGATTTAGTGTGTGTACAAGAACCGGAAACCTCGAAAGTTTTTTTTCTTCATCCACCCCCGCTACCATCCCCTATCACCACCCCCACCCCGCTACCAATGGGAGGATCGTTTTATAGGTTTTTGGCGTAGAGGATTTCAAATATTATATTATTAAAGTTCCATAAACTATTATTTCCACATACAAATTTTTTTCGTTGTGAGTGACTTGAATAAAAATGTGAATGTGGAAGTAGTGATTCCTTGGGCAGCGGTTTTTTTTTGTTAAAAACCAGTCACCCTTCTCTGTGCCTCCGACCCTCACAGAAGGGAGTTGGTAGTATTGGCAGCCACTCTCCACACCCGTGGGGTAAGTGACTACTGGGTCCGAGAATCGTGTGCCCTGAGCAGACGTAATGAACCGAGGATGACTGAATTCTGTATTCATCCGGCTAAGACCTCTGCCGAATTTCGGCATACCGGTATGATCTTAAGTTCCGGAAGCAGTGTGTGTCTCGTTCCACTGAGGGCTCCTATAATCAGTACCACTATCTTAACAGTATGGTCTGGATAGAGTCTGCGGAGTTCGAAGAGCAAATCTCGATATTTTGTCCGTTTTTCCTCCTCCTTCAAGATAATGTTGTTCTCCGCGGGAGCCGAGAACTCCAAGACAAACATTGTCTTGAGTTGATGGTCGAGGAGGACTACGTTAGGCTTGTTGGCTTGTATTTGCTTGATGGTGAGAAAAGAGTAGTTCCAATAAATTAGACACTTCTCATTTCCCACAACGGACTCAATATCCCCCGGAGCGTAAGGCAGCACTCGTTATTATTATTACTATTATTATTTTCGCGTGCGCGATGCTGGACAGTTCTCTCGTGATTCCGATATTCTCTTATTATTATTATTATTATTTTTTTTTTTTCGCGCACGCGATTCTGGACAGTTCTCCCGTGTCTCCGACATTCTCACGAGAGAAGCGCCAGCGAATTATTCACAGCCACTCCCCGCATCCCGCAGGGTCAGTGACTGTAAATTCCAGACTCATGTGCCCTAAGCAATCGGAGGGACCCCAGGATAACTGCCTTCTGCATTTGGCCTGCCAACCACTCGGCTGACTTTTGGCAGGCTGGTATGGCCTTTAATTCCGAGAGCAGTGTAGGCCTTATTCCACGGAGTACACCGATTATCAGGACGACCATCTTGACCGAGTAGTCTGGGTATAGCGCTCGGAGCTCATACCGGATTATTATTATTATTATTATTATTATTATTATTATCTCCTAATAATATATAAAAGTATCTCTTAATATCAACAATTTAGGAAAGCCGTAAAAAATCTTGATTGATAAACTCAATTATAATTTGCAGGAGTACTATGATGATCGGAATTTTGAGTTTAATTTCAGGTGCGTCGTTACAAGGAGTTATTAAAATATGCATACATTTTTAGTTGTACATATGTATACATGTATTCTATTATGCCAAAATAAATGAGAAACTCATAAGGTAGGTTCGTATTACATTTAATTCTTGATGTAAAATTTTATATACCTATATGCGCCACTGGAATTAAACCCAAATTCCGATCATGGGATGATATATTTTAATGTATTAACTTATTTTTATCACGTACTGTTTCTATAACATACAACTTTTGCCATATGTCTTGTGATGTTTTGAATTGGTTGTAAAATTGACTAAGCAAATATTGTTTTGTGTTATACTTAGTAAACTTTGTCAATAAGAGTTATTTCTTTGGATAATAAAATATATCTCTTTATACAATCTTTCATGAACTATTAGAGAAAGATTTAAAGAAATTATAGCCACGCTAATGAAATTATGATTGAAAGACATTAAAAAGATCTATCTATAATAATGCTCCTCCACCTGGTCATTAAGTAATTATGTAGGAAAAACTGGTCGAACATTCGAAACTCGATATAACGAACAATTACGGCCTCCTTTTACACTTAACAAAAATGATTTAACCACATTTTAGAATCAGGCTGTAATCTACCTATAGGAAAAGAGCTTTAAATTAAATCAGTCGAAATATACAAATATGAATTGAATTACTTAATGGTCAGTTCATGCTTCATTATACCTCTCTTCTTAATGTCTTTAAATTATAGTCTTATCAGCAATATCTTCACTGACATATTACTATTATCGTTGTTTAATATCATTCTTAGAAAGTCAAATTATTCTAATTGCCTACTGATTACACCATAATTTCCCACCAGGTTTAAATATTGCAATAAATTAGTGATAAGAAACACAGTAAAGTGTTTTTATATTTCATTAAAAAAGATTAAGTTCTGCAATAACCTCGATAACAACATTAAATGTTTTCGAACATGAGGTATATGTTAATACCGCTGATATAAAGCGAAATTGAGAAACTAATCTGATACATGATTCACGAATTATACGCTGCGCTTGTAATACAGCGGTGAGAGCATAATTAGTCCGAATAAGTGCGGGAGTTTTGAAACTTTGGGAATTTGTAGATTTCGATGCCCTGAATGAAGTAAGAAAAAATGCAAAATGTGATCTCAACCGCCGGCGCCGCCATATTGAAAAAATGACACAGAAAAACACAAGTTTCTCGCTCGGGTGCCTCATATGTCAAAAAATATTTTTATGAAAATAAAAGAGCATTCAATTTTCTACAAAATATGTTGTATACATTTTTTCGTTTATTCTGAATAGTTTCGGTGCAGCAGCATTCTTGACAAAATTATGATTTTTTGTAATTTCTCAATTTAATGCGACTTTTATGAAGGAGTATTTTTGATTTGAGACAAAATTTGTTTTCATACCTGAAAATCCTAAAATATAGTTGATTTTACTTGTCTGCTACGCATAGCTCAATGTTCAATACTCGTTTCCACACCACCTTGAGGTAGAGTATCTGGCGCTTTCTTTACGTGGTTGTCTCCTATAACATTCATTCAGGACATATTATCAAGTCCGGGAGTGGCAGCGGGTTTGCAAAAATGTTGAAGAATGGGGCTGGAAACAGAGCAAAGCTGGGCTTACACCAGTAACAATGCTGAAAGATCCTGCTTCTGTAAATGCAAGAAAAGGTGCAGTACAGCATGTGGTTATAGAAAGGCAGGGTTAAAATATTTTGTAAATTGCAAATTTTGTAACGGACAAAGCTGCGACAATGCACCAGCAACAGTCGACGAGCTTCATGACGACGAAGAAGTCGATTTTCCAGTCGAAACATTTCTCGCATGCATGGAGAATAATCAATACGTAGAATCAGTGGAAAGCGCAATTGAAGTATTTTCCGAAGAAAGTATTGTTGAAGACTACAACCTACAACGAACCTGGACCTCCGACATCAAGCACCTAAAACGCCTCAAGAAGCAGGCTAGTCGTGGATTAGGCCTATAGGGATCCCCTATAGTATATGGTCCCTTTTTTTTGCCACGTCAAAAAAAGGGCCATATACTCTACCTCAAGGTGGTGTGGAAACGAGTATTGAACATTGAGCTATGCGTAGCAGAGTAAAATCAACTATATTTTAGGATTTTCAGGTATGAAAACAAATTTTGTCTCAACACAAAAACACTCATAAACACTTTATAAAAGTCGTACTAAATTGAGAAATTACAAAAAATATAATTTTGCCAAGAATGCTTGACTTCGATCGGTTGCTGCACCGAAACTATTCAGTTTAACGAAAAAATGTATACGACATATTTTGTAGAAAATTTAATGCTCTTTTATTTTCATAAAAATATTTTTTGCCGTATGAGGCACCGGAAGCGAGATATTTAAAAGAAACTGTTCTTGTGCGCCATTTTTTCAATATGACAGCGCCGGCGGCTAATATCACATTTTGCATTTTTTCTTATTTGATTCAGGGCATCGAAATCTACAAATTACCAAAGTTTCAAAACTCTCGCACTTGTTCGGACTAAGAATCTACCTATCGACTGTACTATTGAACACGATGCCTTTTACGCTGATGGGGCAATCGTGCACTTGAAAAACACCGCACAACGTTCCCGAATTTTTGACAGAAAGGTCATTCAATTTTCGAACACTCTATATATCATTTCTCTAGGGTTTGGGACTAAACCACTCGCGTTTTGTGAAAATAATTAATTCGATGTCAAAAGTTTATTTTCGATCAATTTCTAACATGAGAAAAATTCTAGAATATTCGCGATATGCAACCGAATAGTCAATAGAAAAATCTTAAACGATCTCGGCGAGAAACGGTTCGAGCCGAAACCCGATCGAAGAAGGGGCGTTTTTCTGACCTACCTTAAAATTTAAAATAAAATAGTTAATGAATTTTGTGAACTGGATGTATTAATTATTTACTAAATATTGATTATGGAATTATTCAAAAATAAACAATTGACAGAAGGTAATTCGACACGCTCATTCAGTATCGTCAGACGTGTGCCGCCCCTTTATAAAATAAAAATGTCACTTGAAGGCACAATATATTATTAAGGAGTGATGTCAACCCTCGCATAATAAAGTTAATGCTGTTCACGAAATTAAGAGAAATAAGTGGTTCTTTACTACCTTCTCTTATGGGTACATGTTTGTGCCTTTCCCGCACAATGAGGCACGTCGGAGAAACCCTAAACCGTCGTGAAAAGACACACTGATGTTCAAACGAGGAAAACTTGAGCATTTCTATGGATGTGCAAATGCATCTGTGGTCTCAAATGGGGAACAAGTCCGAATACCACTCTTCGGACGTATATTGTTATGACATACGCGACCCTGGCGTGGTGATAATCCCATGAGCCCTCCATAATTAGGCCTCCGCCAAGTTCAAAGGCTAGCTTGTTTAGGAAAAAACAGGAGCCATCGAGATCACTTCGACGATTGCAATGATGGTCATCTTTGGACTCACCCCAGACATATTGAAGTGGAATGGGAAGCAAGGAAAGCAGCGAACAGACAGTTCAAGAATGGAATGTGGTATGCGACGGGCAAAGGTAGGGCACACGAAGATTCCAGCTCTAGGTATAAGACCAGGTCATCACTCAGTCAGGGGATGACCGGTGTCTCCCCATCTATAGGTTCATTATTCCATATACAGTCGTGTTTCCCATTCGAGATGAACGGTACACAGATGCATCCAATATTTGTTGGCGTACATATATGCAAACCAATAATCATATTTAGATATGCGTCAGGAAGCTTTGAGGGTTATTGCATTAAACCCTTCTAAGCTGGTAGTGAACTGTCAACATATATTGACTGAGCTATGATGTTAATGATGTCAAAACAACTTGAGTTGTGTTAGAACTCAGTCAATCTCGTATAGGCGCCCGGATGCAAACCAAGGGCTCGTTGATAATAATATTTAGATATGCAGCCAGGCAGCTTTGAAGGCTCTTGCTTTAATTAAACACCTCTAAGCTGGTAGTGAACGGTCACCATATATTGAATGAGCTGTAATGTTAATGATGTTAACACAGTTTGAATTGTGTTAGAACTCTGTCGAAACTCGTATGGGTGCCCGGACATAGTGGCGTCGAAAGTATCGAGGGAGCAAACCGTTTGGTGGAAGAAGACACAATATCTCCTTGCCCTGAGTCAGCATTCGGCTTGCCAAGAAGACTGAATCAATCAGAGATACGAGGCTGCGCCATGGAACAGTTTAACAACCATTGTGCTAAAGTTGCCGGAATGAGGCAGTCAAGGCTCCACGTAAAGGGGTTCGGCTCGATAGAGAACGAAGAAGAGGGATAGTAGGCCTGACAACAGGACACTGTTCTTTAAACAAGTAGGCACCTACATTCAATTAGGTTGAAGGACGATTATGTTTGGCTGATGTGGGGAGTGAAGGATGAAACTATCACTTATATTCTATGTAATTGCGTACCACTAGAAGCGGCAAGGTGTAGGTATCTCGACGAACAATTTTCAGTCAGATGAACTACGGCATCTACCAGTGCAGAACGCCGGAGTGTAAAATAATCCGACAGATCTGAGTATTAAAGACTCTTCGTATCTGCTCGCGTACTTAATAATAATAAAAAGGAATGTTTAAGGTATATTTCTAACTCTGACTCGCCCCATTTTGTTTGTGTCTACACATAAAGTTATTTCTTGTTATAAAACTTCTAGTGTAACACAGTCGTAAACAAGGATATTCATTTCCAGTGCATTTTACTTGGAACATAAACTTATTTTAGCCACAATCACACTTCAACAGCCGGTTATAAAATGAGAATGAAGCTTTGGGCACCCAACGTAACACGAAGGGTCATATTAACCACGCCAAGCGAAGTGAAAATTTCATTGAAGGCCTTTGATATTCTAGAAGATGCTCTGATATCCCATTTAATGATCCCCATATGCACTAGAACAAAATTACCACTTCGACAAAAATCGATTTTTGACCGCTATCAAAATTTCCTGAGGAGAATTAAGTTGATATGCGATTAATCCGATGAATTTGATATGCATAATGGATTAAAAGTGTGTTTCTATTTAAAATATGCATTCAAATCCTGTAAGAGTTAGTGTCGCTGTATAACTTTGCAAAATAGTTTGGGGATGATCAAATGATAATTATCCAATGTTATGAAGACGACTCGATCATATTTCGCACATTAAAGGAATATTATGAGAGACGGATGTTTGGAAATGAATATGAGTAAAACCTAATATATGGTAAGGTGATAAAGTGACAAAGACAAGACAAATATGTAAAGGTATTTTATATGCCTTTATATTCTGAATTTTATTAACGAAGTTGTTGAAATACCTGGTCCTACAACATTGGACTTGATTAGAATTCCATAAACTCCTAGAATCAATCTCTTCCTTGTTGCGCAGCACATGCGCATATGAAATAAAATAATATGAAGTGGTCCCACAAAAAGTGAAAATACCAAATTGAATCAATACCTTTTCATCAGAAACACCTGTGATAGTGTTAAATACGTCTGACATTCTCTTTGAACTCTATATGAATACCTACTGTATCATCAAAGATGAAGCAGTAGCACAGAAGCATCACACACAGTGGCCTACATAATGCTATCTGTAGTAGTTGCTTGTTAAGCTTACGGCCTTAATAAAAGCTATTTTTCGTCAGTTTCTGGGTAACATCATTCTAACACTATGGGGGCATCCTTTTCGCCTCTTACCATCTGGTATTCCCCGAATCGTTAATCCTGTAGATCATGGGCGCAGCCAGGGGGGGAGCCATGCCCCCCCCCCCAAGCCATCTTCCATGAGCCAAAAAATAAAGAAGCAGTACAAAACACATCCGTTTTCAACCATTTTCTGAAAAATTTTCCTCACCCTCTGGGGAGGCCGGTTCTATTAGCCCCCCCCCAGATGAATTTTCTGGCTGCGCCACTGCTGTAGATATATAGATAATGAGCTCTGTTGGGCCATTTATAATTAATTTCAAATTATACCTATAAAATATTCATAGAGGGTACAGAACATAGAGAGAGTAAGCAAATTACAAGCAATCTGAAATCGTTCAAAAGTAAAATGAAGTAAATATATTAAGACAAACTAAAATTTCATGTCAAAAAAAGTACATGGTAGACGTAAAAATGGGCAACAACAGCGTGAATACCTTAAATTCAGAAAATGGAAAATATTCATCTAACCTATAATAACATTTTTTGCAGAAGTTCCATTTCAATTCATTTTTGAGTTTATTTACCGTCAGATTTTTTTGTCTATCAAGCAGAAATAATTATAGTCCAGTGGAATTAGCAAATATGCATACTGTAATTCGTTTCAGGATGCCACGTGGATTAAACGATAGTTTTATTGATTACGAACATGACCCTGAATTTGGTCCACTTTTTGACCGCCGGAACATTGTTTATTTAACGATTTATTGTTGAAAAATTCCAAAAAATCGACTTTTTTTAAAGATAACTCAAAGACCTTTAGCGATAGGTTTTTCAATTTGTAGATACTGTTAGAACTTTGAAAAACGGTTATTTTGAGAGGTGTTTCGTTTAAAACGCTTGAAAATTTGTTTAAATAATTGCAAAAAACCGCGAAAATGTTCGCAATTTGCAAATATTTTTCATTATTTAACAAAAGCACTTTAATGCTTGAAACTTTGATAAAATATGTGTTTTATTACCCCAAAGTTAGTCCTAAAATTTGATCAAAAAATTTTAATTAGTTTAAGAGATATTCAATTTGTTTTTTAAAAACATAAATAATGTAAAATGCAAATTCACCCAGTTCCCGTTGTCGTAGAGGGTTGATCCGGACATCATTTTTTTGTTGAGACTTAAACTTTATGTTTTCATTAATGGTAAATCAAATTTGCATTATTTTCAACTTCAAAATGGCATTTGAAAAAGTGTCACATTTTGAGGTTAGGTTTTTTGCTAATAACTCTTAAACAAATGAAGATTTTGCAATATCGTTCTCATATTTTTGTTGATGGGGTTTTTTCACACATTTTCAAAAAAAATGACTGTAGCCTTACTAGAAGCCGAGATGATTTTTTTTTAATAAATTCGTAATTTGTTTATTAATAAACAATAACAGCTGAAACTTGGCGAACAACTAGTTTAATAGTTTATCTTTGTAATAGAGCTGAATTTGGGGGAAAAAAAATCAATTTGCAACGATAACAATTAATTTTAAATCAGCGTCAACATAGGAGAGAGAAGCATGAGTCATACCTGTAATACGTTCATAAAATGATCGAGACGAGTTCAAATCCGTGCGTCAACAAAAAATTTACCGTTTCTCCGATTTTGACTCTTTTTTAAATCTGGAGAAGACTTTTAAATTTGCGAGCAATTTTTCAGACAATAACACAGCCCCACAAAAAAAAAGTTCTGTACCAGAGACGTGAATACATAGATTTTGTGTATTTTACTTCCACGTCCAGTGGAAGTATAGTAACGACAAAAAAATTTTTAAAAATTTTTATTGCCCAAATAGGCTTAAAATGTCATGAAACGTGGAGATCTTAAGTTTGAGCGAAAAAAAAATTTCTGTCTGTCGGTCTGTCGGTCTGTCGGTCTGTCGGTCTGTCGGTCTGTCGGTCTGTCGGTCTGTCGGTCTGTCGGTCTGTCGGTCTGTCGGTCTGTCGGTCTGTCGGTCTGTCGGTCGGTCGGTCGGTCGGTCGGTCGGTCGGTCGGTCGGTCTGTCTGTCTGTCTGTCTGTCTGTCTGTCTGTCTGTCTGTCTGTCTGTCTGTCGGTCTGTCTGTAACTTTTTTTTGTGCGCACGTTTACTCTGGAACCGTTTGAGATATTCACTTGAAATTTGGTACACATATGTACTTTAACGAGATCTAGAACTAGATTATATTTTCATCTTGTTCCGAGGGTAAATTAGGGTAAATTTGGGGAAAATGGGTCAATCAAGCAGGTAAGAGTCCATAAAATTGGTATTTAGTATATACAAGAGAAGCTAAGGTCTCAAAAAAATTTTTGGCATTAGCCACCCCCATTACCACCCCCACCCCCTTATTAAAGGGGATGAAAAAAATTGTGATTTAGCGTATGTACAGGAACCAGAAACCCCAAAATATTTTTTTACTTCATCTACCCCCACTATCACCTCCCCCCTCCCCACTACCGATATGGGGTATCGTTTTATGGGTTTTTGGGGTAGAGGATTTCAAATATTATATTATTAAAGTTCCATAAACAACTATTTTCACATACAAAGTTTTTTCGTTGTGAGTGACTTGGATAGAGAATCTGGATGTGGAAGTAGTGATTCCTTGGGCAGCGGTTTTTTTGATTGTAAACTTTGCACGCTAATCTAGGGTCAAGGTATACGACATGAAACTTTACAATTTAAGCATCTTGAAGTTCGGAGTCATCTATTTTTATCTTAACCGCTTATTCTGGATGAAAGGATAAGTGAAATTGCATTGTTTCAGTTTTTTCAATGTTCAAAGTAAGTATATTTTTATCATAGCACTTACTTAGGTTAGTAACCGATTGCTCATGTTGTTGTTTCTCTGTTGCTCTTTATATTTGCAGAAAATATTACAGAATTGTCATCAGCATAGAGTACGATAAATTTTGGTAGGACTTTTGGTAAATCGTTCACATACCTTATAAATTGTGGCATTACAAGCTACCGTTCGTGTATTTAATAGGTAAGATTTATTAAGTTTTCAGCAACTCTTCTTATTATGAGCTTATTTAATTAGATTAATAACGCTATTGATATATTGGTTTTATAATTTCAGAGCTTTCAATATTTTTATTGGCATTTCGTCTTTATCAACATCCTGACTATTTCTTAAATTATATATTAATTCTATAACTTTTCCTCTGTCAATTTCAGTTAAAAAACCGCTGCCCAAGGAATCACTACTTCCACATCCAATTCTCTATCCAAGTCACTCACAACGAAAAAACTTTGTATGTGGAAATAATTGTTTATGGAACTTTAATAATATAGTATTTGAAATCCTCTACCCCAAAAACCCATAAAACGATACCCCACATCGGTAGTGGGGTGGGGGTTATGATAGGGGGTGGTAGTGGGGGTGGATGAAGTAAAAAAATGTTTTGAGGTCTCTGGTTCTTGTACATTTACTAAATCATAATTTTTTTTTCATCCCCTTTAATAAGGGGGTGGGGGTTGGTAATGGGGGGTGGCTAATGCCAAAAATTTTTTGAGACCTTAGCTTTTCTTGTATATACTAAATACCAATTTTATGGACTCTTACCTGCTTGATTTACCCATTTACCCCAAACTTACCCCAATTTACCCCCCAACCCTTCGGCGGAACAAGATGAAAATATAATCTAGTTCTAGATCTCGTTAAAGTACATATGTGTACCAAATTTCAAGTCAATATCTCGAACGGTTCCAGAGTAAACGTGCGCACAAAAAAAAGTTACAGACAGACCGACAGACAGACAGAAATTTTTTTTTCGCTCAAACTTAAAATCTCGACGTTTCATGACATTTTAAGCCTATTTGAACAATAAAAATTTTTAAAAATTTTTCTGTCGTTACTATACTTCCACTGGATGTGGAAGTAATATGGAATTAGTTACTGCTCTGATATCAACATGTCTATTTATTTTATTTGTACAAGTAATACACTTTTATTAAGAAAATAACGTAAATCTAAACTGTATGGATACTGGCAAATTGGTTCGGATTTTATATATATTACTTTATTCGCATAAGCTACGGTAAACACAAGTACATTATTTAATCCAAATCTACCAAATAACGGATTATTCTTTATGCGGAGGAAAAATGTCTAGACCCATGGAGGAAAATGATTATAAATACTGATAAATTACGATTGAAAACTAAAACCAATAGAAACCAGAAATCTGAACGAGAAATGTTTGACGCCAGTGAAATAATTTCTTAGTGAAATAAAATAATCGCCCGGAAAGGGATTATTCTCTGTGGATTTTCGAATATGAAATATTATAGTAGTCCATTTGTTATAGTCTGCTCGACCTTTGTCAGGCTGGGGATTAACGGAACGAGAGAAATGAGTTAAAAGAAACAGGCGGTAGCTGAAAAACTACACCAGTGCCTTCAGCATTGGCTTATAACTTTACCCTGAAAACAATTCTAAGACGTATTTTGGTTTAACGAAGAACATTGAATATTATCAGAACATACATAATATAATAGCATTATAGTATGTTTCTTACAACCTACCCGTAAGCAGTATTTTGTATCGATCTATCGTCCAAATTCAACGTGAAACGAAATATTTTTCTATAATATAATATAAACTCAGTTTTTGAAGTGGTTATATTTTTCTTTGTCTTAATCTAGATACTAATTGATTTAATTGACCTTAGTTTTATTTTTACAATTAATTATTTTTTATTTATTTGCTTTTATCATGATTAGAGAATATTATTTAGGTATTATGCAAATCACAACTTACACACTTTTTATTTATTATGAAAATACCTACTTTCTGTATATTGTTGCCCTAATCTGGGCACGCTAATATACTAGGAGAATCAATCAAAACAACTACTATGCTAATAGGATTCTTAGCATTTTAAAGAAAAAAAAAATACTGAAAATACTTAAATCATTTATTCAAATTTAATCATTCACACTTTTTATTTAATATGAAATTATCTACTTTCTGTATATTGGTGCCTTAATCGAGTCACGCTAATATACTACTTAGGAAAACACTTTAAAACACTCATTATTAGAAAACCAATCAAAGCAACTACTCTTCTAGCTAATACTGACGAAGTATTAAATTACATGATAGGATTCCTGGCATTTTAAGGCAAAAAAATTTATTTATTGAAATTCAGTCATTCACAACAATTACTAAACCATACATTCTATTTCAACTCTAGAAAAGTTGTACAAGTTTTTTCGAACTCGTTAGCTCTCATCAGTAGAGTATAGAAACATTCATTCATTATTTACAAGCCTATTCTTGATTTATTTTTATAATTAATTATTTTCTATTTATTTGCTTTTATCATGATTAGAGAATATTATTTAGGTATTATGCAAATCGCAACTTACACACTTTTTATTTATTATGAAAATACCTACTTTCTGTATATTGATTCTCCAATAATGAGTATTTTAAAGTATTTACCTGACTAGTATATTAGCGTGCCCAGATTAGGGCAACAATATACAGAAAGTAGGTATTTTCATAATAAATAAAAAGTGTGTAAGTTGTGATTTCTTAATAAAAGTGTATTACTTGTACAAATAAAATAAATAGACATGTTGTATATTGATTCTCCAATAATGAGTATTTTAAAGTATTTACCTGACTAGTATATTAGCGTGCCCAGATTAGGGCAACAATATACAGAAAGTAGGTATTTTCATAATAAATAAAAAGTGTGTAAGTTGTGATTTGCATAATACCTAAATAATATTCTCTAATCATGATAAAAGCAAATAAATAAAAAATAATTAATTGTAAAAATAAATCAAGAATGGGCTTGTAAATAAGGAATGAATGTTTCTATACTCTACTGATGAGAACTAACGAGTTCGAAAAAACTTGTACAACTTTTCTAGAGTTGAAATAGAATGTATGGTTTAGTAATTGTTGTGAATGACTGAATTTCAATAAATAAATTTTTTTGCCTTAAAATGCCAGGAATCCTATCATGTAATTTAATACTTCGTCAGTATTAGCTAGAAGAGTAGTTGTTTTGATTGGTTTTCCAATAATGAGTGCTTTAAAGTGTTTTCCTAAGTAGTATATTAGCGTGACCCGATTAAGGCACCAATATACAGAAAGTAGATAATTTCATATTAAATAAAAAGTGTGAATGATTAAATTTGAAAAAATGATTTAAGTATTTTCAGTATATTTTTTTTTCTTTAAAATGCTAAGAATCCTATCATGTAATTCAATACTTCGTCAGTATTAGCTAGAAGAGTAGTTGTTTTGATTGATTCTCCAATAATGAGTATTTTAAAGTATTTACCTGACTAGTATATTAGCGTGCCCAGATTAGGGCAACAATATACAGAAAGTAGGTATTTTCATAATAAATAAAAAGTATGTAAGTTGTGATTTGCATAATACCTAAATAATATTCTCTAATCTTGACCTTAATGTGTCAATAAATATTTTTTTCATTCTATTAATTTTTATGTCTTTTTCAAGATTTTCAAACTTGAGTAGTTTGAGGCATTTGGGAGAAATCGACGATTTTTAGTTATAACTATGGGCGCAACGAAAACTGCAAATAAATCTGGTAAAGTAAAAGTTGAACAGACTAGATATAGCGTGTTGTGATAAATAGTTTGCTATGCTTAAATGAACAAAATAAAAATTGATGGCTTTAAGACAATAAGTACATCATTAAGTGGAAATTTCATCAAAGTAGCTGCGTAAAAATGTAAAAAGGGAAATACTCGAATTTAAAAAGAAATAAAAAAAAATTATGATTTTCTATTTTTTTAATAAAAATCAGATTTTGCATAACTCTGGTTACAAATAACTTTTAGACAATATTTAGTGTTTTGTTTTGAAAATAAACTGTTTATTGTTTTGTATTATCTTACTAAATGGATCCCAAAGGAAAAGGAAGTGGTGTTTCGTTTTTCTCATGACAACTGTTCCTATACAGACAAAATTTAACAACGCATAAAATAAAAAATATGTTTTTTGTCATTTCTGAAATTAATGCAGAACCGCATAAATACAAAATGAACATAAACCTCAATAAAACAAACAATGGCGTATAATTTTAACAGTTATTCACAATGAAAAAGATACAATCATTGTTACTCGTTTAATTCATTCTCTAATGTTATTAACGATCGTTAACTGTACTTGTTTCAAGCACTTGCATGCTAACTCTGTTTCCGGGACGTTCAAAGGCGAAAAAATGCATTGACACCAAACATTTTGGTACATTTTATAATATTTAATGCAATTGTGGTACCTTGTATTTTATTTCGCAAAGCTTTTTTCAGAAGACGGAAAACATCGAAAAGTTTGATATGCGATGCTGCCCCAAACTTCTAGCCACAGAATTTCCCGCATATAAATAAATAACTACGGAAAAGAATTTATATTTTTTGTAAAAAATACTCCACACTTTTTCTGTATAAAATAGGTCTTAACCGATTTTCAGTTTTGATTTTTTCGGCTATTCTTGGTGTTTTCTATTTTTTCCAAGATGACGGATTGACCAATACATATCGGACAGATCTATATTTTTTTAAGAATTTTATTTCTGATAAGCCAGTATTCTTAAAATTCCCATTCGATTGCTAGTACAAGATATGTTAAACAGAAAATCCGTGAAAGAATGTCAAAAAGTGCATATAACTTTTGACGCACAAGGAATTTTTGGGCGCAAATATTTTTTTCGTAATCAGGAGATCATAATACATAAGAAACAACAATAAAATTTCAAGTGGAATGTTGTCGCCGAAAAAAATTAAATTAAATCAATTCGATTGTACTAATAATTCGCCATTATTTTTTAGTGTTATATTTTTTTTGTTTCTTACTTTACCTGATAACTCGAATATAACATTCCAAGCTATAATATAATAAGATAATCTTATGGTTCTCTCATCTCAACTAAGCTTGACTGATTTCTTTTTGTTCTATGATAAGCTTTTTTCGCAACACCGAAATTAAATATTTTTAAGGTTTTTGAGGGGTTTAAATTTACTTACTGTCTTTCAGAATAATTCTGATTAACAACAGCATTTTACACTTTGATATTTTTTAAATTCCAAGGTATATCTCGGATTTACAACGTTTATTGAAACAAACAATATTAAAGATAGACTAGCTGACCCGGCAAACGTTTTGCCATATAAATTATAAATTTTTGTCCAAAAAATAAAAATAAAATTTCTGGATAGGGTCACCCTTATCACCTAGGGGTATAAAAAATAGCCTACGACCTATTCTCAGACCTACCAAATATACACCAAAAATTTCATAAAAATCGGTCAAGCCGTTTCAGAGGAGTTCGATAACAAACACTGTGACACGAGATTTTTATATATTAGATTTAACCACTTTAATACGTTCATACTGTAGAAATTGTCTGTTTATATTTGTATGGAAGAGGATAGTTTTTGATGCTACGATTCTTTTGCGACAAGTGATAAATAAAAAAGTTTCGCTGCTGAGTAAGCCTGAAACTTACCAAAGTGACAGTTTTATTTCCAATAAATCTTAACCTAGTTGGACACAGAAATTATTTGGTACATCACCTTAATATATTGTGTGCACAACAGTGTGAACGCAACCCAGTCTACCGATAAACATCTGTATTGGTAGTTTACCTAACATTCTAAATAAGTTACACAAACAATCATGTTTACTTGTCGATATTGATATTACATACAATATTAATTTGAGCTCCTAGTTCGGCTCCCATATCTTGAAATTAATTGTTAGATAGATAAATAATAATTAATAAGTTTTATTATACATACTTTTTGAATAACTGAAATACTTAATTTATCGCATTTGTTAAATAACGCAAAAAATTTAACCAATTTAAGTGAAAAACCAATAAACATTTTTCGATAAAACGCATATTATAAGATCGTAGACTTTTCATACTATCACCTATAAATCTAAAATTTGCTACACACATTCCTTGGCACCTATATAAGGTCGACGAGAAAAATCCCAAATCAGGAAAATTATATATGGCTGATCCAACATGACGGACTTAAGAAAAACGCAGCTTCTCACGATTTTGCCCCTTTCTCAAAAGGGCGAAATTTTTTAGAATTGTTTTTTTGGGGGGGGGGGGCGAGTTTATATCACAGCCAAAAGTCGAAATTTCTAAAAGAATACATAGGGGCCAAACCATATAGGCTGAAATGGAACAGAACAGGAGTCGTTATGAAAGCATTTTGCATTTGCTTGACCTATGGTTTTTATTAGCTTAATAGTTTCCTTAAAGTCCAGTTAACTTTTAAAATCGACTCTGGGAAAATTAAAGAGAAAAATTCCTCAACGTTTGAAATAACATTCAAAAGTGGCGTCTAAAATACGTCACTGAGGTTTCCCAAGCATTTGCCCCACTTTTACACAGCTTTTCATTTCAATTCATAACACATTGTCTCTGACATTTTCGATGTATGTTCCTAGACTTTCATTTTGTATGGTGAAGGAATGAAAATGTGGCTAACAATTCGTTTCACGTAAGTTAAGACATTAAAAACTGTGAAAAAATAATTGCTTCAATATCTTCAAACGCTCAGAAGATATTTTAACGTTCATATAGTGCTCAGTTTTCAATAAATATGTAATACCCTACACCCTTGCGATCTTGGTTTTGTGTGGTTGCCGTGCTGCTGTTACTAAGGTTTGTTATCGTATAATTAGTTATTCTCATCCACTTGTTGATTTCTATATTTACTAATTTACTGTGAATTAATGTTTATTTAGGTTATTATTTATTACTGTGTAGCGTAGCTTACGTCAAGACATTCAAATTATGAAAAATAATTACTTCGATATCTTCAGCTGATCAAACGGAGTCTACGTTCGGTTGCATGTTTGGCCGTACGTGCTCATCTGTACGTATGTACGAATGTGTACGTATGGACTGAAATGGTTTTTTATTGCGGTGTTGCAAACTTCACCCTTCTTATTATGGCTGATTTGGCTTCGAGCGCCAGTTTCGCAGTTATTCTTTATCTCTCAATTTTCTCCATCAGCAGTATGACAGTCACAGACAGCTACAGTGTACAATAGTCTTTCTAGAGGGTCAAAGTATTTAGGTCATGTTTCCAGAAGGGTTGGGTAGCTACTTTTGTAGAATGTTTGGGCATATTAAGACAAACCTACAGAGGGTCTCAAAATAAAAGGCATAATCGGTTTTATGGGTTATATATTGGCATAATTATAACTCAAAGAACTTGCAGCGTTTGCAAAATATTTTGTAGAAGTGTAAAATAAACAATACTCTATAATAATTAATATAATATAATATAACAAATATATCATAAATATAAAATAAGCAATTTATGAAAAACTGGTTCATGGTTAATTAATTACCTAAATATATGCGGTTAAGTAACTAACTGGTCAATTTTTTAACGCGGTTCTCGAAGTAAAACAATAATTATTTAATATTCGCGAAATTATATAATTCCTTGGAAAATTCAGCTACACATTAATTGTACTCCGGACTGAAAATAAAATAAGTTATTAATAACGATCGTTTACTAAGTGCGATGCGAGCTGGAAATAAAAATGTATTTGTTTCAGGCGGTTTTAAAATGAAAGTAAAAGTATGATTACGGACAGACGGATACGGTTCGGTAGATGGTTTGACAACGGCGGGGTACTTCTAAAAAAACTAATTAGTCTGGTCAACAATTGAAAAGGGCTCAAAAAAATGACTCTCAACACCTGGAAACTACGGCTCAATACACGCCCAGTCTCCTAGTGCTAATTTCTAGGAGCACTAGGAGACTGGGTGTGTATTTATTAACTCGCATTATTTTGCTGAAGAAGTGTGAGTTTCATTGACTTTCTAGTCGATGAAATTCACAGTTCTTTATTAACTTATATTATTTTCCTGAAAAATGTGAGTTTCATTGACTTTGCAGTCAATGAAACTCACAGTTCTTCAGGGAAATAATACAAGTTAACAAATAGTAGAATGTTAAAAATATAATTTAACAAAGACCCAAATAGCCAAAATAATAATGAGGTTTTGTCTGAAAAATAATCAATCTAATACTATTAAATATAGGACAATTCAAAAAGTCACAATAAAATTTAAAAATAAAAATTGCATCGTTATAGTATGCATGTATGTGTACGTTTTAGCAAATATTTTTCTGAAAAAAAATGTTTGTACCAAAGAATAGTCTCTGTGAGTGCCAACATTTTTTCTCAATGTAACCCCAACCCTCAAACATTCAAATACTTTGTTATGTTAAAAAGAACAATTTCTCGGTCATTACTCGCTATATGTGTCATTTCTGTATTCTCTTTGGCATAATAATAGGTATGTTTTGGGGGTGGTTTGTGGGGGGTTACATTGAGAAAAAAATGTTGGCGCTCACAGAGACTATTCTTTGGTACAAAAACTACAAGTCTGAGAAGGTGCCAACATATTTTCCTGAAAAGCACCAGTTTTAGCCCGTTTTAGGTCAAAAGTTCAATTTTTGGCCAAAAAATCTGGAAAACGGTCAAGCAGAAAATGTTGGCATATGGTTTTCCAGCAATGAGCATCGACAACGAAAATTTTCCGCCTGGTCAGAAAGAGTTATACTACATTCCAATTTTGGCCAAAATTGATGTCGCCAGTGCTGCCAATTGCACGGAGAAAAAATGTTGACATATTATATCGAATGTTGATCGCAAGATACCCTCTTCAACTAACACCAAGCCCCAAAGTGTTATACTTATACTCTGTGCCACAATTGAATATTTGCTAGCGCCAAAACGGTCAGGGGGAGGTCTGACTCACATAAGATAAAATATTTGCTAAAACATAACATCAATGCCAACAGGTTATATCCCAGGCCTCATATATGTAGCTATCTCCTAGACTATTATATTTAACAAACTACTGGTCCGATTTCAATGCAGTTTTCATTAATGTGATTGACGTTAGCTAAGAAAGGTAAACGGATATATCATCACGATCACAAACTAGAAGAGTAGGTGGGATAGATAGAAAAATTTTAAAAGCGTTCCGAATAATCATCGGATCCTCCCTCCATTTCATAGATACTGTTATTTGGTCTGAGAAGAAGGCGGCTAGGTTATTCCTTTTTGAATATTTTATTGACTTGAACGCTTCAAAATTGATAATAAAATAATTAGCAACCAAAGTGAAGTTGATTAAAAAAAATATTTCTAATACACTAATAATAATCAATTCAAATCAGTTCAACACTCCCACTTTAATTCGCGAATATATTTCAGCTAACAAATAATAATATAATAATAATAATATTTTGCAAGAGGTTTAGAAAAACCGTTGTATGAGCGAAGTAAAATTCTATTTTATCTAACAGTGATGTTCGAAATTAACAACAATAACAATATTTGCTCATGTAATTAAACACTAAAAACATTTGTAAATCTAATACTTTAAATCGTAAAACAAAATGTTGCATTCAATCAATACCTACTGTAATTATAAAGTTGTTTGGTTCTTTCTAATCACACGACACGTAGGTAAGAGGAGAAGGTTAAGAATAACATTTTCTCTTTATAGGACACAATAATTAAAACCTTTGAACCATAAAGGACCATTCATATCAGAAAATAATTATTTTATTTTATATAGCTAGTTTAGTGACCTAGATTTAAAAATTGTCAGCTATACCATCCAAATTGACTGCATTTCGTCAGTAATCAATAGATCCGATTTAAACTACTGTTATGTATGTGCTAATAATAGCGCTTTTGAATCAAATTCAATAATTATTACAAAATGCATGGTATCTCGTTAAGTACATGCTATACAGGGTAGTTTCTCAATTTCTTCATTTCACTGATTGCTTTTAGAAAACTCATTTAATATATTCGGGTTACGTATTTGATGTTAAAGCTTTCAATACAGTAAATTGTAAAAACCGCTGCCCAAGGAATCACGACTTCCACATCCAGATTCTCTATCCAAGTCACTCACAACGAAAAAAATTTGTATGTGGAAATAATTGTTTATGGAACTTTAATAATATAATATTTGAAATCCTCTACCAAAAAACCCATAAAACGATACCTCACATCGGTAATGGGGTGGGGGTGGTGATAGGGGGTGGTAGTGGGGGTGGATGAAGTAAAAAAAATATTTTTAGGTTTCTGGTTCTTGTACACACACTAAATCACAAATTTTTTTTCATCCCCTTTAATAATGGGGTGGGGGGTGGTAATGGGGGTGGCTTATGCCAAAATTTTTTTTGAGACCTTAGCTTCTCTTGTATATACTAAATACCAATTTCGTCGAAGGGTTGGGGGGTAAATGGGGGTAAATTTGGAGTAAACAGGTAAATCAAGCAGGTAAGAGTCCATAAAATTGGTATTTGGTATATACAAGAGAAGCTAAGGTCTCAAAAAAAATTTTGGCATTAGCCACCCTCATTACCACCCCCAGCCCATTATTAAAGGGGATGGAAAAAATTGTGATTTAGTGTGTGCACAAGAACCAGAAACCTCAAAATATTTTTTTACTTCATCCACCCCCACTACCACCCCCTATTACCACTCCCACCCCACTACTGATGTGGGGTATCATTTTATGGGTTTTTGTGGTAGAGGATTTCAAATATTATAATATTAAAGTTCCATAAACAATTATTTCCACATACAAATTTTTTTCGTTGTGAGTGACTTGGATAGAAAATCCGGATGTGGAAGTAGTGATTCCTTGGGCAGCGGTTTTTATTTTTTAAATAAGTATTCGTAGTCCGTAGATTGCAATCATTTTGTCTTACTAAAAATACCATAAATTACCATACTTCCACATCCAGTGGAAGTATAGTAACGACAAAAATTTTTTTTTAAATTTTTATTGTTCAAATAGGCTTAGAATGTCACGAAACGTAGAGAGAAATTTCTGTCTGTCGGTCTGTCTGTCGGTCTGTAACTTTTTTTGTGTGCACGTTTACTCTGAAAACGTTTGAGATGATGACTTGAAATTTGGTACACGTATGTATTTTAACGGGATCTAGAACTAGATTATATTTTCATCTTGTTCCGTCGAAGGGTTGGGAGGTAAATTGGGGTAAATTTGGGGAAAATAGGTAAATCAAGCAGGTAAGAGTCCATAAAATTGGTATTTAGTATATACAAGAGAAGCTAAGGTCTCAAAAAAAATTTTGGCATTAGCCACCCCCGTTACCACCCCCACCCCATTATTAAAGGGGATGAAAAAAAATTGTGATTTAGTGTGTGTACAAGAACCAGAAACCTCAAAATGTTTTTTTTCTTCATCCACCCCCACTACCACCCCCACCCCGCTACCGATGTGGGGTATCGTTTTATAGGTTTTTGGCGTAGAGGATTTCAAATATTATATTATTAAAGTTCCATAAACTATTATTTCCACATACAAAATTTTTTCGTTGTGAGTGACTTGAATAAAAATCTGAATGTGGAAGTAGTGATTCCTTGGGCAGCGGTTTTTAAATAGAAATTAATATAAGTATAACCTAATATATGTAAATCTCGTTTGAATCTGAGAGACGCACTGTATATTGTGGTTTTCATATTTTCATATTTTTGGGTGTTTAATCAAAAACGTTGCATTTCGCTCTAAAATTATAATAAATATAATTTACATAAAAGATGAAGGACGTGGCACAATTTCAATGGGAAGTATGCTACCATGCTATTTTTCATAAAAATTTAAAATAGAAATTTGAAGTTTAACAGAAATTACGAGTTTTAATAAAAATAGTATTTCAAAGTAAAATTTATGCATCACCTAATCTACGTAAAGTTTGTATGAACCTGAGAGACACACTGTATATTGAATTTTCGATATCTTGTACATATTCCTATTTTTGTGCATGTAATCAAAAACATTAGTAAAATTTTGAACATTATAGGAAAATATGGTTCAATGTATCAAGACCATGGCAGTTTACACGCCTCTAGCAATCACCCTGTATGACGGACATGGTCCAATTTTAATAAGGGGTATATATTTTACATATGTTCTAAATTTGAAATAAAAATTGTGAATTTGATTAAATCAAATAGATAAAATAAGGAGGGCTATTTATAGCTTTGTAGGAATCACCTAGTACATACATACGCATACGTACTGAATCAATCCATTAAATATATTTTATAAAATTCTACCTCGTAACTAAAATGTTGAAACATTAAATTATTAAATTACACATATTAAACAGAATGACATTAAGTTTTGCGGCATTTTCAAATTTATTAATTACAAAAATATCTATAAGGTCTGAACGTCAGGGGTGGCTTTGGTACGTTCAGCGCCCTCGTGCTTTATCAGGTGACCATGTCGTAACGCCTCCTCATTGGTTGCATTTGACATTTGTTTGCATTTGACAACATATTTTGACATATATTTATCTACATACACTCTCAGAGCTCGGTGAAGAAACAATAATAGGTAATATTAAAATGGATTAATGAAAAACAAAATATACATACCATAACTATATATGGCTTATTAAATAAAAGAAAGAGATGTGGTTTTCTAATAAACATCTTCCGCGTCTTACTTTAGTTTTTTAATTAAAATTAAATTAAAAATATAACTAAACTAAATCTATGAAATTATGCCCCCAACCGTCACTGTGTCTATCTAATATTATTTTGAACTGACAGCTAATGTAATATTAATGTTACAAATAAAGCTGCCATAAATATAAACCAACATGAAATATCGCTTTAGATGCTCTTCTAATTCAGAAGTTGAGATTCAATTAGTTTTAAACCCCCAATTTAACAAAACTGCCGGAGAGGAAATTAAGCATGCTGGGATGAAACACGCAAAAACCATATAAGGAAATAAATTCTTTTGATCTAATGCAGGTGAATAATCTCACGGCATAAAGTGACCCAAAATAATTAGGGGCCAACTATAAGAACGTTTGTCTCAACTCGATTCGTAAGAGGTAAGATCCGGTTTTTTTAATGTATTAGATGGGACAGTTATGAAATAAAAATAGTTCTGTATTAAGCTTTATCAACCGTGGTACTGTTCAAGTATGAGATTAAATTTTTTACTTTGGCATTGTGACTTGACGATTCTACTTTCATCGTAACTAGAATTTAATTTGCCCAATTAGTGTGCACTGTAGGGCATCGTTACTTTATTTCTCTCGTAGACATAAATATATGCGGTGCAATAAATTCTGCAATTTTAATAAATGTAATTTGGTGAGGTAACATTAACGTTTTATGGCTAAGTTTATAAATTAACGAGTAGATAACATTTTGCTCTAGCATTGTAGTAAAACCTAGTTTATGTAAAATATGACAGCACACGTCTGTGGCGATCACCCTGTATAGTCGATAGGGCCTAATTTCATTAGCGGTATTCTACTTGCATATTTAACTGTTTCAAATTTAAAATAAAAAATGTAAGTCTAAGAGAAGTTATAGTGTTTATTTATACAGTGCGAAAGAGTGTGTTATGAAACGGATTTTTTTTTAACTACCATGATTATTTAAAAAAAATTCTGGCTATTATTCTTATACCTATTTCTTTAAATCAAATAGTTATAATAATAATTATAATAGTAATGATATAATATACAATGTGTCTCATTTCAAAGTGATGCACACCCATATTCCTATTAATAAATTGACGAATCAATTTCAAATTTATATCGGTAATAAATGCTCTTAAGACGACTATAATGACACCATAAAATGTGAATTTCACCATAGGCGTATGTACATATGAGTAAGAAATTGATTTTCCGTGAAGTCATATTAGGGATTTTTTTAACAGAAATCTATACCATCTTAAAAAAACATCCCTTAGAATCTACTTGAATCAAAGAGCGAAGGGGGATAAGCATGAGATAGCGGCCCCAATGGAAAGCGAGGCGACATTTTTTGGTTGGACATTTGATGGTACCAAAAGTGTGCTTTTTAGTTTTTTAAACTATAATTTTTATTGGATAGTGTATTCACTCAGACGTTGCATTCTAAGAAATGGCGAAGGATCCGGTACTTTTAAGTAAGGACGACGCAATGAATATAAAACTAATTAAGACGTAACTAAAAATTTAAAAATAAAATTAAATGTAAAAAGAACTTTTTAAAAACAAAGTTTTACCTTTATTTAGGTGTACTAAAACGAAAAAAAAAAAAAGTTATGTTGAATTTTCTTAAAAGCTTGTCGTGTGAATGGACAAAACTACTTACTTGGTACTCTCTGTCAAAGAAAATGAATGCCTGTATAAACTTCTCGCGCGCGACAAGCTTTTAAGATAATTAATTTAACATAACTTATTTTTTTCGTTTCAGTACACCTAAATAATAATAAAAGCTTGTTTATAAAAAGTTTTTTTTTAACTTTAATTTTTATTACCTACTTATAAAGAAGAAAATTTGTAATTTTTCTTAAATTCAACTCACTAGATTTAACCCGTATTAATAGTCTTCTGCAACCCTCATTGCGGTGACAATGATGAGTTTAACTAATCTCAAAACTGCTAATAGAAATTTAATGAATTTCGACATGCATTCCTGTAATATCAAGAACGTGATCATCACTGGAGGATAGTCAATGAAAAATGCTTTTTACAATTAGTTATTCATCATCTGCTAGACAAGCCGGAACAAATTATTGACATTACCGCTTCCTTCATAGGAAACTTATTATCTTGAATGGAGAACAATGTGACATACTTACAACCAATTTAAAACGGGCTGATAATTTGGAACGCCGCGTCGGCGTCGCCAGGCTATGCATTCATTGTTGTCGATTATCAGGATATATCCGATTTATGACCGTAATAACTTACACTGTTTTTGTTGTATAGGTAGAGAGCATGGGGATTTGATTTTTACCGTTATGTTATGTACAATAATAATTGTTTGTAGTAGATCTTTAATAATACATTTTATAATTTATACAATTTATCAAAATTTCAAACATACAAGAAAAAATTATTTCACTACGTGGATATGGAAGTAATTTACTTACAGCAGTGTTATTTCTTTAAAAAAAGGATATTGTCCCAATTTTTCAACTGACCTATCAACACAACAATTTTTCTCTATTGCTAATAATTTACGATTTACACTCGCCAAAAAATATGAAAATTTATGCTTCACTCAAAGAAAATAATAGGTAAATTCAACCAAAAAGAGCATATGAAATCGCGCCTATCTAGTTTCATAGTTAAATCAATCAGTAAAGAATAGTCATACAACTTTATTTGTTTTCGTAAACAAATAGTAGTTTAATAATCATATCTTCTTGTAACAAATTAAATAGTACAATGACATTTTTTTATGTTCACCAACCATTTTCAATTTGGTCTACAATTAAATAGTACAACGACTTTGTTTTTTTGTTCACCAACTAATTACTACCACGTCCAGTGGAAGTATAGTAACGACAAAAAAGATTTTAAAAATTTTTATTGTCATGAAACGTCGAGATTTTAAGTTTGAGCGAAAAAAAAAATTCTGTCTGTCGGTCTGTCTGTCGGTCTGTCTGTCGGTCTGTCTGTCTGTCGGTCTGTCTGTCTGTCTGTAACTTTTTTTTGTGCGCACGTTTACTCTGGAACCGTTTGAGATATTGACTTGAAATTTGGTACACATATGTACTTTAACGAGATCTAGAACTTTCATCTTGTTCTGTCGAAGGGTTTGGGGGTAAATTGGGGTAAATTTGGGGTAAATGGGTATATCAAGCAGGTAAGAGTCCATGAAATTGGTATTTAGTATATACAAGAGAAGCTGAGGTCTCAAAAAAATTTTTGGCATTAGCCACCCCCATTACCACCCCCACCTCCTTATTAAAGGGGATGAAAAAAAAATGTGATTTAGTGCATGTACAGGAACCAGAAACCTCAAAATATTTTTTCTACTTCATCCACCCCCACTACCACTCCCCCATCACCACCCCCACTCCACTACCGATGTGGGGTACCGTTTTATGGGTTTTTGGGGTAGAGGATTTCAAATATTATATTATTAAAGTTCCATAAACAATTATTTTCACATACAAAGTTTTTTAGTTGTGAGTGACTTGGATAGAGAATCTGGATGTGGAAGTAGTGATTCCTTGGGCAGCGGTTTTTTTAGGTTGATCTACACTTTATTGTATGATGAAGTTTTTTTTGGTTAGCCAAAATCTCAGTATTGAGACATCAGACCACCCAAACCAAAGATTAGAGATCGTTTATAAGATCCATCCAAATATATCGATGATCCCTGAGAGAATTTGAACACTGCAATCATGTTATTAATTTTCTATAAATTCATAAGAGTGTAAGATAATGCATGATTGATTATTGTCAGTGATTTGTATGTGGCGTCATCTGGGAATAATTTCTGTAATAGACTACGTGGTAAGCAAGCAAATTTTATGGTAATTCTTTTAGAACTTCTAGAAGACGACAATAATATTGGTTTTTCTACCAAGTACAATAGTACAGCGAACTAATACTGGGTTAGAATTACAATTCGATAATAGTTAAAAATAAAATATACTATTATCTAGTTTAATTTGACATAATTCAACAAAATAATAGTCAGACGAACAAAATAATAGTCTTATTCATCTATTTTTTAAGTTAATGTTTGTTTTGTTGTACGACAACTTTCTATTAATTAAAATAACAATCACCTCTTGTTTAAAAATACCATCAATATAGTTTGGTTTAACAAAATTAACGATATTGTTAGTTAACCATTTTTTTTTGTTGAAACTAATTTTTAGGTTGATCTACACTTTATTGTATGATGAAGTTTTTTTGGTTAGCCAAAATCTCAGTATTGAGACATCAGACCACCCAAACCAAAGATTAGAGATCGTTTATAAGATCCATCCAAATATATCGATGATCCCTGAGAGAATTTGAACACTGCAATCATGTTATTAATTTTCTATAAATTCATAAGAGTGTAAGATAATGCATGATTGATTATTGTCAGTGATTTGTATGTGGCGTCATCTGGGAATAATTTCTGTAATAGACTACGTGGTAAGCAAGCAAATTTTATGGTAATTCTTTTAGAACTTCTAGAAGACGACAATAATATTGGTTTGTCTACCAAGTACAATAGTACAGCGAACTAATACTGAGTTAGAATTACAATTCGATAATAGTTAAAAATAAAATATCTTCTTCTTCTTCTTTTAGCGGGGCGACTGAGAGTCGCCTTGTGGCCCATTGTGCTACTGCTACGAATTTATTGAATTCCCCCATTCAGGTCGGATTCTAACCCAAAGGCCAAAACCCTTCCTATAGGGGCATTCCTTATTTCCTCCGGCACCGGAAAGCCAATGCCGAAGTGTTTGTGCCTCAAGTACATAAGACTAGGGCAGGAAGTAAGGACGTGGATGGAAGTCTCCTCCTCGTCTCCGCAGAACCTGCAGTCGGGGTTGTCAACCACCCCCATAGTGTGCAGGTGTTTTCTGAAAGAGCCGTGTCCTGTCAAAAGACCTACCACGGTTCTGACCTGTTTCCTGTTTAGTCGCAGGATTTGTTCCGCTCGCTTCGGCAAGGGCCCCGAGATCAGGAGCCTCGCTTGCCGGAGTCCTGGGTAGGAGGCCCAGAAGTCAAAGAACTGAGACCGTGTCCAGTCTTCTACTGACTTCTTGGCATTTGATCTAGGGTAACCAAGAGCCGGCTCCGGACCCAGTAGGGGCCTCTGAGAGCCCCCTCTGGCCAGAGCGTCTGCCCGCTCGTTACCCTCGATGTTGCTGTGTCCCGGCACCCAGAGAAGCTTGACCCAGTTGGATGAGCCAAGTTCACAGAGAGCCTGTCTACAGTTTTGAACCAGGATTGACTTGGTCCGGACTGATGCAAGGGCCTTGAGGGCCGCTTGACTGTCGCTACATATATATATGTGCCTGTTGGAATATTTCCTTCGGATATTCTCCTGTGCGCAGACCAAAATAGCAAAAATTTCGGTCTGGAATACCGTGGCGAATTTGCCCAAAGCATAAGAAGCTTCAGCCCTGGGCCTTTCACCATATATCCCCGCTCCAGCACTTTCCTCAAACCTCGATCCGTCTGTAAACCAGACGATATCGGCGGGCTTAAGTATGTCCTCGAGTGGGTTCCAGTCTTCCCTTTTGGGGATGACAACCTCAAAGGGTTCTGAGAAGGAGAAGGAAGGCACCATATCATCACTCCTGGCCTCCAGAAATGAGTGAGTCCCTATCGCGTTGGAAAGGGCTCTAATGTGTCCTAATTGTTCTCCTCCGGCCTTCCACTGACCACCGCACCTCAGCCTGTAGGCCGCTTTCCGAGCCTCGGCCTCAATCACCAAGTGAAGGGGCACGAGGTCCAGAAGGACCTCCAGAGCTGCTGTGGGGGTTGTGCGTATTGCTCCTGTGACTCCCAAACAGGCGAGTCTTTGGAGTTGTCTGTGGAATTTTCCTGAGATGATAATTGCTAGGTCATCTGCGTAACCTTGAGCAAAAAGACCCTCGTTCTCGAGTTCCTGGAGTAGACCATCGAGAACAAGGTTCCATAGCAGAGGGGAGAGGACGCCTCCTTGTGGGCAGCCTCTCCTTACCGAAACTTTTACTGCCGTTTCCTCGTTTTGCAGCAATAATTTGCCTTCCCGTCAACATGGCCCTCAACCATCTAATGATGGTGTCATCGATGCCATGATAGGCGGCCGCGGCGCAGATTGAGTCGAAGGAGGTATTATCAAACACTCCCTCGATGTCCAAAAAAGCACCGGCCGCAAGTTCCTTGTGGTGTAGCGCCTTCTCGATCCTGGAAACGATCTGGTGAAGTGCTGTCTCCACTGACTTCCCGGCCTGGTAAGCGTGTTGCGACGGATGCAGAGGCGCTAAGGTCAGTGCCCCGTCTTTAACAAACCTTTCAACCAACCTCTCTAATGTTTTGAGCAGGAAGGATGTAAGGCTGATTGCTCTGTAGGATTTGGCAGTATCGTACGATGTACGTCCTGCTTTAGGTATGAAAACAACTTTGACGGCCCTCCAGGGTATGGGAATGTACCCGATGGCCAGACAGGTTCTCAGCAAGTGATAGACCGGACGTATGAGTGTCTCTAGCCCTTCCTAGAGAAGTGCCGGAAACACTCCGTCCGGTCCTGGGCTTTTGAATGGTTCAAAGGTGGAAATAGCCCACTTGACCCTTTCCACTGTTACCACCCTTGAGGCCGTCCTCCAATCCGCTGCCGTGACAGCAGCGCGGGGAGGCCGAGGGGCTGGCATTTCCTCCGTGTCCTCAACGGATTCAGGGAAATGAGTTTCTAGTAGATACTTGAGGCACTCCTCAGTGGTAGTTGTTAGTCTACCAGAGGGAAGCCTCAAATTCTCTAGTCGTGATGGACTGTCTTTTTTGAGGGCTTTGCAGAGCCTTGCGGCTTCTGGAAGATCTTCTATGCTTTCGCAGAAGTCCTTCCAGGCTGCCCTCTTGCTGTTACGAATGTAACTTTTGTAGAGGCGCTGGGACTGTTTGTAGCTGTCCCAGTCCTCTGGATGCTGAGTACGCATTGCCCTATTGAAGAGCCTGCGTGTCTCTTTGCGTATGTTTTGGAGCTCCCTGTTCCACCAGGGAACGTTTTTCCTTTCCTTTCTTCTTTTAAGAGGACAACTGCTCTCATATGAGGCAGTGGTCACTCCATTAAGAAGCTTGGTGGAGGATTCTATATCCCCTATATTCCTGGGTATAATAACCCTCGTTAGTTTGCTCGAGAGGGCTCGCCTATAGGCGTCCCAGTCGGTCTCTCTGGGATTCCTGTACCAGCTCTCCTCTGAGGAGGGAGCTAAGTCCAGTTTGAATCTAATGTGACGGTGGTCCGATAAAGAAGGTTCCGCCGATACATTCCAATTTTTTATCAGTGGGATCGCAAGTCTGGATCCCAGCGTGATATCAATGACCTCCTGCCTTCGTTGAGTAACGAAGGTGGGCGCATTACCCCGATTTATTATTTCTAAATCGGTAGTGTACAAGTACTGTAGTAGACTGCTGCCTCTAGGATTGACCCCTGTGCTGCCCCAGCAAATGTGGTGCGCATTGGCGTCACATCCTATAATGAGAGGCAACCGTCTGTCAGTACAAAATTGAACCGACTCCTCAAGTTCAGTTGAGGGTGGTGGTGTTGGCGAGTCATAAGGGAGGTAGACAGAGCCGAAAACGATCTCTACTCTCTCGGATCCCCTCTTAAGACTCACCTTAATTGCAGCGACATCTCTGGAACAGAGATCGGGGAGTGCTGTTGCTTGTATCTCTTTCGAGACATAAATACATGCCCTAGGTATGTTGTGTGTGGAGGAGTAAATAACCCCATTCCGTTTGTCTAAGCCCCTAATGGAGCCTTGGCGGACCCAAGGCTCCTGTATCAGGGCTATTTGTGTCTGTCCCACAGCGGCCTGCCGACTCACGATTGCGGAGGGCGGCTCACTGTGTTGCAGATTAATTTGGAGTATTTCTATTTTGCAATTCCGTCGCTTGGGTTGCCCATCTGAGAAGTTGAGCCCTCCGGCGACGGCTGAAGTTGAGGGAGCCCCAGAAGCGGAGCTCCCTTCATGGGTGGGGTAGGTTCCTTGTGAGGAGCCTTCCCCGGTGCCAGGGGAATATAAGGGAGCCCCAGAAGTGGAGCTCCCTTCATGGGAGGGGTTGGAATTGGGGAAGGCTCCTTGTGAGGAGGAAAATAAAATATACTATTATCTAGTTTAATTTGACAGAATTCAACAAAATAATAGTCAGACGAACAAAATAATAGTCTTATTCATCTATTTTTTAAGTTAATGTTTGTTTTGTTGTACGACAACTTTTTATTAATTAAAATAACAATCACCTCTTGTTTAAAAATACCATCAATATAGTTTGGTTTAACAAAATTAACGATATTGTTAGTTAACCATTTTTTTTTGTTGAATTTACCCATACTATTTCTTTGAGTGTACTAACTACCCACCTAATTAGTAAGTTTATTAGACATTTTTAAATGAATGAAAGTAAAAACGTACGCATAAAATGAGTCTTATTGTTGAAATAAATTTTTTATTTGGATAGATAAATATGTAGTATGTAGTTTATGTAGGCCCTACATTAATAGCATTCTAATTCGTTCATATCTGCCTCGAAATCTTTAATAATGTTACAGGAACGACATTTGCACTCGTTGCAACATTTTAGGCCTTCCTTAAAACAAGCACATTTTCGATTGTCACAATTTTTATCCGAACAATGAATACTTAATGATTTTCGACAACCGCCACTTCTACGCGACTAATCTGACCAACCCTGCATGCGAGGTGTATTAATTGCGTCCGAATGTCGCATTTAGCGCTGATAAAAAAAATCGCTGTTGCCACACGGTACATTTTGGGAAAAAATATATTGTTTCAAAAACTTTTGTGATTATTAGGCTTTATTTTCTTCTCTGCATGTATGTAAATATTTTCAAAAATAAAAAAGTTTATCGATTGGTGAAGATTTCAATACATAAAATACATTTTTTAGTTTATCTGATTCTTAGAGAAATGAAAGTGCGAATTGTGCCCAAACCGTTTATATTGGTAAAAGCGCTACAGTGTATGCTTTATTTTGACACAAAACAAATTTCGGTATCTTTAATAGTTTTAAAGATATGGAGCTGGAAACAAAAAAAAACAATTTTATTTAAAAATACATTTTTTTTCACTTTTTATTGATTTAAAAAGTTCGAGACCACAAAAAAATGTCGTAAAATATGATTTCATATGCCCGGTGACATACTCAAAGGAACCTAACATGTTTGACCTGGTTCTACGCCAAAAAAAAAGAAACGACATGATAGACTTACGAAATCGCTGCTCTAATATAGGTATCAGCGTACGCCAAGTGACGTCACTTTACGGACTGTTGGCCGGCCGAGCGTGTTTCTATTCAAATGCGAATATCTCTGTGGCTATTGATTCAATTGAGTTGAAACTTTTTTCTGAGGCTATTGGTTTGTTATACTTTAAAATGAGGAAGAAAAAGTAGGAAACTGCCATATCACTAAATTGACAGTAGAAGAAAAATTTTGTGAAATTTTATAATGTATAATATTCACAACACACGGTGTGCTACAACCAAATTTAAATCAAAGTTGATGTGACTCGGAATTTTTTTATTTTTACACATTCTCTTGGGTGTTTTTTTGGGGTTTGGAGTAAAAAACGAGCCAATCTGGCAATTCTGACTTCGGATTCGGTTTCAGCGGGTCCGAATACACAAGGATACACTGGTCTGGTCCGTAGGCCAGACCACTTTTTTTGTGTGGCTGTGTCATTAAACAAAAAAAGTAAAATACTTGTAAAAAAAATCTGCGATGAATGATTTTAATTATCGTGGAAATTTATTCTATATACCTCCAAGAACGTGTAAAAATAAAAGAATTCCGAGTGGCATCAACTTTGATTTAAACTTAGTTGTAGCACACCGTAAACAACTAATTACTGCATAGGAACAACGGGGACTCAGATAATTACAAAAATCTGAAGCAAAGCACAAATTTTAGCTATTCTGATACCTTTAAATCGTAAAATATTGACAATAGAGAAATAGTTTGAAAAAGTTTAAATAAAAGTCATAGCTTTTTTCATTTTCTACAATTACCCATATTGTAGAAAATGAAAAAAGCTATGACTTTTATACCTAATTTTAGGGGGTCGAACAGCTAAGGAGATAATTGAGAAAAACGGTCATTTTGTCAACAGAGCGACCCTAGCGGCAACCATTCCTACATTTTACAAATAAAAAATTTCATGTAGGAATTATCCCCGTTTTTTTTTTTTTGGTTTGCAGACTGTATTAAGTAGTAAAATATTGTTATTGATTTTATTAAAACTTTCTGAGCAGACTGAATATGTTGTAACTTTATGGTTACTGAAATTCATAAAGGTTTAATTAGAACGAGAAATAAACTTCGTATATATTTTCTGAATATTTAATATAAATTCCTAATTGAAATACTTTCAATAAAAAACTTATCAAATTTAAATTAAATTTGTCGCAATTTGATTTCGTTTACGATTTTCAAGTGGATAACTAGAAGGAACTGCGATAGCTCATTATTACTCTTCCTTCTTTACCTTAAATTTAATTGGAATCGTTTACCTCGTTTATATAAGTTTCTCATTCTTTATTAAATTGGTAATTTATGGTCGACAAACATTGGCCGTCAGATATTAGAATGTTTAATTTATTTAGGTTGAATTCCACTAAGGGTGTAACAAAGTTTACATTCTAAATATTTGAATAGTAAATGTAGAACAATATATTTGCTTACCGAGAACCAAGAGATTTGACCAAAAATTAAAAAAATAGCATACATACTTTGTCATAAATCTTCTTTTATTATATTTCGTGCAAGTATTTAAACCATATAACTATTTTAATTAAAGTAAATTGAAACCATATACTAATCTAAAAATAAATAGCTTTTATTTCTGCTTACATTACACCGGCACACCCAAAAAAAGTCGTGAACCTGAAACAAAACCTATCAAAATGTATTTTTATGCGTTGAACCCAAATCTGCCATCAGATTTGGCCTATGTCATCAAAATCCTTTTCTACATTCTTGAAAACTGAGGATATGGATAGGAAAGAGGATTTTCATCGCGAAAATTTCTAAATATTAACAATACCAGTATGGAAACATATTTGTTTATGTATTTTTTTTGCTGAATCCGAATCTGCCATCAGGCAGTGCAAGCACAAAATACATGATTTCTCATGTACTATGATGTTCTATGCTTTATTTTATAACTTTTTTGGTGTTTAACTAATTCTCTCTTACAGGATGATTAGAATTGACTCGTCTATTGTATCACATTACATGTCGAAGCCAGCGAAGGCGCGCTGTCCTGCAGGAGGGCACTAGAGTGTGGGGATGAAGCCGTAGTACATCTGACGATGAGTTGACGTTGTCCTCATCAAAGTCAGAAAGCTTCCATGCTTAGCCCTGGAGAGGCATGGATGTTATCACTTCCAGGACGGTGGACTCACTTCTGATCGGGGCAAGATCTCTAATGTGTGGGTTTAATATATTTCTCATGGACAATAATACTCAAAAAAACATTTCTCATGACTATGTGCAAAATGTCGACAGATTTTGCTATATTTGCGGCAAATAGGAAGTGCCAAAAAATCGTACAAAAATCACTAAAGTAATCAAAGATATCCACAATGACTGCTTTAAGATTGATAATTGATTGGGTACCAAGTATAGTTTGCGCGTCTTGTTACTCAACACTACAAAGATATAAGAAGAGCAGGAATAAACAAATAATAAAATTCACTAGGCCAGCAAAATGGAAAAACCAGAGAGAAAAGAAGATTTTTGAATGACTAACACAAGTAAATTCAACAGTAATAACAAGTCTGGAATAACTTATCCAAACGTCCCATTTCAAAAGCTATCGTCCGAGTACGAAAATCAGTCTAGCACAGAAAGCGATGCGAACGACGAAGACTACGGTCGAAAGGAAGAGAAAGCTTCTGAGAAATGGTCCCAAGCTGAAATAAATGATCTTATAAGGGATTTGGGGTTGCCTAAAGATGGTGCAGAATATTTAGCCCATGCTCTGAAGAAGAATAACTTTGCAAAGGGAGTAAAAACGACGATTTAACGGAAACGAGATATTCTTTTCCGCAAATATTTCTCCAGTGACGAGGAACATGGTGTGGTATTAAGTACTGATGTTAAAGGATGGACAAACTAAAACCAAGAATATATGAAGATGGAAGTTGGAGACTATTCATTGACTCTTCCCAACAAATTCTGAAAGCGGTTTTACTCCATAATACAAATCACTTTGCATCCATTCCAGTTGGTCATTCCACGGTTATGAAGGGGGATTATTCAAATTTGAAAATTATACCTAAAAAAATAAGATACATAACTGGCAGATCTGTGGAAATTTGAAAGTTTTGAGGATACTTTTGGGCCAACAGTCTGGATTCACGAAATATCCCTGTTTCGCATGTTTATAGGAGAGCAGGGATCGGGCTAATCATTATATGAGAAAGAAATGGCCGTAAAGGGCCATTGGTGATAATATAATAATATCACTAAGGAACCGCTTATTGTCACCACTTCACATAAAGCTGGGATTGATGAAACAATTCTTGAAGGCATTGAACCAAAATGCTTTGAACTATATGTTGAAAAGTAAGTTTCCTCAAGTATCGGAAGCAAAACTCAATGAAGGCATATTTGATGGACCGCAAATCAGGAAACTGTTATGCGACGAACAATTTGAAAAAAAAATGACTGGCGTAGAAAGCGACGCATGCAGAAGTTTCAAGGACGTTATCTACAAATTTCTTGGAAATAAAAAATTGCAGGACTATAAAAAGGTCATTGCAAGAATGGTGTTGAATTTTAAAAAATTGGGGTGCCTCAATCTCAAACTCCACTTCCTCGACTCATACGTTGAATTGTTTCCACATAATCTTGGTGATTTCAGCCAGGAACGGGGTGAAAGATTTCACCAAGATATCAGAACAATTGAGACGAGATACAAATGTAGGTGGGACGTAAATATAATGGTGGACTACTGTTGGATGCTCAAAAGAGATGTACTAGAAGGTGGGAAGAAACGGAAGCGTCTACCACTACATCGATATTTTGACAATAAAAGAATCAGGTATAGTAGAAGGAAATATTTTATTTGTTGACAGAAAAAAATAGCGAGTTAATGATAAAAAATCAAGTTATATCTTGAGATAACTGATCCTAGTTCTCATGAAAGTTCATCTAATACCAATTTCCTGTTCATACTCTCGGTATTGACAGAAACGTTTGACTTTTATCGAATGTATAAAAAAAAATTCGATGACATAGGCCAAATCTGATGGCGCACAAAAATACACAGATACACATTTTGACAGGTTTTTGTTTCAGGTTCACGACATTTTTTGTGTGCCGGTGATTATTAATAGTCCAGTCAACGAATGATCTAAAGGGTGGTGTAGAGTGCGTGAGCAGGGACCTAAGCGATTACTTTAGAAAGTTGTTCAGGGTGTTCAGGGAGTGAACATACTGAAAGTCCTGACGTCTAGGAGGTGAGCCGGAGGGGGGAGGGCACAAAGAAAGTCCCACTTTTGGTTTTTCGGTTATATCTCTAAAATGGTGCGTCGCAGTGAAAAATTTTCTTATATAAAATGAAAGCTCAATAAATTCTCTACAACTTTCATTTTATATACTTTTTTAGAATTCGAAACCGTTTTCAAACTACACGCTTCGGAAAAGTGAAAATTTTCGAAAAACAGATTTTTTTACCTCTTCAACTTTAAGGAAAAACAAGGCGGGCTTCTCAAAATTGTATTTAAGTCAGAAATCATCAAGCAAGCGGCAGTGATCGTTTACCACTCAAGGCGAGGTTGCAAGGCTGGGAAGATTTGCTTCCTCAAATGGTATGGGGCACCAGCAAAACAGACCTCCCTAAACCAGTACCGCTTCCAGGTGTTTATGATGTCAGTGGCAATATTAAGCCTGACATCAGCTCCCTCCCACCAACTGAGAGCGCAGCTAAACAGCATTCCTGGCGCACCTACCACCAAGTGCAGCAGTGGCTCGGGAATGAGCTGCCCCCTCAAGAGTGGGAATGGAAACATGTAGAAGACACCCTGGTGCCAATTATAAGCACCGGAGGTCCTACTTTTTTTTATCATCTTTAAAATACAAAATCTGTTTTTCGAAAATCTTCACTTTTCCGGAGCGTGTAGCTCGAAAACGGTTGCGAATTCGAAAAAAAATATAAAAAACGAAGGTTGTAGAGAATTTCATGAGCTTTCATTTGGTATCAGAAAATTTTTCCCTACGACCCTACACCATTTTAGAGATATAAGCGAAAAACCAAATGTGGGACTTTTTTTGTGCCCCCCCCCTCCGGCTCACCTCCTAGACATCAGGACTTTCAGTATGTTCACTCCCTAAACACCCTGAACAACTTTCTAAAAGAATCGCTTAGGTCCCTGCTCACGCACTCTACACCTCCTTTATTGACAGGAGTATAAAAAAAACTTGGCTATTTAGTAGATAACTTACAGAAACCATTCGTTCTTTTTATGTACTATTGATCCAAGTCTGAACCAATTCAGAAAACCATTATTATCTTGATTTGTTTTTTTTTCCAAAATTGGTCAAAACGTACAACTTTACAGTATTTTCTATTACATTCATGATCCATCCTTATTAATAAAATCTTGCTTTAGAAGAGATTTTAGTTATTAAATTGTGACTTTATATGTACGTGCTGAGAAAAATAATACAACCAATATTAATCAGATTAAAATAATGCGTTTTTTTCATATTTATTTATTTATCTTGTAAAGAACACTTATGAAAACTAGTTTTAGAAAAGACTGGTGTGTCTTTTATTTGAGAATAAATACACTGCTCAGAAAATCGTTACTGACCAGATAAATTATTTATAGGTCAAAAGTCACATATGCCACGGTAGCGATACTAGAGCATCGGTTTTAAATTACTGCTATCGTACCGAAATGTATCTTGTAATCTTTCATAACATGCATAAACTGGATCGATAAAAACAACATACGGGTATGCATTACGCTTATTGGAATATGATTGAAAACTGAAGAGCTTTTTAGTGATTTCAATTTTCAGTAAATTGTACATACAACAAATCCCAGAAAATCTGAATAAAAGAAATCGTTTCCTACTAAAAATGGAGGACAAAAAGTATTCAATAACGCAACAATAACAAAACATCAGTCATACATATAAACTGTATTTTTGTTGAAGCGGCAGTAATCAATGATACTCCAATTTTCTCTCTACAGATTTTGTTTTTACTTCAACATCCAGTGGAAGTATAGTAACAACAAAATTTTTTAAAATTTTTATTTTTCAAATAGGCTTAGAATGTCATGAAACGTCGAGATTCTCAGTTTGAGCGGAAAAAAAAAATTCTGTCTGTCTGTCGGTCTGTCTGTCTAACTTTTTTTGTGCGCACGTTTACTTTGGAATCGTTTAAGATATTGACTTGAAATATGGTACACATATGTACTTTAACGAGATCTGGAACTTGATTATATTTTCATCTTGTTCCGTCGAAGGGTTGGGGGGTAAATTGGGGTAAATTTGGGTTAAATAGGTAAATCAAGCAGGTAAGAGTCCAGAAAATTGGTATTTAGTATATACAAGAGAAGCTAAGGTCTCAAAAAAATGTTTGGCATTAGCCACCCCCATTACCACCCCTACCTCATTATTAAAGGGGATGAAAAAAAATTGTGATTTAGTGTATACAAGAACCAGAAACCTCAAAATATTTTCTTACTTCATCCACACCCACTACCACCCCCCTATCACCACCCCCACCTTAATACCGTTGTGGGGTATTGTTTGGGGTAGAGGATTTCAAATATTATATTATTAAAGTTCCATAAACAATTATTTCCACATACAAAATTTTTTCGTTGTGAGTGATAAAAAATCTGGATGTGGAAATAGTGATTCCTTGGGCAGCGGTTTTTTATTTATCTGCATACTTTTTTGGATTTTATAATTATTTAATTTATAGTATAGTAACTAGAGGTTTTAACTTCGAAACTATCATTCGCTATTCACATTCACATTAACCAATTGCTAACGATTTCCTTTATTCCTTTGCGGATTTTTAAATCTCTTCAATTGCCACCGAACTAAAATATCACGGACGCGTTTCATTCACCTTAACTTGATCTGTGATTGGGTTCCTGTTTGGTCTCCCTGCAGGAATAAATCAATGTAAAGGTCCCCCGGAAACTGATCGCAAATATGACATTTATTCTACACAATATTCTACTCCAAACAGATTACATCGTTTTAACGCTATATGTAAAACAAAAATAACAACAATAACATTAATTTGTTTAGTACAGCTATAAATATAAAAACCCCATTAGAATGTTAGCAGTGAATTTATCCAAATATCCATATATACAGATTTAAACACACTGACAATTTAAATATATACATTTCCAATAAATTACGTTAATGGAGTTTTCGATAACATTTTGTTTGGTACAGCGAGAGTTTCATACTAAATAAATCAGGAGCACTACGCTACGATGTGACCGACTGCCAATATGTTTTACACGTACAGGATAGTTGTGAAACATAAATCGAATAATAATTATAGTACAGTACTATAGTACTAACCGCAGAAAAATTTTCGACGCTCGTCAAGGCAACAAAGTTGAAGTTGCCGATATGTCAAGTAAATCATGCATTTCTTTTACTTCCAGTTCCAGTGGAAGTATAGTAACGACAAAAAAATTTTTAAAAATTTTTATTGTCCAAATAGGCTTAAAATGTCATGAAACGTCGAAATTTTAAGTTTGAACGAAAAAAAAAAATTCTGTCTGTCTGTCGGTCTGTCTGTTTGTAACTTTTTTTGTGCGCATGTTTACTCTGGAACTGTTTAAGATATTGACTTGAAATTTGGTACACATATGTACTTTAACGAGATCTAGAACTAGATTATATTTTCATCTTGTTCCCTCGAAGGGTTGGGGGGTAAATTTGGGTAAATTTGGGGTAAATAGGTCAATCAAGCAGGTAAGAGTCCATAAAATTGGTATTTAGTATATACAAGAGAAGCTAAGGTCTCAATAAAATTTTTGGCATTACCCACCCCCATTACCACCCCCACCCTCTTATTAAAGGGGATGAAAAAAAATTGTGATTTAGTGTATGTACAGGAACCAGAAACCTCAAAATATTTTTTTACTTCATCCACCCCCCACTATCACCCCCTATCACCACCCCCCACCCCACTACCGATGTGGGGTATCGTTTTATGGGTTTTTGGGGTAAAGGATTTCAAATATTATATTATTAAAGTTCCATAAACAATTATTTTCACATACAAAGTTTTTTCGTTGTGAGTGGCTTGGATAGAGAATCTGGATGTGGAAGTAGTGTTTCCTTGGGCAGCGGTTTTTTATATTAATTTCAGCAGCTCAGTTTTATAGAACCAGCGGTTACGTTGTTTGAAAATCAGTAAATATACGATAAATGCATTAAATTTATAACTTTTAAAATTAACCCCCCGACTCGCGACAGTGCATTATTCCTATTCCAGTACGACGAAAAGTATTTATAAATCAGGCGCCAGTTATTTTGGTGCCCCACTCGAACGGGGTTTGGAACCCCCCCATCCTTAAAAGTGGTATGCGTGAGCAAGTTGAATGACCTTTTAAAAACATTGATTAAAAGCTCAAAACAAGTAATAGTCTGGGTGCCAAATAGGAGTTTTTACCCTAAAATGGAAGTAATGTATAGTAAAGGTTTTTTGGCTGTTTTTGGTTCTTCAAAGGGTCAACATTACGATTCCGATTGATGCCACTTTGGCACCCTTGGGCATTTTGAGATATTCAAGATGGCGACTGGCTTAGAGTGAAAAGAACAGGTTTTTCCAAATATTTCATTATATGGGTGAGTAGCACGTCGTTTTAGATGTTTTTAAGGTCTGTGAATTAGTATTTGAGGTGAAAAATCGTATAGGAAGTAATCTTTAAATGCTGCTAATTTACTTTATCAAGAGGGCGGCTGATTGGGAGAACAAATTAATTTTTGAAAAAAAAAAAAATAGTTCCTAGTTTTGTTGCATAACCAAATTAGGCTTTAAGAATACGGATGCCATATCCTTAAAAGTGGTATGAGTAGGGGCGTACTCCTAAAATGCATGAGCAAGTTGAATGACCTTTTAAAAATATTTGTTAAAATGACCTGCTAGCTCAAAACAAGTTTTTAAAAAATTAAACAAACGTAAACTTAATATTCTGTATTTTTTTAGGGTGGAAAAACTTGATCATCCTGTTTTTATATCATATTTTTTTATTATTTACTTACTTTTTTGTTTTTTTGTAATTTTTTTATTTATTCATTTATTTTAATTCTTATTGTAAAAACTGTAAACAACGAAACGTCAAAACCAACATAGTTCAACGAGAAGTCGACGGCAGCGGACCTACCTAGTAGAGCAGCAGTTGGAGACAGTGCGAAGCGAACTAGTGAAGTGGAGGCCCCACAGCGATTTGAAGTGGAGAAATATTAGATGTCTTTTTCAAGGCACTAATAAAAAAAGATAAATAAAGTCCCCCGCCTGGGGACAATTGTGTTTTACCTATCCCTTTCCTAATTCCTATTTTCTTTCAGGCGAGAAAATAAGAAGAGAGGACAATATGCCGAGAAAAAAGAACTCCGACAGGAGCTTCGGTATGGAGACGGACGACTCATCCAGAGCGTCAACACCAGCGACGACGACATCACAAGAGGAGAGGACCAAAGAACTACTAAGAATCCAACTCGAGGAGGAAAACAGACGACTAAGGGCCCAAATCGAGCAACTCAAGACCGAACTAGCAGAAATCACCCACCAGATGAGAGCCCAGCAGGAACAAGCTGACCTTCAGCACAGGGAATTGATGAATGCTAGAGGCCCCCCATGAAGGAAGCCCCGAAAAGGAAAAACGTCCCGGACAGCGACAAGGAGGTTCCCCCCACAGCAATAAAAAAGAGGACGCCAAAGGCCGGCGAGGACGGACAAACATCCACCAGCCAGGTGGAGAGCGCAACGGCCATGGACGTGGAGGCCCCCAAAAACCCCCGGATGCCCCCCGTTGTACTAAGGAGCAAGGAATCCTGGACAGAAGTGACCCATAAACTCCACCAAGCCAGGATGGGGTTCAACAAAGCCAAGGTGGTCAGGGAAGGCATCGCCATAGAGCCCGCTTCGAAAGAGGACCACACAAAGATGACCACGATGTTCGCGCAGGAACAGCGCGAATATCACACATACGCCCTCCCGAAGAGAGGATGCTGAGAGTGGTTATCCGGGGCATTCCCAGCGGCGTAGGTATTCACGAGGTCAAACAGGACCTGGAATGACAGGGATTCTCATCCGTATCTATCCAGAGGATGTCATCCAGGAGGAAAAACAAGAAATCCCCCTCATGCTGGTCCTGGTCCCCCCGACCCAGGAAAACATCCTGGCAGTAAACCGCTGCTGTTACCTGGTGGTCAAAACGAAGAAGCAACGTGCCAAGCAGACCATATCACAGTGCCACCGATGTCAAAGTTTCGGCCACGCCCAAGGAAGGTGCACTGCACGGCCGAAATGCGTCAAATGTGGAGAGGCCCACCGCTCCTCGGACTGACAAAAGACCAAGGACACGCCAGCCAAGTGTGCAAACTGCCAGAGTGCACACCCAGCCAGTTACAGAGGATGCCCCAGATGCCCAAAGAAGATAACCGGGCCCCCTCAGAAGCCTGCCCCTCCGGAAGCAACCCGCTCCCATCGCAGCCACCAACAGACTAAGCTACGCCAGGGCAGCCCAGGGAGCACAGGGTGCCGCAGGGAAGCCCGCCAGCCCTACCCAACCACCACAGCCCCCCCCTAGAGTCTGGACAACTCGCTGCTGTACTGGCCTAAATGCAGCAGATGTGTACAATGATGGGGGCCCTGTTCGCAAACCTGCCTCATCTCATCCCCCAGTGACGCCATCCAGAGCACCCCGCCGATGGAGAAGCAACCCGAAGAGACATGGCGATACCCAACTACCTACCCACGATCCTGCGGGTACCGGACAACATACCGTCCAGTACCTGTAGTCTCCCTAGCTCCGGGCAGAACAAAAATGCTACTAAAGCAGCTAACTGTTTGCCCTAAGTGTGCCTTTCCTCGAGCTACATAGCTCATCCTTACCTAACGGACGATCCGGATGACAGGATGTCAATTTGGCATTCTGTGTACCGGCAGTCTCTCCAGCCAGAACTCCCAAAAACCCCTAACAGACCGATGACTACCCCCCGGGACAAGCTGGCGATGAAAAGAAACCGAAGACCTTCTGTCTTCTACGCCAGAAGAGGCCTTAGCCAGCAAGGTCCAACGAGCCAGGACCCAGGGAGGTGGGCCGAAATCGTTTGCTCACATTTGTGAGTGGGGCCGACGTAAAGTAAGTTCGCCCGCCCTGCACGAGGCTGGTCCCCGGTCTACAGCGATGTACTGGGGTAAAGGGCAATAGTCCTGCCCGGCCCCAGACATTCGAGGCCGACATCTTTAGCCAAGAATATTGGCGCCAAAACCAACATCTTCTTCGGAATCTTCACAGTCAGAAGTTATATTTTCAGAAATTCTCGTATGAGGATTCTGGCAAGAATGTTCTGTGCTTAGTTGCAGACAATTGCACATTAAATTGCATAATAAGCCATTAGCCACGCAGCTGCAACGTGTGGTGCTAGACGGATTTATTGATTTGGATGAGCATTTTGCTAATGCCAGAATGTAATCTGGGGCAATTTGAATTTTTTTTGGCAAGGCGATCAGATGTAATTCCATTTTATCCTCGTCAGCCTGCCACCCGTATTGAGTGGCATCTATATTTGGCCAAGATTAATCCATTACAGACAACCACAAAAATGTTTGGAAATGTGCCCTTTTTACGTTTTCATGAAAACATTCAGTAGTTGGTGGAAGAGCAGAGAGTGGCGGAGCTTTTAGTTGGACCTGTCCGACTTTTTTAGCCCAAACATCAGTTATTTTGCTATAATTGTTTACTCCATAACACGAAGCTACAAAAATTATACATTCTTGAAAAACATCTTCAATATTGCTGTTTAATCGACTCAAATGCATTAAAACCAGACCATCCGTTAAACATTTAATGACCTTTTTATTTCTAATCTCATGGTACTGAGCCACCGTGCAGCAACCAGATAAAGAATGAATGAATCTAATGAATAAGTTGATGCATCATAATGGTATCCGCTTTTTCATGTTACGTCAGCCGTCTCGAATATCACACTGCTTTGTAGCTGAAAGGGATTCGTTTGTAGTCCCATAACGAATAAACTATTTTTAAAAGTTAAAAAATTAATAATATAAACTTTGTTAGCTTAACAAGAAAACAAATCAGCTCATACTATTCAAGAGTGTCTCGCATCCATAATTTGAATGAGGGTCACTCTCAAAAAACATAAGCCTAAATTATGTCTTAACTTTCTTCCGTAAGAAACTAAAAATAACTTTTTAATTCCTTACGGAAGAACGTTTGATATTAAATTATTAAATAAAGGTAGAATTATTTGTTGTAAAACATAATTGTATCTTATTTCTGACTTTGTTTCTTTTTGTATCGAATATGTTTTCCAACACCCACAATCGACACATAGTTTATATTTTGATATGGCAACACAGAAGGAATTGCCCCTAAGTCTTTTAAGACCTAAGATTTGTGTTCTAGAACCTGAAAAACATAGAAAATGACGTATCACATGCCCACATTTGGTAAATTAGAATTTTTAAAAAATTACATCTTAAATAAGCCGCCATCTTGAATATCTCAAAATGCCCAAGGGTACCAGAATGGCCTACAACCGGATTCTTAAACTAGATCTACTAAAGTGCCGATAACTGTAAGACACCTCTACTATACCTTACTTCCATCTTTTTTTTATTAGCACCCAGACTATTATAAGAATAGAAGTGAAGGTAGGAGTCTCCATCAGTGATTGTCTCACAGGGAAAAATTTCTTGCAAATGACAAAGATATAGATCGAGTTATATCAATGTTGTTCGAGAAACTGAAGATCGCTGGATTTGGCGTAAAGTAAGCCGCTGAAGACGCAGACTCTAATTATAAATACCGCAATTGAATTAGCACACAATTATGAATCTGTCATTGTAGTTGGAGAAGATATTAGTGCTTTTGACGGCTCTGACTATTTATTTTATGAAGCCTGGTAAAGGCAAAGTTCAAGAAAAAATGTTTTCACTTAATAGTTTCAAACATTCAACAATTGCAGAACATATATTGTTCCTGCACGGCTTCAGCGGCCACGACCTCAGCATTTTTTAAAAAAAAGGAAACAAAATTTTATTAAAATTCTTGAACAAAATGTAACAATGCAAGAACTGTTAAAATTTTTAAGAATCCAAACGCATCACCAGTCTTAATTTCTGCAGCAGGAATATCTTTCATGAAAGCTGTGTATGGAGTGACATCTGATAACACTCCATTAAACCATAGCAGGTCAGGAATATTTTCAAAGTCTCTGAGGAGAAAACCTTGCGATCTGGCATCACTACCGCCAACTGAAACAGCAACTTGCTTGTGAACCTACCAGCAGGTTTAAGAATGGTGTGGTAACTTCAAGAATCCATTGGCATGGAGTTGTAAAACAACCCTACTGTACCAACATTAAATGATTTTGCTCCACAAGAGCTTTTACTTCAAATTTTCAGCAAATGTACAAAAGGTTATCAAAAATCTTGCAGCTGTTGGAAAGCTGGACTTTACTACTCAATAATCTGCGGACGTTGTCAAGAATCATATACTAATATTTATGTTGAAGAGGAGGACTCGCTTGATTATGACAGGTCAACTTAAATTTAACTTTAACGTTTTAATAATGATGATGATGGTGAAAGTGATAATGATGATAACAATAATGGAACTATAAATACCGAGGGACCAGAAGTTAAAAATAACACCAGAAATATACATACACAACCGACAAAGAAAATCATCTTTGGACGCTATTACTGGTAGAAATATGCATCCGGCGATATAATCGTACGACCTGTTTTGTAGAGAATTATAAGCCAGAAATCACGGAAAATCATATTCTCGTGAATTTCTCCCTCTGGCATCACTACATCTCATCTCCCTCTGGGAGCTGAGATGTAATGAATAATATGAATTAAGGATTTTTCAATGGCAACCCAATGAATCAATTTAAGGTAAAAAACCTTTTGTTTAAATTATTTTTGAATTTCTGAAATTTTTATACCTTGAAGTCTGGCTTAACTATATCGGGTAGCACAGGATGCTAGCTCACCCCTATAGTTTATTTTTCACCTCCTCCATTTAAAAATTAGGGAGCGTAAACTACCGCCAAAATGTATTTGTGGACATAACAAACAATATGATATTACTTTACTCTATATATTTTTACATATTTGGATTCAGGACAATATTCTAAGTATACCATAGTAGATTCGTGAATTTTTAAGCCGATGTTCAGTTTTTCAAGCACTTTAAGATATTCATTTAGAGGAATCTTTTTTGGATAATAAACACTCTATCCTTGTCTGATGCACTTCCCCATGCGATAATACTGAAATACGCGAATAAACAAGAGCATAATATATGCTCAATAACCTCGTTTCATCCAAGGAACTTTGCATTTGCAATGTAGCAAAATAGGCCTTATTAAGGTGTGAACATACTTGCTCAATATGCTTGTCCCACAACAGTTTGTTGTCCAAGTGAGCACCGAGCAGTTTCGTATTATAAGACATCACAATACTATCACGCAACATTATACCGTGTGGTAATTATCTTTGTAGACCAAAATTTATGACAACTGTTTTATTCTCGTTCGTTATCAGTTTATCTCTTTCAGCCCAAGTAGTGACCTCCTGGAATGTTTGGTCAATCAGTACATGGAGTTGTTCTACTGAATCTGCTGATGGTACCGTTATAACATCAGCAAACATTGTTAAGTGACCAGTGATTAAGCAGTTTGGTTTTTATACAACATAAATAATAGCGGTCCTAAAACATATCCTTGAGGGACTCCGTACATTAAATTTGAAATATCTGATTGTATATTATTTAGTTAAACTTTTTAAGGTCCTCCTTTTCATATAGCTGTTTATCCATGACAATAACAGCTATATTGAAGGGAGGATTTTAAAAGTTCAGCTAAATAATATATGTAGCTAACCTAGTTTATTCAGTAAGTTTCCTACAAACCACACTTCAATATGGAATTACACTGTTTATTTTAAAATAATAATACACGTTCAGTTGTTCTTCCTCCTTTTCTTGACAGATGTTTTGTGATCCATGTATTATTCTAATTGGCCTTCCTTTGCTGTATGGTATATCTGACAACATCACAACAGCACGACATCTCTGTTGTGGTTACCTGGTGGGCGCACAACTTCAACAAAGCTCTTTTCTATCAACTTCTTGGTGACACCAGATCAACAGAAGCGTCCTCTTCATCTCTTACCATCTAGTTTTCCTAAGTTATCAACAAATGGGTTGTCCAGTGAATTCGTAACAAACGTCTCCAGATCCACATCTGACAAGCATCAATACGCCGTCTGTCTGTATTATTATCTCAGAAGCGAAAAGGCATTAGCAAGTCTCAATCTGATGAAGTCGGGAATATCATATTGGATAAACAGACCTGTTCGTGTCACCAACTTTGAAAAAAGATACAACACTGTGTGTTTCATGTGCATGCGATGTGGGCACGATAAAGATCCCGACTCCATGACAAAGTGAGGGTTAGGCAAAGTTTCCAATTTAGAAATATCAGTGATTAGTGTTGATCTTGCGGCGTTTATGACTGACCCTAGTGGCGGATAGATTACGTTACTTTTCTGTCGTAAAATCAAAACAATTATTTTATTCAAATGTTCAATTTTAAATCTAAATTAAGTGAAATATTCCTCTTATATAATGCATTTTACAATATATTGTGGATGGAGACTTGCTACAATTTCATGTAAATGGTTTATATAAACTGACTTTTAATACACGTATATAGAAGTTTTACTCTGAGTGTTACTCCAGTTGAATGCATTTAGAGATTGTATGAAAAGTATGTAAATTTTTATTATGAATAATTCACTATTTCATTGAATTGAAACGAGGAACATTCTTGTTACATGTGATTCGCAACCAGAAGTATAATATCGGAAATTAAAAACACGAAATAATAAATACTTTTGAATATCATTCCCGTTTCCACTGTGACAATTTACACTAAGCATAACGGTGAAATAACTGTAATGCAGTAAATCTGTTGTGATGCTACAATATAAATAAATAACAGAATTTTACATTTGCTTATTTTAACAAAACAAATCGTAAAGGTAATAATATGTCATTGCTATTGCATTTTCATTCTCGATGTTATAGAAATATGCTAAACCTTAAAAAAATAAAGTAAATGATGTGATCTATAAATTTTGTTAAAATAACGCTGTTTTTAATATCTCTATACCATTTATGGTACGGGAGCCAGCGAAACTATTTTTTAATAAAAGATCTGCTTAAAATTAATTTCTTATTTTTTGTGTTATATTTAGGCTGTTTTCACAAAATCAACTCCAGCAGGCGCACCAGCGGGACAACGCCTGACAGGACTTTTCTTGCTCCTGCCAAAGCCATGTTCCGTCGCATGGCCGGCAGCATAAGTCTTTTAACAATTTCAAGTAATAAACTATTGTCATAAAATCTTTAACTTTAAACATTTCTGTCAATTGGTTTTTCTTTATTACATATTTATGTTAATGACAGGAACACGCCGCGCGTCTGTCTACAATGAAGGTGGCAGGAAATCATTTTCCAATATTTAGTCTCACCTTTTAAAACACATTAATTTGGGTTATTTAATATCCTAATAGTACTGGAGCCAGCGACACTTTAAGTTGCTATCGGTTGTTATACTCTATCCCGCCATTTCGTTAACAGAACAACGCTTAATTATGTTAAATAAAATTATATAAAAAAAGTATTTTTAAGAAAAAGCCTTTATCTGAAAAAACTACTAAAAAATAAAAATAATTTTTTTTAAATTCATACACATGGAAACCAAAAAAAAGCTTTGGGGGCGGTCATATAGTGATATTGCATAGTTACTTTGCTCAATTGACCACCCCCAAAACTTTTGGTTTCCATGTGTATGAATTTAAAAAAAATTATTTTTACTTTTTAGTAGTTTTATCAGATAAAAGCTTTTTCTTAAAAATACTTTTTTTATATAATTTTATTTTTTACTTTTTAGTCCATTTATTTTACAAACAGACAGACAAAATCCTTTAATTTGCCACCGCCATCCACCCCTCCCCTCTCCCGTCTTCTCTCTAACACTACTTCCCACTTCTTCCCTCTTTCCACCACTTCCCCTGCCCTTCCCCATCTCTCTCCACCTCTTTCCACCCTATTCCCACCTCTTCCCGCCCCTTCCCACCCTTTTCCTACCTCGTCCCATCCCTTCCTCATCTCTTCCCACCTCTTCCCACCCCTTCCCCACCTCTTCCCACCCCTTCCTCACCTCTTCCCACCGCTTCCCCACCTCTTCCCACCCCTTTCCCACCCTTTCCACCTCTTTCCCACCCCTTCCCCACCGTTTCCCACCCCTTTCCATCTCTTCCCACCCCTTCCCACCCTTCCCACCCTTTTACCACCTCTTCCCACTTCTTTCTACCCCTTCCCCACCTCTCCCACGTCCGCCATATTGAATTTAGAATGACGTCACACACTGTATCGTATTTTACTCATCAAACCCTTTCATTTGACACCCATATCAACGGGGTGGGGTTGTGACTAAAAAGCAGATCCGCCATCTTGGGACGTCCGACATATTGGATTTAAAATGACGTCACATTGTTTATCGTATTTTACTCGTGAAACTCTTTCATTTGATACCCATATCAGAGGGGTTGTGACTAAAAAGCCGATCCGCCATCTTGGGACGTCCGCCATATTGGATTTAGACCGATAATGGCTATACTATGTTGCGTTGTCACCGGACTTATACACGTATGCCACATTTCAAAGCTCTAGGTTAATTAGAACTAGTCGAAATCCAGCTTGCAAGATTTGACCTAAACCAACAAACAAACATACAAACAAACATTGCAAGTTAAATAAAAGCTTTTAAAAAGAGTGTGAATGCTATACGTGTTTGAAATTTTGTTTTGAGAGAATTTGTACATGAGAATGTATTTTCAAATTTATTCACAGATAGCCTTAATCAGTCGCCCTTGGATAGCCGTAGAATTTTACTGATAAAAGCAGTAACAAGAAAAATATGCAAATGTTAGACTATTATTTAATCAAAAGTAAAATAAATAAATAAAGTCACAAAGCAATAAAATTGTATTATTTGAAGGCCAATAAATATATTTGTATTTGTTTGTTTCTTGTTTTATTTAAATATACACAATTTACTCTATTTCTGCATTTATTAAATTTAACATTAATTTGCCTTATTTAAATAGTATGGACGCGATCATGGACCCACTAACCATTAATGATGATCTATGTTGAGGTACATCGATCGACATTGTACGTTGGTCTTAAGGAATAATTATGAATTTCATTTCTGTTGGTCACGAACGTATGTGGATTGCACTGTAAATAACACAGTTTAAAATATATAAACAAGAAATCGTTAGAATGCTTACCTGTGAGAAAAAAATCCTGCAGGAACGTCGCGAGTGTTTGAATAACATTGTACGTATTATTTTATTTTGCAGAATGAACAGTTCATTACTTTTGTTGCTGTTTCCCCGACACATTATACAATAACTCAGCCTCGATTAACGTATCCAAAATAATACATTTTAAGAGCATCTAAACTAACATGACTTCTTAACTGATATATGAAAAAACAAGCTACTTTAATTTTGCTTATTAAGAAGTCAATATGATTTCCTCAAATAGATGGAAGTCGATGTAAAGCTAAATTTTACATAATCACTTTGTTTCACATTTTGCCCATCAGTTCTGACGGGCGAACTTTCATTAAGGTTTTTTTGGTGAAAATAAAAGGTAATCTGTTTTTATGAAATCTGTTTTTTATATTTTATGAAAATTTTTACCTGAAACAGACGATGTGGTATCATCTGCAAATATTGTGATGTATGGCCCATTAATCATATCAAGAATGTAATTTATGAATATAATAAGTAAAAGAGGACCCAGCACACTACCCCAAGGAACTCTGATGTGGGTAATACTGGGAAAAGATTGAAATATTTTCCCGTTGTACTTTAATTGAACTTCTTGTGTTCTATATTTTAAGTATGATATAATCCAGCATAGAGCATCTTACTCCATATTTGAAAAAATGTCAGCTAACAAATTACGGTTTACCGTGTCAAACGCACGACTTAAATCAAAGAATACGCTGGCTCTTTCTTCTTTTAATTCAAAACTATTTAACACGAAATTATACAGTGCTAACGCTGCATCCTGTGTAGACAAACCCTTTCTAAAACCGAACTGATTTTTTGTAAGTAACTTTTCAGCAGTTAAGAAACGACCCCGCCAAATCCTTATGGAAATTAGGTTTTGGCGAATTTGGCTAAAACTTTGTGAAAGGATAGTTTAGGAGGTGCTGATCAAACGTTCTCGTGGGCCAAACCCTCTAAAATTTAGTCTGCGACCTCCACGGGACAGAGAAGGTCAACAAATACGTCCATCTGCTGACCTTCCCTGCCCCGTGGAGGTCGCAGACTAAATTTTAGAGGGCTTGGCCCATGAGAACTTTTGATTAGCACTCCTTAAACTACCTTTTCACAAAGTTTCAGTCAAATTCGCCGAAATCCAATTTTCATAAGGATTTGGCGGGGTCCTTTGACAATCTGTTATAATATGCTCTTTCATAGACTTTGGAGAAAAGGGGCAGAAGTACCCATCTCTATAATTAGAAATTTGAAATTTATCAGATTTTTTATGAATTGGTACCACTACAGATTTTTTGAGCCCGTATAAAAAATGCGAGTTGGGGACCTAAATAGTAGAGTGACACGTGCTTTAGGATGCATATGGCAATGCGCGCGGTCATCGGGCGGACGTGCCACTACACTCTTCTTTTACAAGGTATAGGAAATGTTCCTTCAATGATGCATTTATTAGTATACTAAGGGCCGGTACTTTCATCCCCCATTAAATCTATTCTACAGATAAATCACATGGAAACAATTATTGACACAATTGTATCCAAGGAAATTATCTGGAGAATAAATTTAACCGGAGATGAAAGTACCGAGCCTTAGAGGACTACAAATGTAATCAATTATATTTAATAGTAATGAATCGGTGACATGATCAAATCCGGCCGGATTCTTGGCGGCTATGGATCTAATAATACCCTTAACTTTATCATTCATAACTGGTCTTAAGAACAAAGATGGTTATTAAATTTGATGTATTTAGGGTTATTTAAGACAACTATATCATTAGTTAATGCATTTATCGAACTTATCAACTTATGAAATTGTAATCCACGTATTTCTCTAGTTGGCCTCCATTTACTGACAGCATCACTCCATCTGCCAGGGTTGTCTACTAGGCGCACGGTTCAAAGCTTTTTCCCATCAGCTTATTGGGGTCTGTACCATCATACTAATATCATCTTCATCCAGAGTCTAACTCATTAACTTCTGTTGAGTAAATTTATTTAATTACATTTTTGTACCTTAGTGAATAATATGTGACAAAAATTCATCTATTAATCTATTCGCATAAATAATACTTTGAGAATTTTAAAACAACTTTCCTCTAATGATAGGATTACGCAATTTATTCACGTATCGTATTATGGGAGTGGCATCGTTCTCATCAGATAGGTTTGAAGAATCTGAAGTATTCTTAAGCAATGTACTAATTATTATTGCCACTATTAACTTTAGAGTTAAGTAAATAGATTGCTAGATACATTATGAGATCTGATTTCTCGAAATATTTGACCGACAATTACAAAAGGGGCATTATTTTTAGACATTATACTATTCAGGAATTCTAGTTATAATATTCTTGCTTAACTGAAGGATTATATAAAAAAATTAATTATGCTTATCTTGTGTTTAGTATGTGTATTAGTAACTGTTATAAAGAGAAGTAAATAATGGAAAATGGCGAATTTCCAAGATCATCAAAATGCCAAATAGAGCCTCCTTTGTCAGATAATGAAAAAACGTTAGGTAATACTTAATCTTTCATGTACCTGAAGTTTCGAACGTTCACTTGAACGAATTTTATTTGAAAAGGAAAAATTAATAAAAACTAAAAGCCGACTTAATCGTTAGATTTTTCTAGACACGCTTGCTGACAACAATATTTAAAATACCCTTTCTAAGCCTCCTTCGCATCCAAGGTCTCCAACTCACCCTTAACCATCCCCTGATTTAAAAAAAATACCAAAAATTAAATCTGGCTCACGCCTAAAATTTTCTTCGCCATATTGGCTAAGAATAATGTCCTGAACATACCCGCAAATCCTCGTTCTCATGTAAGGTCCGGAACTCACCCTTAGCCAACCCCTCATTTAAAAAAAAATACCAAAAATGAAATCTGGCTTACGCCCAAAATTTTCTTAGTTACATTTGCTAAGAATAATGTTCTAAACATACCCTCAAATCCTCGTCCTTATGTAGGGTCCGGAACACACCCTTATCCAACCCTTCATTTTAAAAATTTACCAAAAATGAAATGTAGTTTACGCCAAAAATTTTCTTGGTCGCCTTTGCTACAAATAATATTCTAAACATACCCTCAAATCCTCGTTCTCATGTATGCTCCGGAACTCACCCTTAGCCAACCCCTCATTTACAAAAACATACCAAAAATGAAATCTGGCTTACGCCCAAAATTTTCTTAGTTACATTTGCTAAGAATAATGTCCTAAACATACCCTCAAATCCTCGTCCTTATGTAGGGTCCGGAACACACCCTTATCCAACCCTTCATTTTAAAAATTTACCAAAAATGAAATGTAGTTTACGCCAAAAATTTTCTTGGTCACCTTTGCTACAAATAATATTCTAAACATACCCTCAAATCCTCGTTCTCATGTATGCTCCGGAACTCACCCTTAGCCAACAACTCATTTACAAAAAAATAGCAAAAATGAAATCTGGCTTACGCCCAAAATTTTCTTAGTTACATTTGCTAAGAATAATGTCCTAAACATACCCTCAAATCCTCGACCTTATGTAGGGTCCGGAACACACCCTTATCCAACCCTTCATTTTAAAAGTTTACCAAAAATGAAATCTGGCTTACGCCCAAAATTTTCTTGGTTGCATTTGCTAAGAATAATGTCCTAAACATACCCTCAAATCCTCGTCCTTATGTAGGGTTCGGAACACACCCTCATCCAACCCTTCATTTTAAATATTTACCAAAACTGAAAAGTAGCTTACGCCAAAAATTTTCTTGGTCACCTTTGCTACAAATAATATTCTAAACATACCCTCAAATACTCGTTCTCATGTATGCTCCGGAACTCACCCTTAGCCAACCCCTCTTTCAAAAACAATTACCAAAAATGAAATCTCCCTTACGCCCAAAATTTTCTTAGTTACATTTGCTAAGAATAATGTCCTAAACATACCCTCAAATCCTAGTCCTTATGTAGGGTCCGGAACACACCCTTATACAACCCTTCATTTTAAAAATTTACCAAAAATGAAATCCAGCTTACGCCAAAAATGTTCTTGGTCACCTTTGCTACAAATAAAATTCTAAACATACCCTCAAATCCTCGTTCTCATGTATGCTCCGGAACTCACCCTTAGCCAACCTCTCATTTAAAAAAAATTACCAAAAATTAAGACTGGCTTACGCCCAAAATTTTCTTAGTTACATTTGCTAAAAATAATGTCCTAAACATACCCTCAAATCCTCGTCCTTATGTAGGGTCCGGAACACACCCTTATCCAACCCTTAATTTTAAAAATGTACCAAAAATGAAATGTAGTTTACGCCAAAAATATTCTTGGTCACCTTTGCTACAAATAATATTCTAAATATACCCTCAAATCCTCGTTCTCATGTATGCTCCGGAACTCACCCTTAGCCAACCCATCATTTAAAAAAAATTACCAAAAATGAAATCTGGCTTACGCGCAAAATTTTCTTAGTTACATTTGCTAAGAATAATATCCTAAACATACCCTCAAATCCTCGTCCTTATGTAGGGTCCGGAACACACCCTTATCCAACCCTTCATTTTAAAAATTTACCAAAAATGAAATGTAGTTTACGTCAAAAATTTTCTTGGTCACCTTTGCTGCAAATAATATTCTAAACATACCCTCAAATCCTCGCTCTCATATATGCTCCGGAACTCACCCTTAGCCAACCCCTCATTTACAAAAAAATACCAAAAATGAAATCTGGCTTACGCCCAAAATTTTCTTAGTTACATTTGCTAAGAATAATGTCTTAAACAGACCCTCCAGTCCTCGACCTTATGTAGGGTCCGGAACACACCCTTATCCAACCCTTCATTTTAAAAATTTACCTAAAATGAAATCTGGCTTACGCCCAAAATTTTCTTAGTTGCATTTGCTAAAAATAATGTCCTAAACATACCCTCAAATTCTCGTCCTTATGTAGGGTCCGGAACACACCCTTATCCAACCCTTCATTTTAAAAATTTACCAAAAATGAAATGTAGTTTACGTCAAAAATTTTCTTGGTCACCTTTGCTACAAATAATATTCTAAACATACCCTCAAATCCTCGTTCTCATGTATGCTCCGGAACTCACCCTTAGCCAACCCTCATTTACAAAAAAATACCAAAAATGAAATCTGGCTTACGCCCAAAATTTTCTTAGTTACATTTGCTAAGAATAATGTCCTAAACATACCCTCAAATCCTTGTCCTTATGTAGGGTCCGGAACACACCCTTATCCAACCCTTCATTTTAAAAATTTACCAAAAATGAAATCTGGCTTACGCCCAAAATTTTCTTAGTTGCATTTGCTAATAATAACGTCCTAAACATACCCTCAAATGACATCCTTATGTAGGGTCCGGAACACACCCTTATCCAACCCTTCATTTTAAAAATTTACCAAAAATGAAATGTAGCTTACGCCAAAAATTTTCTTGGTCACCTTTGCTACAAATAATATTCTAAACATACCCTCAAATCCTCGTTCTCATATATGCTCCGGAACTCACCCTTAGCCAACCCCACTTTTAAAAAAAATTACCAAAAATGAAATCTGGCTTACGCCCAAAATTCTCTTAGTTACATTTGCTAAGAATAATGTCCTAAACATACCCTCAAATCCTCGTCCTTATGTAGGGTCCGGAACACACCCTTATACAACCCTTCATTTTAAAAATTTACCAAAAATGAAATCCAGCTTACGCCAAAAATTTTCTTGGTCACCTTTGCTACAAATAATATTCTAAACATACCCTCAAATACTCGTTCTCATGTATGCTCCGGAACTCACCCTTAGCCAACCCCTCTTTTAAAAACAATTACCAAAAATGAAATCTGCCTTACGCCCAAAATTTTCTTAGTTACATTTGCTAAGAATAATGTCCTAAACATACCCTCAAATCCTCGTCATTATGTAGGGTCCGGAACACACCCTTATACAACCCTTCATTTTAAAAATTTACCAAAAATGAAATCCAGCTTACGCTTACGCTTACGCTTACGCATTTTAAAAATTTACCAAAAATGAAATCTGGCTTACGCCCAAAATTTTCTTAGTTGCATTTGCTAATAATAACGTCCTAAACATACCCTCAAATCCTCATCCTTATGTAGGGTCCGGAACACACCCTTATCCAACCCTTCATTTTAAAAATTTACCAAAAATGAAATCTGGCTTACGCCCAAAATTTTCTTAGTTGCATTTGCTAATAATAACGTCCTAAACATACCCTCAAATCCTCATCCTTATGTAGGGTCCGGAACACACCCTTATCCAACCCTTCATTTTAAAAATTTACCAAAAATGAAATGTAGCTTACGTCAAAAATTTTCTTGGTCACCTTTGCTACAAATAATATTCTAAACATACCCTCAAATCCTCGTTCTCATATATGCTCCGGAACTCACCCTTAGCCAACCCCACTTTTAAAAAAAATTACCAAAAATGAAATCTGGCTTACGCCCAAAATTCTCTTAGTTACATTTGCTAAGAATAATGTCCTAAACATACCCTCAAATCATCGTCCTTATGTAGGGTCCGGAACACACCCTTATACAACCCTTCATTTTAAAAATTTACCAAAAATGAAATCCAGCTTACGCCAAAAATTTTCTTGCTCACCTTTGCTACAAATAATATTCTAAACATACCCTCAAATACTCGTTCTCATGTATGCTCCGGAACTCACCCTTAGCCAACCCCTCTTTTAAAAACAATTACCAAAAATGAAATCTGCCTTACGCCCAAAATTTTCTTAGTTACATTTGCTAAGAATAATGTCCTAAACATACCCTCAAATCCTCGTCATTATGTAGGGTCCGGAACACACCCTTATACAACCCTTCATTTTAAAAATTTACCAAAAATGAAATCCAGCTTACGCCAAAAATATTCTTGGTCACCTTTGCTACAAATAATATTCTAAACATACCCTCAAATCCTCGCTCTCATATATGCTCCGGAACTCACCCTTAGCCAACCCTCATTTACAAAAAAATACCAAAAATGAAATCTGGCTTACGCCCAAAATTTTCTTAGTTACATTTGTTAAGAATAATGTCCTAAACATACCCTCAAATTTTTGTCCTTATGTAGGGTCCGGAACACACCCTTATCCAACCCTTCATTTTAAAAATTTACCAAAAATGAAATCTGGCTTACGCCAAAAATTTTCTTAGTTGCATTTGCTAATAATAACGTCCTAAACATACCCTCAAATCCTCATCCTTATGTAGGGTCCGGAACACCCCCTTATCCAACCCTTCATTTTAAAAATTTACCAAAAATGAAATGTAGCTTACGCCAGAAATTTTCTTGGTCACCTTTGCTACAAATAAAATTCTAAACATACCCTCAAATCCTCGTTCTCATGTATGCTCCGGAACTCACGCTTAGCCAACCCCACTTTTAAAAAAAATTACTAAAAATGAAATCTGGCTTGCGCTCAAAATTCTTTTAGTTACATTTGCTAAGAATAATGTCCTAAACGTACCCTCAAATCCTCGTCCTTATGTAGGGTCCGGAACACACCGTTATACAACCCTTCATTTTAAAAATTTACCAAAAATGAAATCCAGCTTACGCAAAAAATTTTCTCGGTCACCTTTGCTACAAATAATATTCTAAACATACCCTCAAATCCTCGTTCTCATGTATGCTCCGGAACTCACCCTTAGCCAACCCCTCATTTAAAAAAAATTACCAAAAATTAAATCTGGCTTACGCCCAAAATTTTCTTAGTTACATTTGCTAAAAATAATGTCCTAAACATACCCTCAAATCCTCGTCCTTATGTAGGGTCCGGAACACACCCTTATCCAACCCTTCATTTTAAAAATTTACCAAAAATGAAATGTAGCTTACGCCAAAAATTTTCTTGGTCACTTTTGCTACAAATAATATTCTAAACATACCCACAAATCCTCGTTCTCATGTATGCTCCGGGACTCACCCTTAGCCAACCCCTCATTTACAAAAAAATACCAAAAATGAAATCTGGCTTACGCCCAAAATTTTCTTAGTTACATTTGCTAAGAATAATGTCCTAAACATACCCTCAAATCCTTGTCCTTATGTAGGGTCCAGAACACACCCTTATCCAACCCTTCATTTTAAAAATTTACCAAAAATGAAATCTGGCTTACGCCCAAAATTTTCTTAGTTGCATTTGCTAATAATAACGTCCTAAACATACCCTCAAATCCTCATCCTTATGTAGGGTCCGGAACACACCCTTATCCAACCCTTCATTTTAAAAATTTACCAAAAATGAAATGTAGCTTACGCCAAAAATTTTCTTGGTCACCTTTGCTACAAATAATATTCTAAACATACCCTCAAATCCTCGTTCTCATATATGCTCCGGAACTCACCCTTAGCCAACCCCACTTTTAAAAAAAATTACCAAAAGTGAAATCTGGCTTACGCCCAAAATTCTCTTAGTTACATTTGCTAAGAATAATGTCCTAAACATACCCTCAAATCCTCGTCCTTATGTAGGGTCCGGAACACACCCTTATACAACCCTTCATTTTAAAAATTTACCAAAAATGAAATGTAGCTTACGCCAAAAATTTTCTTGGTCACTTTTGCTACAAATAATATTCTAAACATACCCACAAATCCTCGTTCTCATGTATGCTCCGGGACTCACCCTTAGCCAACCCCTCATTTACAAAAAAATACCAAAAATGAAATCTGGCCTAGGCCCAAAATTTTCTTAGTTACATTTGCTAAGAATAATGTCCTAAACATACCCTCAAATCCTTGTCCTTATGTAGGGTCCGGAACACACCCTTATCCAACCCTTCATTTTAAAAATTTACCAAAAATGAAATCTGGCTTACGCCCAAAATTTTCTTAGTTGCATTTGCTAATAATAACGTCCTAAACATACCCTCAAATCCTCATCCTTATGTAGGGTCCGGAACACACCCTTATCCAACCCTTCATTTTAAAAATTTACCAAAAATGAAATGTAGCTTACGCCAAAAATTTTCTTGGTCACCTTTGCTACAAATAATATTCTAAACATACCCTCAAATCCTCGTTCTCATATATGCTCCGGAACTCACCCTTAGCCAACCCCACTTTTAAAAAAAATTACCAAAAATGAAATCTGGCTTACGCCCAAAATTCTCTTAGTTACATTTGCTAAGAATAATGTCCTAAACATACCCTCAAATCCTCGTCCTTATGTAGGGTCCGGAACACACCCTTATACAACCCTTCATTTTAAAAATTTACCAAAAATGAAATCCAGCTTACGCCAAAAATTTTCTTGGTCACCTTTGCTACAAATAATATTCTAAACATACCCTCAAATACTCGTTCTCATGTATGCTCCGGAACTCACCCTTAGCCAACCCCTCTTTTAAAAACAATTACCAAAAATGAAATCTGCCTTACGCCCAAAATTTTCTTAGTTACATTTGCTAAGAATAATGTCCTAAACATACCCTCAAATCCTCGTCATTATGTAGGGTCCGGAACACACCCTTATACAACCCTTCATTTTAAAAATTTACCAAAAATGAAATCCAGCTTACGCCAAAAATATTCTTGGTCACCTTTGCTACAAATAATATTCTAAACATACCCTCAAATCCTCGTTCTCATGTATGCTCCGGAACTCACCCTTAGCCAACCCCTCATTTAAAAAAAATTACCAAAAATGAAATCTGGCTTACGCCCAAAATTTTCTTAGTTACATTTGCTAAGAATAATATCCTAAACATACCCTCAAATCCTCGTCCTTATGTAGGGTCCGGAACACACCCTTATCCAACCCTTCATTTTAAAAATTTACCAAAAATGAAATGTAGTTTACGTCAAAAATTTTCTTGGTCACCTTTGCTACAAATAATATTCTAAACATACCCTCAAATCCTCGCTCTCATATATGCTCCGGAACTCACCCTTAGCCAACCCTCATTTACAAAAAAATACCAAAAATGAAATCTGGCTTACGCCCAAAATTTTCTTAGTTACATTTGCTAAGAATAATGTCCTAAACATACCCTCAAATCCTTGTCCTTATGTAGGGTCCGGAACACACCCTTATCCAACCCTTCATTTTAAAAATTTACCAAAAATGAAATCTGGCTTACGCCCAAAATATTCTTAGTTGCATTTGCTAATAATAACGTCCTAAACATACCCTCAAATCCTCATCCTTATGTAGGGTCCGGAACACCCCCTTATCCAACCCTTCATTTTAAAAATTTACCAAAAATGAAATGTAGCTTACGCCAGAAATTTTCTTGGTCACCTTTGCTACAAATAAAATTCTAAACATACCCTCAAATCCTCGTTCTCATGTATGCTCCGGAACTCACCCTTAGCCAACCCCACTTTTAAAAAAAATTACTAAAAATGAAATCTGGCTTGCGCTCAAAATTCTTTTAGTTACATTTGCTAAGAATAATGTCCGAAACGTACCCTCAAATCCTCGTCCTTATGTAGGGTCCGGAACACACCCTTATACAACCCTTCATTTTAAAAATTTACCAAAAATGAAATCCAGCTTACGCAAAAAATTTTCTCGGTCACCTTTGCTACAAATAATATTCTAAACAAACCCTCAAATTCTCGTTCTCATGTATGCTCCGGAACTCACCCTTAGCCAACCCCTCATTTAAAAAAAATTACCAAAAATTAAATCTGGCTTACGCCCAAAATTTTCTTAGTTACATTTGCTAAAAATAATGTCCTAAACATACCCTCAAATCCTCGTCCTTATGTAGGGTCCGGAACACACCCTTATCCAACCCTTCATTTTAAAAATTTACCAAAAATGAAATGTAGCTTACGCCAAAAATTTTCTTGGTCACTTTTGCTACAAATAATATTCTAAACATACCCACAAATCCTCGTTCTCATGTATGCTCCGGGACTCACCCTTAGCCAACCCCTCATTTAAAAAAAATTACCAAAAATGAAATCTGACTGAATTTTCTTAGTTACATATGCTAAAAATAATGTCCTAAACATACCCTCTAATGTCGTCCCATTTGAAAATTTTATTTTTATGTACATTGCATCGAAACCGAAAGTCGGTCATTTAGGTTATTTACATCAGATAATTGGAAATTTCATTCCATATCACTACATCACTTTTGAGAAAAAATCTAATCAAAAGTTACAAGAGGGTCTCTATCGGTTGAGCCACCCAGTATGTCGCACCCAGTCATCAAAATCAGTTATTTCATAAAAAGACTGCCCAAATAGTGACCTTTTATAAAATGATTTATTTTACACTCTGGTTATGGCGTAATAAAAACTCTAATAAATAAATAACAATTGTTATAGTTGACTACACTGAAAAAAAAAAATGTTCTGATTCAAGAATATATTGGTTTATATATACACAAATAAATATATTCTTCATATAAACCGAATACTTTTGTTGCAAGAAATCAAAAGCTGGTCGTAAATAAATTATACTTGAAACAAAAGTAATTGTTTTCTACGAAGAATTCATTTGCTTATTATATATTATATATTATAAACCAATATACTCTTAAATCAAAACGTTTTTTTTTTGCGTGTAAAAAATGTCGGCGTGTTTGGCGGTGCGGTAAAGATCAAAGACGCCTACATTTTTTTAGTGCAGAGTAGATCTGAAGATAACTTTAATATTAATTAGCGTCTGTGTCTGTGTTCCGGAACTTACATGAGGACGAGGTTTTGAGGGATGTTTAGGACATTATTCTTAGCAAATAGCGAAGAAAATTTTAGGCGTAAGCCAGATTTAACTTTTGATGAATTTTTTAAAATGAGAGGTTGGCTAAGGGTGAGTTCCGGAGCTTACATGAGAACGAGGATTTGAGGGTTTGTTTAGGATATTATTTGTAGCAAATGTGGCCAAGAAAATTTTAGGTGTAAGTTACATTTCATTTTTGGGAAATAATTAAAGTGAGGTTAAGGGTGTGTTCCGGACCCTACATAAGGACGAGGTCTTGAGGGTATGTTTAGGACATCATTCTTAGCAAATGTAACTAAGAAAATTTTTGGCGTAAGCCAGATTTCATTTTTGGTAATTTTTTTTAAAAGAGAGGTTGGCTAAGAGTGAGTTCCGGAGCATACATGAGAACGAGGATTTGCGGGCATGTTTAGAATATTATTTGTAGCAAAGGTGACCAAGAAAACTTTTGGCGTAAGCTACATTTCATTTTTGGTAAATTTTCAAAATGAAGGGTTGGATAAGGGTGTGTTCCGGACCCTACATAAGGACGAGGATTTGAGGGTATGATTAGGACATTATTCTTAGCAAATGTAACTAAGAAAATTTTGGGCGTAAGCCAGATTTAATTTTTGGTAATTTTTTTTAAATGAGAGGTTGGCTAAGGGTGATTTCCGGAGCTTACATGAGAACGAGGATTTGAGGGTATGTTTAGGATATTGTTTGTAGCAAATGTGGCCAAGAATATTTTAGGTGTAAGTTACATTTAATTTTTGGTAAATAATTAAAGTGAGGGCTCGGCTAAGGGTGTATTCCGGACCCTACATAAGGACGAGGTTTTGAGGGTATGTTTAGGACATTATTCTTAGCAAATGTAACCAAGAAAATTTTGGGCGTAAGCCAGATTTCATTTTTGGTATTGTTTTTAAAAGGGAGGTTGGCTAAGGGTGAGTTCCGGAGCATACATGAGAACGAGGATTTGAGGGTATCTTTAGAATATTATTTGTAGCAAAGGTGACTAAGAAAATTTTTGGCGTAACCTAGATTTCATTCTTGGTAAATTTTTAAAATGAGAGGTTGGTAAGGGTGTATTCCGGACCCTACATAAGGACGAGGATTTGAGGGTATGTTTAGGACATTATTCTTAGCAAATGTAACTAAGAAAATTATGGGCGTAAGCCAGATTTCATTTTTGGTAATTTTTTTTAAATGAGGGGTTGGCTAAGGGTGAGTTCCGGAGCATACATAAGGACGAGGTTTTGAGGGTATGTTTAGGACATTATTCTTAGCAAATGTAACCAAGAAAAGTTTGGGCGTAAGCCAGATTTCATTTTTGGTATTGTTTTTAAAAGAGAGGTTGGCTAAGGGTGAGTTCCGGAGCATACATGAGAACGAGGATTTGAGGGTATCTTTAGAATATTATTTGTAGCAAAGGTGACCAAGAAAATTTTTGGCGTAAGCTAGATTTCATTTTTGGTAAATTTTTAAAATGAGGGGTTGGTAAGGGTGTATTCCGGACCCTACATAAGGACGAGGATTTGAGGGTATGTTTAGGACATTATTTTTAGCAAATGTAACTAAGAAAATTTTGGGCGTAAGCCAGATTTCATTTTTGGTAATTTTTTTTAAATGAGGGGTTGGCTAAGGGTGAGTTCCGGAGCATACACGAGAACGGGAATTTGAGGGTATGTTTAGAATATTATTTGTAGCAAAGGTGACCAAGAAAATTTTTGACGTAAACTACATTTCATTTTTGGTAAATTTTTAAAATGAAGGGTTGGATGAGGGTGTGTTCCGGACCCTACATAAGGACGAGGATTTGAGGGTATGTTTAGGACATTATTTTTAGCAAATGTAACTAAGAAAATTTTGGGCGTAAGCCAGATTTAATTTTTGGTAATTTTTTTTAAATGAGGGGTTGGCTAAGGGTGAGTTCCGGAGCATACATGAGAACGAGGATTTGAGGGTATATTTAGAATATTATTTGTAGCAAAGGTGACCAAGAACATTTTTGGCGTAAGCTGGATTTCATTTTTGGTAAATTTTTAAAATGAAGGGTTGTATAAAGGTGTGTTCCGGACCCTACATAAAGACGAGGATTTGAGGGTATGTTTAGGACATTATTCTTAGCAAATGTAACTAAGAGAATTTTGGGCGCAAGCCAGATTTCATTTTTGGTAATTTTTTTTAAAAGTGGGGTTGGCTAAGGGTGAGTTCCGGAGCATACATGAGAACGAGGATTTGAGGGTATGTTTAGAATATTATTTGTAGCGAAGGTGACCAAGAAAATTTTTGGCGTAAGCTACATTTCATTTTTGGTAAATTTTTAAAATGATGGGTTGGATAAGGGTGTGTTCCGGACCCTACATAAGGACGAGGATTTGAGGGTATGTTTAGGACATTATTTTTAGTAAATGTAACTAAGAAAATTTTGGGCGTAAGCTGGATTTCATTTTTGGTAAATTTTTAAAATGAAGGGTGTGTTCCGGACCCTGCATAAAGACGAGGATTTGAGGGTATGTTTAGGACATTATTCTTAGCAAATGTAACTAAGAGAATTTTGGGCGCAAGCCAGATTTCATTTTTAGTAATTTTTTTTAAAAGTGGGGTTGGCTAAGGGTGAGTTCCGGAGCATACATGAGAACGAGGATTTGAGGGTATGTTTAGAATATTATTTGTAGCAAAGGTGACCAAGAAAATTTCTGGCGTAAGCTACATTTAATTTTTGGTAAATTTTTAAAATGAAGGGTTGGATAAGGGTGTGTTCCGGACCCTACATAAGGATGAGGATTTGAGGGTATGTTTAGGACGTTATTATTAGCAAATGCAACTAAGAAAATTTTGGGCGTAAGCCAGATTTCATTTTTGGTAAATTTTTAAAATGAAGGGTTAAATAAGGGTGTGTTCCGGACCCTACATAAGGACAAGGATTTGAGGGTATGTTTAGGACATTATTCTTAGCAAATGTAACTAAGAAAATTTTGGGCGGAAGCCAGATTTCATTTTTGGTATTTTTTTGTAAATGAGGCTAAGGGTGAGTTCCGGAGCATACATGAGAACGAGGATTTGAGGGTATGTTTAGAATATTATTTGTAGCAAAGGTGACCAAGTAAATTTTTGACGTAAACTACATTTCATTTTTGGTAAATTTTTAAAATGAAGGGTTGGATAAGGGTGTGTTCCAGACCCTACATAAGGACGAGAATTTGAGGGTATGTTTAGGACATTATTCTTAGCAAATGTAACTAAGAAAATTTTGGGCGTAAGCCAGATTTCATTTTAGGTAAATTTTTAAAATGAAGGGTTGGATAAAGGTGTGTTCCGGACCCTACATAAGGTCGAGGATTTGAGGGTATGTTTAGGACATTATTCTTAGCAAATGTAACTAAGAAAATTTTGGGCGTAAGCCAGATTTCATTTTTGGTATTTTTTTGTAAATGAGGGTTGGCTAAGGGTGAGTTCCGGAGCATATATGAGAGCGAGGATTTGAGGGTATGTTTAGAATATTATTTGTAGCAAAGGTGACCAAGAAAATTTTTGACGTAAACTACATTTCATTTTTGGTAAATTTTTAAAATGAAGGGTTGGATAAGGGTGTGTTCCGGACCCTACATAAGGACGAGGATTTGAGGGTATGTTTAGGATATTATTCTTAGCAAATGTAACTAAGAAAATTTTGGGCGTAAGCCAGATTTCATTTTTGGTATTTTTTTGTAAATGAGGGGTTGGCTAAGGGTGAGTTCCGGAGCATATATGAGAGCGAGGATTTGAGGGTATGTTTAGAATATTATTTGTAGCAAAGGTGACCAAGAAAATTTTTGACGTAAACTACATTTCATTTTTGGTAAATTTTTTAAATGAAGGGTTGTATAAGGGTGTGTTCCGGACCCTACATAAGGACGAGGATTTGAGGGTATGTTTAGGACATTATTCTTAGCAAATGTAACTAAGAAAATTTTGGGCGTAAGCCAGATTTCATTTTTGGTATTTTTTTGTAAATGGGGGGTTGGCTAAGGGTGAGTTCCGGAGCATACATGAGAACGAGGATTTGAGGGTATGTTTAGAATATTATTTGTAGCAAAGGCGACCAAGAAAATTTTTGGCGTAAACTACATTTCATTTTTGGTAAATTTTTAAAATGAAGGGTTGGATGAGGGTGTGTTCCGGACCCTACATAAGGACGAGGATTTGAGGGTATGTTTAGGACATTATTTTTAGCAAATGTAACTAAGAAAATTTTGGGCGTAAGCCAGATTTAATTTTTGGTAATTTTTTTTAAATGAGGGGTTGGCTAAGGGTGAGTTCCGGAGCATACATGAGAACGAGGATTTGAGGGTATGTTTAGAATATTATTTGTAGCAAAGGTGACCAAGAAAATTTCTGGCGTAAGCTACATTTAATTTTTGGTAAATTTTTAAAATGAAGGGTTGGATAAGGGTGTGTTCCGGACCCTACATAAGGATGAGGATTTGAGGGTATGTTTAGGACGTTATTATTAGCAAATGCAACTAAGAAAATTTTGGGCGTAAGCCAGATTTCATTTTTGGTAAATTTTTAAAATGAAGGGTTAAATAAGGGTGTGTTCCGGACCCTACATAAGGACAAGGATTTGAGGGTATGTTTAGGACATTATTCTTAGCAAATGTAACTAAGAAAATTTTGGGCGTAAGCCAGATTTCATTTTTGGTATTTTTTTGTAAATGAGGCTAAGGGTGAGTTCCGGAGCATACATGAGAACGAGGATTTGAGGGTATGTTTAGAATATTATTTGTAGCAAAGGTGACCAAGAAAATTTTTGACGTAAACTACATTTCATTTTTGGTAAATTTTTAAAATGAAGGGTTGGATAAGGGTGTGTTCCGGACCCTACATAAGGACGAGAATTTGAGGGTATGTTTAGGACATTATTCTTAGCATATGTAACTAAGAAAATTTTGGGCGTAAGCCAGATTTCATTTTTGGTATTTTTTTGTAAATGAGGGGTTGGCTAAGGGTGAGTTCCGGAGCATATATGAGAGCGAGGATTTGAGGGTATGTTTAGAATATTATTTGTAGCAAAGGTGACCAAGAAAATTTTTGACGTAAACTACATTTCATTTTTGGTAAATTTTTAAAATGAAGGGTTGTATAAGGGTGTGTTCCGGACCCTACATAAGGACGAGGATTTGAGGGTATGTTTAGGACATTATTCTTAGCAAATGTAACTAAGAAAATTTTGGGCGTAAGCCAGATTTCATTTTTGGTATTTTTTTGTAAATGGGGGGTTGGCTAAGGGTGAGTTCCGGAGCATACATGAGAACGAGGATTTGAGGGTATGTTTAGAATATTATTTGTAGCAAAGGCGACCAAGAAAATTTTTGGCGTAAACTACATTTCATTTTTGGTAAATTTTTAAAATGAAGGGTTGGATGAGGGTGTGTTCCGGACCCTACATAAGGACGAGGATTTGAGGGTATGTTTAGGACATTATTTTTAGCAAATGTAACTAAGAAAATTTTGGGCGTAAGCCAGATTTAATTTTTGGTAATTTTTTTTAAATGAGGGGTTGGCTAAGGGTGAGTTCCGGAGCATACATGAGAACGAGGATTTGAGGGTATGTTTAGAATATTATTTGTAGCAAAGGTGACCAAGAACATTTTTGGCGTAAGCTGGATTTCATTTTTGGTAAATTTTTAAAATGAAGGGTTGTATAAGGGTGTGTTCCGGACGCTACATAAAGACGAGGATTTGAGGGTATGTTTAGGACATTATTCTTAGCAAATGTAACTAAGAGAATTTTGGGAGCAAGCCAGATTTCATTTTTGGTAAATTTTTAAAATGAGGAGTTGGTAAGGGTGTATTCCGGACCCTACATAAGGACGAGGATTTGAGGGTATGTTTAGCACATTATTTTTAGCAAATGTAACTAAGAAAATTTTGGGCGCAAGCCAGATTTCATTTTTGGTAATTTTTTTTAAATGAGGGGTTGGCTAAGGGTGAGTTCCGGAGCATACACGAGAACGGGAATTTGAGGGTATGTTTAGAATATTATTTGTAGCAAAGGTGACCAAGAAAATTTTTGGCGTAAGCTACATTTAATTGTTGGTAAATTTTTAAAATGAAGGGTTGGATAAGGGTGTGTTCCGGACCCTACATAAGAACGGCGATTTGAGGGTATGTTTAGGACATTATTCTTAGCAAATGTAACTAAGAGAATTTTGGACGTAAGCCGGATTTCATTTTTGGTAAATTTTTAAAATGAAGGGTTAAATAAGGGTGTGTTCCGGACCCTACATAAGGACGAGAATTTGAGGGTATGTTTAGGACATTATTCTTAGCAAATGTAACTAAGAAAATTTTGGGCGTAAGCCAGATTTCATTTTAGGTAAATTTTTAAAATGAAGGGTTGGATAAGGGTGTGTTCCGGACCCTACATAAGGTCGAGGATTTGAGGGTCTGTTTAAGACATTATTCTTAGCAAATCCAACTAAGAAAATTTTGGGCGTAAGCCAGATTTCATTTTTGGTATTTTTTTGTAAATGAGGAGTTGGCTAAGGGTGAGTTCCGGAGCATATATGAGAGCAAGGATTTGAGGGTATGTTTAGAATATTATTTGTAGCAAAGGTGACCAAGAAAATTTTTGACGTAAACTACATTTCATTTTTGGTAAATTTTTAAAATGAAGGGTTGTATAAGGGTGTGTTCCGGACCCTACATAAGGACGAGGACTTGAGGGTATGTTTAGGACATTATTCTTAGCAAATGTAACTAAGAAAATTTTGGGCGTAAGCCAGATTTCATTTTTGGTATTTTTTTGTAAATGAGGGGTTGGCTAAGGGTGAGTTCCGGAGCATACATGAGAACGAGGATTTGAGGGTATGTTTAGAATATTATTTGTAGCAAAGGCGACCAAGAAAATTTTTGGCGTAAACTACATTTCATTTTTGGTAAATTTTTAAAATGAAGGGTTGGATAAGGGTGTGTTCCGGACCCTACATAAGGACGAGCATTTGAGGGTATGTTTAGAACATTATTCTTAGCAAATGTAACTAAGAAAATTTTGGGCGTAAGCCAGATTTCATTTTTGGTATTTTTTTTTTAAATGAAGGGTTGGCTAAGGGTGAGTTCCGGACCTTACATGAGAACGAGGATTTGAGGGTATGTTCAGGACATTATTCTTAGCCAATATGGCGAGGAAAATTTTAGGCGTGAGCCAGATTTAATTTTTGGTATTTTTTTTAAATCAGGGGATGGTTAAGGGTGAGTTGGAGACCTTGGATGCGAAGGAGACTTAGAAAGAGTATTTTAAATATTGTTGCCAGCAAGCGTGTCTAGAAAAATCTAACAATTAAGTCGGCTTTTAGTTTTTATTAATTTTTCCTTTTCAAATAAAATTCGTTCAATTGAACGTTCGAAACTTCAGGTACATAATCTTTCGGATCATTGAAGCATCAAAATTCAATTACATTGTTCATAGACTTGTTGCAATGTCGGGTTCGGAAAGTCGTAAGTAAACAAGATGTTAAATAGATAAGAGGAATATGATGGACATTCAAAAAGAGGCAATTCGCAGTAAAATTCGCACCTGCCCCGGTAGAGAGAAAAAATGAATAAAAATGTAGCAGATCAAGCGGATCCTAATTTGCATAAAAATGCATAAACCATTTCGAAAAAAAGGAAAATGACTTTGTCAAAAATTAATACCAAATTTATTCTTATCGATAAGTCAACACTTCATTTTAAACAATGCATCTTAAAATACGTACGAAGGTCAAGCGAGGAAAATGAAAACTTTTTTAGTTGACTTTTTCACTGATCTAGTTGAATGAAGGGTAAGTTGAAAATATAAATACTCTAAGACCCGATGTACGAGACTTTTGATCAGCAAGTCTGAATCAATTAGCAGCCAACATCCATAAACATAAACACACCACATATAGCACCATAAATCCAAAGCTAAGCCATCCGGAATGGGGTTACACATTTGGAAAAATGCAGACAAACATCCATACCCACCAGTATTGTCAGTACCGGGGCTCGAACCTAGAACACGAAAACAGTTGGCCAGCGTACTCGCCACACAATACGCCTTAACCGACTCAGCTACCGAGCTGTGCTGTATATCACTTAATTATAATTATTATTCATATAGCAAGGTACGGTGGTTTCCTGACCGGCAGTATGCTCGAATAAAAACATATTGACATTTTCACAAGAACAAATCGCAAATGTGCTAGAAAAATTGGAAGAGGTTGAAAATTTTGGTACGACATTGACGATGAAATAGTTCTACAAACACCAAAATACAAACATTACATTAGACTATAGAATTCGATGCGAGTTTCGACAACCATGTTGGCATCTGGATACGATTAAAACTAAAACAAAACTTTGAAAAAAAGTTTTTCAATTATTTCCTACAATTTATATATTTACTTTAAATTCAGATATAAAATCGACAATCGACAATGAACAACAAACATTATAGTAATCAGAAATAGTGAAATTTTATATAAGCAGTAAAGATACCTCTTACCATTGCTTCCACCACAAAATGGATGGTCTTTATTTCTTGTAATAAGTTTCCCTGCGAATGAACAGAGATTGGAAAAAGATAAGTTTTTAATTAAGGATACAGCTAAGAACAATGGACACTTTGTAAGTTTATTTTATAAAACAATTAGGATACTTAAAGGAAATCTTCTTCAACCTTTCAAACCATACAGAACAATTCAAAATTTGTATCAGTTCCAGTGGTTTAAGTAGATTTTTTACTTAAATATGTCGGACAAACGAAACATCTGACTATAACTAGATTCAAGGAGCATATAGATCCTCACAAATATGAAAGAACTAGAAAGTTGCCCAGCATGTCTTTGACAACAATTATATGACATATTAATAACTTAACTTTGATTAGAAACAACATATAATAGACTGCTAGATAATTCAGATTCAAATTCCTCAGACATTGCCACGTGCCGCAGCTGAAACTCACATTCAGGAGAGGAGAGCGACTAGCCGTGTTGTCTAGCATATAACCGCGGTCTAGCCCACTTCTACCGTCTGGGCAACACGTGAAAAACGCTACTACATATCCATGCCCTAGTCAGGATTCGAACCCGGGATCCCGTGGTGGCAAGTATAACATCATAAGCACTGCGCCACACTGAGTCGGGAGTATAAAAGTATACTTATGAAAAGTGGATTATAGTGTAACCTATAGATACCGGGTGCCAACGAAATCATTGGACAAGCCATAGTTCCCAGAGTTTTCAAGATATAGGTCTTAAATTTGGCAGGGGTAATATATACCAAAAACGGCATAATTTGACAATTTGACTTGAATTCCGGAGACGCTATTTTAAGTACGAGTGCGTAGTTTTAAAAATTTTTTGAGACTACTCGATTTTTTTATGGCTATTTTTATTTTTGCATCTAAAGTATAGTGAATGCACTCAAATCAATCAAATGGACCAAAACAATAAGAGAAAAATGTAAACGTGAGATTTTTCGAATTGGTTTAGTAGCTACGACAAACCAAAATTTCCGAAATCACTAATTTGTGATTATGTCAACTTTTTCAAATGGCAATATATTTCCAGTAGTTAAATACTAATTTTCACGACAAATGTATTCCTTCAAATCGATAATCGGTTTGATATTAACCCAAATACATAAATTCTTTGATGGATAATAATTAAAATATCGAGAAAATACTCTTATCAAGTAAGTGTGCCGTGGAAATTGAATAAAACTAGATTCAAAGCATTCATTTTGTCAATAAAACAAATCCGATGTCAAATTTCAATTTAAATTTTACGTCACATGATCGCTCTGTCACATGATCGCTCCGTCACATGATCGCTTTCACCCCCTCCTCCTGCACCTACTGACAAATAGACAGCAAAAAAATGAAGTGAGATACATATCTGCTGTCGTAGTCAATTCAATTCAAAAAGATTCATTAACAGTTAGTAATTACAATGACGCGCCTAGTCAAATTCCGGTTCAGAGCCGACAGTGCAACCACGGCGTGCAGCGTCGCGGTGAATACACGGTTGGGTGGAGTGGATCTGATTTGGCTATAACGACAGGTGTTGGTTTAGGTTAGAACTCCTGCTTAAAGGAACTAAAGCTTAAATCTAACAATCTGGTTTAATAGAACTTAAAAAACTTAAAATTACACTAATTGGTTTTTATGCTGTCGTATGATGGACTATTAAGGACCTGTACTTTGATTTACATTTGAAATGTGTGGTTTAATTACCTTTAGATAGACTATAAGTTCCTGAAACCATTTGGATATGCATGTAGCTTATATGTATTAACACTTATGTACTTGACTATATCTTCTACTCTTAATTTATGCATGGTTGCAGTAATGTGGAGTGCTCCGCGTATTATAGTTAGATGGCATTAAATTTAACTGATTAATATACGCTCGCTTTTCAACACAGTAAAATATGAGATTTACCTTAAATTATTTCATTATCAATGCCTATTCTCGTTCTGTCAGCCGTGCTTTGTTTTGTGAGAAAATTCCATCTACTTTGTTGGATGTGTAATCCCGCAGTATAAGGTGTTTTTATTCTGTAATACCTCCGGCACCGTACCGTGGATTTATCTGGATTTAGACGGTTTTCCTGCTGAGATTCACAATCGTACGTGATACTTAACTCAACGCGGTGATATATTTAATACAACACGCTGGTGGGCTTTGCTCACAAATTATGCGATTTTAAATATGGGGAGTTTTTTTATATTCAACAAGTATAATAAGATTAAATTCAGTAAATAAAAAATTCATGTGAAGTTATAATATAATAGTAATAATTTCTAATTATTGCAGCTATTGGATGTAATAAGGCATACTGTATCTGAAGAAAATTTTTGAATAATCATAGAAAAAAATTACAGAAATCCGTTTCATCATCATAACACGCTGAATTAAAATACTAAAAAAAACCGCTGCCCAAGGAATCACTACTTCCACATCCAGATTTTCTGTCCAAGTCACTCACAACGAAAACATTTTGTATGTGGAGGAACTTTAATAATATAATATTTGAAATCCTCTACCCCAAAAACCCATAAAACGATACCCCACATCGGTAATGGCAATGGGGTGGGGGTGGTGATAGGGGGTGGCAGTGGGGGTGGATGAAGTAAAAAAAATATTTTGAGGTTTCTGGTTCTTGTACACACACTAAATCACAAATTTTTTTCATCCCCTTTAATAATGAGGTGGGGGTGGTAATGGGGGTGGCTAATGCCAAAATTTTTTTTTGAGACCTTAGCTTCTCTTGTATATACTAAATACCAATTTTATGGATTCTTACCTACTTGATTTACCTATTTACCCCAAATTTACCCCCATTTACCCCCCAACCCTTCGACGGAACAAGATGAAAATATAATCTAGTTCTAGATCTCGTTAAAGTACATATGTGTACCAAAGGGTCTAGCCGTACTTCCATGGCGAAACTGCCCCCGATAGGAACCTATATCGTAACCTGTGTTATATTGTAGAGGGCGCTAATAGTAGTTGATCGAGTAGATATTAGCTCTATATCTTAGTAATTGAGGAGCTATTTGAAAAAAAGTGTCCGGAGATGACTTTTTTTCAAAGCGATATATCTTAGTTAATTTTAAAGCTAGGAAAATAAAACTAAATGGCAGTGTTATGGTACACTTTGCAGTTTATTTTATAGCATTTCCTATGGGCCAAGCCTAAATAAAAGTATTTAAAAAATGCAAAGAAAAATGTTGTCAATCAGATCTAGTTGAATTACCACTTTGAAAAAAATACATAATAATTGTCTATGTCTTGCCTAACAGCATGCCAAGTTTCATTAAAATCCAAGAGGTGCAACATGTCGAAAAAAATTTGAAAGTAAGTGGACCGCCACCTTACGACCACTATGTTGACGCTTTTAATTTGCATTACATTTCAATAATCTTTGGAAAAGTTGCGTTTTGACAGCTCATAAAAAATATATCAACGGTTGGTGGTGTCAACTAACCTATTACAATGTTTTTTTGATCGACTTTTATAGTGACTGTAGTCGGTCTCAGTTAAGAATGCAGTTGTTTTCGTTATGAGCGAAGCACATTTTACACAGAATATGGGAATTCCCAAGTAAGTGGAATCCCCCATGGCCGACTCAAGCCAGTTGGTACATAAAATAAAAATTAACGGTTTAAATTGGCTTTTGTTTGGCATTTGGCTCTTTTATAAATACATTGAAATTATTTAATTCATATTCCAGCATATTTTGTTTAGATTGATGAAAGCTCATTATAGATGTAAATCCTCTAAAAATGTCAAGTGTTATAAGAAATACTTGCAACAATATTTGCTTGTGCTCGATATCAGGCGAGCTGTTCTTGTCTCTGCCGTTCTGAACTGAATCTTTGATCTCTCTCGCGCAGCGCACATCGCACATCGAAGTTTATTTTATTGTTTTATGATATTTATGAATATTAATACAAAAGATATTGTACTAATTGTTCATATATTGTTCGGCTATTTCCTTCCATTTTTATTAAGATCAGACTGCTCTAGTTATATTTATCTCTTTTGTTACAAATAAGGATTCACAAACACGGTATCGCCTGTGCTAAACGCTGTGCGATGTGCGAAGCTCAAGTTGTTGATTTCATCACTCTCATTTAAGAGCATGGTTCTATTTTGTGCGATGTGCGAGGGGCGTCGATATGGCCACTCTCATTTAAAATAATGGTTTATTTAATTTCAGTGTGCGATGTGCGAAGTGCGGTGCTATGTGCGTTGTGCGGTGCACCGACGTGACGACGTGGTCATGCACTTACACGGAGGTTATGATATTTGTGTACACTTTTTAGGCAGATATATGAGAGAGATCAAAGATACAGTTCAGAACGGCAGAGACAAGAACAGCTCGCCTGATATCGAGCACAAGCAAGTAGTAGGTTTACCCATTTCTTACAACACTGACATTTTTAGAGGATTTACATCTATAATGAGCTTTTATCACTCTAAATAAAATATGTTGCAATATGAATTAAATAATTTCAATTTCAATGTATAAAAGAAAAGTGTCAAATAAAAGCCAATTTAAACCGTTAATTTTTATTTTATGTGCCAACTGGCTTGAGTCAGCCATGGGGGGATTCCACTTACTTGGGAATGTCCATGTCCTGTGTAAATTGTGCTCCGCTCATAACGTAAACGACCGCATTCTTAACTGAGACCGACTGTAGTCACTATAAAAGTAGATCCAAAAAACATTGTAATATTCTAGTTGACACCACCAACCATTGATATACTTTTTATGAGCTGTCAAAACGCAACTTTTCCAAAGATTAATGAAATGTAATGCAAATTAGAAGCGTCAACTTAGTGGTCGTTTAAGGTGGTCCACTTACTTAAAAATTTTTTTCGACATGTTGCACCTCTTGGATTTTAATGAAACTTGGCATGCTGTTAGGCAAGACATAGACAATTATTATATATTTTTTTCAAAGTGGTAATTCAATTAGATCTGATAGAAATCGATTGACAAAATTTGTCTTTGCATTTTTTAAATACTTTTATTTAGGCTTGGCCCATAGGAAATGCTATAAAATAAACTGTAAAGTGTACCATAACACTGCCATTTAGTTTTATTTCTCTAGCTTTAAAATTAACTAAGATATATCGCTTTGAAAAATAGTCGTCTCCGGACACTTTTTTTCAAATAGCTCATCAGTTAACTAAGATATAGAGCTAATATCTACTCTATCAACTACTATTAGCGCCCTCTATTATATAACATAGGTTACGATATAGGTTCCTATCGGGGGCAGTTTCGCCATGGAAGTACGGCTAGACCCTTTCAAGTCAATATCTCAAACGGTTCCAGAGTAAACGTGCGCACAAAAAAAAGTTACAGACCAACAGACAGACAGAAATTTTTTTTTCGCTCAAACTTAAAATCACGACATTTCATGACATTCTAAGCCTATTTGAACAATAAAAATTTTTTTAAATTTTTTTGTCGTTACTATACTTCCACCGGATGTGGAAGTAATACCCAATAAAGAAGTCTATGTCTAGACAGTGCTTTCGAAAAGTAGTGCGACAAAGTGTACGATTTTTTTTTTTTTGGAAAATCTCTTAAACGTGTCAAAAGGTTCATAATGAATGCCACGTTTTATTAATTAATTTTTTTTTTGCAAGTTTGCACGATGCTATGTTAGTGGAGTCAATAGAGATTTTCACTTAGGAAAAATTCCGGGAAGCGGTAACTTTTGAGAATACATCTCTGAACATGTCAGGGACAACATACCAAAAGTTACCAACAATAGTCCTTGAGCGTAATTTGTTATTAAACAAATTAGTTGCAAAATAGCAGTCTTTGTCAAATATATCTTAAAATGATTTTACTTCCACATCCAGTGGAAGTATAGTAACGACAAAAAAATTAAAAAAAATTTTTATTGTTCAAATAGGCTTAGAATGTCACGAAACGTCGAGATTTTAAGTTTGAGTGAAAAAAAATTTTCTGTCTGTCGGTCTGTCTAACTTTTTTTGTGCGCACGTTTACTCTGGAACCGTTTGAGATATTGACTTGAAATTGGGTACACATATGTACTTTAATGAGATCTAGAACTAGATTATATTTTCATCTTGTTCCGTCGAAGTGGGGTATCGTTTTATGGGCTTTTGGGATAGAGGATTTCAAATATTATATTATTAAAGTTCCATAAACAATTATTTCCACATACAAAATTTTTTTGTTGCGATACAAAATCTGGATGTGGAAGTAGTGATTCCTTGGGCAGCGGTTTTTTTCTTTCGAAAAGTAATTGCGCCATTCGGAAGTACGGGAAATTTCACATAAAAAATGTATATGAAGTTTTTTTGTACGATCAAAAATGTAGGCTCCAGAATTTTTTGTTTAACGCACGAAAATGGAACGCGGAGAAATGTAAGTACGGCAAGCGAAGCGCGCGCGGCCTCGGGCGCGTTACACTAAATTTGTTGTAACTTTTGAACTAATTAATGAAATTGACCTCACAAAAGCTTAAATGAAAGAAGAAACATGTAGCTATTGGATCATTATATTTTCAAATATAAAAATTAATGTATATAGGAATAGTACATATATGAAGTCGGAACATAAAGATATTTGCGGTGAAATAGGTAAAAGCTCTACCATTTCTAAAAATTTAAAGATAAAAACTTGGGTCTTTCACATTTTACTCTTGAAGTAATGTATAAAAAGATCCGATGTGTGAAAAAAATATCAAAAATTTATTTTTGAAGATGTACACATGTACACTTCCAAAATTTCAAAATTTTGAGAAAATGATAAAATTTGATATATATAACTAATTTTAACCACCTATTTCTCCGGTTTAAAAATGTGTTTTAACCGCCTTCCATGTCACCTTAATGACCCTTGAGTCTAGTAGATCTAGATTTGTCTAGAGTAGTAGAGTAAAGGAGACGGGGCCCTACAGTTTATAGTGGAATCCGAAACACTTCTTGGGGAAAATTTCCAATGAAAAATTTTTTCGCTATGTGGGGCTCGAACCCACTTCGCTAGATACGCTCAGAGTGCAAGCTCTTGAAAAGATGGCGCTCTGATTAAATTTTTTGCTTATATATATTGGCGATATCGAAATTATGTTTATATGAAAAATGAAGCATATAAAATTCTCTACAATAAATGTTGTATGCACTTTTTTCGTATCTCTTATCATACTCTTTGGAAATACGAGAGCAAAGAATATATTGCATTTCATCGACACATTTCAAAAATTGTAAATATCGCTAGTAGAGAAAAAATTATGATATCACTGTGTTAGTAATAGAATTCGCAACAACTTTCAAATTGTCCGCTATGGGTCCATCTTTCTGTCAGCCTTTTCGTCTGTCTGTCTGCCCCTTCGTCCGTGACGTGTCTTTTAAGCTAATTAACTTAAGAGAAAAAAGTCCGGTTTTATTGAAATTTGGAGAATACATTAGTGTTAGCTAGAGGAAAAACCCCAGCATTTTTTAACAAAATCGATCACTAAATATGTATAAAGATTATGAAACATTTTATGAAAAAACTACATCAAAAAATATCATTAGTTCTATCTAAGATTAATTGGGTATCACTGAAGCTATGAAGGATAGTAAATGTAATAATTTAAAGTCAATTATTTACTAGCAAGTTTGACCTAGGTACGTTTTTACTACTGATTTTCATCATAGACATTCACTTAGTGAATGAAGCTAATCGCACTCTGATGGCATTCAAAATTAAATCTTATGATTTCCTCATGTTCTTTTTACTTTTATTTATTTTTATGGCGTTTAAATTAAATCTACTTATATAATGCTTAAATTGTAAAGATAAATAAAACGAATTATATAAAAAATTCATTTTCATAACGATTGGAACTTGCAGTGGCATCACCCGAAAACAGTTATTGTAAACAGTTAGGTACTATTTTAATAGCAGACATTTTCTGTGGGTAATCTGTTTAATGCGTAACTCTCTAGTAGATGTACACACTACTTAAGTTTAATTGAAAGTTTCACTGTCTACATCTACCTAGTTCAGTGACCCTAATTTGCTAATTTCCTCTTTAAGTAGTTTAAATGCATTATTAGATGAAGATGATTCTAAGTGCTTTGTTAATGGTAAAACTTTGTACATTTTGGAAACGAATGATTACCTGTTAACCTTTTTGGTCCATTTTTAAGTTTTTAGTATTTCACAGATTACTATTTTTAATTAATATAATTATATGCAATAGTTCAACAGAAAATTCCATAAACAATTTCTACAAATTTTTCGTTGTGAGAGACTTGGGTAGCAAATGTGGATGTGGAAGAAGTGATTCCTTGGGAAGCGGTTTTTAATAAGCATGTCTTATACAGACTCTGTCATAAAACTAACAGTAATTTCCAGATGATGCCAACATAGTTGGCGAAACAAGTCTATTCTTAGTATTCAAGTGTAATATTCAAATGTATTGGTGTTTGTGGAAACTACTTCAGAGGGTTAATGGTCTCGGAGTGTACCGAAGAAAGAATTTAATGGTCGTTTTACCTCTCTCCAAAACCAGTTGAACAGTGGTTAAACGTGAAAAATGTGTTTGTAGATTTGGGAAAATTGACAAGTAAAAGCGTGCTCAGTGTATTGAAAAAGAGTATATATATACTGCCACGATAAGCTAATAATTTAATTAAGGAAAAGATCACGTCTAACCTAAAAAAATCTAGGCATATATCAAAACTCTTAGTTACTAATTAATACTAAGGAAGGAAGGTTGACAAGTCGATATAATATACACCGAATTATAAAAAGCTTTCAGCAGAGTTTGTCATTATTAATTTCTTAAAAAAACCGCTGCCCAAGGAATCACTACTTATATATCCAGATTTTCTATCCAAGTCTCCCATAACGAACGCTATTTCATCATGAAATTTGCAAAAAAGGTCCGAAGACAAAAGGGCTCGCTCCCTAAAATTTTGTTTGAACTTAATTCTTAAATATTTTCAACAAAATGAATTTTGTTTTTTCAAACTATGACCAACTAAGAACACGTTTAAAGAGAAGTCATAATTAAGATGAAGTAGTATAGCAAACGACCTGCATTGCCAGTCATGCCTGATTAAATGTCATCATGAACAAGATGAAATTGTCGCAAGCAGATAAACCTGATCGTAATGTCAAAATAAATTGGTAGGATAAAATAGTCATGAGGTACGTAAAGTTGATACAGAATTTGTCATACGGCTTTTTGGCAATTCTGTTCAATTCGTGTACATTAAATTATGGCCGAGTATTCTTTGAAATGGTATAAATATTGAGTGATTGTTTGAAAGTAGCAATATTATCTAAGAAACATGTAAAATAATGACTGCAATAGCTCCGACGCCACCGACCGGGAATATTTCATGTTTGTAAGCCCTAAATTGGGAGAGCAACAGACACAGATATTTTTAATGAAAAACTTATTGGACTTAGAGACGCAGTGGTGGGAAATAAAGGATTATTGATCATTGAGAAATGCAAAAAATTTTTGGAAATATAAAATATTGCCATTTTTGAAAGACAAAATTTATGCAGAACTTTCTAAGCAGAGGACAGAAACTTTTAAGATTGTAGATGATTAAAACTCCAGTACCCTAGTTTTACTTTTAGAAGACATCTTTGCACAGTTGCCGACCATTTTTTATTTGCGTGTCCTGTTGAAGAACTATTTTCTACTCGATAAAATTGCTTTGACTCCTATTTGTACCTGCCCAACCACAGATTGACTCGATAATACTATTTAATAATATCATGGATTTACTCCATATTAATATAAATATTGCAATAATAATCACTTCAATTGCATTTATAGCCGTGTATCAAAACATCTTATCTGCGCATTAGTGCCATATAATACACTCTCAAAATATATAACTTTTTATATTGATATTTTGTGATATTTTTATCACGCGATTTCATTATAGGTATTAAATGTAATTAATTATCTTACCACAAATAATGATAAAACCAAATCATGAAGCTTTTCAACAAAAATAGTGAACCCACTAAGATTTCTGAAGTTTACTCATTATAGCACCATGTCGAAAACAAACCGAAGAACCACTCAATAAGAATAAGATGCAGTTGATAATTATAACAAGACTTCTAACAGGGCACGTTCCTGTCAAGAAGCACCAGCACATAATCGGAAAATTCAACGGCGATCTGGAATGCAGATTATGCAGATGATAACCATAAACGATGGATCATATTATATTCAAATGCGAGGCATTGGCCCGCAGCAGATATAACATCTACGAGCAAACACAGACAGACTCGGAAATCATTGATGCTCACCCAGTTTCAGACCTGTATCACCTAATCAGTAGCACAGGGGCACTAAAATAGCTAGAATGAACCACAACAGAGAGAACACAATAAGCCCAGAGTACTGCAGTGCCCTCGGAGTTCTTTAAAAGACGAGTTCTGAGTAAATAAAAAAAAGGACAAAGGTCACTATTACGAAGCTGACCTTATTGCGATATAAAAATAAATGGGTTAATGTAAATCGTTGACGATAAACAAAGGTAAGTAGAATTTGCGTTGATGCCAAGGTGACAACATCGCATCGCTTCGGCCGCGCGCCCGATCGTAAAATACCATCTGATATTACTTAACAATATTAATAATAAATTGAATTTATTAAGGCGGGGGTCAGCCAAAGGCTGCTTAGGCCCAACCTGTAAAAATTACAGAGTTGAAAATAATACCTTTACTCTTAAAATAACTAATAAATAATAAGTTTCAGATTGGCCAGCTCTGATAACACGGTGCCACAAACAAAACTGTATATAACTATATACTATAATAGTAGATTGTGTGAGTCGAAAAAAGACCCGAAAAACCCGACTATTGTCTGATGCAACCAAAGTAGTTCTCCCCTCCGTTTTCGAGGATGCTGAACACCGAGGTGGTGGCAGAATTTCTCACCCACCAAACGGCCAAAAACCACCAGTTGAAAATAATATATTTACTCTTAAAATAACTAATAACTTCTCTGTGTAATATCTTTAAAATAACTTTTTTCTTGTATTATGCTTATAAATACTTTTGAAGTTCCAGATTGGCCAGCTCTGATAACACGGTGCCACAAACAAACCTGCGTATAAACTATGTACTATAATAGTAGATTGTGTGAGTCGGAAAAAGATCCGAAAAACCCGACTATTGTCTGATGCAACCAAAGTAGTTATCCCCCCGTTTTCGAGGATGCTGAACACCGAGGTGGTGGCAGAATTTCTTGTAGGGATGACCAACCCCCGCAAATAGCCAAAAACCACCCACAAACGCATTGATCATGTTTCACGGAATCTAACTTATTGATCTCCCGTTTCGAGCATGTCAATTATGGGAAGGACCCTGGGATGCATACCTAACACCGGCCCATCCCCTCAACGACCAATAACCACCCTCCAAATGGGTGAGAGAGAGCTCTCATCATACCACTAGACAAAAAGGTTTCCCTCCAATTTTCGAGCATGCCGAATACGGAGAGGACCACGAATCGAATGCTTGACACCCGTTCACCCCCTCAAGGGAAAAATACCCCTTCGCATTTTCATAATGAGAAAGTAGAAAAATAAATAAATAAATTTATTCTCATTTTTTTTCTCATCCTTTGGAGAGTTGTTATTGGCCATTGTTCAGCATCCTCGAAAACGAGGGATCACCAAGTAAGAGTCCCTCAAACAATTATAATACGCGTTAATCCCGTTTGGGATGGTTTTTGGTCGTTTGAGGGAGTGGGACACCTCAACGAGAAATTCTGCCACCACCACGGTATTCAGCATCCTCGAAAGCGGGGTGGAGAACTAATCTGGTTGCATCAGACAATAGTCGGGTTTTTGTCCGACTCACACAATCCACTAATTGGCATACTAACATAAATATTTTGGCTGTTTGCATTAACGATTTTCACCTTTAGAAACAATTTTAGGTTATTTTAGGTACTGATTTTTATTACTGTGTATTTATTTTATACTGTCCTTTGTATGTTTTTAAATAGTTTTTAAATTACCCCCCTTAAGCTCGTTGACTTATTCAAACATTATTTATATATGAACAGCACGAATAGAAATCGATTCTATTCTATTTTGCAAAAGAAATAACTGATAATTGGATTTGGTTGACACCTCTATTAAGGCAAACACAAAAAAGAAATAAGAATAATAAATTGATGAATCCTCAAAGATCCCCTATTACTAATTTCAAAATTATGGAAATAAAAGTTGATTTTTATCTATATTTAATATCTTGTAATGTAAATTTTGTAGTAACATCGAAATTTTACCTGCTTACAGCTTTTGGGACTCGTTTTGGGAGGATGAGTTGCGAATGCCATCTTACCTGTAACAAAAAATATGACTTTATTAAATCTCTTTTTCATTACGTATTAATAATAGTATAATATATTGTAGAGACTACATTGAGTAGTATTACATAATAATTCGTTGGGAAATATTTCTATACTTTCAAAAATATTGGTTTATTTATTATTTGTCAATATTTATAGAATTTACTTCGCTATAATCACGTACTTTAGGTACATAATTTTCTTTGAGAAAATGATTTTCATTCTCATTTTTATTTCAAGTATACCTTGAAATATTTTTGGATTATCGTGTTAAATGCACTGTAGAGTAAATAAAAGTTCAGTCATTCTAGGATGGAGAACTGGGCAATAAAATATAAGTAAGACAAGAACTACCCCCTTATTCATTTCAACTCATAAATTAGGGACGTGGTACAAGCAGATTAACGTTATCTCTTGTAAGTGAAAGCATATCGTGTTTTACTGTTTTATTGCCCACTTCGCCATCCAAAAACAACTGGATTTTAGATTGGTGTATGCTGTATGTATGCTGATTAATCGCTGTTAGTTCCTTTTATGTATTTATTCTATAATTTTTATTTGCCTTCTTATTATTGTCTTGCCAGATGTTTTGTATTTCATGAAAATTATTCTAGTTGGTCTCCGCTTGCTCTGGAGCTTTTGCCATGGGCTCTTTGGTGACATCAGCCCAATGTTTTAGAGAATGTCCCTCTTCGCCTCTTACCATCTGGTTTTCCCTGAAGTATCAACCGCTCTATATTGTCCTCCCTCCGGTTGATGTGGCAAAAAAATGAGAGGATTTGAGAAAATACTATGCTTGAGAGTCGATTTTGGGGACGTATTATCGGAGATTCGAGATATTAGTGCGATGGGCAGTCCAGGGAATTCGTAACAAACTCTTCAGACTGACATCTTGAAAGCATCAATACGCCGTCTGTCTGCTTCTCTAACGGTCAATGTCTCCTCAGAAGCGTAGAGAAAGGTTGAGAAAACTAGGGCGTTAGCAAGACTGATCTCCTGATATTTTTGTCACGCCCAATTCTGGTTGGTTTTGCCATTTGTATTCTTCTTCGAATCTCATTATTTGTCTATCGTTAATGTTTTAAATCATTTAACATTAGTTTCCTGTGTTTTCACCGCATCAAGCAGTATCATTCTTTAATTGTTGTCAGTATCTGGAATAGTTTATCTGTTATAATTTTGGCAAATAAAAACTTAAGCAATTGGACAATTATTACTATTCTTTATTATAAACTCACGGTGTATTAAGAGTAGAGAATTCTCGAACGGTACCTACCTATATGAAAGGAACAAGTTATGAATGATGGACATGTTTTACGAAACATTGTTTAATCATTTCCATAGCCACAAATATTCCAACATATAAAATCACACTACCCTCTCGCAAAGTTGGGAAATTGCTATTTGTGCAACAAGTTAGGAAAACTGTATACGAAAAAAACACTTTTTCGCCGATTGACTACAAAATACTAATTTTGCTGACTAATGTAAATCAGCAGTGTCACTTTTAATGCCTAGACAGCAAAATGATTGGTCGTCAAGGCAATTAAATATTTGACATTTTAAAATATATTATTATTTACAATTGATGTTATTTCGGCATGTTATGAACCACTAGAGACCTCAAAACTGAATGTTATTGAAATATTATGCAAAAGCGCGAGTTAAATATGGGGGTGAAGGGGGTAAATCCACTGGTTCAAAATGTCAGTAAGCTCTCATACATGTATTTTGAGAGTCTCCCAAACAATTCTAGAGTAAAAACACCTTAAAATACCATTTGGTTAAAAAATATGCCATTTTGAAGAAAAGTGTCATTTTTGATGAGGTTGCCGAACGTATTTTTGCATATTTAAACTTCTAGTCACCATATGTCAGTAACTATTATTTTGTGTTTATATACGATACGTTGAAGTATTTGCACATGGATAGAATAAAAACGACTTTCGGTACGTCATATAAAGGAAATGACCGGAAGTCAAAAACGCCGCGGCAAAAATGTCAGTAAAAAGTATTTTTGCAATCTTTGGCTCATGAAAAAACATATTTTGGCACTTACTGAACAAACGACCTTGGGTGGGACCACGTGAAATTTCAAACTTCGTTTGTCGAAAAACGTCGCGACCCCGACCTTACATGTATTCTAAATACCTGTTCGTCTCCTTCTCCTGCAGCGTTTTAATAGGGTTACTGGCACAACGAGAGAGTTTCCATTTTTTGACGCCGTGGTACGGTCTATATGTTTTACACGCGCCCGACTGCAACTACCACTGGCTATATTTAGACGGAAAATATTTATACAGATTCAGCAAGTAAAGTTTTATAATATATCCTTATACAAACGAGTGCAAGAAGGAAAACCCAGAAAATAGGAAAAGAAAGATGTATATACTCCCAGAGCACGCTCCACACTTCGTAAAATCTTATTTTACTTCCACATCCAGTGGAAGTATAGTAACAATCAAATTTTTTTTTAAATTTTTATTGTTCAAATAGGCTTACAATGTCATGAAACGTCGAGATTTTAAGTTTGAGCAAAAAAAATTTCTGTCTGTCTGTCTGTAATTTTTTTTGTGTGCTTGATTATTCCGGAACCGTTTAAGATATTGATTTGAAATTTGGTACACGTATGTATTTTAACGAGATCTGGAACCAAATTTTATTTTCATTTTACTCCGTTGTAGCGTAAAATGGGTAAATGGCGGTAGATATGTAAATCAAGCAGGTAAGAATCCATAAAATTGGTATTTAGTATATACAAGAGAAGCTAATGTCTCAAAAATATTTTTGGCATTAGCCACCCCCATTATAAAAGGAGGTGAAAAAAGAAATTGTGATTTAGTGTGTGTACAAGAACCAAAGGCCTCAAAATATTTTTTTTACTTCATCCATCCCCACTACCACCCACCTATCACTACCACCCCACTACCGATGTGGGATATCGTTTTATGGGTTTTTGGGGTAGATGATTTGAAATAGTATATTATTAAACTTCCATAAATAATTATTTCCACATACAAAATGTTTTCATTGTGAGAGACTTGGGTAGCAAATCTGCATGTGGGTAGTGATTCCTTGGGCAGCGGTTTTATCACCTTGTAGTGTAACAATGCAGGACATCGGTACCTATCGCTTCTATCCACATAATGCAGGAGTATATCCATTTTTCTTTTCCTAATTTCTCTGTTTTCTTTCTTGCACTCGTTTATCTCAGGATACATTATATAAAACTACGTTTGCCGATTCTGAATGCATAGAAAAGTTGTGTGATGGTTATATCATATTTTTTTTTATATAAAAAAAGATGTTTTTATTGGAGTTTCCGCCTTTCTACGTCTGAGACGAATTAGAATAAAATTTCATTTTTCATTTAAATATGGTGTAACACTGCCTAAAGTAAGGACAAGTGAATTTTGGGCATTTGACTAAATTGGAAAGGAGTACCTACGAAGTTGGAATACAAGAAGCAGAATACTTTTCAAATTCCATTAAGTAAGCATTTGAACATATTTAGGGTACATTAATGAATGTGTGAGTCTACAAAATTAGCTGGGTTCGACTTTCACGTTAGAAAATCATATTACTATTAAAAAATCATTATTAAAATGATAATTGATAATACAAGTTTAAAATATTAATAAACAATTAGTTGTAGTTACATAATACCTATTATATTATCGTAATACAGAGTAACAAACAATCTGTAAAGTGTTGTTAAAACAATGCTCCGATGAAAACATCTTTTTATGAAAATGAGATTTTATGGATCGTCGTAAAGTGTGAAATTAATTCTTTTGTCTTTTACCGTTCGTTATCCGCAAAAATTAAAACAAGTTTTGGTACTACTTCAATTATTAAAAATATATGCAATAAAAGCATCTTAACAATAAGCAGAATCATAACATGGGATACATTTTCTATTTTATCGTTGAGACTTAACGGTTATATATACATATGCATAATCACTCTTAAACCGTATTTGTTCTGCTGTAATATAAGTAGAATGCGTTTCTTTTTGCCAATACGTTATTTTAAATTTAAATTAATACCTTGATTAAGGCGACTGATTGGTCGCCGTGTTGAGAAAAATACGGCTAATCGGATATATAATTACAGCAAATGCTATTAGACCATGTAAAACGCGGGGTTTGACGCTCGGAATGCCCCCTCATCGGGACCACTTGTATTTTATGTTTTTTGGGTCGCTGATCACGATAATCTGGGTCCCGCGGCTCTAAAAATAGTGCGTCACCCCTAAAAATGCCAAAAAACCTCCCCTTCTGGGGTGTTTTTCGCCGTAATGTGAATAATACGGTAAATTAATGTTATGAATGTGCTAATTGTAATGATATTTTGCCAGTTCAGTATGTTCATCTAAAATAAGGGCACATTTTCTGCTGAGAGGGGGTAAAACTAAATTGACGTAAAATGGAAAAATTATGGAATTTTTTTTTTCACTTTTTGATTTGAGTTTAGATGAATGGGGACTGTATAATGAAGAAATTTTTTTTCCTACCCTTCGGGGGTGAAAACTACCCCTATGTCACCTTTAAATTGAACTAACGCTTAGAAAATAAGTATAATGTATACTTTTTAGTTTGCTTGTAATTTCTGATAAAATTCCGTCGAAAAAAATACTAAAAAAATGTTTCACCCTTTTGAAGACTACCTACAAGCTTGCAGGGAATTGAAAGAGAAGGTAGAAATATTCTTGATATGAATTGAATATTAGCAGAATGGTATGAATCGGGAATCAATGCATCAACCGAAGATATATGAAGATGAGTTAATTGATTCTAGCGATAATGAAGACGAACTCATTTCCTCCCATAAGAGGTCAAGGCTGGAGAAAACTTAGTATATAAAGTTTATATTTTGATGAAAAAAATTGTTATTTTATTTATATTTTTTTATTAAAATATTGCAAACAATATAAAGTGTTCATTTATGAAGAATATTTCTACCTTCTCTTTCAATTCCCTGCAAGCTTGGGGGTAGTTTTCACCCCTAAAGTGAAAACATTTTTTAGTATTTTTTCCGATGGAAGTTTATCAGAAATTACAAGCAAACTAAAAAGTAACATCTTTACTTATTTTCTAAGCGTTAGTTCAATTTAAAGGCGATATAGGGGTAGTTTTCACCCCGGAAGGGTTGGGAAAAAATTTTCTTCATTGTAAAATCCCCATTTATCTAAACTCAAATCAAAAACCGCTGCCCAAAGAATCACTATTTCCACATCCAGATTTTCTATCCAAGTCATTCACAACGAAAAAATTTTGTATGTGGAAATAATTGTTTATGGAACTTTAATAATATAATATTTAAAATCCTCTATCCCAAAAACCAATAAAACGATACACCCTCCCACATCGATAGTTAGGTGGGGGTGGTGATGGGGAGTGGTAGTGGGGGTGGATGAAGTAAAAAAATATTTTGAGGTTTCTGGTTCTTGTACACACACTAAATCACATTTTTTTTTCATCCCCTTTAATAATGGGGTGGGGATAGTAATGGGGGTGACTAATGCCAAAACTTTTTTTGGGACCTTAGCTTCTCTTGTATATACTAAATACCAATTTTATGGACTCTTACCTGCTTGATTTACCTATTTTCCCCAAATTTACCCCAATTTACCCCCCAACCCTTCGACGGAACAAGATGAAAATATAATCTATTTCTAGATCTCGTTAAAGTACATATGTGTACCAAATTTCAAGTCAATATCTCAAACGGTTCCAGAGTAAACGTGCGCACAAAAAAAGTTACAGACAGACCGATAGACAGACAGACCGACGGACAAAAATTTTTTTTTTCGTTCAAACTTAAAATCTCGACGTTTCGTGACATTCTAAGCCTATTTGAACAATAAAAATTTTTAAAAATTTTTTTGTCGTTATTATACTTCCACTGGATGTGGAAGTAATTAAGAAAGAAAAAACCTTGTAAATTCCGGCAGTCCGGCGAGATTCTCAGTCCTCCTTGATACCTAGAGCACATCTCCCAGCGCTTCAGTGTCTCCGTGCGACATCTCCCCACAAGATTCCAATGAACAGCTACTACTCCAGCATAGGTGTCCCCGGATTAACATGAATAAATTTCATCACAGTGAGTAACAGGATGGACCGAGACCAATTAAACAAGCCAGCACGAGGCGCTTCCAAGAGGATCAACATAACCAATAATAAAAGCACGTGTTTTTTTCCGGAACATTACCAGAACAAATCACTGGATACAAACATTCCAAACACTCTGCAATGCACAACTCAAATAAGAATTCCATTATACAAATTCTAAATAAAAAGCTTACCTCCATAGAGAGCATTACCCAACAAAAAAACCGCCAACTTGAAGGTTCAGCTAAACACAGCTTTCTGAACACTCTGCACATTCACGGCAAGAGTAGTACGAGAGGACACGTTAGGACATCATCCACAAATCCATGAATATATCACTTTAGCTAAGATGCCACCAAAATTCCTCCAAAAGAAGAGCGTGTCCGCAAGGCCTCGCGGTTTTCGCAAGAAGGACGTCTTCCCGCATCGTTACTAACATAAAACTAGTTGCAAAAAAATTCCTATGCTACAATCTCGAAATTAATAACAAACTGGAACGCGCACTCAACTAGAGAAAGTGAAGCAGCAAAGGAAATTTGCGTGCACTATTCCATCGTTTTTACCTGCATACAGAGACGGTTAACGTTTCCTTCGACCAATCAGACGTTTCCTTCAACTATTTAGATCTTGTCAGGACAAGGACAGAATAGTGCACGGAAGTTTCTCTTTCTGCTTCAGTGGTTTCGTATACCTAAAGCATCGAGTGCGCGTTCCAGTTTGTTATTAATTTCGATGAACTTGGCAGAAATGTTGAGCATATTAAAAGTCTTGAACTCGCCATCTTGGAAAAATGGTGGTCTGATTAAGTCTTTTGCTTATATCTCGCTAACTATTAACGATATCGGAATAATATATAATATATAAAAAATATAGCTTATAAAATTCTATACAAAAAAATCGTTATATACATTTTTTCGTATATATTATAATACTCTAAAATCCGAAAATTGCATTTGATCAACACATTTTTTTTTAAACTATAAAAATCGCTCGTAGAGAAAAAAAATCATGTCATTGTGTTAGTCATAAAATTTTGAACAGCTTTCAAAATGTCCGTCTGTCTCTCCGTCCATCATGTTTTTGTAAGCTTGATAAGTTAAAAGAGATATGTCCGATTTGATTCCAATTTGTTAGTTATGAAACATTCTGAGAAAAAATATACACTATAAACACAAAAATACTGCATGGTATACTAACCAACAATTCGATAACCAAGATGGTAGCATCGGAGTACGATTAAAATTGCAAGTAAAGCAATTAAATCTACAATTTTATCAAAGGTTACGACACTCTTTAAAGAAAGTCTTACAAAAGGTCAAAACGAGACATGTCATTTTACAAATGTATTATACACATTGCTATAATAATTAGTATTACTGAGATTTGGTAAATATACAATCATCAGATATAGATAGTCATCTGCAAGCTCATGAATTAACACAAAGTCCTTTCAAAATTACAATATGCTTAAAGAAAAATTAAATTGAAAAATAATAAGCATTATTTAACCACCACATTAAACATATTCATTGACCCTCTAATCCATTGTCTATCTGTCTGCGGAAACCTACTACATCCCGGGTTTTATATAATATACCCCGAAGCCATTCTATGAAATATTTGCATTTAGTGAGTTCCAGCATAATAAAGTGCTCTTTCACAATCATGCATGGTCCGATTTACGTATTTGGAAACTTTCCAGGTTATGATCATATTTACATTTGACCGAACACATTTTAAGGTCTCATGCATATGCTTATCTCTCGCTATTCGACAAGAAATTGATCAAGATTGCTCATGGCTGCTGTAATCTGGACCATAACAATAACTTTCTGCGTCATTATGTCAATTTTCTTGTATGCATTGTAGAAGTATGTAACTGGAGAAGCTTAATGGAAGGGTGGAGGATATATGATATTAGTTTATCTATCGCTTAGGGCAAAAATGTTCGACGTCTATTATTACCCTCAATATTACGGAAGACATTTTTATTTTTCTTTCAGATATAAGTAAAAGCTTTTAAGTTGCTTTTCTTTACGACATATTCTAAAGGTTATGAAAAGAAAGGATCAAAACACAATAAGGACATAACTAACAAATGTAATAAATAGCAGAATAAGTCGTTATAGTAATCTATAATACCTTGACAAGTTATTGTGCAGATTAAACTTGAATACAATAACTAACTAATTTCCCCGAAGTTATCCAGAAATAGCTCGAGGTTGCGAAATAGTGACATGATTCAATTCTTGCAATAAACAAACTATCTCGGATAAAATAACAATTGTTTTATTTAACGAATTTTACATAATACAGTTCAGAGTACCTAATGAGATAATAATTAATTCTAGCTTGCGATTGGAATTTGCGAATATTCTTGGGAAAACGACATAGAATAAACCGGATACGGTAAAAAAAATTACAAGAGCGAGGAATAGATGTCAAAAAGAAAAATGAAAATCAGCAACAATACAAATAAATGAAGGTATTAAATGCTTATTTAATTGTTCTGTAGGTTTTGGTAAAACTGGTTACCAATGTAAAATGAAAAACTTAATAAAATTAATGTTCAAAATAAAGATATCAGCTCTGTCTCTTCCTATTCATAGCATTTTCACAGACATTTTGTGATCCATGCATTTGTTCTAGTTGGACTTATTTTGCTGTATGGTACGTCTGACAGCATCACGCATTTGTAGCTGTAGTGAGGTCATACGTCTGCTAGACGTATGACCTCACCATCCCATCAGTGGATTGGTGAAGCACTTACCATTTGATTTTCCCTGAACAATTGAAGGTGTTAGAACTATAGGGTATAAGTAACATTTTTCGGTGAAATTGTTGTGAGTTCACAGGATAGTTAAAAGATATATTTATTACTTAGAAAAGGATCCAAGTGATTTTGTAAAAGCTAGTGCCATATGTTGGTTGTAAATATAACTTTTAACTAAATTGACTACAGATTTGCCTATTGTCCATTATCTACGTACGGCACTTACAATTTTTGGCACTTACACCCTTATGGTTCTGACCCCTTCAATTAACCGTTCTGTATTGTCCTTTTTCCAGTCGATATCACTAAAAAATGATACGATTCGGGAGAATATGTTTGCTAGATGGTCGCTTTGGAAGCGTATTTCTTGGTGAATCCAGATGTTGGTACGATGAGCTGTCCAGGAAATTCGCAACTGACACATCCAGACCTAAATCTTGAAAGCATCAATATGCCATCTGTCTCTCTGTCTAATAGTCCATGAGTGATAAGTATAAAGAAATATAGAGAAAACTATACTACGTGCAAAAAGAGTAGACAGTAGTTGAGGCTAACAAGAGTGTAACGGCACGCCCGTCCGATGACCGCGCGCAGTGCCATACGCATCCTAAAGCACATGCGGCTCCACTTTTCAGGTCCCTAACTCGCATTCCTCCACTGTCTACTGTTTTTGCACGTAGTTTTAGCAAGTTTGATCTGCGAGCGTTTAGTGATAATTTTCTCACGATACATTTTGTTTAACTGGCAAGTTCACAATTTTCACACAAAGGCTCCAACGTATACCACTTAGATTACCATCTTACACTCATCTACCCTTAATGTACTTAGATGGCTTTCTTAAACTCAGTCTGCAAGCATAATGTTCGTTTGTTGTAAATTACACTTATACCGTACTCAGAGCTTATCGTTTGAATGCTATCGAGTATGTACATGAGCTCATCCCCACTTGCTCCACCTAAGGTGCTACCATCTGCCAATCTGAAATTAGAAATTTTTGTTCCATCTATAACTACTCCACCCTACCAGTCCTCCGGTACCCATCACGTTTTTGAATTTTATATAAACTTGGCGGAAGCAAATATAATTCATGTTATTGAGATGTGTTTTCCATTTACAATTTAATTGACAATTAACCACATGACAAAGTACCTCACTTTCATTAGAGTCTACGTAATGGCACCCTTAAAAACATAAAAATTAGATATCTCGAACAGACGGCAACTTCTGATCCAGTAGAAGACAGCAACGTCAACGTGCTATATAAATAACAATTAGTGTTTTGTATGTTTCTTATATGAATGGTAACGGGAATACCAAATGGAAACGGAACGTCAAGTTTATAAATTGAGTGTTAGTGTCGTCAACTTTCACCAAGGAGGGTTTTTTTTATACAGTTTAGTTCAATCAGGGCCGGTTTATCAATTCATATTTTTATCTACCAAATACTTATCTGTCAGACAATAATAACTATAAGATACAGTTCTAGTTTGCAAGAGGATGGTTTATCATGGCTTTTCTAATCTGTTAGATAGATGGTAATCGACAGATAACAAATGTTGGTAAACTGGTGAATATGTATTATGAATTTAATTGGTTTTTCGGTATCATGCGACGAAAGATGACAATGTTTTATTTGTATTAACTCCAAGTTAAAAGTTAAGTGAAACTAAACTTCAAATTAAAATTTAGAATGAAAATGTTTAGCAATCAACCACTGCTATTAAACGATGTTTCTATCTGATGAAGTTTCTCCCTAGCTTTCCAAGTTATATCATATATTTTTCTTTAATTTCAAAAACTGCTTTATATCTATTAGATAATTTAAGGGCCAGATCTCTTTCTTTATAACTATAATACTGAATACTGCAAATACTGAAGATCACATTATTAAACTAAAACTCAGAACATCTATATAACGAATAAAATATAACATAGTTTTAAAATTACACATGCACAAAACTAAAAGCAACAAGGACAACATAACATAACGGTACCTAATGTGTCTAAAAAACCGCTGCCCAAGGAATCACTACTTCCACATCCAGATTTTCTATCCAAGTCACTCACAACGAAAAAATTTTTTCCAGAGACAACGTGCGCACAAAAAAGTTACAGACAGACCGACAGACAGAATTTTTTTTCGTTCAAACTTAAAATCTCGACGTTTCGTGACATTCTAAGCCTATTTGAACAATAAAAATTTTTAAAAATTTTTTTGTCGTTACTATACTTCCACTGGATGGGGAAGTAATACCTATATAATCCATTGCAAAGGTGTAATAACTCAAAGGAATACAAATACACGATAGTTGCCTGGATCAAAATAAATATTTCAGCTGATTACATATCATTTAATAAATTGTAATTTATAGCGTAAAGTTTTCGCACATCGGTGGACTCTTACCAGGCCTTTCCAACCACACACGATTATTCCCCGGGATGCGTTTATTCAAAGTAAGTATTCAATGTACCTTGTGTCTGTCTACAGTCTAGGGCGTTGAATAATAAACTAGTGGAAGCATTATACTCTTCGCCGATTTACTGAGCTTTTTATATAATTGTTACACATTCTATAGGATACTCTTCGCATTTTGCTTGTAAATAATGTTAATTTTTGGACATTCTAAATTTTGTAATACCAACTTTGTTGTGAAAAAAAAAATATATGAAAAAAAAAAATCACGATGTGTGAGGGATCGAACCCGGGACCCTTATTGCGAGACGAAACTCTTGCCGCTACACCACCATTTCTTATTACTAAAATTGTCAATGAGTGTAATATATACCATTAGAAAATTTATTGTGATTATTAGGAAACACACATTAGTAAAATGTATTAAAAAAAAACAATAGTGATAGGAAATAACATTTCGCAAGGTTTCTATTTATTACAAACCATAAAAAAATGTAAAAAATATTTTTTTAAATTTTAAATTACTAATAACTTTTTTATTTACCAATCTATTTTGTTAAAAAACAATAGGGCTCTTCCTTTAGCTAACACTAAGTTACTCTCCAAATTTCAATACAATCGGATTTTTCTTTCTTGAGTTATCGTGCTTACAAGAAACGTGACGGACGGACAGACGGACAGACGAGACGGACGGACATTTTGAAAGTTGTTCAGAATTCGTTCACTAACATAACGATATAAAAATTTTTTCTCTACGAGCGATATTTACTGATTTAGAAATGTGCCGATCAAATACAATATACTCTTCGTTTTTGCGAAGAGTATAATAATGTTATAAAATATTGCATCTACTTGATTTGAAATGTTAGATCGAGAAAAACAGATTTTTAACGTCGTTAAAAATAATTAAAGAGGAGGTTTTACCACTTTATCAAATCTTTTCTCTTATCCAGAGACATAACTGGTAATTAAAAATTCTTATTGAAAAAACAGTACTTACAAGCAGCGTCAGATGCCAAATTGTCATAGAATATCATGAATATCATGACTATAATTGTGATACTAGGTTACATCTTCAATTCTCTAAGCTTAGTTTTGTAAACTGTAACTCCCTAAATTATTTTATTTTTGAAATTCATCAACAGCTCAAGATTCAGATGATTCACGTATGAATAGTTTTCCTGAAGATAAAATATCCAGAATATTTTAAGGGCAAAAAAATGTTTGTTAGAAGCATGAAAGTTAGGGTTTTGGCGTAATAATCCAAGACACAATGATTAATAAATAGTAATACTTTTAAACAAAAGTAAAAAAACAGTTCTAAAAATACTTTTCTGTTGCAAAGAACGCATAATATATTATTCTTCTTTTTAGCTTCTCCCAGTTTCTCATATATTTGTTTTCCTTGCAGGTTGCGGTTCTGAAACCCACTGTACTGAGTCTCGTTAACTCAATAGCCTAGTTCCTTCCAAGAAGGCGAGTGTAAGGTTGATGAGAGTTCTGGCAATCTCTTCCGGGGTAGCAAGCGGTTCCCCAAAGTGTAAAAGTTTCCAGCCATCAAGGACAGTCATTTTCATATGTAATTCATAGATTTGCTAGTATTTGTATCTTTCTTAGTTTTTTCATCGCCTCCCCATTTTTCGGCTCTGCACCAACATATGAGAGATACATATGTTATTATTGGTACCACAATCTTTTAGTATAGCCAGTGCACCATTTTCGGTTGTAGTCCGTAGTTCTTGTTTGCCATTCTTGTGCAGGCCTAAAACCCGCGTAGCTTCGGTAGTCAATTTGTTAAAGGTTAATTTGGTATCTATACCTTAATCGTAAAAGGAGGATAGTAATGAATGCACGTGATCAGCACGAGTAACAGATCCTATTGGCGTTTGAATTTCAAGGAAACGTAATTCAAAATAAGTATTACAAAGGCATATCAAATCAACGTCATTCTGTTATATATGCCGCCTTACACTATTGGCCGTTCAATTCATCACAATCTTCCTTTTGCGGTTAAGGTATAGCATCAATTCCAAATATTTAACTTAATTGCTTGCCTGTAGTTCTTTTCCCAGGAGATATAATTTTTCAGGTTGGTTTCCTCTTTTTGTAAACGTAACCACAGTAGCCCTTCCTGGATTCACGGATAGATTTTCCTACTCATCATTTCATATTCTCCTATTACTAGGGCGATAACATCGTCCGCATACCGTTACGCGCACACTTCTTGCTGTTTCAGTATAGATAAGTGTTCATCTACGATAGAGCCCCCTCTTGTCATGTACATCTCCACTGTTGTGGATCCCAGAGTGTATTAAATTTTCTTAGTTCTGAATGCCGAGGGCGATCATCTTGTTATTGATTTTCCACCCTCGCATCTCTTCCCTGCATTGCTTAGTGAGTTAAATGAGGTGTTATCAAAAGCATTCCCTAGGCGCAGAAAGGTTCCTATAGCAGTTTCCTTACTGTCCAGGGTCCTTTCTATACTGTGAGTAAGCTAACTCAAAGAATTTTTCCGTTTGGTAGACTGAGATTCCAACTATTTGGCGAGGAAAATCTAAGGGGCTATTGTCAGGGCTGTCGGATACAAAGGACCAAGGATCAAGCTGGATAAGGAGCTCTCTCTAACGAAAACTAGAATAGAAGCGCCACGATAGATCGACAGGGGGTCGCGCTAGTCAATGTCAATCAGCCGGCTCCTCCTCTTCTAATCTAATCTTGATTAGATGAGCTTTAAAAAAAAAGTTTGGTATCCAAAGTAAATCCCAGGTATCTGGCCTCGTTGTTCATCTGTAGTTCTCTCCGAAGATACTATTTTCACAGGTTATGAAATTTTCGATTTTTAATTGTGAATGTCACCACAGTGGTGTTTTCTGAATTCACACACACACTCTGGGTTCACCATGTACCTACCGCATGTAGAGTTCTGCATCATTTCCAATGCAGTGCCTTTAAAGTTTCCTATTACTAAGATGGTGAAGTCATTTGCATATCTTGCTGTCCCTTTGTGCTAGGACCACAGAAAGAATGATAAAATCCCTTCCCTCTGGTTACGGACACCTCCTCTACCTTGGATCCCAACGTGAATCGGATTTTTCAAGTTCTGGTTGGTCTCGATGAGAGGTTTTTCTCCAAGGTTTTCAGGAGAAATTGTGTTAGGTTGATAGATCGGAAAGATTTGGCCTGGACATAGGCATCATGTTCCGGTTTTGATATAAATACCACCTTTACCCAAGGTCAAACTAGCCCTGAACAGTGCACACATGAGTGTTGCAAGTAAATTTATTCCCTGTGTATGAAGTGCTGGGAGTATTCTATCCACCCCCGTAAAGTATGACATAGAAGCATACTGTCTATATTAGTATGTATTTCATATCTTCTCTATCCTCAGTTTTAGCTTTAAGTATTTAAGGTCAGAGAGAATATGTAGGAAGGTTCTACAGTTTTTTCACCCTCACCCTGGTATAACAGGCATGTGCTTTCAGTAAGAAAAATAATAAAGTTTATATTAGTATATGCAACGATCACTTAATGATGGCTATTAAGACACAAACATGAGAATTATGACATGAGCTGTAGACGAATGTCATAATGAATGCAAGTGTCTTAATAACCATTAAATGTGAGTTGCATACATTATTTTTTCTACGACCAGTCATAATGAAATAGAAAATTAACACTTTATTTCTGAAATTGCTAGGTAACATGACATGACAAATGACTTGTCAAAATTGATAAATTTTAGATCTGTCAGATGTTCAAGGAAATAGTTGATATTGACAGAATATTGCTGTTTGTCGCGTTTCTATTGGTTATAAACTTGTATCTTAATGGAAAATCTGTATCTTAATGAATCTCATTAAAATACAGGCAGGGAATGTCTAATAAACGAACTAAAGCATGGAAGTAGAAAAAAATAATTATGTTACTGAAAAGACTGCCACTCAAAAAGATCCTCATATCACATAGTCGTTGCATCATAAAATGATTTTAATACGTAATTTACGGAGTATAGATATTTAATTCATACTTTGCTGCAAAAATCGATTGGTAACTGTCGATGTATTTTTCACGGTGCTGCTAATGAGCACCGTGACTGCCACGGTCGGGTCGTTGACCAACCGTCAATAGTAAAGGCAGGAAGTACAACTTATATGTGTCCGCGTTACAGCGAATGTCGCCGTTTGTTCCGATTTTGCGCCTTATCTAAAGCTAAGAACTCATTAAGAACTTAAGAAGTGTAACATATTGCGAGAGCATATTACAAAACTCGCAAAAACTAAAACCGACCGAAGCGTCAGGCCGCGATGTAGAAAGAGTAGAAGAAAGAAATCGCAAACTCTTATTAGTAATTTTTCAGTAATGTTCCTCAAATGTACAATATATAGCTTATAAATGTACGTAGAATTACGCTAAATTGGACATTTCATAAATGGTTTTTAAATAAATTATATACAAGAAAAACTATAAACTCTGGCAGTTTCACAGTTCATTTATTTTATTCAGTATGGGTACGAACGAAAGGTAGAAACATGCAGTGAAGTGCATTATACAAATACTGTAGGTTCATTTTTCATAATCTGAAGACTGTTATCTGCCATCATCGTTAAAGTTATACAGAGGTTATGTTTATTAAATTTATACTTGTCTGCTAAAAAAAATGAGAACAGCAAATTTAAAAGATAAACAGAACAGATATATGACCTACAAGAGATAGAAAGGCAGCCAAATTTAATATTACTCACTTGATTTAATACTACGTCGTATAAATGTTCCTGCTTCGAGTAAGTTTTAATAAAAAAATCGGCATCTACTGGAAGCGACTGGAACCTCCCCACACGGTGGATCTTTATAAGCTATGTTTGGATATTACATCGGAAATCAGAGCACCGAGCAAACAGATAAATTACACGTGACTTTGGAGCCATTTATTTCATGAACAAATATCGAACGAACTGAAGAGCACTACAAGCAATCTGTTAAAACAATACCTCTCATGTTTGTTTATGTTGCATGTTAATCAATTGCCGGATATCATAAGGGTATTAACAGATAACGTTTCGAAGATTTTGTACAACATTGGATAGCGAAGAAAAAATAATAAAGCAGAATTTAGTCCAAATGACACTCTAACCTCAAGTCAATAACATTATGGACAATTCAAGCAGACTACGCATGCGTCAAATTAAAATCTTCCTGCTCGATCAAAAAGGTCCGAGCAAGTCGAGCTTCATCCGAGGCCCTTATTTTGTAATATTCGAACGTTTCAGATTTAGCTCGGTTAGCTCGATTTGCATTAAATGAACGATTGTAACGCGTTCCATTAATCAGACGTAATATCTTTTATTATAAATTTCATTTATCAGTCGTTAGCAGTAAATTGATAGTCGATTATGTTGAACTTCTATATACATGCATCTAACTGAAAGTAAAAAAGATGGATAGCCGCGTTTTTACATCTCGAACATCAACTTCTTGAAATACTCACTCTGCATAATTAAATAAAGTTTATTACTTGAAAACAATCAAAAACGCCTTGCCACAATCCACAAAAAACACTATATTGTTAAAATTCCAAGATACTTAGCCAGGCCAGCGGAAAAACACAAACTGTTTTGACAAACGTTTAACGAATATCAACAAATGTTTGACCGCCACGCCAAGTTGGAAGTCACGTGGTTTGGATTAATAAAAATAGACTGCTAATTAGAGGTTAGATTTCCAACCTACAAAACCTATTAGGACAAAGTATTTAGAACTTCATAAACATTACACCGTACTAGATTTTAGTTGAAAGTACGGGAACCAGGCAGAAATTTTAATAATAGCTACGTAATATTCTTAAATCTCAAGAAATATATATTTTTCAGGTTAGCTGTGACGTCACGTACCATAACCTATAAATCAACATTCACAAAGGTTACCGACCCAAATATTTTTGACAGATGGCAAAATACATTTTCCAATAACAATAATACCAATAATATTTTTTGGATGCTGTCATGTGTGCACATATAACGAATTCTTTTTAATTTTTTTAACGGAAACGAAATCGAAAGGGGGCAAGTGTGATATATCGTTGAAATTGAAATTTTTACTACTTTTCAATGGTTCGATTACAAATTGTAAGTAACCATAAAATAAACAACTTGTTGTGACAAAACGGCACTAAACGTAATCCGATCTCAACCAAAACCTTTTCAGATCTTCTAGAGCACTAAAGAAACCCTCATGCAAAGTTTCATCCAAATCCATTTAGTAATTTCGTCGCTATCGTGCTAACATACCCACACACATACTCACACACAGACATTTTTTAAAAACTACTTTTTTGGGTTCCTTGGACCTCAAAACGTAAAGATTTGATATTATCTCAATTTTCGATTTTGGACTAAATGTACTAACCTCCCACAATTTTATTGTGGGGAGGTTAAAAATTAATTAACTGGTAAACTCCTTGAAGCTTCTCACTAAGACAGCATTTAGCAGTATTCTATACTACATTACAATAAGCATATGTAATTGGCGATTCAAATTAATATTTTCGCTTTAGGAAACCCGTGTTATGTGACATTTTATTGGGGAGACTTTTAAATATTGCCTAAATGTTGGTTGTGGCATTTTCTTAATTTTTTTCTGTTTCTTATTGGGACGTTCTGCCACATGTATTTTCTTCTAAACAATGTCGTGAAGAATTATTCGCACTGAACTTCATTGCATACAGGTCGTTCTCGTGGGGTGTTAAACAGTTTTACATTAAAATTGTTAATATGTTTTCCTGTTTGCTGGCAAGTAAGTAAATATAGACCGGGAGGCAGCGACGCATTTTTGGGAGTGATTAAGGCTGATTTTTATATATGCAGTAGTTTCTGGTGTGTGCATACAAGAAATGGCGGTCAGTTGGCGCACCCGCGGTGGAGGAAGCTATTGAATTTATTGAAATAAAAAATGATCATCAAAGTTGAAATTTTGTATGTTGTTTAATAATGTTAAAAAGTGATACAAAATCATAGTCAGCTGGTAAAATGACGGTGGATATACGTCCGCTGTTCATACACTGTGTCCCACTTAAGGACTACCACCGCCCCCGTAAAATTTTTATTTATGAACCGATTTTTATGTTTTTTTTTTAATAAGTTGATCTCGCAAAAAGGCATTAGAAACATGTTCTTTTAATTCCTGAACTCAAAGCCACGTCCAACTACGACCATTGTTTAAGTGCGAAATATTGAGAAGTAATATTAGCGATTTTTTTTTTAGAATATTGGAACGGATTCTTATTTAGGACCACCTATATACGTACCTATTATACCAATTTTTGTCGTGATAGTAATAGAGGGTGGCCCAAAACATTAAAAATAAGTTTTTAAAATAACGAAATTTAAAGTACTTTACTTTTATTACATATTTAAATTATTTATTGATAAAATTATTACTATTATTTAAATTTTTATTTATTTCGAAACTTTATAAACAATTACCATAAACCTGCAAACAAAATTAGATTTTTAGATTTTTAAGAACCTGTGTGGTTTGTGCTATTAAAACTTAGCATAATTAATTAATTAATTAACTAATCGCACACAATTTCCACTTTTCTTGTAAAGAATAATGAGCCATTATTATTATAATACGAAATAACTAAGTTGTTTTAGTCGTTTATCAAAGAACTAAGATGCTAGTTAAACAGTGTCAGTGACAGCCATTTTTCAAATAACATTTTTTGTTTTCCACGCCTACTATGTTTTAATAACACAAACCGCTCAGGTTCTTACAAATCTAAACATCTAAATTTTTTTACAGGTTTATGGTAGTTATTTATAAAGTTTCAAAATAAATAAAAAATTAAATAATAATAATAATAATAATTTTATCAATAAATAATTTAAATAATACAAAAGTAATTAGTTCAATCAATGAAGGAGGTGTAGAGTGGGTGAGCAGGGACCTAAGCGATTCCTTTAGAAAGTTGTTCAGGGTGCTTAGGGAGTAAACATACTGAAAGTCCTGACGTCTAGGAGGTGAGCCGGAGGGGGGAGGGGCACAAAGAAGGTACCACTTTTGTTTTTCGCTTATATCTCGAAAACGATGCGTCTCAGGGAAAAATTTCCAAATGAAACCTCATGAAATTCTCTACGACTTTCGTTTTATATATTTTTTTCGAATTCGCAACTGTTTTCGAGCTGCACGCTCCGGAAAATTGAAAATTTTCAAAAAACAGATTTTTACCCGAAAAATAGGAAATTGTATTTTAAAGATGATAAAAAAAATAAATGCTGGTGGATCTTCTGTTGTAATTGGCACCAGGGTGTCGCCTACATGTTTCCACCCACTCTTGAGGGGGCAGCTCATTCCCGAGCCACTGCTGCACTTGGTGGTAGGTGCACTGGGAATGCTGTTTAGCTGCTCTCTCAGTTGATGGGGGGAGCTGATGTCAGGCTTAATATTTGGAAGCGGTACTGGTTGAGGGAGGTCTGACTTGCTGGTGCCCCACACCATTTGAGAAGCAATTCTTCCCAGTCTCTTCAATCTCGCCTTGAGTGGAGGAGGGGTTGTAAAAGATGACTGCCGCTTCCTTGATGATTTTTGACTTAAGTACAATTTTGAGAATTCGAAAAAAGTATATAAAATGAAAGTTGTAGAGAATTTCATGAATTTTCATTTTGTTTAAGAAAATTTTTCACTACGACGCACCATTTTAGAGATATAAGCGAAAAAACCAAAAGTGGGACTTTCTTTGTGTTTTAAATTTCGTTATTTCGTCTAAATAAATTAAATCATATTATTATAATAGCTCCGATCATTTTTGAAAACAATATCGAATATAGAAGATATAGCAAGTGTAAGGCTTGTCTGGGTTTACTTCCAAAAAAATTAAAACATTTAATTTAACAATTTTCCCAAATTTACTTTATTTCCCTAGGGACGTTATGAAAACTAATGACTCGTTGCCAATGGCAACAAGTATTTGGTACATAAAGCGTTACTTACGATTGACAAAACAATGGAATTATAGTGTACCTACGAGGGAGGTTATGACGAAAAAATTTTAACATATTAGGTCCTGTTTGACAGATGGATTACATTTAATGGCAGATTTCGTATTCTATAGTACTGTAGTTTGTTAGTTAAGATATAATAAGAGACAGTGTCAGAAGCTTCGGCAAGGTCTAAAAATACAGTAGTACATATCTTATTTTCGTTTATATAGTTATTTATTGCTAGTTTCGATTTCTTGTTTTCTCGAAAACCATACTGACTTTGATAATACACCTAAGCGTTCTAAATAAGCTGCTAATCTTACTACTTACTAATCTAAACTCATTAAGTAAGAAATTAATGGCTTAGAAATTATAGAAAATATGGCACATGGGATGTCTTCTTTTAAAGTGCCGGAGGACAAGTAATTTCAGACTTGAAATATTCAGTTTTGGGCTTGCCTCAAAACTACGATTAGTGATATAATATGGGAAAGAGGGGTGACGGTAAGACGATAGCAGCAATATGGGAGCATAGTAGGTAGGTAGGGTAGATAGATGATGTGATGGTAGGGAAGTGGCGATCCACGCAAGCGTAGCCGCTGGCATAAGTTCATAATAATATAATAAAAAATTATTAACTTTATAAATATTTTTAAGCGAGATTTAATGATAAAAGATCTAACGACATGTTATTACAGTTACGTTTCGATCCCTCATAAGTTTGAAATCTCTTTTAAAATGCAGCATATCTTTCAATAGTGTCACATGAATATAAGATGGTCATTATAATTCTAACGATAAAAATATCATTAAACACGAATTAAATACAAAATATTCAAAAAGAAACTTAGTTAGCGGAAATGATGAATCGTTTCGAGCCTGAGATCCAAGCATTCAGTGTGAGAATTTACTGGCTAGACTCGTTGCGCGATGGTAAACAAATATTTCCAATCTTATTAATATTCACTCTTTGATGTGCCCGTAGTCTGAAAGCAGTATAAACAGAATTTCTAGAAAAAATTAATGGCGTCAACATCTCTAAAATGCTTTTCCATTCAATAATAGCTTCGCCCTCTTATTGCAATCACACCGCTAGTTATGAGAATCAGAAATAATTTAGGATACACAAAAATAAGTACGTTACTAATTAACACATTTAAAAAACCCGTTCTAAGGAAATCAAGAAATCCTTACATTCGTCACAAGTTTAGAAATTTTATCATACGGGTTTATTAAAATTTGGTAGTTAAATTTCAGAACAGAATATATTTGGAAAAGCAGTCCGAGCAGATTTACTTGGCTTAGAATTATCAAATATTTATACCGGGTGTAACAGGATCATGGTACACCCCCCTTTCTCCTTTAGTTTTGAAGATAATTGATTCAAATTTGGGATATCCTATATACATAATAAGCGGCACTTTTTGACATACAAGTGATTTTTATATCTATATATTATTACATTTTTGAATTCTGCATAGTTTTCGGAATCCAACGATACCAAATAAGTGAGTGACATTTCAAACGTCAATATTTTTTATTATATAATTTTTAGTTTTTCATTTAAGTGTGCAATGGCGGTTCCAATTTATTCTAAATGATCCATGTAATGCTTGAAAAATCGAAATCCCGTCAAAAATACTAAATTACGTGATTTATGAGCAAATAAAGTTCATCAAAATGGTTTTTGGGGCAAAACTCAATTTTTTCAAATGGAACCATATTGATACCGTGGTACCATTTATTAGTACTATTAATAAGGAATTTATTCATATGTCGTACTAAAATGTGCGATAAATACAAACAAAATTACAGCTAAAAGAAAATAAGAAAATACATTTTTGTATTTTGCGGCATTTTGAACATAATTAACAAGAATTTTAAACAATTTTTAAAGACAATAAAAACATCGGTAAACCAACAAATGTTTGACAAGCTAAATATTTCATTGTTTTCAAAGCCACCTTCGTTAGTTACTTCTTAACATTTAATTAGAACAAAATTGTATTTTTTTATTTTCTTTTAGTTGTAATTTTGTTTGTATTTATCGCACATTTTAATACGACATATGAATAAATTCCTTATTAATAGTACTAATAAATGGTACCACGGTACCAATTTGGTTCCATTTGAAAAAATTGAGTTTTGCCCCAACAACCATTTTGATGAACTTTATTTGCTCATAAATCACGTAATTTAGTATTTTTGACGGGATTTCGATTTTTCAAGCATTACACGGGTCATCTAGAATAAATCAGAACCATCATGGCACACTTAAACGGAAAACTAAACATTATTATTATAAAAAATATTGCCGTTTCAAATGTCACTTATTTGGTATCGTTGGATTCAGAAAATTATGCAGAATTCAAAAATGCAATAATATACAGGATGTTCCATTTAAAAATCGTTAGTATCACTTTCGGCGAAACCAGAAGTGAAAAAAAAAATCACTTGTATGTCAAAAAGTGCCGCTTATTATGTATATAGGATATCTCAAATTTCAACCAATTATCTTCAAAACTAAAGGAAAAAGGGGAGGGGGGTGCCAAGGAAAATGACCTACGTTTTTGGTCACAAATCATAACATTAAAAAGGTATTAGTACCCACCTAAAAAAGTTTTATACTTAGCTTGGCTCTAAGTTATACAATATCCTACAGCTACTTGTAAAATTTGTAACGTCACACAATTCTTTTAAACATCAAGTCAAGCAATATACTCTCTCGCGCCAGAGAATATATAATATTGTCGTCTATACATATAATAAATCTGTAAAGTTGGTGTGTATGTACGTTGAAAATATTTGCAAAAAACTGATCTGGGGGGATGTAAAATGAGTAATAGAATACATTATAGTTATTAAGGTACCAAGGGTGTTATAAGGATAATAACGCACCGAGGTCGGCAGTGTACAATTCCGAGGGCCTCTGGCCCGAGGGAATGTACGTCGACAGAGGGCGTCATTATCCTATAACACCCGTGGTGCCTTCAACGTTTAATGTCCTGCAAGTCTGTTATTTAATTCGAATTTTTTTTTTTGACATTTACGACTTATTAATTTGACATCTATTATGTTCAAAACGATTTGATTTAAAAGAGAGTAAAAATCAAAATTGTTTGTAAACGCCGCCATTGCATAGCAACGCATTTTGTTTGTCAATAACGCTATCATAATTTGCTTGTTTTGGGTTGTATTATAATTTTATAGGGTGGTTATTGTAAAATAACAGACTTGTAGGACATTAAGATAATTTTTGAAATTTTTATCGGTTTGAACGCGCATCACGCAGAAACTACTGATCCAATTTGAATGGGGTTTTCACAGGTAAATTTATCTAAGTTTGGAGTAACATTTAGTTTTTATTTCATCGAAGTCGGCCTACTCTAAGCCAAGTTTTCTGAAAATCGGTTTAGTAGAACCGGAGATACAGCTTAATCTCTACAATAAGCGTATTGAAATAATAATCCATAATATTCCTTAAGTTTAGTTTTCATAATATTTCCTAAATTGTAATCTATCATTAATAAAGACTCTTCTTCTTCTTATGACTTTATAACCCTATGCGGGTTTTCGCCTGCTCGACAATTATTTTCCATTCTGCCCTCTCAGAAATGGTCCTTTTCCATCCTCTCACTCCCAATGTCCTAATATCTTGCTCCACATCTTCAATCCATCTTTCACGTGGCCTTCCTCTAAGTCTCTTCCCCGCCGGCTTCCATTGCATTATTCTTTTAGTTGTTCTTTCGTCGTCCATTCTCTGCATATGTCCAAGCCACTCCTGCCTTTTATGAACCTAGCAATATCGGCTCCTTTGATCAGGTGGTCAAGTTCATGGTTCATTCTTATTCTCCAAGAGTCGTCTTCTTCCTGGATGGGGCTTTATATTCTTCTTTCAAAAACTCTCAACTGGTTCACATCAGCGCTAGATAATGTCCACGCTTCGCACTCATAAGTACTACGGGTCGTATCAAGGATTTATATATTTGAAGTTTCAGGTCTCTATTTAAAATTTTAGATTCCATTATTTTTTTCATGGGCAAAATAGCACCTGTTTCCACTCAGTATACGTGCCTTTATCTCATTTGATACCAAATTTTCGTTGTTTATTTGTGAACCCAGGTAGGTGAAATCATGTACATGTTCAAAGTTAAATCTTCCGATACGTATACTCTTGATATTAGTATTTGATGTTCTTTTCGTTTCCATGTACTTTCTCTTTGTTTCACTAATTTCGAGTCCTCTTAACTGAGCTTCCTCATCTAGTTGCGCTAATGCACGATACACTTCTTAGTGTATCGTGCGCTAATGTTTCCCCAAGTGCGGTCTTATCTCGGCTTATTATAGCAATGTCATCGGCACATGCGCAGAATTTTACTGACTTTGTACCTATATGGCCGGTCATTTTGAGTTTTCGGATGGATGCTTCCAAGGTCAAGTTGAAGAGCATGGTGGATAATGCGTCACCTTGTCTCACTCCAGAGTTTATACTAAATGGAGTTGTTAACTCGCCATCTACCTTTACCGCTGCTTTAGATTCATTTAAGATGGCAGCTATGAGCCTCACATATTTTGAGGGGATGCCTAGCATAGTGATATCCTGCAGCATTCGGTGTTTATTAACACTATCGTAAGCTTGCTTAAAGTCTACATAAAGACTATATAGGTCAATGTCATTTTATTATGACTGCTCGTAGAAAAAATAGTGTATGCAACTCACGTTTAATGGCTATTAAAGCACTCGCATTCATTATGACATTCGTCTACAGCTCGTGTCTTAACAGCCATCATTAAATGGTCGTTGCATAATATACTATTTCGTTTTCGTGTTTGCTAAGATCATAATAGAAAATTAAACTGTGGGTAATTTTATCAACTTTATAAGAATTGAATTTTATTTGCAAATAGAGCTTTTCGAATATTCGCGAAAATAGTCTGTGAAAGTAAGCCATCCAATAAATTAAAAAATGATGTTATTTTGCCAATTTTTATTACACAGAAATGGAAAAAAAAATATCTTCAAGAATGCATCACTGTTGGTTTTCTAAAACAAAAGGATAAGCGTAGACATCAATCAAAGCTCTTCATAATAAAATATTTATATTTGCAACAGATAAAAAATACGTGATTGTCACAGACTCAACATTCAATAAAACAATAATATTATTATCGTTATTGCTAATATCTTCTATTATAGAAATTGATTAGCGAATATCTGCAATGCATAAAAAAATTGCTGACATTATTTATCATTGTTCTGAGAATTATATATTGCATGTATTTAAATGTGTCATATCAACAATTAGAAATGCAGCAGTAATCTTATTTATTTTAATTATTGAAATCAGTGATTGTCTAGACCTATTATCGGTTGATAAAAATTGGATGACCACGTATAAATTATGCATACGTGTATTTTGGCTTGAACAAGCTCAAAGAAATGAAAATCGTCAGTGTCAAGTTAAATCAAAAGTTTATCTTTCTCTCTTAAATAGGATCAGAAAGCGGCATATTCTTAGCTATTGGCATTTCGACTAAACTTAAGTAAAATGGGCACTAATTGTTTTAATAAAAAAAATGCCTCTTAATAACGGCTAATGGGCCAGAACAAAGTAATTATTCACACAGGCATGCAGAGATGTCTTAAGTAAATGAATCCAGTATATTTATATTAGTTATATTACATGAGACAATTTTTATCTACGATCGCGTTTCACAAATACATATCTTAAGACTCTGATACGATCTCGATTTCTTTTGCCAAGTTAGAGTCGGACAGTGCGCAAAGAACTTTGTGTCCCGACTCCTCTGATGAAAGCCAAAAATGTAGTCCACTGAACTCGGTGAGAATTGGGTGCTATATTCTATATCTTCCACCTATATGTACTTTTTGTCCGAAAGAATATAAGATGAGAAAGAGAGAGAGGGGGGTTTGGTACATTCACAAAAACAGTGAAATTGTTGACTCTTAGCCAAGGAAAGCATCGACTCCCAATTTATATAAGAATAAAAAACCGCTGCCCAAGGAATCACTACTTCCACATCCAAATTTTTTATCCAAGTCACTCACAACGAAAAAATTTGTATGTGGAAATAATTGTTTATGGAACTTTAATAATATAATATTTGAAATCCTCTACCCCAAAAACCCATAAAACGATACCCCATATCGGTAGCGGGGTGGGGGTGGTGATGGGGGGTGGTAGTGGGGGTGGATGAAGTAAAAAAAATATTTTGAGGTTTCTGGTTCTTGTACACACACTAAATCACAATTTTTTTTAATAAGGGGGTGGGGGTCGTAATGGGGGTGGCTAATGTCAAAACTTTTTTTGGGACCTTAGCTTCTCTTGTATATACTAAATACCAATTTTATGGACTCTTACCTGCTTGATTTATCTATTTTCCCCAAATTTACCCCAATTTACCCCCCAACCCTTCGACGGAACAAGATGAAAATATAATCTAGTTCTAGATCTCGTTAAAGTACATATGTGTACCAAATTTCAAGTCAATATCTCAAACGGTTCCAGAGTAAACGTGCGCACAAAAAAAGTTACAGACAGACCGACAGACAGAAATTTTTGATTCGTTCAAAATTAAAATCTCGACGTTTCGTGACATTCTAAGCCTATTTGAACAATAAAAATTTTTAAAAATTTTTTTGTCGTTACTATACTTCCACTGGATGTGGAAGTAAAATAGGTTTATCTGATGACTCTTTCAACATTTTAAAATCTAAATTGGAAGATAGCAGAGATGGGTAAAGAATCTTTCCATTTGAAAGTTCCCGGAACGAAATTTTGATAAAAATGAAAGTTTTCAATAAAATATTTGAATATATGAAAGTTTTCAAAGTTCCGGGAAAGTTTCCATTGGGAACATTCGGAATATTCAAATATTTTACTGAACTTTAATCTTTATCAAAACTTCGTTTCGGAAACTCCCCAAAATATCCTGGAATCGTTTATTGGAAAGTTTCCTTTACCCATCTCTGGAAAATAGACCGTTAGGATTGTGCCATACCGACTCTACAAGGTATACGCTTATCTATCCCAATCTCCCATTCTAAGTTTTGAACAAACGTTGTGTCGAGCCAGGAAATTATATCACAACAATAATACGCCTCAAATTTGATTATGTTTGTCTATATAAAATAAATATGCTGCCTTCAGAGTATTGTGGCATGGTGTAACATAAAAGGTGACCTGAACTATATACAGTGTGTCCCCGGATGGAGTTGACAAGAGGAAAAACATCTCTATTATTGATTTTACGACGAAAAGTCATTCTTTATAAAAAATTCTGCTTGATGAAAAAATTAATTTACCATAAAAAAATCTTAGATCAGATGTACCGGGTGTTAATAAATTAAGAAAACATCAAAATGCCTCAAGAGAGAAGTACTTTCATTTATTATTTTGGACAACATGTTTATAAAACAAAGTTGTTTATAATCCAAAATAAAGCATAAATACAAATTATGGAGTCTGTATTTTGACTTTTATGTTTTTATTGTGTTTATCTTTTACGTTGAATTTATTAATATGAATAAGAATTCAAATTGAGATTGCTGTCGATAATATTGAACTGACAAACGTCATTGTGACATTGTGTAGAATATTACTATCTTACATCTGCATTTATTAGTGTTCTGTTGATCATTTAAAAAATGTTTACTAAACAAGAAAGAATTTATTTGATCAATTGTTATGGGATTGGAGACGTCTCTTATCGATATGCAATTAACCTTTTCCACCAAAAGTTCCCTAACATAGAGGTATCGCGCCAATCATTGCGCAAACTTGTAAAAAAATTCAATGAAATTGGATCTGTATTGGATGTCAAAAAACCCAAGAAAAAGTACAATGAAGACGATGCGGCAACACTTTTGGCAATAAATTCACTAATAGAAAACCCGAAATTATCTTTACGGAAATGCTCACAAAGACTGGAAGTAAGTAAAAGTCATTTACAGAGAATTTATATGGAAAACAAAGTTCGACCGTTTAAGCCAAGGTAGACATACACTTGAAAATGGAGATGAAGAGAAGCGATTGGATTTTTTTTTATGGGTCGGTGAGAATTACCTCGTGGATAGAAGTTTTCACAGAATGTTTTTTTTTTACTGACGAAGCAACATTTTGTACCGATGGCCACGTTTCATCACATTGGGCTTTTGAAAATCCAAACAATGTCATTCACAAACGAAGTCAACGTTATAAAAAAGTGAATGTATGGTGTGGGATTTTTTTATGATCGAATCGTTGGTCCATATTTCTTAGAAGAAAATTTAAATCAGCATGTTTATTTGGACCTTTTGGAAAACTTTGTACTGCCATTTATAAACACTCTGCAACCGGAAGTAAGGCGTAACATTTTTTGGCAGCAAGACGGTTGCCCAGCTCATTCCTCAGTTTTGGTACGGCAGTGGTTGACAGATCACTTCGGACCCAGATGGATGGGAAGATATGCTCCAATTAATTTCTCTGCAAGATCACCAGACACCCCAATAGATTTCTTTCTGTGGGGTGTTTTAAAACAGAAAGTTTATGCAGATGACCTGCCGCATGATCGAGAAACACTAAAAGCACGAATACAAGACGTGGTGAATGAAGTGAATGTATCCTCAACCATTCGTAAGGTCTACGGTGAATTTATTAAAAGGATGGAGAGATGTGTTGGGGTTGGAGGAGGCTATGTAGAATAAATTGTTTTTCCACAATCGTTGAAGTTAATGTTTTTATGTTATGTTAAAGTTTGAAAAAAAATGTAAGTTGACATAAATGTAAAAGTTAAAATTTAGACTTCATAATTTGTATTTAGGCTTTATTTTGGATTATAAACATTTTGTTCAAAATGCCTCTCTTGAGGCATTTTGATGTTTTCTTAATTTATTAACACCCGGAACATCTGATCTAAGATTTTTATATGATAAATTCATTTTTTCGACAAGCCGAATTTTTTATAAAGAATGACTTTTCGTCGTAAAATCAATAATAGAGATGTTTTTCCTCTTGTCAACTCCATCCGGGGACACACTGTATATATATTTTTTCCAATGTTCCAAATAGAGAGCAGCAGGCATAAAAAAACTGGGGCGTTTGGTTCTTGTACACGCACTAAACACAATTTTATTATTTTTACCCCCTTTAACAATGGGGTGGAGGAGGCATTGGGGGCGATAGTAGGGGTGATAGTGGGGATGGCTGATGCCAACAAAATTTTGAAACTTTGACTTCTCGTGCATACACTAAATCCCAATTTTATGGACTCTTATTTGCTTGCTATATCCCATTTGAACAAAAGAAAAAAAAACTTATGAATTTTGCGAGTGAATGTTGGAATATCTCGGCTTCGTATTGATGTTTTTTTTTCCTTTGCTAGGTATAAAAATATTAACAATACATCATATTTAAAGTTTACTGACTAAATTATTAGTTTTGCAGTAGTAACAGCTTTTTAATTTTTTCGATATTTTAAAAACAAATAACTCATAATAGGCCAGTCAACGAATGACCTAAAGGGTGGTGTAGAGTGCGTGAGCAGGGACCTAAGCGATTACTTTAGAAAGTTGTTTAGGGTGTTTAAGGAGTGAACATACTGAAAGTCCTGACGTGTAGGACGTGGGCCGGGGGCACAAAGAAAGTCTCACTTTTGATTTTCTCGCTTATATCTCTAAAATGGTGAATCGTAGGGAAAATGAAAGCTCATGAAATTCTCTAGAACTTTCATATTATATACTTTATTCGAATTCGCAACCGTTTTCGAGCTACACGCTCCGGAAAAGTGAAAATATTTGAAAAACAGATTTTCGCCATGTTCGTCTCTTGAATACATAGTAACGTTAAAAACCAGTAATAGACAAGCAATTATTGCACTACGCATTAACAGAACTGGATTATTTGTTAATAAAGTTTCTTATAATTGGCAAATAATTTTTGTTTTTCACGGCTTACTTTAAAAATCATTTATACTATTTTTCTATCATAATGAAAAACACAGTTTTCAAAGTTTTTTTGAGTTTAATACTCAACAGATTTTGAGTTTAATACTCAACAGATTTTGAGTTTGACGGTACCGTTGGATTGGTCTTCAAATGTTGTATTTAACTGAGGATGGAGGAGGGTGCTGCAGGATTGTGCCATTTGAAAAAAAAACCGACTTTTTTGCAAGAAACTAATTTCGAAAGATTAGAATGCACCTAGATTTGCTGGTAAAAAAGTCAAATTTATATTTTTTCATTATTTTTTATGTAATTTTTGATGATTTAAAGTTAATTGCAGCACTTCGGATTCAACGCAAAAATTGGCTCTAAAAAAATCAGGTCGGCGCGCCGACCTGATTTTTTTAGAATGGAATTGAATTATTTTGGCCAGTTTTTACGCCGCGGCGTAAAAACTCGCCAAAATAGTTCAATCCCAATCCCAGGATTCTGAAAATGCAATAATATTCAATATACAATAATTCCATTTAAATACCAAGAATTGATGTCACTTCTGGTTAAACCGGAAGTTCGAAAAAAATCTTAAAATACTTCAAAATGAGGCATTTTAGGGCTATATTAACTACGCCGAGTTTCATTTTTTTAAAATTTTTATTATTATTATTATTTTTTTTTTTTTGAGGAGTGACATCGTGTCACTCGGTATACATATATAAATATTATTACAGATAAAAAAAATTTCTTTATACCATTTTTAATTCGAACTAGTAATCTATTGTACAAAATAACAACTTAAATACGAATTAATGTATGTAGCTCCATTCTATGTAAGTATTATTTAATATTGTGTCCATGCCTTATGCACTAAACACGAAATTCATTCCAAAGATCAAATCTATTTTTATTTAAGTAATGTTTAATACATTTTAACATATGCAAAATGTAAACGATTTTTTTCTTCGACTGAAAGATTTGCGTCCTGCAAATCTTTCAGTTCAATTCCATCCAAAATAAACGATGTATTTGTTATTCTTTTTGTAATATGAATATTCTATTCACTGTAGACCAATTTTCTGAGAAATAATTCCATATCTTACCACAGGAACAAATTAGAATAGCGAAACAATATGTATCCTTGCTGGAAACGTCATATCATCTTTTAAGGTCAAGGCTATTTTTAATTGATTTCAAAAAGGAGGTTTTCATAAAATTTTGTTGTTTTGATGTTTTACCACCATTTTTTTAGAAAACAAACATACAAATATATAAGAAATAACTACCATTTCTTATAAATCGACCTCAAAAATTCTACTATTTTGATGCATCTTTTATTAAATGAATCTTGATGTTCAGGTAGAGATTTTAAACATATACCCATGTCAACCTTCTGCCATTAAAAACATTGAAAACAGTTTTTTTTAAACAAAACGTCTTCAAAAGTAAAAGTCAGTAAAAATTATGAAATAAAGTTTCACTCAGTTACCAGGTTAACTGGGCCGTATGACTTAATATTGATATTGAAGTCGATGTAATTATAAAAACAAGCTAAAAACGTACTCTTCGCCTGTTCACCAAACTTTTTATATATTTGTTACACATTTTATAGGATACTCTTCGCAGTTTTTTGTAAATAATGTTAGTTTTAGACATTTTTAATTTTATAGTACGAACTTAGTTGGTAAAAATAAAAAAAACTGTACCATACCCCATTTGGGTTTCGAAGTCAAAAGCGTAAGAACTACTAAACCACTTAAACACGTAAAAACAAACGTAAATGTTTATATTATAAGAGATGAGCTAAAATTATATTTCCACGGTTGTATATTACATTATAAAATGTATATTTGTAAAATATAAAAATATTTAAATATTGAAATGAAATATTATTTCACCAGATTTCTATTCAATTACAAAAACATAAAAAATAAAAAATTTTTTTTTTCAAATTTAAATCATTAATAACATTTTTATTTACTGATCGATTTTGTTAAAAAACAATAGGGTTCTTCCTCTAGCCAACACTAACTTACGGTCCAAATTTCAGTACAATCGGATTTTTCTTTCTTGAGTTATCGTGCTTACAAGAAACGTGACGGACGGACGAACAGACGGACGGACAGACAGACGGACAGACGGACATTTTGAAAGTTGTTCAGAATTCGTTCACTAACACAATGATATGAAATTTTTTTCTCTACGAGCGATATTTACGATTTTAGAAATGTGCCGATCAAATACAATATACTCTTCGTTTTTGCGAAGAGTATAATAATTAGCGTAGGTTTTAGATATTTTTATTTGCAACAATATAGGTCTCTATTTTTTAAAAGTATGTTTATTTGCTCACAATTCATAGAAAAAAATGTTTTATTTAATTATATTAGCATGAAATGTGTGCTTAAATGCCTATAAGCTTTGAATTTGGAAACTCAAACTTTTTAAAGTATGTTTATGGGGAAAATAATTTAATTGCTCAGGAAAATGTTTATTAAGCATACAGTCGTTAAGCTAATTATATATAAATAAAATATAAACTATGAAAATCAATACCCAGGTAGTCGAACCCGCTTCATCCGACTGCACATTCACCACGACGCTGCGCGGCGTGGTTTTGCGGTCGGCTCTGAACCGGGATCCGACTCTGGCGCATATTTGTAAACATAATTGTGAATAAATACTTTTTGAATTTGAATTTGGTAATTGATTAAAATCGACTAAAATTTAAAATAACCTACTTTAAATTTCAAACAATTCAAATGTTTATCTTACCAAGATGAAACTCTTTTACGTGTGCCTTATAATTGTAGAATCTGGAGAAAGTAACATGTTACAAGTTCCACAAAACATTGTTTTAAATAACAGACCAAGCAGTAAAATACCTATTAAACTAACAAAATAATCAGAACGAACTTTGAGGTTACAATCGCAGGGATGCGGGGAACAAAAACAAGAAGAGAACGAGTGAGCCAGTGAACGGAACACGGTTGACAATTCGCATTGCCCATGCAGAAGCCCTAGCGGCTTTGTCCCTAGACGCTAGTGGTAGGGAGAGCCTAGGATAGGAAATCTGGATGTGGAAGTAGTGATTCCTTGGGGAGCGGCTTAGGCGCTGTTACAAACATGTCAACTTAAATTTAGCTTGATGATTTAGCTCCACTGGAAGCATACTTGCCTAGTCTGGTTAAAATGATACATTGCCGTTTTAGTCGAAGATACAAGTGGATGAAGGGTCTATGTAACAAAAAAGTGATTTTGAGATAATTGATCACAAAGTTTTTAACAACCTATCAACTTCGACAGTTACCAATGTATAAATCAGATATTTTAGCATTAGAATCAAATGTAATGTACCTGGGGGAATTTCGTGTAGTTAAAGCCTTCATTCATATAAAAAACTCGTTTTTTTTCGAAAATGTCACATAGACCCTTCATCCACTTGTGTCTTCATGTTATCATCAGTTGTTTAAAAATTGCCACTCTCAATTGTTTTTATTTTTCCAACTTAACGAATTTATCAAAAAGGTTCCAACAAATCTAGTTTTTATCATAATTCCATTATGAACAATCTGTTTTTCTTCAATGTAATACAATTTATATAATCACATATATTTAAGAAAGATAAAATTTGAATATTCTTTTGTTTAACTAAATGTCTTCCGAGATTCGAATTTAAGCTCCAGCAAAAAAATGCTATAGAAAAACAATTCCCTACAAATTTTAGTCTTACTCCACTATTAACAAAACTTAAAGATGCATTACAGCCACCTTATCTAACATAACGACGTTGATGAGATATTTCAATGCCTTTAAGTAATTAGGAAACTTTGTAAAATCATATTAAAAGTTAGATTTGCGATCAGCTCACGGAAATCTTTGTCGACTTTACTGCTCGTTGTTGTTATAGACAAGAGCTTTAACAACTTAATTTCAGAGAGAATTCGTGATTTGTTGGAATTCAAATTTAATCTAAAATAAAATGAAAGCCACAATCCGTTAAAATGATTTAAGAGTAATCATTTCATGAATACTGAAATTTAGACATCAGACATAAAAGGCAATATCCGTCTTCCAAGCGAGACTCGTTAAATATTATTGCTCGTCGTTAATTTTGCGAAACATGTGTTCATCGTTGTGTAAAATCCTTTCCTAACTTACAAACTTGGCTTTGGAAGGGTATTATAAATCGTGCTGATGTTTATAACACGTCTACATTACTTATTTATGCGAATAAATCTGTAAGAAAAACGTAATTCGCTTCTTATTCATCGCTTCATAAACGTTTCATAATCCAATTTACTAAGCACAAAGACTCGTAAATGAAAAAAATTTGAAAATATTAAAATAGCTATTTTTATCAAACGTTATTAGATCTATACATTAAACGTGATTCAGAATATGTAAAAAACCGCTGCCCAAGGAATCACTACTTCCACATCCAAGTCAATCACAAGGAAAAAACTTTGTATGTGGAAATAATTGTTTATGAAACTTTAATAATATAATATTTGAAATCCTCTACCCCAAAAACCCATAAAACGATACCCCACATCGGTAGTGGGGTGGGGGTGGTGAAAGGAGTGGTAGTGGCGGTGGATGAAGTAAAAAATATTTTGAGGTTTTTGGTTCTTGTACATACACTAAATCACAATTTTTTTTCATCCCCTTTAATAAGGGGGGTGGGGGTGGTAATGGGGGTGGCTAATGCCAAAAATTTTTTTGAGACCTTAGCTTCTCTTGTATGTACTAAATACCAATTTTATGGACTCTTACCTGCTTTATTTACCCATTTACCCCAAATTTACCCCAATTTACCTCCCTACCCTTCGTCGGAACAACATGAAAATATAATCTAGTTCCAGATCTCGTTAAAGTACATATGTGTACCAAATTTCAAGTCAATATATTAAACGGTTCCAGAGTAAACGTGCGCACAAAAAAAGACAGACAGACCGACAGAAATTTTTTTTCGCTCAAACTTAAAATCTCGACGTTTCATGACATTTTAAGCCCATTTGAACAATAAAAATTTTTGAAAATATTTTTGTCGTTACTATACTTCCACTGGACGTGGAAGTAATAAAAACTAAGAGGTTGGCACAGTTGTCGCTTAGGGGACACATAAAAATAACGTCGAATATCTTTCATAGAGCTCCCTCCTTGGGGTGAAAGATAATATAAATTATTCTCCATACAGGGTGTTTTTGTAATGCATCCATATATTCCGATATATGAATATTAACATCTTCCTGGTATACACAAAAACACCCATTTATCAAAATACCCAAAAACAAAGAAAAAATAAATAAAAAATTGAATATTGAAAACAATTATCGAGTACGCCCATGCTACTGTATGTGGTAGTCTTTCTGCATCTAACTCTATCTTGTTCCGCACATCCCTGCGGCGGTGTCAAGTGGTAAGAGAAATTCAACAATTCAACAATTTTACAAACAATGAGTGGACAAACATTGTGCATTGTTATGGTGTAGCTGGGGAAAATGTACGTCGGACTCGAATACTTTACCAGCAACAGTTTTCTAATATGCGTGTTCCTGATGAACGAACCGAATACTCAGTATAGGGTGTTAATATTCGTATAGCCAAACTGACGAAAGGTAAGTTTTCTACTTGACATTATAAAGAGCGTTATTTCAATTTAACTTATTCTGCAACTTGACTTTTATACATATTTTTATAATTATATATTTATTTGTTCATTATATGAATTTTATTGTTTTATGAGGAGATACTCAAATACTACCGAGGTTCATACATATGATATCAAGTCTAAAATTGGTGGTCTAAGTAGCAAGCCGCGATATCCAAATCTGCAATAACCGTTTTAGTATTGCTATAAACACACGTAGGCAACCCCCCAAAATCAACGCCAAGGTTATCCAGAAGGGGGTTGCATATTTTAAAAAATTGGTAAAACTATTTACACAAAACTTCCTCTTATCTTATTTTTTTTATTTATTTATTTTTTTGTTGGATGACCACTCTGTAAATTTTTTTACTAGAGGTATATCAAATTTCATTCCTGACAATTCCAAATGTCACTTTCTTTTGTCATTTCTGTATTAATTATTTTCTTAGACTGCCCTAAGTGTCCGTGCCCCCCCATCCTGGGATACAATGTTTTTCATAAAGATTAAAGCCTAAAGAACAATTTAAGACATGTCCCCCCAAAAAAACTGCCTGTACTTTCAAAATGGCGTCCGTTTAAAAAAAATATTGTTTTTGCCATTTAACACAAAAACTAAAATAGATGGAGAAAAATTTTCTGCACAAAAAACAAAGTGCATAAAATTTTCTACAATTTTGTTCCTATACAATATTTGGATATGAGTTACCATTTTCCAGATATAGTCCGCGTATATTAGATATTTAAGAAGAAATAATTTATAAAGTAATAATATTTGGGATGCGTACTCTAGATAGGGTTAGAAATAAATATCCCCCCAATTTAGGAGTGGAACGTCCTTTTTTTGCAAAAAACCACCCCCAACGGGGATTTAACGCTGGTTTTTCACTTTTATCTTGTAACCCGTTCGTCGGAAGAGAAAACAGTATAGGAAGTAAAAAATTTGTCGTTAAATTCTGCATAAGAAATGTCCTATTAACCTTGTAGCTTATCCTCACCTATTTCGCGCTAACAGCGTCCGAACAGGGGGCGCAGAGGTAAAAATCGATCCTATTCGAAGTTTCACAGTGAATATCTTAAAACCGGTTACTTTAATGAGAAAAATGCTCAGGAATGAATTTATAGAGCGGAATTTTCTCTATGAGATGCATATGTAGCGGGTTTTGATGCAAGTGATTTTTACGTATTTTCCCCTTTTTTCCACAAAGCTGTGTTTTTCAATTTGAGCTCGTCTCCACACCACCCAAGAGGTAGAGCTTTCGGTGCGTTTTTTAAAGGTGGTTTCCCCTGTAGGCCTATTCCACTAAAATTATTTCAAATTTTACTCATTAATGGGTTCCTCTTTGACGAACTCTTCTTCGAATTCAGAATTTAAACATCCTTGCCCATGGCAATTAAAGCACATTATTGAGCAGTGAAATCCAACCTGAACACAGCTGCATCGTTTTCCGCAGCTGCAGGATATTAGCTTTAGGGTGGAAATTGGTGCTGGTAACTCGGTGGTATAAATGGGTGCTAAAATGTTGCCTACTTTCTTCCAACCCCATTCCCTTGGTTTCAAGTTTTCTCCTCGCCAAGCATGAATTTAGAGAAACACTCTGTAAGAATGTTGACGTAATGCCTCAGATGTTGGTGGCAGTCTTGGTAGAATCCCGGCAGTACTAGATTGGCCGACTATCTTATTGAAGGTAATGAATTTTTGATGACTCAAAGATCTCTCTTTTTTGGGGGCTTTGTATACTGCTAGCGCGAATTGCTCTCCAGCACTTGTAATTTCTTTTTTCGTTCAGCTATGCTTTGCATCCTTTTTTCGCTTGCGTACGAACGACTAACTGGTTTCCTTCAACCTATCAGACGTCTCCTTCAACCAATTAGATATTGTCAGGAAATAACAGAAAAGTACGCTCCAGTTTCTCTTTCTGCTTATTACTTCATATACCTAAAACATTGAGTGCGCATTCCAATTTGTTATTAATTTCGATGGCTGTAATCCTCTGCGATGTGATTAGTATATGCCGAAGCTTGAAGCTTCCCATCCTGAGATGCTTGTCTTGTATTACTACTCCGAAGTATGATATTGCTATGTGGCTGGCTATTTATTTAGGTTTACTTTAGTTGAATTGGTATTGATGGTTTTGGAATATTGTTATTTTTCTATTTTTGTTTATATTATTTGTTTGATTTATGATACGTGCTTTGTGTCTATTTTTCGTTTTTGTGTCTGTATTATATTATGTCTTTTTTCGTTGTTTTAGTATTAGTGTATGCTCTAGATTTCCTATGCATTTGATCTTTAAATTTCTATTTGGCTTTAGATGAGTTTTTTTTTTCACTTGAGTTTTTCAATTATTGTTACGATATTACGTTTATGCAATGCAAATCTTTACATTTTACACCTATAAAATAAAATAAAAAACACGCCATGCTTGTTTCATCAAAATATGTACTTGTAAGCACTTATTTCGGATTCAAAATGTATATTTAAAATATATATTTTAAACTGTAAGAAACAAGGGTTTTGGATAATTAAATTTATCGACTGTGTTAAAATTAACGCTATGCACTTTCAAATTGAAAATAATTGGGCTATTATGATATTGTTCATGTTTATGTAAAACGTATTGTGTTGAGTTATGTGGCATGAATCGCTTCAAACCGAACCCACATAGCTATGCAACAAACATAATGGTACCGGTAACGGTACTCTTGTATTTGTCCTTGGCCTCCACAAATCTGTAAAATGTACTAGTCTGTATCATCCACTTCTATTTTTAACAGCTTACTAATTATTTTTTTGCACCTAGGAAAGTTAGCAAACCGATAAGAGATGGAAATATTGCCACGAGCGACCAGGAATAGAATTTGTTCCTTTACTGATTAAAAACTAATTTTAAGGTAGGTAATTTTAAGATACGTAAACAAAAACTTGGTTAATTATAGGTACAGTTTAATCCATTTGAATTGGTTATTCTTCATTTTGTCACAACTTTGAATGCAAGGCATTTTCAGGACTACAGGAGATACAGCGCTCCAAATGTGATACAAAAATTGTTAAAAATGAGAGGAATTATTAAAGAAAAACTGCCATGACATGCTTCAAACTAGTAACTACAGTAGGATTCATATAAAGCAGAGTAAATGGCCTACGAAAAAAAAAACAAGCGATGTTCAGCTTCCTTCTCTTGGATGTTTGTGTCTTTCCCGCGCAATGAGGTATCTAGACTCCAAACTGCCGTGGAAGTTGAAAAGCATCTCTATGGATGCGCAAACGCATCTTCGGTTTAAGTGGTTAATAAATCCTAAAACCACTTTGGACGTATACTGTTATGGTAAAACCAATCATTACATACGCGTCGCTGGTTTGATTGCGCTCCTGCGAGCTCTCCCCAATTAGAGCTCACCTGTGTCAAGTTCAAAGGTTATCTATCTTGTTTTTTGCGGGGGGGGGGGGGGGGGGGGGTAGAAGGGGAAATCCATCATGGACACCCAGCGCCTTGAATCTATCATGTTGGGTAGTGCTGGACTCTAACCGAGCTAAAACTCCTCCGGAAAAGTAGCCCCCTCTCTGTCTTCAGTGTTTCCTCATATCTCGATTACCGTCAGAATATCAGGTCAATCTTAGTGTTAGGTGTTCTAAATGATCTGCCTCCTCTCATTACTTCCCTACTTCGTTGAAACGATTAGAGGTTCAAGTTTCTTTCGTCTACTTCTTTGATTTTCATAACTGATGTTATCATGTCCTCCAAGAGTTGCCAGTTTTCCTCTGATTCTAGCATCCTCGACACCATGTCATCGGGTGTAACTGGGCCGCCTAGCCTATTTATGACTCGTAGCCTTTCTTCTCTCCACCTGCTACACCGGAATACGCTATGCTCCACGTCGTCTATCTCCCCGCAGTACATGCATTCTCGATCTTCAATCTTCCCGATGTCGTAGACGTACTCTGCAAAGCATCCGTGCCCTGTTAGGGCCTGTGTAAGGTAGAACCCAACCTCCCCGTGTCCTCTCTCCCTCCAATATCTGGAATGAGTCTCCTCGCCCATCTTCCCTTACTCGAGATATTCCATCTCTCCTGCCAGCTATGGTAGAGTCTATCGTTGGCCTCCTTCCTGCCAATTCCCTCGTATATCTCCCACCATTCCTTTGCTAGAACGTCAATGGGGGGGGGATCCCTGCCACTATTAGCACTGCCTCGTAGGAGACCGTTCTGTAGGCATTGCAGACTCTCAGTGCTGCACATCCCTGTACCCTGGCCAGTCCTCTTCACGTTCTTTCCACTGTCATCGCACTTACCCTTACCGGGGCCGCGTACAGGAGAATGGAGTGCTCCACGCTGCACAGCACCCTCCTCTTGCTGGCCTTCGGTCCGCTGGTGTTATGTATCAGCCTGCCTATGGCCGTTGCCACTCGCCCATCTTTTCCCTCCATTTTCGACACATGCACCCCGTATGTCAATTTCGAATCGAGCCATATGCCCAGGTACTTTATCGCTCGGGCCAATTTCCAGCTCCCCTACACTTATTCTCACGTCAGGGAGATTCCTCTTTCTGGTTATGATTACCAGCTCGGTTTTTCCAGGGGCAAGTTCGAGCTTCTTGCCCCTTACCCATCTCTCTATTCTTGTAGTGGCCGTGTTCGCCGCCTTCTCGATTTCCCTCACAATTCTGGCCGTGACTGTTACTGCCAGATCATCGGCATATCCGATCATCTTAACGTTCTCCGGTTGGGGTAAGCGTAATGCATCATCGAACATTATATTCCACAAGGTTGGGCCCAGGACCGATCCCTGCGGAACACCACAAGTCATTTTCTCCACTGGGTAACGCCCTCTACCTCCAGCCCTGTCCACCCGTTCTCGAGGTAGCTTTTTACTATCCTGAGCAGGTAGGGGGCTATTCTTTGGCAACTTCTCAACTATCTCTCCCCAATCCACAGTGTTGAAAGCATTTCGAACATCCAGCGTAGGGATTGCAATTTATCGGAAGTTTTAATAACCGGTAAATCGGTAAATAAAAATGTAAATAACCGGTTAACCGGTATTTACCGGTAATTTTTAGAATGAATGATTAGAGAGTGGCGAAAATGGCAATTATCTTTTTCCATGAACAAAATTATCTAAATTTGACAAAAAAAATTTTTGTCCACGACTATTAAATAATGTACTCATTAAGTATGTTTCCTCAAGGATAATGCTATCCATTATTCCCTGCAGTGAATAATGATTTCAGTATTCACTAGTGAATAATAAGGACAGTCAGTTGTTTATAAGAAGTCACGGGCAGGTATTTTTTTAATTCGAGTGCAATCTCGTTTTAGTAGAATTTATGGCTAGTTTCTGAAACCTTAAATATAATTATTCGTTAACTGTCATAGCTACAATTGTGTGAACAATTTTACTGTTATTATCAAATTTATGAATAGATAACTTTATTTAGCGTTTCAGAAACAGACCCTCTTTTATCATACAATTTCGTTTTTAAATTTGATTGATTAGGCCGTTATGTGTCAAAGAACGGCTTATGAAATTAAATTTAAACGTCAACGTTATTTACAATAATTTTACATATTACTCAAAGAGAATAATATAAATAATTGATTAATTAATTTCTTCAGTAAAAAATTTAACAAAAATATCAATAGTTGTGGAGAAAGTATAGTATTCTACTCGCATATAATGGCTACTCTGGTGATTTACGACATTCGCCTACGGCTCGTGTCTTAAACTTCACCCTCGTAAATAATAGCCATCATTATAAGCTCGTTGAATAATATACTATTATATACGTATATTTAATATAATGAACAAACCAAAGGTTTTTTATCAAAAGGAAAAAATATAAATGAAATAAATTTAAATAAATAATTATTCTGTAAATAACAAAAATATCAACTTAAATAACAAAAATTATAAACATAAACTTAAATAGGGCATTTACTGAATACCTAATCTAAAAATACAATATTTTTTAAAAACGGCCTGTTAAAAGGGTTAGTTTTTCAAAGCTATATCTGTTAGTCGTCTGATATTTGTGCATAGAATACCACCAGCTGAAGATGTCCTTCTTCAATCGATATTGGTGGGTCGATAAGTTAATAAGAATTGGTAATAACATACATCTAAATGTATTCCACGGATATTTGCGGCAGTGAAATATTCAATTTAATATCGCACGATATTGTCAATACCTCTCTTACTTGTATTTCTTAGGGCTTGGTGTCTGGGTTTTACTTTTTATAATATTGTGACGTGTTTCCACCCTTAGGAAACCACCCTCGCAAATTCCGTGGGTTCCAAAAATTATAACAAGAGATGTCCACTAACACACTTTATTAAATATTTACTGGATACTTCACAATACTATTATTAATTTAAATACACTTTACTGACTAAAATCACAATGTTTATCACTTTGTTTCTCTTTGAACTCTTAATCTCACTTTCTATACTTTCTGAACTTTCTGAACTCCTCGCCGAGAATGCGGTCGGTCTTTTATACCCAAAAATGACAGATCTCGATTGTTCTGTGATGACGCCACCATTCTCTAGATAATTCCAGATGTCACCAGAACTAACTTCTGGTAGGTTTCTCGAGTAGGTGCAAATACACTACATTCATTCTAAGGGTTGTAACACATTACACTGCCCCCTCCTTAAGCCTGAACGTCCCGGTCAGGAAGTTCAGCCTCTTTCACGTACTTCGCCAGTCTATCCAAGTGTACGATCTTCATCTTGGACTTTTTGTTTCGTTGAATCCGATAGACGACATCATTAATTCGGGTAATAACAGTATAAGGTCCTTCCCAAGGAGGTTGAAGTTTCGGTGACTTCCCTTTCTTTCGCTGTGGGTTGTACAGCCAAACCAGATCTCCTGCCTTGAACCCTTCTGAACTACCCTTACGGTCGTATCGAGCCTTCATTCGGTCACTGGCTATGGTGATTTGGTCTCTAAGCAGCTCATGAACATTTCTTAGCCGTTCACTCAATTCATCCACATAGCTGTTCACAGGAAGCTGTTCTCCACCTGGTGTTCCGAAAATCAAATCACACGACAGTCTGATCTCATGTCCAAATACTACACGGGCTGGTGTTTGTTTCGTAGACTCGTGGATAGCAGCTCTGTATGCCATGAGGAAGAACGGTATGTGGAGATCTCAATCACGTTGATTCTTATGAACCACTTTAGAGAGATGTTCTTTCATGGTCTTGTTGTGTCGTTCCACCATTCCATCTGATTGCGTGTTTTGTGTATCCCCAATAACTTGCAGATTTGCTGAAACACCCCCGACTCAAAGTTCCTCCCTTGATCTGAGTGCAGCTCCAGGGGTACACCAAACCGACATATCAAATTATCTACCAAGACTTTGGCGACAGTGACTGCTTCTTGGTTTGGAATTGCATAGGCCTCTGGCCACTTACTAAAATAGTCCATGGCAACCAGTATATACTTGTTACCATCCTTGGTTACTGGGAATGGGCCAGCTATATCGATCGCGATCCTCTCGAAAGGAGCTCCGACGTTATATTGCTTCATTGCACCCCTACTTCTAGTCTGTGGTCCCTTACTGGCTGCACAAATTTTGCAATTGCGACACCAAGCTTCCACATCTTGACGACTATTTACCCAATAAAATCGTTCCCGTACTTTATTCAGGGTCTTATTAAGGCCGAAGTGCCCACCGGATGCTCCATTATGCACTTCCTGAAGTACTTTCGGTACTCGACACCTGGGAATCACTAGACGCATAACAACTTCCCTGCCATCCGGGCTTTCCCAAGCTCTCTTTAGCAGCCCGTTCATGACTTTAAGTGAATCCCATTGGGCCCACAAAGCCTTCAATCCAACTGCCTTATCCGAAACATCCTTCCACGCTGGTCGAATTCCTTTCTCCTTTGCTTTCAATATAGCCCCAATCTCTGTGTCATTCAGTTGTTCTTGTCTCGGGGCTTCGGTTGTCCAATCATCTGGAACCTCTATTTTAATAGTGTTGACGGCCACCGTACCCTGCAATTTCTCAACGTGGCGGCAGTGCTTGCAATCTTCCTTGCACGGTCTTCTAGATAAAGCGTCTGCGTTCTTATGAGATCTTCCAGGTCGATGTTCGATTTTGAAATCATACTGTTGCAGCCGTTCTATCCAACGAGCCAGTTGACCTTCAGGGGTTTTCAACTGCAACAGCCATTTTAATGCAGCATGGTCGGTCCGAATCTTGAAATGTCGTCCATAAAGATATTTATGAAAATGGTCCACTGATTTAACGATGGCCAGTAACTCTTTCCGGGTTACACAATAGTTTCTTTCCGGTTTGGACAGCACCTTGCTGAAGTACTCGATCACTATTTCCTGCCCATTCTGGATTTGAGACAGTACACAACCGACCGAAGAATTGCTGGCATCCGTGTCTAAAATAAAAAGTCCTTCCCGTTGTGGGTACGCTAGCACAGGACCAGTGCATAGGAGCTGCCTTCAATTTTCTCCATGCTGTTTCACATTCCGGTGTCCATTGGTACTGCACTTTCTCTTCTGTCAGCCGGTGTAATGGCTTCGCAATTTCTGCAAACCCTTCCACAAAGCGCCTATAATAAGTGCAGAGGCCAACGAAGCTCCGTACTTCATGAACGTTAGATGGTCTTGGCCAATCTCGTACAGCAGAAATTTTGTCGGGGTCTGTTTGTATTCCATCCGAAGACACCACGTGACCAAGAAATTGACTTCTTTCTGGAATAGCAGGCACTTCTTCGGGTTCAACTTCAGATGGGCATTCCTGACTCGCCCAAATACTTCTTGAAGATTTTTCAAATGTTCTGTAAAGTCCTGTCCCATAACAAGCACGTCGTCAAGGTAAACCAGGCACGTCCTCCAGGTTAGCCCCCGCAGTACGAATTCCATCAATCTTTCAAAGGTAGCAGGCGCATTGCATTGCATTGCATCCAAAAGGCATCACGGTAAATTGATAAAGACCACTGCCTGCTGAAAACGCTGTCTTCTCCTTATCATCAGGATAAAGCCCCACTTGCCAGTATCCACTCCTAAGGTCTAACGTAGAAAACCATCGTGAGCCTGCCAACGTGCTTAACGTGTCATCAATTCGTGGTAATGGGTAACTGTCTTTCTTTGTGACATCGTTTAATTTCCGATAATCGACACAAAATCTTAATGTTCCATCCTTCTTGGCAACCAAAACTACTGGCGATGACCAGGGACTCGTCGACTCCTCAATGACTCCATCTTGTAGCATCTTGTCTATCATTGCCGAGGCATCTTCTTGTTTTGCTAATGGAAGCCTCCTAGGTGGTTGTCGAATAGCGGGCGAGTCGCCAGTATTTATCCGATGCTGGACTATGCCTGTTTTTGTAAGGGCCTCTGTTTTCTTGGCAAATACTGAACTTTCCTTTTCTAGAAACTTGATTGCCTCCCTTCGTTCATCCTCAGATAAATGCTCCAACTGGGTACTCAGCAAGGTCAAAACTTCCTGGTCTATTTTCGTAGACGAACTTCCCTCTGTTTGTTCCTCGCACCTCGCTACCCATGTGACCGGTTCATAGGAGCCAATTGGTTTGCCTTCCTTAATTGTCACTGAGTGGGAATTTGAATTAACGACTCTAATTGGGATTTTGTCTTTAGTCCGGGTTAAAGTTCTCGCCACAATAATATTGAGTAGGGACTTAATCGATTCGTTATCTTCAACTAGGCCAACACGGTACCCTCCAGGATTTCCTTCTAAGGCAGCATCGATCATTTGTTCCGAATGAGCAGGAATCTTAATCGTCTGTGTTGTTAACAACCTTGCTTTATGGAATTGGTCGTCTGCGGTTGCCAGAATAAATTCCTCATTTCCAATTTTTAAGACTCGCTCCCCTACGTCAACAATGAATCCCTGCTCTCCCATGATGTCCAGACCCAAAATGAAATCATCCATAATGTCAGCCACAATGACCTTGTAATTGAACCTCAACCGTCCAACCTGCAGTTCCAAGTTGACCTCTCCATGGACCGCAGCTCTGTCCCCCGTGGCTGTTCGAATGATTACTCCATTTTGCTTCTTGTCAATCTGCAAGCCTGATATAAACCCTGGCCGCACTATTGATGACGTAGCACCGGTGTCAATAGTAAACACGCATTTTCTTCCATTCACATATCCTTGCAACAACAGACTACTTGGAATTCTTTGGAGCTGGGAAATCTTCATTTCTCTGGGGTCACTGCATTCCCTAGCCAGAACAACCCCTCTGGTACTGTTTTCCTGCTTCTCTTCAACATTCACAGCATTTACTCGACTCTCCGAATTCTGCTGTCGACAGTCTCTCTTCATGTGTCCTACCTTGCCGCAGTTGTAACATTTAATACCTCCGCTCGGCTTTCCTTTATTTTGTTGTTTTCTCTGCTCCCTGAGATCATCCACTTTGTTGAATAGTTTGGTAAACATTTTCTGCATCTCAGTCAACATAGAGTTCTGATTCATTTCTGGTTGCGATTCTTCGAGAGTCACAGTTCGCACTCTCGACCTTGGAGTATCTCTATATGCGGCTTCTACTTCCAATGATGCACCAACGCTTCGCTACTACTTTGGTGTCTCGTCAGCCTCAGAACTCGCCTGACCTCTTCGTCCCTTATACCATCTAAAAAGCCCCCCCACGGCTAATTGTTCCTGGAATTCTTTAGGTGCATTTGGATACGCCAGGTGTGCCAGTCTCTCTATCGCAGCTTCAAATTCTTGTAAACTTTCCCCAGCTTTTTGCATCCGGGATTTCAGCTGAGCCTGGTATAATTGGGCGAGATGTTGGTCGCCATATCTTAAGTCCAATGCAGCTTCCAAGACTTTGAGTTCCCTTTGTTTATCCACTGGGATAGTTTTAAGCAACTCTGAGGCCTGGCCCCTTAACGCCAGAACTAATGCCATGGCCTTTTCCTCATTATCCCAGTTGTTCGCACACGCTGCTGCCTCAAACTGCCTCTTGTACGTTGTCCATGAGCTTTGGCCGTCAAAGGAGGGAGGTTTTAACCGGTGACCTGATGATACCACCTGCTGGCTTCCTCTATCTCTCAACTGTCGTTTAAGTCGCTCCACTTCTCCTTCGAACTCACTCATCTTTCCTTTGATCTGACTGACTTCGGTCTCAACTACACCTACTTTGTCTTCTACCTTATCTACTTTTCCTTCTACCTTGTTTATCTCTTCTTTAACTTCACATTTTAGTACTTCATTGGCAGAAATGATAGTGTCTTGTTGTAATTTGATTTGTTCATTCAGAATTTTCCTTAATTCTTCTTGGCGTCTTTCTTGTTCCTCTTTCTCCTCTTGCTGTCGTCTTCCATAATTTTTCTCAATTCGTTTTTTTCTTCTTGACGTCTTCTCTCTTCATCCTCTTTTTCTTTCTGACGTCGCTTTTCTTCCTCTTGACGTCTTTTCTCCTGTTCTTCTTTATCTTCCTGGCGTTGCTGCGCCATCATCCTCGTAAGCTCTGCAAGTAGATCCTGCATTTATTTCTCTCCTGCCATACTTCTTGTTGTTACGGGCATACAATGAAATTAAAATAAAACAAATTTAACTGTCACGTCAATATCGGCAATGGAACTTTCCAGAAAAATCTAGAAACAGCACGAAAAAGTCTTATCCAGAGTCTTTTGTCACTATCCAGTCCAGAGAATTTAATAATCTCCACTAATGTCCAAATAGAAAAGTTCTAGAAATTTTCACGCACTAAATGAGACTTTTTCAATGTCTCTATCACTTCTCAGTTCAAAGGAATTAATTATCACACTAATGTCCTAATAAAATGTTCTACAATGTCTCAAAAATGCACTTAACACTATTTTCCTGTTCGAAAATAACCCTCGAACAACGTCCAGTAAATGAGTCCTCCGTGTTAGCACTAACCCTCGAGAATACTTCTCGAACACTCCAGCACAACTTCAGAGCTCCTCTTGTCATAAAATTCCGCTTTCTGACACCAATTGTGACGTGTTTCCACCCTTAGGAAACCACCCTCGCAAATTCCGTGGGTTCCAAAAATTATAACAAGAGATGTCCACTAACACACTTTATTAAATATTTACTGGATACTTCACAATACTATTATTAATTTAAATACACTTTACTGACTAAAATCACAATGTTTATCACTTTGTTTCTCTTTGAACTCTTAACCTCACTTTCTATACTTTCTGAACTTTCTGAACTCCTCGCCGAGAATGCGGTCGGTCTTTTATACCCAAAAATGACAGATCTCGATTGTTCTGTGATGACGCCACCATTCTCTAGATAATTCCAGATGTCACCAGAACTAACTTCTGGTAGGTTTCTCGAGTAGGTGCAAATACACTACATTCATTCTAAGGGTTGTAACACATTACAATATTATTTATTTATTGTTAATTAAGTGCTCAGTATTGGGACAGTCACTCTGTATTTAGTGAATACTAGTCACTGACATAAATAGAAATGTTGGATACGTGACATATCGTAAGTTCAGAATTTACCGAAATAACCGGCAAAAAATTAAAATAACCGGTAATTATTGTCGTGTGTTTTTTGTCTTAATAACCGGTTAACCGGTTAACCGGTATTGCAATCCTAATCCAGCGTTACTAAGCTCGAAGCAGATATTCCATTAACTTGCCCATTGTATCGAGCAGACATACCGGCCTATATGAGGACGGTTCATCAGGTGGCTTGTCCCCTTTCTTTATCAACACCAGTCTTGGCTTCTTTCATCTCTGGGGGGAGTTTTCTCTTTCCAGAGCGCGGTTCATAACCTATAGGATAACCCTAGGTTGTTTTTCAGCCACCAGCTTTACTATTTCCGGGGGGATTTCATCCGGTCCTGAAGCCTTTCCGCTCTTGAGCCTACTACATGCCTCCGACATTTCCTCCTCGGTAAAACAGGGAACTTCTCCCATCTCCGTTGATCTCCATATTATTTCATCCCGTTCTGGGAATAGGGTATTCACAATCTCCACCATCTTTTCGGCTGGTATAGTCGGAGGAGGGGCTTTCATGCGTCTCGTCGCAATCTTGAACCCATCCCCCCACACGTTCCTATCTATGTCTTAGCACAACTCTTTCCATTTGTCATTTTTTGACTTCTTGATTGCGTCTCTTAATCTCTTCTTTGTCTCCCGGTAGTGTTATATGGCCGCGTTCTCCTCTTGCACTCCTTGTCTCCTGTTTCCCCTAACGTATCTCCTTCTGGCCGCAACACACTCCTCTCTGAGATTTCTTCGGTCCACCAATATACCAAGCCGTTTGGTCTTATAACTCTGCTCCTCGGCATTGCTTGATCGCAGGCTCTAGTAACTGCCCTGATTTGATCCTCCTCTGTTGCAACATTACCACCTGTCACCTATTCTTTAAGAGCTCTCTTGAAGATACCTCTGTCCAACCGGCCTAACTTCCAGCCTCTTCCCCTTATCATCGGCGTTTCAGTCTGTTGACCCACTACGTATTCTATAATCCTCCTCACTGCATCTGTTGAGGCCAGCGTTATGTCTGGGGTAGAGCCACAATTACCTCTCACGAATGTGAACGTCGCTACCTCGTTTATGACCTGTAGGTTGATCTGGGCGGACCACTCTACATTACATTTCCTCGGCGGTCTGTGGACTCCATTCCCCATTCAGGAGCTCTGCCGTTAAAATCCCCTATCTATCCTGTCTAGAAATAACAGAAGCCATCAGGATCACTCCAACGATTGCCATGGAGGCCGTCCATGGGCTCAGTCTCTGCATACTGAGGTGAAATTGAAAGTAGGAAAGCAGTTAACAGACTGATCAAGTATAGAATGCGGAATGCGACGGGTTAAGAGCTGAGTTGTGTGAATACACTTTGGTCAAACTTGTGGCTGTCTGGGCACAATGGAGTGAAGGGAAACAAGCTAAAAACGTAGGTACTCTTCGCCAATTTTGAACATCAAATGTGATACCAACTTTGTTGTGAAAAAATATATGAAAAAAAATTTAAAAAAAAAACATCCAACCTGACTAGGATTCGAACACGGGATCTTTGGATTGAAAAGCAAAAATTTAGCCACTGGACCATCAGAGATCACTACAAAAATTGAAAGTCTGTAATATATATCTTTCGAGAATCATATTTCACCGCATTAGACATATTATTATAAAATATATATTAGTAAAATGCATAAACAAACTAGTGGAAGCATTATACTCTTCGCCGATTTACTGAGCTTTTTATATAATTGTTACACATTCTATAGGATACTCTTCGCATTTTTCTTGTAAATACTGTTAGTTTTTGGACATTCTAAATTTTGTGATACTAACTTTGTTGTGAAAAAAAAAAAATAAAAAAAAATCACGATGTGAGGGATCGAACCCGGGACCCTTGGATTGCGAGACGAAACTCTTGCTGCTACACCACCATTTCTTATTACTAAAATTGTTAATGAGTGAAATATATACCATTAGAAAATTTATTGTGATTATTAGGAAACACACATTAGTAAAATGTATTGAAAAAAAAATAGTGATAGGAAATAACATTTCGCAAGGTTTCTATTTATTACAAACCATAAAAAAATGTAAAAAAAAATTTTTTAAATTTTAAATTACTAATAACTTTTTATTTACCAATCTATTTTGTTAAAAAACAATAGGGTTCTTCCTCTAGCTAACACTAAATTACTCTCCAAATTTCAATACAATCGGATTTTTCTTTCTTGAGTTATCGTGCTTACAAGAAACGTGACGGACGGACAGACGGACGGACAGACGGACGGACAGACAGACGGACATTTTGAAAGTTGTTCAGAATTCGTTCACTAACATAACGATACAAAAATGTTTTCTCTACGAGCGATATTTACTGATTTAGAAATGTGCCGATCAAATACAATATACTCTTCGTTTTTGCGAAGAGTATAAAAATATATATATTATAGAGATAACATTTCGCAAGATTTCTATTTAAGTGCAAGCGATAAAAATTAAGAAAATATATTTTTTTTTAATTAAATGATTAATAACTTTCTTATTTACTGATTGATTTTCTTCAAAAACAATAGGGTTCTTCCTCTAGCTAACACTAATCCAAATTCCAAATTTCAATAGAATCGGACTTTTCTTTCTTAAGTTATCGTGCTTACAAGAAACGTGACGGACGGACAGACGGACGGACAGACAGACGGACAGACGGACATTTTGAAAGTTGTTCAGAATTCGTTCACTACCACAATGTGAAAATTTTTTCTCTACGAGCGATATTTCCGGTTTTAGAAATGTGCCGATCAAATGCAATATACTCTTCGTTTTTGCGAAGAGTATAATAAGGAGTAGACCGTTTGGCGGCAGGAGCAAAAACTCATTTCCCTGTGCCTGAAAGCCTGTCTCGATCAGAGGTATGAGCCTGTCTCGATCAGAGGTACAGTTCAGCAGCTGTTGGGCTCAAGCCCCCAGAATGAGGCAGCTAAGGGTTCGCGTAGCTGACTCCATCATAAAGTAGTTGCTTGGGCTCGATATAGAGCGACGACAAAACCATCAATCATATTCTGTACAATCGCGCACCCTAGGAACATCAAGCTATTATTTTAGGTATCTGGTAATTTTTAAAGCCAGAGGAACTACGGGATCTACCCTGGTATAGACCGCTATCCTACGCGTAGACACTGATTTTTCTAGGAAATCCTAAGTGTCGCGAATCAACAATGGGACGACAGGCCTGAGTACTGCGGATCATAAGATCTCCTCGCATTCCTAATTATCATAATGCCTCAAACTCCGCCATGTAGAGCCTTAAAATCCGATAATTTGGCAATTATCATATACAAGAAAAATGCTTTAAATTGGAATAAACATAAAAAATATTACAATAAATAAATCCCTGATCCTGGTTAAGTGGTAGAGTAGCATTAACTAAACTTCCAGGACGTTAATATAAACAAGGTATTAAAAAAAATTCTCATAGTTTCCAATGATCTTCTAGGAACATATTATACGACATATGAAAATTTTTTTTTTTTCACATTCTTCTAATATAACAAAAAATGTCTTATACTAAATACTATAATAATTCACTACTTTAGTCACTTGATCACTTTACTCTTTCTGATCTTATTGAACTTCCAAACTAAACTAAAACTGTCACTCTCAGCTTCTCCATGCTTTTATATACCCAAAGATGAGGGATCTAGAATATTCTAGCATGATGTCATCACTCTCTAGATATTTCCAGAAGTCTCGTTACTACTTCCAGACTCTGACACCACGCGCCATATCTGGACCGACTGCCAAACTAACCAAACCAGCTTAGCTTTCTGTTGCCCTTATAATTGGAACTTAAAGGTAATCTCCACAGATGTCTCTGGGGGTATAAACATCTAACAATATGTAATATGCAAGACAAAATTTCCCACATTTTCTGTACAAGTATACATTTTAATTGGATGTATAATGTGTAACAAGGTACAGCGGCAGAAAGATGGGCTTTTAAAAAATAGTAGATTGTAATACAAGTGTGGCAAGGGCTTCATTACAAAACGATGTATGAAAGTAGGAACACGAGCGCAGCGAGTGTTTCTATCATACGGGTTTTGCAATGAAGCTTGCCACATGTGTATTACATACTATTTTTTCTACGATTGTGAAGTTATTTCCCTTTTTAAAGTCTTTCCAAAATTTTAAATTTGCTGCCTGTCAGATTTTATTTAAAGTGACATTTTCCGCGGTCATTCTGAAGTTAGAAAATTGGACTTTGTAATTGCAATTCATGTATAATTAATGTACATTTATAGAATTTAGTTGTTATTACCAGTAAGTAATATACAATTCTTTAAGGTAAACACACTATTTTATTCCGGTGTGTGAAGTTGTAATCAAGGCGTGTGGCAAATTCTTTGCCGCACGGCGTGCGGCAAAGTGATATTTTCTGCACATTTTGAAGTTAGAAAATTTGACTTTCAGCACAATCGTAGAAAAAATAATTTTATTTATGCACGTTTACAAAATGACATATTTTATATTATTGTATATTATTTTTTTACGGTTCCGGTCGACTGATGTTGACGTTTTCATTATCATGTTCTAATTCGTTACTACGCCTGAAAATTTGGGCCTCCGTTAATAAAATTTCCTTAACTTCGACCTCGCTCTCGATGGGAAAACTTTTGTGAATTTTCGCATGATCCACCGTTACAGAATCCACACACAATGGAGCACTTCAACCCAGCTTTTCTACAGCCACAAGTCCTGCCACATTATTTTTGCATTTTTATGAAATGACATGTAATAAGGTCTCAAGTGTTGGATTTTCTGTCATTATTACTGGCAGGAGTCCATTTGTACCAAGTTTCTAGCCCCAGTCTTCTGGATTTTTGTGGATTCCATACCATTTTTGGACTTGGTGGTACGTCCTAAACGCATGGTACCGTCCATTGTAGATGGAAAAGAAGCAAGATGAAATTTACTTTTTGTTGTCGATTTTATGAAGTCTGCACTGCACGCCTCTCTCTTTCATAATAACTGGGTCACGTTCATTTAAAATTTTATCACAAATAAAACAAAATCTCACTTCAAGATTTGCCATAGTAAAATTGTTTCATAAAAACATAATGTAATTACGTATCAAAGCAAGATGATACGTGCGGAGCGGTGGACGCAACCTTGTTATTGCTCTCTCTAAAGAGGAAGGAAAGGGGCGTCATTTTCGACCACCGCAAAAGAAACTAAGGAACACGAGGGAGGTCTGTACCTGCTCTAAGAAACATCTACTTCAAAAAACAGAATGAAATTTGAAATTAACTCCACCGTGGCCGTAAGAAAGTGTAGAGGAATTGCTGAAATTTGAAATTGACTTCATTTTCCGCTGTGGGATGTAGGAAATTTTACCCTCTTCAACTTTGTCTCGAACATTTTTCTTGTAGGATCAACCGTTGTAGAATTATTTTGAAAAAAACACATTCCTGCACCTTTTATTCAAGATGGCGGCTCGTGCCCCCCCCCCCCCTCCTAAGGTCGAGAAACTTATTTTTCATCAGGGTCTCGACTTAAACAGCATATATCAAAATCATTTTACCCCACCTTTTGTAAGGCAAAGGCCTTTTTTTTGTCCCTACTGTCTGGATTAAAAGAGTAGTGTGCTTATAGCACATGGGTCGGGGGTTTCTAAAAATTTTCAATTTTACTTGTTCGTCGTCTGATAACATTTTTTAATGTATCGAAGTTACTTTAAAAAATGTATTGCAGTAAGTTCGTATATTAAGTGTGTATTCGTTAAATGTGAATCTTCCTTTCACATAAAATAACTTTAGAGATTCGTAAACTTGCAGCGTTTGTAATGTATTGTTTAATGTTTTTGATGTAATATATCAGGAGTATATACACAGGTGCGTCCCAATTGAAAAAAAATGTGTCAGCACGTCACTGCTGTGATAATTAGTAGTGGCATAAACTCACGGCGCTAATCAATAATCATATTTGGTATGTTAATTAACCTCATTAACTTTTAGAAATTAATTTGGCATATGTGAACAGCATAAACTGATTTCCGGTACCCAGTCAGTATACTATTAAGTATATTCATAACTAAATAATTATATTATTTAAACTTTACTTAATTCGGTGGCTTGGTATATACAATAAAATATATAAAATTCCTGGTGCTTGAGCTCCTACAAATTCAGAATACGACCCAGTCATATGGAAGAGTTTGTAAATAGATTTATATCATCCAAGAAGTCAGTGAGTCTTTTATTAGAACAAGAACAGATTGAACACTTGTTATTGCATCTAACATAAAGGTAACATAAAGGTAAACAATTTATGCCTGTGACTGTACTTACTGTAGCCGCCGAATATAAAGTATAACCAAATGGAAAATTAATAACTGTACGTTAGTTATGGTCGCAATATATCATGATTTCGCGCATAATTTCTTTGCAGAAAAAAAGGTGCTGAATAACTTTTCGTCGAAAATTTCGTTACAAACAAGATTCATATCCCCTGTCCAAGATAATACCGAAGACCCGAAAATCGTAAAGATAATGTTTTGTCCTTTCTCGCTTAGTTTTCAACGTATTTACGAGAAAGCATAAAGAGTCCTCTTATTGTGTAGCAATTACTGTAACAACTTTTTAACTTTGAAAAAAGGTAGTACTACCTCACAACGAGCATGCTAATCTACAACAATTCCATTTTTATTGTGGCGACCTATGGAGGCTAACGTCAGACACAAAATATTTTATATACTTGCTCTATTATATTAGTGAAAAAGTTCAATCACTGCTCTTTCAATCTATTAATGCTAATATTTTTTATTTGCCAAGCGATAAAATGAGTTACGATTTAGTAGAGTGCATTAATACGCTTATTGTGACTTCCGTGGGGGTTTCGTTGTTAAGCTGAATTTGATATAAAGTTAATGATGATATACTAATGTTTCGAAATCTCAAATCCGTCAAAAAATGTCTTACTCAAAAGATCATTATAATCAAGAAACGAGTTATTTCTTAGTGAATTAGGTGTTTTGATATTTCTACTTTTGAACAGAACTAGTCAAAATAAGTCCCCTGCCCCCCCTCAAAGGGGCTGCCTGTATCTGCCTAGATATACAAATATATTTTTTTTTTTCAAAAACGGTAGGAGCTAGAGGAATGATCTTGGCGCCATTCGATAGAGTATAAAATTTTGCATAAGACCCTCCATTTGCTTTTTGCTATTTTCGTTTTTTTAAGGCCCCACAGCAAAAAAAAGGGGTGAGGAGCCTTCCAACAACGACACATGTTTGGCTATACCTCTAAAACGGCCCAATAAATCAAAATTCTGCAAGATATAAAAAATAAAGATCATTATTTTTTCTGTCGATTGGTATATGTTATTTGTTTATATAAAGCAGTCAGTGGCGTATAAAGAGAAAGATGTACATGTGCATAATGAATTTATTTAAAATAATTTATTATTGTTGTTACAAAATGCGAAAATATTGATTGTACCTGTTCAAAATTATTACATTATTATTGTTTTTAACAACAATAATAAATTATTTTAAATAAATTCATTATGCACATGTGGATATTTCTCTTTGTACCCCACTGACGGCTTTATATAAACAAATAACATATACAAATAATATACCAATTGATAGAAAAAACCGCTGCCCAAGGAATCACTACTTCCACATCCGGATTTTCTATCCAAGTCACTCACAACGAAAACATTTTGTATGTGGAAATAATTGTTTATGGAACTTTAATAATATAATATTTGAAATCCTCTACCCAAAAACACATAAAACGATACCCCATATCGGTAGTGGGGTGGGGGTGGTGATAGGGGGTGGTAGTGGGGGTGGATAAAGTAAAAAAATATTTTGACGTTTCTGGTTCCTGTACATACACTAAATCACAATTTTTTTTTCATCCCCTTTAATAATGGTGGGGGTGGTACTGGGGGTGGCTAATGCCAAAATTTCTTTTGAGTGCTTAGTTTCTCTTGTATATACTAAATACTAATTTTATGAACTCTTACCTGCTTGATTTACCTATTTACCCTAAATTTACCCCAATTTACCCCCCAACCCTTCGACGGAACAAGATGAAAATATAATCTAGTTCTAGATCTCGTTAAAGTACATATATGTACCAAATTTCAAGTCAATATCTCAAACGGTTCCAGAGTAAACGTGCGCACAAAAAAGTTACAGACCGACAGACATTTTTTTTTTCGCTCAAACTTAAAATCTCGACGTTTCATGACATTCTAAGCCTATTTGAACAATAAAAATTTTTAAAAAATTTTTTGTCGTTACTATACTTCCACTGGATGTGGAAGTAAAATAATGGTTTTTATTTTTTTTTATATCTTGTAGAATTTTGATTTATTGGACCGTTTTAGAAGTATAGCCAAACATGTGTCGTTGTTAGAAGGCTCCTCACTTTTTTTTTATTTATTTATTTTTTTTTTGCTGTGAGGCCTTAAAAAAAAGAAAACAGCAAAAAGCAAATAGAGGGTCTTATGCAAAATTTTATACTCTATCGAATGGCGCCAATATCATTCCTCTAGCTCCTACTGTTTTTGAGAAAAAAAATATGTAGGCAGATACAGGCAGCCCCTTTGAGGGGGGGCAGGGGGAGCAGGCATGATTTCTCGAGGTGGGTCTGTCGAAAATCTACTTATTTTGACTAGTTCTATTCATGGTTAAAATGATTTGCTATTACTCAAAAGTGGAAATATCAAAACACCCAATTCACTAAGCTTATTTTTATGTATATATCTGGGCACTGAGCACTCTACTAATTCTATTTGTTTTAAATATATCTTGCTAAGGTAAATCTGGCATCGTCCCGTTCGACCCCTCATGAATGTCATGAAACGTCGAGATTTTAAGTTTGAGCGAAAAAAAAAATGTCTGTCGGTCTGTAACTGTTTTGTGCGCACGTTTACTCTGGAACCGTTTGAGATATTAACTTGAAATTTGGTACATATATGTACTTTAACGAGATCTAGAACTAGATTATATTTTCATCTTGTTCCGTCGAAGGGTTGGAGGGTAAATTGGGGTAAATTTAGGGTAAATAGGTAAATCAAGCAGGTAAGAGTTCATAAAATTAGTATTTAGTATATACAAGAGAAACTAAGCACTCAAAAGAAATTGCCGCGATGCTGCGCATTGTAGATGTCTGATTGGCTCCGGGCACATCTTAAAAAAAATGCCACTAATAAATTTGTGTTGAATGGATCTACGACAAAAATCAGTGGTTCGAGCCGCTGGAGACCTGTTTTTTACAAGCTTTTATTTAACTTGCTTTGTATGTATGTTAGTTTGTTTAGTTCAAATCTTACAAGTCAATTTTAAAACAGTTATCCACAACCGACTGAGCTGAAATTTTGCATGCACATTTAGTTTGGATGACAATGCATGGTTAGCTAAGTGACGTCATTCTAAATTGTGGACTCCCAAAGATGGCGGACCTGTTATTTTTTATGTACGCCCATGATATTGGTATCAAATGAAAGAGTTTGCTGAGAAGAATACGAAAATAAAATGACGTCACACTAAATTCGATATGGCGGACGCCCCAAGATGGTGGACAAATTTTTTTTCGTTTTAACACTATAATTTGATCGTATAGTGTATTCGCTCATACGTTGCTTTCTAAGAAATGGTGAAGGATCTGGTTTAAACTATAAGTTTTATAACGGATAGAAACGACGCAATGAATATATAAAACTAATAGCTACAAATTTAAAAATAAAATAAAATGTAAAAAAAACTTCTTTAAAAACAGGCTTTTATTATTTAGGTGTAGGTACTAAAACGAAAAAAATAAAAATAAAAAAAAATTAATTGTCTTAAAAGCTTGTCGCGTGAATAGAAATAAAAAAAACTTACTTAGGTACTTACAATCTCTGTCAAAAGAAATGTATGCCTGTATGAACTTCTCGCGCGCGCGAACTTTTAAGACAATTATTTTTTTTATTTTTATTTTTTTCGTTTTAGTACACCTAAATAATAAAAAAAGTTTTTTTCACATTTAATTTTATTTTTAATTAGAATTATGAACCCAATATCGGTTATTTCCATAAATCGCTCCCTATATTGTGAAAGAGGGTTAAACTATTTCAATCCGTTCGGAGAACGGCATTTTTCTAGTAGATCATATTATCTAATACGGAACTCTAGGCGCACACAGAAAAAAATCCTGGTGACATTCTATCACAATAGGGTCGTTTCCTTCAACAAAATTTATAAAATAGTGTTATATGAACAAAAAGTATATTAAATATACATTTTATACCATACCATAAAAGTGCCAATCATCACATGATAGTGCTCTGTTGATTTGTTGTTTACATTGTGTTGTGGCAATTGTTTAATATTTTTTTATAATGGAACCTAATTTTCTGAAAGGTACTTCAGAAAAGTTACCGATAGTGGATTTTTATCATACACGAATTTTATATAAACAGTTTGAACTATTTAAGTGCAAATCCTGGACTGTTAAAAATTTGAGGTTAGAATTTCTTTAAAATATTTTTTGTGGAAAATGAATAAAGATCTTTTCCGAGTTCTGAGATGTATTGCTGCAAGAAGGGACAAAGTAACTTTTGTATCTTGACATTTTCCGATGTTCCATTATAAATTATAACCTAAAAGTTTTAAATTTTATTTTAGATTTTAAAATTTATAGTTGCAACAGTATATTATTAATAGAAAATCATTTACATACTTTAGCTCACAGTGTAGTTTATATTTAATTATGATTTTGAAAAGAAGATCAATATAACAATGACTCACGTCAATACTAACAGTAAACGCCCATAAGAGGAATGGTAAAGAAACTATTGAGTCAGAAACACAACTTGTCATGGGCCGGGGCGCCTAGGATGAGACAGTCGCGTGTGTTCATCACTGGTGGGACTATCCAAGACAAAGACCAACAATGAACTGCTAAATCTCAGCAGAAAACAGCTTAGATGTGCAGTGAACATCCTAACAGGACACTGCACGCTGAACAGACATATGTGGGGCAATCCAGAATGTTGGATGTGTCGTGAGGATGAGGAAACTCCTCACCACATACTATGTGAATGCCCAGCCTTGGTGGCTGAAAGGGTTTCATACTTCGGGGGTTAGGTTGGTGTGTGAGTGGGCTTCGGGGACTTCGGGGGACCATTCATGACCACGGACGAAATAGCCAGAGCTCCCATTAATCATACACTCGTCTTTTAGAGAGGAACGGGACTAATGGGATAACGAGACTATGGGGTACAATACGCTTAAGCTTCAGTACAGCGGGTTTTCGGCACCGCAACCCATAAGGAAGAAAAAACAGTAAGCTCCCGTCGATTATTCCTTTATCTGTTAACTGCGCATTAAAAAAAATAATTTCACTATTAAAATGACTTTAGAATGTAGCATAAAAAAATACGGGTCAAATATAATTTAATATAGTACTTGAATATAAAATTTGAAAAAAACGACCCCATTGTAAAAAATTATGCTCCAAATTGGCCTTAAAAAAGTGAACGGACAATTGTGCAAATAAATAATTCATTTTTAGAGGAATGATCTTGTGCAGTATAACGTTTTTAAACGATTTTGCTAAAAAAGTATATACAAAATTGTTTAAAAAAAAATGCAAACACACCTTTTCCAGAACGTTGCGCAAAATTTGACAAAACGATTTCTCTATGTACAGGAGTCCGCATTTAAATTTTATTAACTTATTGTATTAATTGGCCTCAGTTCACACCAAAAAGGTTCCAAGTGCCAACATCCAGAACAAAACTTCAAAATTCATTATTAAAACAATCAGAATCAAACTTTCACCCCAAAGCAATTTGACTTTGAAATTGCTCTTTTGATTTAAAATACATCTGGCATTTGTTAACTATTTTTGCTTTTTTCAGACCTGTCGAGCGAGATAAAACAATAAAAAAATAGTTTCCAGCAGAAGAACCAATAATCAAGTACAATGAAGAATTCACAATCTCATCGCATCATACATATCCTTTTAAGACGTTTTCTTGACATCGAAGCCCACGAATTAAAACATGATGTAAGGAGATGGCGTGTTCAATTGGCGGTCTTATTACTTCCACATCCAGTGGAAGTATAGTAACGACAAAAAATTTTTTTTTAAATTTTTATTGTTCAAATAGGCTTAAAATGTCATGAAACGTCGAGATTTTAAGTTTGAGCGAAAAGAAAATTTCTGTCTGTTTGTCGGTCTGTCAGTCTGTCTGTAACTTTTTTTGTGCGTACGTTTACTCTGGAACTGTTCAAGATATTGACTTGAAATTTGGTACACATATGTACTTTAACGAGATCTGGAACTAGATTATATTTTCATCTTGTTCCGTCGAAGTGTTGGGGGGTAAATTGGGGTAAATTTGAGGTAAATGGGTAAATCAAGCAGGTAAGACTCCTTAAAATTGGTATTTAGTATATACAAGAGAAGCTAAGGTCTCAAAAAAATTTTTGGCATTAACCACCCCCACTACCACCCCCATCCCACTACCGATGTGGGGTATCGTTTTATGAGTTTTTGGGGTAGAAGATTTCAAATATTATATTATTAAAGTTCCATGAACAATTATTTCCACATACAAAGTTTTTTCGTTGTGAGTGACTTGGATAGAGAATCTGGATGTGGAAGTAGTGATTCCTTGGGCACCGGTTTTGTGTATTGTAATGCAAAAAAAAATTGAAATTTTTTATCGTTCAAATAGGCTTAGAATGTCATGAAACGTCGATATTTTAAGTTTAAGCAAAAAAATTATGTCTGTCGTTCTGTCTGTCTGTCGATCTGTAACTTTTTTGTGCGCACGATTACTCTGGAACCGTTTAAAATATTGACTTGAAATTTGGTACACGTATGTATTTTAACGAGATCTGGAACTAAATTATATTTTGATCTTATTCCGCTGAAGGGGGTAAATAGGTTGGGGGGTAAATAGGTAAATCAGGCAATAAGAGTCTGTAAAATGGGTATTTTGTAAATATAAGAGAAGCTAAGGTCTCAAAAATTTTTTGACATTAGCCACCCCGACCCTTTTATTAAAGGGGGTGAAAAAAATAAAATTGTGATTTTGTGTGTACAAGAAATAAAAAACATTTTTTTTTTCACTTCATACACCCACACTACCACCACCCTCATCCCCACTGCCGATGTGGCATATCGTTTTTGGGGTAGTCGATTTCAAATATTTCATTATTAAAGTTTCATAAACAATTATTTTCACATAGTGGAGTGCAAATATAGTATTTCCGTTGTAAAAGACTTGGATAGGAAGTCTGGATGTGGAAGTAGTGATTTCTTGAGCAGCGTTTTTTGGACTCTACTGCACTTCTCTAAGCGCCTCCATATTGAATATGTCTGTCGTTTGTTTAATAATAGTCATAAAGACATTGATTTTACTAAGTACTACTAAAGTGGTGGTATTATTTCTAACGTAATTAACAAATAAGGATAGACTGAACATCAAATTCAGCGCTACCGTTTATCTCATTCGCTAAATAATCAATGTGGACGTTATTGGGAAGTGCAACACTATTTGCTGATCCGGAAGGCTGCGTGTGACCACACCTTATTGCATTACATCATGAGTTAAACATGTTAAACAAAGGGTAAACGACACAAAATCTAAATGCTTAAGATGCTTTTCTCTATAAGTGGTATTAGACAAATTAGAACACAAGATAAGTTTCACCGAAACATCACAGAGATAGTAATGCGGGTTAGCTTCAGAAGGTTAAACAAAGGATTAACAACTGTAAACCTAAGCATTGATGCCACTTTTTTAAAGGATGATAGACAAATTAGGGTGCGAATATTATTGAGGTAGAACAGAGAGAGTAAATTGAACGGCGTCTCTATGTTTAATTTTAGCAAATGATTACATAGCTCATTAATTGCATCTGTGCTAATGCAAATTTGATCCAAATCGCTCTCAACATTCCTCATGTCACACAAATTTGAGGGACAAGTTTAACTTCCATTCTATAAAGATATGCGTTATATTAAAAATAGCACTAATGAAATAAATGCATAAATTTTGCAGTTTATCGTTAGTATTTTAATTACAAATAAAAAATAATCAATTATTCACATCATGCTTGTTTTATTATATAGAATAAATATAAAACACGACTTGTCAAGCTAGATTTTACGTTAATTAGTGGCAATGTTACATTGTTTTCAAGTTGCAAAGGAAAATTTATGATGTGAAATACAATAATGGGGTTATAATTTGATGATCATTATTTAAAAAGTACTCCGGAAAGTATAATTCATGAAATTTAAAGATTATTACGTGTATGTTTGTACCGTTACCTAAATTGAAGACAAAAAAAGGAGATTATTGAATTTCTAATTAAGTAATGTTTTCTCTGTGTCTTCTTTTCTCCAATAAAATACATAACTGTGGTCCGCATACTACTTTTGTTTTCGGGAAGGATATTCAAAAAAGTGATAACGGAATGTGTTGAAAATTTTATTTAGAATACTTACTCTCTCCTTACGTATAGTTTTATAAATATCTGCAAACAACATAAAAAAAAAAACAAAAAGTATGATTTTAGCCTAGTCGTCTTTAATCACTATTACCTGGGAGTTTTGGGTTTTGATATCATAACCTAAAAGTAGAATTGCACGTCGATAGCATATAAAAATCGTTTTGGTATTAGAGTGAGAGACACAACTTGCCGCCGATTCGATAGTTGACAAGATGAATGATATCTACTGTTGTTCAAACCGCTGCCCAAGGAATCACTACTTCCACATCCAGATTTTCTCTCACAACGGAAAAAAAAAATTGGAAATAATTGTTTATGGAATTTTAATAATACAGTAGTGGCAGCCAAAATTCTTGGCGATCCCCATAATAAGATAGAGTGAAATATAAAGAGCAAAATAATGTACGCGAAAGAGAGCGATATAACAACAACGATGCCAGCACTTGTGTATGTTAAGAGTTCCGCCCTCTATCCCCTCTTATTGTCCCTCCTACAGCTTGAGACGTTTATGATGAAAACAGCAGTTTCCTAAAAATTGTTTAGTACATTTCAAGATGAGTTGGGATGTACTACTCTTGTCAAAAATGATGTTACGCGTATTGAAGTTTGCTGGTTGGTAGTTATTTGATGCATTTTTTAATGCTCAAATAACTAAAATACTGTTTTATTTTTGCACATTTTTAGCCATGTGGCGTGAAAATTAAACTAGCATTCCCTAGGTACATAAATAAAATAAATAAAAATTCTTTAAATAAATGGGATTCCTCCTTTTTCCAGATCACAGTCATTTTAGATGGGGATGTCTAAACGAATACTCTGCAGTGATGGAATACAGTGGGGTAAAAAGAAAATGCGAAATCGGATGAAATCCAATTATTGATTAATAGGCTTTATTTGCAATTGGTTTCTTGTTAAAATAATTTAATTAACAGCAGCTCATAGAAACATCATGATTTGTTATCCTTATTTAGATTTATGCTGCGTATTTTAACATGGCGTAAAATAATTTACGTTCCCCAATCTCCCCCAATGTCAAATCTTGGTATCCTTTGCCGGCAACAGGTAAGAAGCTCCTCCCACAGTCTACACGTGCGCACTTCCCATTGGGATGTCTACATTAAACAGGCAGGCAAATATGGGCGTGCCGTTTTTTTTATCCATAGTTCACCCATGTCCTCAAAACATAATCTTTGTCTAATTATGAAGAAATTACAGAAATAGAATGAGTTGACGCAAATGTATCACAAAGAAAATTCAGTAAAAGAGGAAGGATTATCTTGACGACTAAAAGTAGCTAGAGAGAAAAGTGGCAACAGCGTAGGTTAAATCTCTTTCTTTTCAGCATATTATTTGTTCATTTCTCTTCTCTTCTACCTTACATTGGCATCGACTCAATATTTTAACATGCCACTACTGTATAATATTTGAAATCGCCTACTAGGGTGGTGGCTTAGACCAAATACTAGCCAGAATCGTGACCTGCTGAATTAAAGCGCCAAATTTTGCAGGGTTCTTATATACTCAGTACTATCAATTCAAGAGGGAGTGCCCGATTTCAGTGTCCGCCATCTTGAAATACGACGCTATCTTTGTTTTCTTTAGACTGTAACTGTAGATTTTCAACTTTTATTTGGTTTTTACTAAATATCTTCCCAACTTCTAGGTTTGTAGCAAAAAGGATTTAATTTAAACTAAATTTGCTACAATTTGAGACCAGAGCCGCTTTTGTAACTTGAATATTTTGCGAGATGCAAACTTCCAAAGTTTTGGACTTTTCTCAGGTTATTACGAAAATCGGTTGTGTTTACAGCAACACTATTCGAATCAGTTTTAATCTAAACTAAATTTGCTACAACTTTAGACTAGATCTGCTTTTGTAACTTTAATATTTTGCGAGATACAAGCATCCAGACGTTGTAAATAGAACGCGATCACATTTTTCTTCCGGTGTTTCTAGCAGTGGTATTTCTTTTTTTCATTAGGATTGCCTACGAATCGATGTTGTATGGGACATATATAAGCCAGATAGTCTGAAGAAAACTACACGTGTGAAAAGAGGGAAGGGAGAAAGGAGAAAAGTCACCCTCCCCCAAAACTTTGTTACATTCTTGAAGAATTCAGAGAACAAAACAGAACTGTTTACCCTACTAAGTAATGCAGTCGCAGCTTATAACGTACAAGAAGGTAAAGAAATATACATCACCTATGGTAAATCTGTTATTTCAAAAAATTGCAGTGCACCGATGTCCGAAACTGACCACGAAGAAGCTGATACCAGAATGTGTCTTCATATATTGGATGCATTACAAAAGGTTACAACCAACATCCTCATAAGTACAGTTGACATAGATGTTATTGTGGTACTAGTAGGCATCTTTTTCGAGCTACAAACTTACAAACCTAATATTCAACTTCGGATTGATTATCATATTAACGCCATCAGCCAAGAGCTTGGAGAAAATATGTCGCAAGCATTGCCCTTTTTCCATGCTTTCACGGGTTCAGACACTACATCACAATTTTTTGGTAAGGGGAAAAGTTATCCTGAAAGACATGGAACGCATACCCTCCAGGCGCTTCTCTGCAAAACATCTATTTCAGCCAGTAGATGCTAAAACAAAGGCATTTGAACTCATACAACAATTCTCATGCATCCTGTACGATGGCATAACAGAACTTGACAGCATCAACAAGCTTAGAAGGGATCTCCTCACACAAGGGAAAAAGTAAAGATATGCAAAGTCTACCGTCCACACAGGATGCCCTCATTGAGCACACTAATTGCTGCATCTATCAGTCTAGAATCTGGTTAACCAGTTTGAAATCACTCCAAAATGCTTCCAACTCCGGCTAACTCTGGATGGAAAAGGAGACATGGCAACGAATTTGGATGTCTATACCGGAAGCAAGCAAGAGCTGTAGGGAATTAATCAAGTGCGGATGTAAACTCCTGTGCTCTAAGAATTGCGTTTGTAACAAAGCTGCACTTGCCTACACAGCTCTTTGTCATTGCAAAGGCCATTGTGAACAGTAAACAACAATATTATAAATATATTAATAACATTCTAAACATAATTTTTATGATTATTTTCTTAATAGTTATTCTGTATTTTTTTTTATTGAAATGTTTGTAAAACATGGTCAAATACATTATCTCAGCAAAGTGTGATTGTATCGATGCCTTTCTTTACTCACGTTGTAGCCTATTTATTCTTCTTAAACATTAATAAAACAATATTTGCTATAAAACTGACTGCATTGGAGATATTTAGCAAAACCGACAAATTATGATTTTTCGTAATAACCTGAAAAAAGTCCAAAATTTTGGAAGCTTGTATCTCGCAAAATATTAAAGTTACAAAAGTGACTCTGGTCTCAAATTGTAGCAAATTTAGTTTAAATTAAATCCTTTTTGCTACAAACCCAGAAGTTGGGGAGATATTTAGTAAAAACCAAATAAAAGTCGAAAATTTACAGGAACAGTCCAAAGAAAACAAATATGGCGTCGTGTTTGAAGATTGCGGACACTGAAATCGATAACACCGAGGATATATAAGTGTGTAAAATTTGGAGCTTTAATCCAGCAGGTCACGATCTTTTCGCTAAGCCACCACACTATACCCCAAAAACCATAAAACGATATGCCACATCGATAGGGGGGCGGGAGTGATGGAAGGAAAGCGGTAGTGGGGAGTGGATGAAATTAAAAAAATGTTGAGGCCTTTGGTTCTTGTACACACATATTAAATTACAATTTTATTTCTTTCACTCCCTTTAATAGTGGGCTGAGGGTGGTAATGGCGGTGGTAATGCCAAAAAAACGTTTGAGATCTTAGCTTCTCTTATATATAACAAATACCAATTTTATGGACTCTTACTTGCTTGATCTACCTATTTACCCTCATTTACCCCAATTCAACGGGATAAGATCAAAATATAATCTAGTTCCAGATCTCGTTAAAATAGATACATACCAAATTTCAAATCAATACTTGAACGGTTCCAGAGTGATCGTGCACACAAAAAGTTCAGACAGACAGACAGATAGATAGATATATTTTTTTGCCCAAACTTAAAATCTCGACGTTTCATGATATTCTAAGCCTATTTGAATAATAAAAAAATGTTTTTTTTTTTCGATACCATGCCAGTGGATGTGGAAGTAAAATTAATAATTTATAACAATATGTTTATAATTTTTTTACATTTAAATATTTATTACTGTAACGAAATAGCGGTTGTAAATAAAAGTATAAATTCTGTAAACTATGTTATTAATAGTAAAAGCTAACAAGATGATTCTTTGGCTAAATCACTGTTAGTAAAGTTTTAAATTTAAGTCCAGAAACTTACACAAAGTAATCTAATGGAAAAAACACGTGTGTATCTAGTGAATAAATGAAACCAGAAGATTTTCAAAGTTATAATTGAGAGTTTAACAGACTTTATAAATGGGAGTAGTTGGTTGGATCTAGTATAATAAAAAGAATTAACTATTTCCATGGTCGGACTGTGCAGTGTGCAGGCAGGCTACCGAGAAATGGGTCGTCAGGTTCCTTTACGGCCAGAATCCTGCCCCCTCAAACAATTGTACTCAATACAGCAGGGCCGACCCTAAGTTAGTTATTCATATTTAAATGAAAATGGTAGGTGTCTATTTCTCAGCAAATTCTTTATTTTGTATGGAGCCATGAACTATAAAATTTGTCTTCATATCACCAGGCAAATCAGAAATTCTATTTAATAAATTAAAATTTGTCAAATCTAAATTAGTTTCATTAAGTAACTCGTCAGAGATGAATATTATGAGAGGCTCTTTAATGTGTTGTTGAATTATAATTTTTGTTTTTTATTGTTGGTATATGATTATTCTTCTACCTATCTCCTGATTTCTTATTTTTTTTTTACAAAATAAAATAACCGAGGTATATGCGTATTATTGAGACTTTAAAGTTTTTCTTTTAACAACATTGGATTGTGCCACAGCGAATCACTTAAGCAAAAAGCTCAAGGCTAAATTTTGTACTGAAAGAATCAGACATAATCAATAGAATTTATGCATTTTAGACTTACTGTCTGCAATGGATATTATTTTGATGAAGTTATCCTTGTAAATCATCCCAGTCAGCTTCTATGTCATTGATAAACATTTCAAAAAAGAGATGTCCGAGTATCGAGCCCTGCGGAACTTTAAGAGAATTTAATAGATTTACAGCCATGGCATTGAGCAAACTGATACTTGATGTAAATGTGAATAAAGAGCAAACAATTTAATTAGGTCGGTTTAAGTGAATTTAGTTTGTTCTGCAAAATACCATGGCCCAATCTGTGCAATATCTTCAAAAATGCTGTTATTCAAAATATAGGAAACATTTTTTTTTGTCATGAACAAATGACCAGAAGTTTCTTATTTCGAATATTTTAATAATTGAAATGTGTCTAAAGTTCATGATTGACTGCTTGCTTAAACTAATAATAGTTTACCTCATTATAATTCTAAAAAAAATTCAATCGATTATGTTATTCATATTATATTTTATATTTATATATGAGACTTGTTTTATAGTTAACGTAATTATTGTAACTTTGTATTGACATACACATTTTGTGGTATACAATTTTCTAAAGCAGTTTATAGTCTTAAACAAGCCAAAAACGTACTCTTCGCCAATTTACTGAGCTTTTTATATATAATTGTTAAACGTTCTATAGGATACTCTTCGCAGTTTTCTTGTACATAATGTTAGTTTTTGTACATCCTAAATTTTGTGATACCATCTTTGTTGTGAAAAAAATTATTTGAAAAAAAAAATATCCAACCTGTGTGGGATTCGAACACGGGACCTTTGGATTGCCAAATGTTAGTTTTTGGACATCCTAAATTTTGTGACACCATCTTTGTTGTGAAAAAAATTATATGAAAAAAAAAAACCCAACCCGTGGGATTCGAACACGGGACCTTTGGATTGCAACGCAAAGCTTTAGCCGCTGCGCCACCACCTTTGCTAAGAAAATTGATTGTCTGTGATATATATCTTTCGACAATTATACATATTTCAATTCGTACTTCTATAAAATATATAATTAGTAAAATTCATAAACAAAAAAAAATATATTATGAAAATAATATTTCGCAAGATTTCCATTTTAGTACAAGCGACAAAAATTAAGAGAATATATATTTTTTAAATTAAATAATTAATAACTTTTTTATTTACTGATCGATTTTCTTCAAAAACAATAGGGTTCTTCCTCTAGCTAACACTAACTGACTTTCCAAATTTCAATACAATCGGATTTTTCTTGCTTAAGTTATCGTGCTTACAAGAAACGTGACGGACGGACGGACGGACAGACGGACAGACGGACAGACGGACAGACGGACGGACGGACGGACGGACGGACGGACGGACGGACGGACGGACGGACGGACGGACGGACGGACGGACGGACGGACAGACGGACATTTTGAAAGTTGTTCAGAATTCGTTCACTAACACAATGATATGAACATTTTTTCTCTACGAACGATATTTACGATTTTAGAAATGTGCCGATCAAATACAATATACTCTTTGTTTTTGCGAAGAGTATAATAATGCTTCTAAATGCTTTCTAAACGAAAACTATATCCCATAAACTCATACCTTCATTTAAAACACTTTCATTATGTTATTAAATGAACATAAATTACAAATTTTAGAAATGTAATCAATTTGTAATTTCTTGCGTCTTACTACTATTCGTTAAAAATACACGTCTAGTCCATTATCTATTTTACATTGCCGTTGAGAAGTTTGCTTAGAGTTTTCTTGACCAAAGGCGCTGTTCTAATCAAACTCTTATTTTTCTTGTTTTACATTAACGATTGATTTTCTGTAATGACCAGGACTTTACTCTACTCCATGGCGAAACGATGAGTAGCAAATTGGACCTAGCGGTTGTCTTAGAAATGTACAGTTGCCGCATATATTTTTAAATATCTTTTAAACCGGTTGTACCCTCATTCTCAGTATAGTATGTTAGGAATTACAAATATAGCTTTCATAACCATTTGGTAGATCTTACCATATCGGATGATTAGAATTTCCCGACAATTCTTCATTTAAATAAAATGAAAATGTGATGTGTTGTTTTATAAATGAAGAAGAATCAATATGATAACTTCTGGAATCCAAGCCATTAAAAGGGACAATTGTTATTATGATTATGCATAAACGCCGCGTGTGTTGGACACCTGAGCTTGATATCCACAAAAGGGGAGTCATGCAGACCAGACACTGATATCAACATTCTCGTGTAGAGATAACTCTTTACAGAGTATACGAAAATATAAGAGAGCTGTTAAACTGGTCAAAAACACGTCTTCGTCAAACTTCTTGACCTCTGGGATTTCATTCAGAAAATGGTTACAAATAAATTAAGTCAACAGACATCAATTCTCTTAGATGATGGACCTACTTTGGACATAGTCTCCACACTTCGAGCTGTTCTCAACAAATTAATGGTAGATGACCAACCAGAACCTGACTTCCCCATTCATTCAACGTTGAGACAGTCAGTGCCTATTCTAAAGTGGAAAATCCCCTTTTTCAATCCAGCTTCATGGTTTCTTAACTAAGATGCAGCCTTGCACAGGATTATTCCTAGTAAAGTTCCAGCCCCACGACCAAACCCGTGGTATGAAATTAAAGTCATATACAATGGGTTCAAAATTCCACTCCTAACACTATGCCACTATGCAATGGCTGCTTAACTTTCGTCTACTTTCAACTACATGGAAGAAAAGCAATCTTACGACCATATTTAAAGCTGCTGATAATCCTGCAGATCTTCAAGAGTCTTCAAGAGTTTATTACCTGTGCTTGGTAAAGTCCCCGAAAAAAATATGCATACCGCTCCGTGCGTATCGGCAGTCACTGCAAAGATGGCAAAGATCCTTCCGCCTCATACTGATGAAGATTTGTGTCAAATTTTAATTGAGACATGCGGGAGCTACGGCTCTCCTAGGTGTCAGGTTAGATATTCAGCACTTTGTGTCTTGGTCAGACGCAGTGAATATTTCAAATAGAATCATTAAGGCTTGGCAGACCTCATGGGATACCTCTGTAAAAGGCCGATCCCTATATTCCCTAATAGACGGAGAGCTGGGTACAAAATTTCGATATGACTCGGGTTATGAAAAGTTTCCGTAACAATACGTCGTACACTAAGGGAGGACCCTGATTTGGGAATTTGCTGACAGCTCGAGCAGGGAGGGGCGCCGTCATATTGAAAAAAATGGCGCACAAAAACAGTCTCTTTGAAATATCTCATTTCGGGTGCCTCATACGGCAAACAATGTTCTTATGAAAATAAAAGAGCATTAAATTTTCTACAAAATATGTCCTATACATTTTTTCGTTAAACTGAATAGTTTCGATGCAGCAGCCGAAATTATGATTTTTTGTAAGTATTTTTGTGTTGAGACAAAATTTGTTTTCATACCTGAAAATCTTCAAATATAGTTGATTTTACTTGTCTGCTACGCATAGCTCAATGCTTGTGAAATACTGGGTTGTTAGCTTTATTAAATATGTGGCTGTAAGTACTGCCTCACCCCACAAACCTTTATCTAACTCAGCTTCATATACCATTGCTCTGGCCTTTTCTGTAATTGACCTATTCATACGTTCCGCTACTGAATTTTGTTGCGGTGTATATGGTACGGTTAAGTGATAAGTAATGCCCTTTTGAGCACAGAAATTTTTAAACTCATTAGAAAGATATTCTCTTCCATTATCGCGATATAAATTTACAATTTTTGAATTAAAGTGTGCTTCACTTTTCGCTTCAACATATTGAAAACCTTTAAAAACTTCAGATTTATATGATAATAAATAAGTAACTGTATAGTGGGTATATTCGTCGATAAATATTAAAAAATAATTTTTATTGTCAATAGTGGGTGGATTTATTGGACCACACATGTCTGAATGGATAATAAACAACGGTCTTTTAATATGTAATTTATCTTTGGCAGGATTAAAATGTTCTGTAACATGAACATTTTGTAACGGACAAAGCTGCGACAATGCATCAGCAACAGTCGACGAGCTGCATGACGAGGAAGTCGACTCTCCAGTCGAAACATTTCTCGCAAGCATGGAGAACAATCAATACGTAGAATCAGTGAACAGCGTAACGGAAGCAATTTCCGAAGAAAGTATATTGTTGAAGAGTACAACGAACCTGGACCTTCGACAACAAGCACCTAAGACGCCTCAAGAAGCAGGCTAGTCGTGGATTAGGCCTACAGGGGACAACCACGTAAAAAAACGCGCCATATACTCTACCTCAAGGTGGTGTGGAAACGAGTATTGAACATTGAGCTATGCGTAGCAGTCAAGTAAAATCAACTATATTTGAAGATTTTCAGGTATGAAAACAAATTTTGTCTCAACACAAAAATACTCCTTCATAAAAGTCGCACTAAATTGAGAAACTACAAAAAAATCATAATTTCGGCTGCTGCACCAAAACTATTCAGTTTAACGAAAAAATCTATACGACATATTTTGTAGAAAATTTAATGCACTTTTATTTTCATAAGAACATATTTTGAGGTATGAGGCACCCGAAGCGAAATATTTCAAAGAGGCTGTTTTTGTGCGCCGCTTTTTCAAAATGGCGGCGTCCCTCCCCGCTCGAGCAAATTCCCAAATCAGGGACCTCCCTTATTGTATGACGTATTGTTACGAAAATTTTTCATAACCCAAGTCATATCGAAATTTCGTGCCCAGCTCTTAAACTATAATACCAAATGTACCCATTTGGTTGGGACATAATGATATTCTCAGTTCCAAAATCTGCCCAGACTCTTTTTGGTTATGGTTTTTCCGGCCTTTCTTTTCAAGATCGGTAAAAGGCAAAACTCAAACTGCTGTGTGTGCTATTATAGATGCTCCAATGCACAGACTTTTCTCCTCTGCTAAATATGCCGACCCAAGACACCTTATCGGAAATAAACTTCCCAAGGGCATTAACTTTCAGATAGGAAGCTTCGAACAGCTCCGTTGTTTCTCAGATCTATTAAATAGCTTTCTCGACTAAACTTATACTGTCACACTGGCTTCGGCCTAAAACAGTTCTCCCAGAGCAGAGCGGTTCTTCATAAACTTACTTTTCCACTAATCATCTTTTTTTCCTTATTACATTCTCTATATATGTATTCTATTTTGTATTAAACGAACATGGACCACTTCATCTCCAGAGATGTAAAATTCCCTATTTTTATGTCAAAAACTTAAGTTTCTAATTCATATACTTAATTGATAAGCTAGACATTAAACCTATGGCGCTTCTATTCCTATACGAATTTTATTCTAAATATATGTTCTGCTAGCTCTTAGGAGAGATATGCCGAACGGCACGTCTCTTCCTGGGTAAACTCGTCGAGTTATGATACAACCACACCTTCCGGTTGTTTCTCTAGTTCGTAAATAAAGACAAACTTGCAGATATTTTGTAGAAACATGCAAATGGTTTCTATTGTGTGGTGTTTTCTTGATGGTCAAATCAGCTCTGTCCGAATTGATTGACACGAAAGAAGCAGCCTTTTAGCCACAATTAAAAAAGCACCTCACAACTTATTTTATCTGAAGTCAACGTACTGTTATTAAAATTTTAGGTGTTTTAAAAATCATAACCTTCGCCTCCTAAAAAAAATTCGTTTCCACATCTCCGCGACTAACAAAGCTCGTACATAGCTTCTAATTTACATTTTTTCCCTGAAAATAATATGAACAGGTACTGGCTTCACCATTCTTTCATTTGTTGATATAAACTTCACAATCATTGGTAATAATCAATATCAAATAATTATCAATTTGCTGTTACAATAGGCTCTTCTGGAGTAGATTATAATATTTTCCACTCAATTGATTTCCACGACGCATCCACCAAATTCAATTTGCCCTCTATGAAACGTGCTGTAATCGATCATTCATTAGTAATAGTCGGGAATCAGGACCCACGAATTGGATCGTAGGTTGTGTAGTCGAACATATATTAATAATTTTCAAACCAACGAAAAGCTTATTCTTTCCAGATTCAGGTCATTGCCCAATTATTCTCGAAATTGTTAAAAACTGCTATTTTAAAAAAAAATTATTTAAATAAAGCATACCGAAAAATGCAGAGTGAATTTCAGCATCGAGGAATTTTAAAAACGATTGCAGATAGATGCATACTTCTATAATATGAAATCTGGAGAAAGAATGAAACAATTACTTCCACATCCAGTGGAAGTACAGTAACGACAAAAAAAAATTTTAAAATTTTTATTGTTCAAATAGGCTTAAACGTCGAGATTTTAAGTTTGAGCGAAAAAAAATTTCTGTCTGTCGGTCTGTCTGTCTGTCTGTAACTTTTTTTTGTGCGCACGTTTACTCTGAAACCGTTTAAGATATTGACTTGGTACGTATATGTACTTTAACACGAGATCTAGAATTAGATTATATTTTCATCTTGTTCCGTCGAAAGGTTGGGGGGGTAAATTGGGGTAAATTTGGGGTAAATGGGTAAATCAAGCAGGTAAGAGTCCATAAAATTGGTATTTGGTATGTACAAGAGAAGCTAAGGCCTCAAAAAAATTTTTGACAATAGCCACTCCCCCATTACCAACCCCCACCCCCTTATTAAAGGGGATGAAAAAAAATTGTGATTTAGTGTATGTACAAGAACCAGAAACCTCAAAATATTTTTTTACTTCATTCACCCCCTACCACCCCCTATCACCACCTCCACCCCACTACCGATGTGGGGTACCGTTTTATGGGTTTTTGGGGTAGAGGATTTCAAATATTAAAGTTCCATAAACAATTATTTCCACACACAGAGGTTTTTCGTTGTGAGTGGCTTAGATAGAGAATCTGGATGTGGAAGTATTGATTCCTTGGGCAGCGGTTTTTTCGACAAAATTCGAGATTTTAAGTTTGAGCGAAAAAAAAATTTCTGTCCGTCTGTCTGTCGGTCTGTCTGTAACTTTTTTTGTGCGCACGTTTAGTCTGAAACCGCTTAAGATATTGACTTGAAATTTGGTACACATATGTACTTTAACGATCTAGAACTAGATTATATTTTCATCTTGTTCCGTCGAAGGGTTGGGGGTAAATTGGGGTAAATTTGGGGTAAATGGGTAAATCAAGCAGGTAAGAGTCCATAAAATTGGTATTTAGTATGTACAAGAGAAGCTAAGCTCTCAAAAAAATTTTTGGCATTAGCCACTCCCATTACCAATCCCCACCCCCTTATTAAAGGGGATGAAAAAAAATGTGATTTAGTGTATGTACAGGGTTATTCACTATATATTGACCCCCCCTTTATTTCTGTTATTATTGAAAATAGAAAAACAAGTTTCGTATAAGAGTTGTAGGATCTTACCTATATTTTAACGAAGCGTGATAAAAAAACAATATCATGTATAGGTCACGTGATACGAAATAAATATATGTTTTTTTTAAATGGAACACCCTATATATTATTGCATTTTCGAGAAGCCCCTTTTCTCCTTTCCCCTTTTCAAATATATATAACATTGTATAGGTCTATCTTAAATACTTTTTGACATATTTGACATTCAAAATTCAAATAAACTGCTTTATTGACAGATGATTGAGACATGCGTGTCAAAACACAAGTAAAAGAAAAATAACAAGGTAGGCCACGAATATAATTATTTTATTGTTTATTCAATTTTGACATTTCAAACCGTCATTATTAACATTTATTCAATCAAAATGGGTTATAGTAAGGCTGAAAAGATTGAAATATTTTCCCTTTATGTGAAAAATAATAAAAATAAGTGTGCCGCAAGAAGAGAATACTTTTTATTTTACTAGTGAATAAACAACTATTTACGGTTGTTGCTATGGAGTTGCTATGGAATGATGGTTTGAAATGTCAAAATTGAATAAACAATAAAATAATTATTTTCGAGGCCTACCTTGTTATTTTTGTTTCATTTGTGTTTTGACAGGCATGGCTCAATCATCTTGCAATAAAGCAGCTTATTTGCATTTTGAATGTCAAATATGTCAAAAATACTTTTAAATACTTTTCTAAAAACCCTTTCAACATAAATGAAATAGGTGAATTTAAAGATCTTAAAAAATTAAATAATCTTTTTCATAGTTAACTCTGCTGCTATCACACATTATAATTTTAATGTCAAAATTGACAGACGTTATTTAGCAAAGTTACAATATTATTTGAAATCCTAATTTGATAACATAAGGTAAATCGTATTAATGAAAAAGTTTTGTTAGCATATTTTGAAGGAAAGAAGAATTTAGAAGCTTCCACTTTATGGACGCAGTATTCCATTTTGTGTTGAATAACCATCGTTTCTTTTTCTGTTCGAGAGTTGTTTATCTTTCCTAATTGATGACATAACAAACTTTTCCTCACCGTTTACGTAAAATTTTACTTTTCATAACTGGCTACGTAAAGTAGGACGTTTTGACACTTACGTCAGTTTTGAAATGTGTCACTTTATATGTCAAAATTAGAAAAAGTAATATCAAGAACTCGTAGTACATTTGTTACTCGATATCCACAAAAAAGGAAACCGTCACCAAACACTGTAAAACGCATACTTGATAATTTTAAAAACTATGGCTCCGTCAAGACAAGAATTCAAAAGCGGAAGCCTATTGTTGATGACGAAAACGTAGAAATAGCAATTCTGGGATATTTTCATGCATTTCCAATGATGTCATTAAGACAAGCTGCTCTGGAATCGGGACTATGCAAGGATTCAGTTCACAGAATCTTAATTAAACATAAATTTTACCAGTTTTCGTTCCAAACGGTTCAACGATTAAAAGAAACAGATTTCCCCACAATGCTTATATCAGAAAAAAAAGAATTTAATTTTACATAACTTGATGTAAAAAAATACAGGGTGTTCCATTTGACCTACACAAGTTTTCGCGGTTTAAAGTTTACAAAATGTAGAGTCAAAAATGGAACACTTGGTATACTATTATTGAATGTAATTCAATTGTAGAGTGCAGCTCTCCATGTGTTCTTTCTACATGCCAAAAAGCAAATGAGTATCTTTTTCACGAAGAAAGTTATATAAGTTATTGTAAACCATTACATCTGTCCATTTGTTTTCTTTAAATGTCAAATATCTCTGAAACGGCTGTGTTTAGGCATAGCGTACCTTATATGTTTTTGACTCAGAATTTTATGCTCTTTTCGAAAACCCTAAAATATATAGGATGTTCCATTTAAAATAAGCAAGTTGGTATCGACTTCGGGTATAACCGGAAGTTCCAGATGCTTGTAATTATTTTAGTTGGATTGGCCACACTGCCATTAGTACCTCCCTAAATTTTCAAAATTGTCTGGTGCGTGCTTTTCCCTATATCGATCGATGCAGTTCCTGGTGAGATACCCTGTAGATGCGCAAGGTCACTCCAGATAATATATTTATATTGTTCCAAAATTATATCTTGGATTACACACGCTGATATTTTAGGATCGTCTTTTGAGAAGCTAGATTCCCGACTACAACGAAGATAAATACATCAAATTAATTATAATATAACATTTCTAGTATAACATTTATAAAACGAATGCGAAACGCCTTCAAAACAATAAACATAAGCTACGAATAACGCAATCACTATACAAAGTTAAATGTCTTGATGCAATACCAAGAAATTTAACACGCAAATCTAAAATGTGAGTACAGAAACACGTTAAGATTCCGTGAGACAGCCTGCTCTAGGCAGTAGTTGGTACCGATGGGTACGGTGGCCACGCCGAGGAGGGGAGCGAACAAAGTGCAGGATATTCTCAATCAACCTAATACCGGACATTCGAACACTCGACCATTCACGCTTTGCGAGGCGGCTTGTGCTTTCATACACTTTATCTAGGAAATTGAGTTATGAAAATAATTCAATCATAATGTTATCTCCTGCATTAATTTATACAATGAGCACCACGTCATATGTTTATCATTACATATTTAAACATGTAACCGCTCATGTAGGGCAAAACTAATTAATTATTAATTGTATTTGGATTGAGTTATTTGGTAGTTAATTCAGAATGTGCGTAAAATTGTTTACTAGCTAATACTAATTTTAATCAATTTTTGCAGTTGACGATTTTGTCGTTTACTCAGATGGAATGTGGGGTAACCGTTACTATTTCTGGTAGAACTTTTATTTATTAAAGACATAAATATGAAAGAATGTGGTATAAATGAAATGTTTTCTATAAATTTCAAACCGATACTGTTAGATTTTGTGGTTTCTTATGACAATGTTTAAACAATAATGTAAAACTACTGCAAAAATGTCTAAGTAAAAATATCTAGCTAAAAATGTAACATTCCATGCAATATGGAAAAATATTATATTTCTTAACTAGATATTTAATTAAAAGTTATGAGTTTATGTACAAATGGCAGTTGTCTCCCATTTGCATCCAAAATCATTAAAATCGATTAAAAATTTAACTTTTAAAAATTCAGGAACTTTTTGTGTAATGTTTGTATGCCTGTCTGTGTAGCTTCACATCTTTTCGACGACTTTGATGTGGTTTTCTTGACTTGAAAGAGTATTTTGTTGAGAATGTTTTTAGCAAGGAGCTGTACGTCATTAATAAGGAGTTAATTATTGTTACCTGCATATTATCAAATTTTGGCGAATGTGCCGGTAATTCAAATTAGAAACTTAGTTTTCGATTTATTTGAAAGATAGTTTGTCGAGAAGGCTTTTAGTAATTCATCTCGGTAGACCTTCAGGGAGCTTCACACGGGGTTGAGCTGATTTAAATCGTTAAAATCACGATTAAAATAATTTAAATCAAGCGATTTTTATTTTAAAACATCGTGATTTCTTTCCTTTTCAGGTTTAAATTTTATAAAAGAAACTTTAAAAAGCCTTTAATTCAAAAGCTTAAAACATTAACATAAGAACATTTAAAAATATATATTTTCGAAACAGTAAGGAACAAGACATAGATAATAAGTATTATAATGTTTAAAGAGAAATACTAATTTAAATGTTTTTCATTGCCCAGTATATTCCTTATATCTCAATCATCAAGCTCATATGAAGAAAACATTCTTTCCACGTCTGCAGAAGAAGCAACGGCACACAGAAAGGGAATTATCACTTTGTTAATTTGGATCAATGGACCAATGTCATCTTAATGTTCTTCACAGATTTACAACAACTTGAGCCATTCAGTAACATAAACCTCAAGGCAGTCGGAAACTGTATTCCACCTAACATCTTGTAATGTTAGTTTCTTGCTCCCCATTTTTTTGCAGCAAGCATTTGAGAAGTGTGTATTGCGAAAATATTTTATAATTTGAAACACGTGTGATTTTATTTTTGTAAGTTCCAAATATTTGGGAAGCAAATTCAATATTTGGGTAGAACACACGTACACAGATAGAAATAATGTTTTGATTCAAGAATACATTGTTTCATATATACGCAAATAAATAAATTCTTAATATAATAAAACAAATAAGTTTGTTTCAAAAATAATTTATCTTGTTAGTAAGTGTCAAGTATTTGTTTTGTATGAAGAATTTATTTATTTGCATATTCGTTGAAACAATGGATTCTTGATTCAAGAAATTATTTTTATCTATGTATGTTATAATGATTTAATCCAGGGTCTTGGCAATTTTACTTCCACGTCCAGTGGAAGTATAGTAACGACAAAAAAAATTTTAAAAATTTTTATTGTCCAAATAGGTTTAAAATGTCATGAAACGTCGAGATTTTAAGTTTGAGAGAAAAAAAATTTCTGTCTGTCTGTCGGTCTGTCTGTCTGTCGGTCTGTCTGTAACTTTTTTTTGTGCGCACGTTTACTCTGGAACCGTTTAAGATATTGACTTGAAATTTGGTACACATATGTACTTTAACGAGATCTAGAACTAGATTATATTTTCATCTTGTTCCGTCGAAGGGTTGGGGGGTAAATTGGGGTAAATTTGGGGTAAATGGGTAAATCAAGCAGGTAAGAGTCCATGAAATTGTCATTTAGTATATACAAGAGAAGCTAAGGTCTCAAAAAAATTTTTGGCATTAGCCACCCCCATTACCACCCCCACCTCCTTATTAAAGGGGATGAAAAAAAAATTGTGATTTAGTGTATGTACAGGAACCAGAAACCTCAAAATATTTTTTTACTTCATCCACCCCCCACTACCACCCCCCTATCACCACCCCCACCCCACTACCGATGTGGGGTATCGTTTTATGGGTTTTTGGGGTAGAGGATTTCAAATATTATATTATTAAAGTTCCATAAGCAATTATTTTCACATACAAAGTTTTTTCGTTGTGAGTGACTTGGATAGAGAATCTGGATGTGGAAGTAGTGATTCCTTGGGCAGCGGTTTTTCCTTCATATTGTTCGTTTGTTGCATTATCTGCGACTAAACTGGTAACTTTGCAGTTATACTCATTTATGTATTTATTTATTGAATCAATGATAATCAGTGTGTGGATGTCCTGATGTATCCAGCACAAAATTTTTTCCATTTTCTAGTATCAAAACTGCAATGAACAGATGGTATCTGTCCATTGTGAACATTTGACCAACCATCAAGAGACATACAAATTGATTGACCTGATAAATTTTTAAAGCTCTTTGATTTCACCTCTTCAAATATTTCATTTAAAAAGGTTGATGATAACTTAAACGTAGCCGGGAGATAGCCTACTGGTCTTTGTCGATTGCTTCAAGAACATCTCTATGTTCAATGGACCTAAAAGAACAATTTGTTGCAAAAACGGCTCTGCCTATCTGTTTGTCTAATTCTTTATCTTTGCCTTGACATGTTCTTACAACAAGAGAGCTTAAACTAGTGCTACTACAACTACTACTACTCAAATTCCAGCCTGCCAACAAACCCCTGAAGTTCCTTATTAGATTTTTTATGTTGCCATACAATATCTTCTTTCCTGCATTGACTAGATTTTTATTTTTAGTATACGTCGCGCGTTAACGTTCAGTCAGTACTAAATATTAAATAAAGTCATATTCTTATATAGTCGACTGAGATTTGCAAGTTTCAACGAGTTCGAACAAGCTCGTAAGCGGCTTCTTGACTCAGTGGCGTCCTGGCTAGGTCCGCGGATCCGCAAACGCGGACTGAGCCCTAAACTCTTTAGGGCCCTCCATCCGATCAATAAAACATGGCAATGAACAATCGATGATATTTATGAGAAAACCAAACAATTTGCTAAAATAGTTGAAGACAGAACAGAAGACTTTCCCAACATAAATATTGAACTTACTTTGCCTGAAAAAAGATGAAGAAAGAAAAAAAATGCCTGGCGAATTAGCCGAAGACGATGCCGCTGAGTGGGATGCCTTGAAATTATATAAGGTACAAGTGTTCCGTATCGTATTCGACAAACTGTTATCGGCATTAGAATCACGATTTATACAGAATAGCACTAGATTTGAAGATTTATGTGAATTGGGTGGGCAAATTCCGAATGTAATTCTCGATGAACTGGTGAATTTTATATCTTCCTTTCACCTTATTTCGCAAGCTCTCGATGGAGAGATATCTCATATAAAAGATGATGAACAAGAGAAATGGATGGAAGAATACGAGGGTGAATTTATTGAAATGACTAAAGAAGCACAAGAAAAGACAACAGGAAGGGGAATCTGCATACGAAAAGAAAGCAAAATATATTGCAAAAATGCATACATGAAATTGCTGCACAAGTACAACTTTCATGCTTCTGCATATAGCAACTTGTATTGTATGTACAAGTTTATTTTAGCCCTTTCGTGTACGCAAGTAGCTTGCGAGCGATCAGTCTCCAAGTTAAAAATAATTAAAACTCGATTGAGATCTTCAATATCTCAAGAATTATTGGAATCACTTCTCTTGATTAGTGTAGAGAATGACAAGATTCCTCCTGTTGAAGAAATTATTGACAGCTTTGCCCGATTGTCTAACGAGTTGAAAAAAACATTGCTTATGTAATAAATGAAGCAACAACCAAGCTATTCTATTATTATTATTACTTATATGATCTTTTTCTGTGATTTACAACTCGAATGTGATTTTTATTTGTTTTATGAGAATTATTTATATTTTGTTTTTTCTTCAAATTTTTTAACTTATTATTTGTTACTAATATATTTTAATTCAAAGAATATATGTTTATTTTTTGTAAATAAATATTTTTTAATATATGAATTAGGTATTTCAACTGTCTCAGTAATATGACATTTTTTTAACAATAAATAATATTCACTGGAAGGCATGAGCGTCATGAGGACCGTACAAGGAAATAGCTTGCACTCCCCTGGCTTTACTCACCTGCCTGAAAGAAATACGATAAACGATACGGAAAATATCAGTTTGAATTTTAAAATACTCCTCACTGCAAAGAAAAAAATTGGGCTCCCCCTAAGCCCAAATCGCGGACCCAACTAAAATTTGCCAGGACGCCACTGTCTTGACTTACGGAGCCAGGTCGAAACAGTTCTTAAGCCAATTTTCAGTTTTAACATATGATTATGCATGGAGATTTTTTTTATTATTTATTAAGAAAATACAATACGGAACGTTAAGAAGTCAAATAAACGTTATAATTTGAGAGAAGCAAAAAATCATGCTTTTTTAAAATAAATCTGCGATTTTTTTCAAGTCATGATTTTTATCACATTGGTGGCACAATGCACATCTTCAATAAAGAGTTAATTATTTGTTACCTGCATATTCGTAAATTTGGCGAATGCGCCGGTGATTCAGATTATAAAAGAAGTCGATTAATTTGAAAGAGTATTAATATTTTTATTTGGTCGAGAAGATTTTTTAGCAAGGCTTCGTCTCAGTAGATATTCAGAGAGCTGCACATCACCAATGAAAGATAATTATTCTCACGTAGCTCTTTCAATATGTTACCGATATCGATGCGGTTTTCTTTATTATCTGAGAGTACATTACGAGATGATTAAAGGATTTTTAAAAATTTCAATACTTCCACATCCAGTGGAAGTATAGTAAAGACAAAAAAATTTTATTGTTCAAATAGGCTTAGAAGCGTCGAGATTTTAAGTTTGAGCGAAAAAAATTTCGTGTGTGTTGGAGTATAGAAAATGATATACTACTACTAATGATATATAATATTAATCCTACTCTAACGTCATTATATTCTGGCGATGCACAGTGGGCCAAATTTGATAAAAAGTGTCCAAAAACGCTTTTTTTCAACTTTCGAATTTCGCTTTGATACTTTGGGGGTAGTTAAAATAATGGTCAATGCATCTTTTCCAAGAATACAAAGGCCATTAGGCGATATCTCTACCTGCTAGGGGCTCGTAAACACGACCCTTTATATAGCACCGTTTCACCGGTATTACGTCTCATTTAATCACCAACTTTTGAAGAGAGAGTATTTGCCTAAAACGTGATAATTCAAAGTGAAATTTTTACAGCAGCTTCTTTGAGGTATGTACTTTATTTTAATATATTGCATAAAGAAAGTTTTGAAATTAAAAACAGATAGAAGGTTGTTTTATTATAGGGTGTTTATCAGAAACTTTTACGAGTAGGTTCAGATTTGTGTAGAGCTACGAAACAAATCTTACGATATTATGCCTTGCAAAAATACGTAAAAAATGCCTTAGACATTTCTTTATAACAAACAAACAAAAAATTAGGCAATCTCAAGCGGATTTTCGAAATTTTGGATTTCTTATAACCTGCGACATGTATTCCGCGAGCACCGGCAGCATCGATCACTTGACGCAAGAGGATGCGGAATCAATTATTGTTAAATAACTTTTTATATTTATGATATCCTTTTTTAATCAGTATTTATTATCAAGGAATGTTTCGAAAAAAATTCAGTTCTATAGTTATTATACGTATTTGATTTAATTAAATAGACGTATTATAACCGAACCATAATTTTTAATAATAATCGTAGAAAAAAAAATTGTGTATGGAAATCCGTTTCATAACAGGCTGAATTCAAATATCGAATAAAAAAATGTCTGCGAGTCTGTATGTATGAGTGTATGTGTGTGCGTGTGTGTATGTGGGGGTGTATGTATGTATGTAGACCGTTTCTTGTAAAGACGATAACTTCCGTTAGACTTAATATTTTTGTTTCAAGTTTGGCACGTATGTAAAATAGCATGGTAGAATACTCCCTATTGAAATTCGACAATATACGTCATACAGGGCGATCTTTAGAGACATATAAACTATGTTTTATTATAATTTTAGAGCAAAATGTTACTATTCTATATGTCTTAAATAAACGATTGTCTATAACTGAAATAAAGCAAAAATGTGCCATTCTATATACTCTTACAACCCCTAAAAATTCGCCCCTGTTTGTAAATATTTGTTTATATATTTTTTCTGGGTTAATTAAGCGGTTTTTGATAACGTCAAACTGAAAAAAAAAAATTAATATGTCAATTTCTACACTAACACTAAAAGCAACTCCCGATGGTAAATATATTTTTAATTAGGTTGTCTGTCTTATTTAAACGGTTTGCTATAACGTCCAACCGAAAAAAGCTAAAATACACCATTTTTCAGAAAAACAACCCCTAAAAGGATATTTATTTTTTAAATTATTTTTCCCTCATTACATATGTGATTGTTAATCGATCTATAACAAAATTGGATTTTTGGCCACTTTTTGAAATTTTCGGACCACTGTGCGATGTGATAATTTGTTTCAATTAATAAATCGTATAGAGTGACCGTTACTTAGTAGTTATATTGAAATAAACAAATAAACATAAACCATGAAATTTTACACAATAAAATAATTTGGTAGCTAAACACAGATAAATTAAAATTCAAAATTATCCTCGAATATTTCATGCCCGGTCATTATAGTGTTTTTACAATTTTAACATTTTCCTTCTCTACAGAATTTTTTAAATACATATGCAGTTTTTGGTTGTGCAGGTGACGTCTTTTCAATAAATGTTGCCAGGTTTAAAGAAATAAGATCTTGTGATAAAAGAACTAGCCCCATTAACTCCCTTTCTTTCTAATTTTCATCCATAATTTAGTGAATTCTGGCACATAGAGTATATGACTGGAAATCAGTTGCAACATGCATCTAAAATTGTAATTTATATAAAACATGTTTTAGTTTAAATACAAAACATGACTTCATAACTTGCTGCTCAAACGCAGTTGTCAAAGTTCGGAGCCTTCGAAGAAATAAAAAACAAAAATAAATAAATGTTTACTAATTCAAACAGGATACAAATATAAAATGTATGCAAAGACGTAAATTAAACATGTATTTCTAATTTCTTTGGCTACACTATTAAGTCAATTTTAACTTTTTTGTTCCACGAACCAAAACATACATACTTTTTACTTGAAATTAAGTCTATTTCCAAAATTTTTCCATCAATTCTTAACTATTATTGTTATTACATTAAACATATCTACCAACTTATTTCTAAAATGTACAAAGTGGTTCATTGACAAGTAGCTCGGTTCAAGTTGCGTCAAAATCAATATCGTCGTCTACATCCTCATCACCAGACTCATCGTCGTTCAATGTTTCGTTCTTTCAGTTTAAGTACATATACCGGGTGTTCCAGGATTACGTTAACATATGATATCTCCGTTAAATGAAAAGAAAAAAATATAAATAGAAAATCCTGCAAAAGACGTGAAGGACTCTGTTTGATAACACCCCTGGAATCGTGATGCATTTTGCAACTCCTAAGAAACTGTCCCCAACTTTTTTTCAAACGGCACCCTGTATAGCTAGAGCCTGAAATCGCATTCCCACATCATTCCGAGCAGAGTGATGTACCATACTTCGTATGTTGGTAGGATGGATCGGATTCGTGATTATCATCAGCTATGGTTAGAGCAACCTGCACACGAGAGTTACTGTGACACTTGGAAGCTTGTGTGGAGGCTGGAAGAGCCCAGTTTCAACATTTGTTAGCATAATCTTTTAATTTAATAACATGGTGCACATTCATTTTTGCCATGATTTTGCAGCATGTTTTATTTGCAACTGTCGAGGTAACTGTTAAACAATTGTAACCTACCAAGTATGGTATCACTGTGCTCCGAATGACGTGTAGATGAGATTTGAGGCTCAGGCAATACAGAGTGCAAAAAAAAAAAGATGGGGGGGGGGTTTCTCGGGGGTAGCAAGTAGCAACTCTGTTCCAGGGGTGTTATCAGACGGAGTCTTTTGTGCCTTTTGCAGGATTTTTTAATTAATTCTGGGACACTCGGTATATCAAAATAACAGAAATCACAGAAAAAAACTAAAATTCGTATAATACTGCTCTCAAATTTCAATGTTATTTTCTTAGCAATATAATCTTCTGCTACTATGACCTGATTTTCAATGTTCTTGGCTTTCTCATTGACACATTTCGGAGCAACATAAACTTGTAAAATATTTACAAGGTAACCGATATTCTGTTATGAACAATGGGTACATTTCAGTTTATTTGGAACATGGTAAGAAGCACATCATCGAAACATAAGCATTTTCGTCACTTTTCCATCTTTGTATATGTAACCACGTACGTATATTTTTTGTTTGTAATTATGCACCTGTTTTTCTCTTAATATTTTATGTTTTATATATATCTCAATGTATGTATATACCAATTTTTTTATTTTAAATATTGTATATTATACTGACGTATCTGATTGTGTAATTACACTGAAAAGGCAAATAAAAAATTTGAATTAGGATGCTGTTCTGTATCTCGGTACTGCTTCATACACTGGAAATAGGACAAAGCAGGTTTCAAAGATTTTCCACTAGGGGAAGGTGTTTTTTTTTAAACTGATTTTTTTTTTTTTTTTTAGAGCACCCGTTTTACTTCGCCTATATCAATTGTCATAATGCACCTGACAAACAAAATTTTCATACTGTCTACGCCTTCGTTAAATTCTTCAGTTTTCTTTATTTCTGGGACACTAGTAGCGTGTTCTCATTAACTTTGTGAGAAATCTTCCAACGAGAAACTCCCTCTACATCTACGGCGTAAGGTAGTGAAATCCAGGAAGTACCGTAGATTTAAATGGACAAAGTCGATCAAAGATATCTGAAATGTAAAGGCATCTCTCAGCGTTCCCACTACTCCCAAAACAAATTTTGGATATCTCCTAATAGTCAACAGCAGTACGCGTCACTGGGCTTAAAAAAAAGAACAACGGATTTTGTCTAAAGCAAAAAATAAGTAATAAAGGTGTTTAACGTTTAACACATGTTCTAGCCTGGATGTGAATAAATAAATGTGAAATAACGTCAAATAGCATAATAAAACGTGCTTATGTAGAAAAGTGACATTTTCGAAGGGGTGCCTGTATAGGGCAGGATAATATCATGTCTATAAGAGATCTTACGTTAAAATGTGCGAAATTTTATACCTATTTTCTTTGTGCTTTTTAATATTTTTTGGCTTTGAAATGTAACAAATGTTTGATTGTGATGTAGTATCCTCTAGGTAGAGCTAGAGATACTAGAAAGAATTCCTCGTAAAGGAGGCTTCTTATACTATATTAGCATGATCAGTCTCGAATCATCAATATATAGAAAGAGTGGTTGTTTTATTGTTTTTCATGCTGAATGTTAGATATAGTAAGAAAGAAGTCGACAAGTCGTTTCACAACGGAAAATCTTGTTGATCTACTATTTTGGTCAGACTTGCACCAATGGTATATGAAAGAAACGAATGTTTTCTTTGAAAGTTATCTGCTGAATACCCAAAATAATATTTTTTTAACTATTTATTACCTCCAAAATTATTCATAATGGCTACTTTTGGTTTTAACCCCTGCGTAATGAATTTATACTACATAACAGACGGTATGCTACATGTATATTCACTAAATTAATTAACTATTCATCGCTGACTGCAGCAATATAATTAATATTAGCTCCACTTCAATAATTTTATAAATAATTTTATGTTAGTATCTTGTTCTAATAATTAAGTGTTAATCTATATCTCTTGTGAAACTATATTTAGGTTTTAGTAATTACCAATGAGAATAATTAATTTTTAATGATGTTCTATATTGTACAACATACTTTTATTTATGAATTTATTTATTTATTTATTTATTTATTTATTTATTGAGAACACTGTTCAACAGGTAGATAACCCAATTATAGAACAGGAGCGTAAGCAAAAACAATAAAGTTAAATGTAGGTACATTAAAAAAAATGAACATACTTAAATATGAACATTAAAACATGTGGTAACATAAAAGAGAAAATATGGTCACAGACTTACAAACATAACATATATATATATATATATATATATATATATATATATATATATATATATATATATATATATATATATATATATATATATATATATATATATATATATATATATATATAAAATACAATACAATGTGAGCTAAAACAAACAAAAAAATGTGTACAAGTATAAAAAAATTAATATTAAGTGAAAGAAGTAGGTAACAAGAAAAACAAATTATTTATTTAAGTAAAACGTTTTTATGTCATTAAGGCTGCAACTAAATATATCATGATTATTACCGGCTGCATTGCAATTGTTACAAGCTGAATATAGAGGTGAATGTTTCAGAATATTAGTGCGAGGTGTCAGTATATAAAACGTTAAGTTCTCCCTAGAAGTTATTCTCGGTACGATGAAGTTCAGTTGAGAAAATATTTCTTGACAATCTGTGATATTTTGAATGATTTTAAAGACAAATACATGTGAGAAATATTTACGCCTAATTTCCAGACTTGACATAGAGTGTCTCTCGAGCAAGTCCTGCTGCGGAAAGCCGATAGGTGGATAAACACCATCAGATTTAAACGACAAAAATTTTAAAAATCGACGTTGTACGGATTCTACGGTATTGATGTGCGTATTGTAATATGGAGACCATACAGGAGAAGCATACTCAAGCTTGGGTCTGACAAAACTAAAGTAAAGCAATTTTATTGTATCGCTGTTCGTGAAATCGCGACAATTCCGCGCTATAAATCCATATGTCTTAGTAGCCTCTGAGACGATGGTGTCTATATGTGACGTAAAATAAAGTTTTGAATCAAAGATAACGCCAAGATCGCGAAATGTTGTGGGACGAATTAGATTGACATTGTCAAGATTGTAATCAAATATTATGTGCGTGGATTTGTTTGAAAAAGACATTATGTTACACTTATTGACATTTAAAGGCAACTTATTTTCCTGGCACCAGGCATTCACGTTCTCCAAGTTTCTTTGTAGATGGAAACAGTCCTCGATACTATTAACAACACTATAAATCTTTAGATCATCACCATAAATGAGACAATTGACATCTAAAACATCTACAATATCATTGATGAAAATTATAAATAACAAGGGACCAAGTATGGATCCTTGTGGGACTCCGAACGTTGCCAAATATTCGCCCGACTTAAAACCATTAGAAACAACATATTGCGTCCTGTTATATAGGTATGACTCAAACAGTGTGATTAAAGCATCCGACATACCAAAGTAACTAAGTTTATGTAGTATCAAATTGTGATCAAGCCGGTCGAAAGCTTTAGAGAAATCTGTATAAATTACATCCGTCTGAGTCCGTGTATCTAGGGATTCAGCTATAAACTGAGTAACACAAACCAAATTCGTTACTGTAGAACGGCCTCGCATAAAGCCATGTTCGAATTGAATTAATCTCCATTTAATTTATATTTTCGTGATGGATTCATCACAAAAGTCGTCCAAATGTTTAAAAATGTGTGCAAAATATACAAGAAATGAGTATTGTACCTAAGATAATCATTATGCAAATTATTTAATTAGAATTTATGTTATGATTCCGGAAAAAAAGTTAGACAGCTCCCGGACAAAAAAAACCTCGTCATATATTTTGAAAATCATTACTTTCTTTATTTCTAGATTTGATGCAATTTCCGGAACAAATTATTCGTCACATGATAATGGGTGAAAGTCAATTACACAACAATTAATAGTATTCCTACAAAGACATCATCCAATTTGACTCGTCAACAGAACGAGAATACATAACAAACAGTCGACCGCATTTGATTTAATTTGTGTAAAATTTATTCAACTTCTTTGTTTGGTAAATTTTGTTATATTAACTGAATCCCTTTGTATACCATTTAATTAAAATGTTTCCCTTTAATATAAGGTAGCCAATGGTCTGGATACTTTATTTAGATGTCGTAATTACAAATAATCTAATTACGAGTATTCGAATGTTTTAATTGTTCCTTACAAACTTCAAAAGCATCAAGATAATTTTCAAGTCGAACAATGTTTTCTGCTAGTTATTTCTTTATTGTTTTGCAGTCCTGTATGAATTTTTTACGCCTTATGAAACAAATTTATCGATTATTAAAATCTTCAATGGCTTATTATATCTTTTAATATACCTATTTAATTCAATCAAATAGGTATCTTACGACCGAACAACATTTTTTAATAGTCATCGTATAAAGTATGTTCATGTCTATGTTAGACCGTTTCTTGTAAACATCAGGACATCTGTTAGACTCAAATTTTAAACATAGGTCAAATAGCATGATAGCACAGTAGAATATTCCATATTGGGCCACATCAGTCATACAGGGTGATCGCCAGACTATATTGTACTATAATTTTAGAGCAAAATGTTATTAATGTTTTTGATTGAGCACACACAATTATCAAAAATACGAAATTATAGAATAAAGTATGTCTCTTATTTGTCAAGAACTGGTGCATTTTTTTAGATCATATCTGATAACCTTCTTGTATTGTCTTGTAATCCGATCTAAGACCAATATAGTTTGATAATTCATTCAAAATCATTTCAACTTCAAATACGCAGAAATAAGTATGGTATGCAAGAAAATGGGAAGTCAACAGTTATTCGAATGTTTTGGTAGTTTTGGTGGTAAAATCCACTGATTTCACTAAGACAATAGTTATGGTTAAAAAATAGAGTTCAGTTCCCAACAAAAATAAACACCATTTACCTGAATATCAGAGCAACATCGGCGTGCCATATAAATTCAAATTCTATATTTTATTTGTCTTTTCAGTGTAATTACACAAACAGACAATAGTTTAAATGGTAATACAGTGTATAATAATTGGTACATACAATACATAAACATATATGAAATATAAAAATAATAAAAGAAAACATGAGCGCATAAATTACAAAATATAAGCACGGTTATATAATATACCGAGATACAATGTCACACTAAGATTAAAATTAATATTAATAATTTATATGTTGACATTTAAAAACTCGTCAACGTTACAAAAAGCATTTTCTATAAGAATTCCTTTTATTTTTTGTTTGAACTGCTTATAATCTAGATTTATGATTGTCTTTGGTAGTTATTAAAAAATAATGGCCTATAGTACTTTTTGGCACCTCGACTGTGGTTTACGTAAGTTATTTTTTCTACTTTTTCTAATTTTGACATATAAAATGACACTTTTCAAAACTGACGTAAGTATCAAAACGTCCAACTTTTCATAACCAGTTTTGAGGAAAAGTTTGTTATATCATCAATTAAGAAAAATAAACAACTCTCCAAAAGAAAAAGAAACAATGTTTATTCAACATAAAATTTAGTACTAAGAACATAAAGTGGAAACTTTTAAATTCTTCTTTCCTTCAAAATATATTAACAAAACTTTTTCATTAACACGATTTACCTTATGCTATCAAATTAGGATTTAAAATAATATTATAACTTGGCTAAATAACGTTTGTCGATTTTGACATTAAAATTATAATGTATAATAATAGCAGCAGAGGTAACTATGAAAAAGACTACTTAATTTTCAAGATCTTTAAATACGCATATTTCATTTATGTTTAAAGGGTTTTTAAACTTTTAAAACTAAAAAAAATCTTGTATGTAACACGTTCCGAAAGACAATTTTGTGTAACTCGTGTTATTTTGCGGGATCTCGCTTCGCTCGTCCCACAAACATCTATTCGCTACACAAAATCAAGTCTTTCGTAACTGGTTACATAAATAGCTAATAATGTGACCATGATTTCTGGTGTAATGTGAATGTATATAACTTACAAGACTATACTGACAAATATCATCACAAGCAAAATTTGAAATACTTGCTTTTGTGGTTCTACAGACATTTAGAAAACTATGAATGATTCCATCGAGTATGTCTGCCTGGTTGTGACTGGGTAAACCATTACCCAATTACAACCGAGCAAAGGTACTTTTTGGGTAAAAGTTTGTATAACAAAATTATGTTATTTTGATGTGTTCTGTCGAATACTGAAGTATAGTACTAATCTGAAATAATATCTATGTATAAGTGTGCCAAATATGTAAGTTGTGTTCTGTAAATTGTAATTGGAATATTTGAACATACAAAACAATTTTATATTAATGTAATGCGAAACTTATTTATAGTTTGTTTAAATCCTCTGTTCATTAGTATTCTTTCTCTTGTCTGGCATTAAACAACCATTTTTAATACATTTCAAAATAAGCTGCCGTAACAAATTTTTAGACCAGCCTCAAAAAAAACATTTGATACGGCTTTTTAATTTTTCTCTTTATACATCATTATATCCATTCTGATATTAATTTCGATATATTTAAAATAATAAGAAATATAGGGAGTAGTGCAAAAAACAGAATTTCACACGAAGCCAAAGCTTTCGTGCAAGAATTCCCGGTAGATTTCCGAAAATGAAACTAAAGAATACTTCGAAGAAAGAAATTAATTCTAATATAACAATAACATGTCCGTGGTCCCTTAATTCGTAATTTCTTAAGTACTTTAATAGTATTAAGCTTTATTAATTAGGAATAATAAATATAATTTCTGAGTATGATATTATATACACTTTCTTTACCCACATTCATCCAAGTTATATAATGAGAGTAAATCGAGAACAATACCATTTTTATGGACCAAATACCACAGAACAAAAAGTATATGCTATTTATCATGATAGTGGTTAGAAAGGAAATGTAACATTGTTAGAGTTGTCACGACTTAAGATTCAGGGTTTTCTATAAAAACTACTAAACTTATTCTAGGTTAAGGTTGTAATTTATCGAGATGATTTATAATAGTTGACCATACCGGGAAAACGTGACTAACCTATAAAACAAAAACAAAATCTCATTTATTATTTCTAACAAAATGAATAGGCTGTTCTTAGTTTTATATAATTTAATCTTTTCATAAGTAAATATTTACATCATGTAATACTTTAGCTACGTTTAACTTAGAATTTTCAAGAATTATAATTAATAACAAAATAAATCTTGCTGGTAAAATATCGATAGTTCTAAACCGGTTGTCATTTTACATTTACAAGTAAGGTTTTGTTCTTCATCCTTACTAAGTATCCGTCCATGGTTGATCAATGGTATCTTTCTATATTAAACGATGGCATCATATTGTTAACAAATTAAAACTTAACAGTTAGTCTTTCGTCATTGAAAATACTTCATGTAGCAGCATATACTTTATTTCGATGTTAGTCCAAAATGTTTTTTTTATTATTAAAGTACAAAAGAAATTATTTTTTATTTGCTTTCATTATGATTAGAGAATATTATTTAGGTATATTAAGCAAATTACAACTTACACACTTCAATATTTATTATGAAATTACCTACTTTCTCTATATTGTTGCCCCAATCTGGACACGTTAATATACTAGTTAGGTAAATACTTCAAAAAACTCATTATTGGAGAACCAATCAAAACAACTACTCTTCTAGCTAATACTGACGAAGTATTGAATTACATGATAGGATTCCTAGTATTTTAAAGCAAAAAAAATATATTGAAAATACTTAAATCATTTATTTAAATTCAGTCATTCACACTTTTTTACTTAATATGAAATTATCTACTTTCTGTATATTGGTATCTTAATCGGGTCATGCTAATATACTACTTAGGAAAATACTTTAAAACACTCATTATTGGATAACCAATCAAAACAACTACTCTTCTAGCTAATACTGACGAAGTGTTGAATTACATGATAGAATTCCTAGCATTTTAAGGCAAAAAAATATTGAAAATACTTAAATCATTTATTAAAATTCGGTCATTCACAACAATTATTAAACCTTACATTCTATTTCAACTCTAGAAAAGTTGTACAAGTTTTTTCAAATGTAAGGTTTAATAATTGTTGTGAACGACCGAATTTTAATAAATGATTTAAGTATTTTCAATATTTTTTTTCCCTTAAAATGCTAGGAATTCTATCATGCAATTCAATACTTCGTCAGTATTAGCTAGAAGAGTAGTTGTTTTGATTGGTTATCCAATGATAAGTGTTTTAAAGTGTTTTTCTAAGTAGTATATTAGCGTGACCCGATTAAGGTAACAATATACAGAAAGTAGATAATTTCATATTAAATAAAAAAGTGTGAATGAATTTAAATAAATGATTTAAGTATTTTCAATATATTTTTTTTTGCTTTAAAATACTAGGAATCCTATTATGTAAATTAATACTTCGTCAGTATTAGCTAGAAGGCAGGCCCTTCCCCTTCCTCGTCCTCGAAGAAACTCAGCTACAAGGAGGCTGCAACTTCGCACCTCCGTGTAGCTATCATTGGCAGATCGAATCCGCTTGGTAAAATTACTAAAGACCAGGCGGATTTGATTGAAAACATTCTTAGTAAGGCACTGGATGAGAGTGTATCCAGTGCCTTGGAAAATCCGAGTTTGCCGGCACCCATTTTCAATGGCATGCACTTCTCCGGGGAGATTCTGAGAGTCATATGCGGAGATGACCGGTCGTTGGAGTGGCTGTCGGCAAATATTGCAAAGAACCCCAACCCATGGGAAGGGGCAAACCTACACGTAGTCCAGGTAGGTCAACTCCCCAGGCTGAGCAAAGCGGCCCTGTTCATTCCGGGAGTACCGGAAGAGACGGAGGTCGTGATGCGACGCCTGCAGGCGCAGAACCCCTGGGCTAACGTAAATAAATGGCTGCGTTTTCACGATGCTGTAAGGGAGGAGCCGATGGGCCGGCTGCTCGTTTTCGGTGTCGGGGATGAGGACCGTGCAGCCATAAATGAGAAGGGAGGACGAATTAATTATAAATTCACCTCCCTAACCATTAGGCTGCATAAGTCCTCGGACGCGGCTGGGATAACGATTCCTGCTGCTCCCGAAGCCATGGAGGTGCCCGAAAGTTTGGGCGCCCTTGTGACGGCGGGGCCCTCAGGAGTCAACGCCGTTGCGGATCGCCCCGGAGCGGACGCCAGCTGATAAAATGGCTTCGCCCAGTCGGCTGGCCTTCGTCCAGGCCAATTTACAGCACTGTCGAGCGGCAGTGGCTACCATATGCCGCTCCCTCGACAGTGGACCAAACATTATAGCCCTTATCCAGAAACCTTGGATAATCAAGTCCAGGGAAGCTGGATTGGGCAAATTGAACGGAAGAATATTTTATCTGCCTTCCGCAGAAAAACCCAGGACATATATATATGTACCAAAGGGTATACAAGCTAGTCTCACACCACAGTTCAGCTCACGGGATATGACAACAGTGAGCTTGGACTGTGATTTGGGCAACGGCAAAGAACAAGTTTTAATAACGTCTTTTTACCTCCCAAGCGACTCGGTAGAACCACCCCCATCTCAAGAGATGGTGAGGCTGGTAGAGTACTGTGAGTCAATGAAACTACACCTCGTTATTGGTGGTGACTCCAATGCGCACCATGTCCTATGGGGCAGCGAACATACCAATAACAGAGGAAAATCGGTAGTGGAATACCTGGCAACCACTAATTTAGAGATTCTCAACCGAGACAGCGAAGCCACTTTCGTTACCTCGCGCAGTCAGACGGTGATTGATATCACTCTGGCATCTCGGGATATCTCAAAACACATCAAGAGCTGGCATGTATCTACGGAAGTATCCATGTCAGATCATAGATGGATTCAATTTAATTTGGAAGGGGGGTTGGTAGAAAGAACCCTCTACCGGAATCCTAGGCGGACAAATAAGACACAGTTCCAAGAACTTCTTATTAGCCGCCTGGGGCCCCTCAACACAAATAACATAGAGACGATAGAGGATATTGATAGTAACGTGGTTAAGTTACAGGAAGCCCTCGTTTCAAGTTATGAGGACTCTTGTCCCTTAAGAGAAGTCAGAACGGGGCATGCAACACCCTGGTGGAGCAAAGAACTCGACCGGCTGAGAAAGAAGACAAGAAAACTTGTCAATAAAGCGATGGAGGTTGTTTTGATTGGTTCTCCAATAATGAGTGTTTTGAAGTATTTACCTAACTAGTATATTGGCGTACCCAGATTGGGGCAACAATATACAGAAAGTAGGTAATTTCATAATAAATATTAAAGTGTGTAATTTGCTTAATATACCTAAATAATATTCTCTGTACAAAAGAAACTAGATAATTAAAATGCCTATTTATTCCACGAATACTATTAAGTCCACTAAACTAATAAATTTGGAGGAGTTTCAGCTTGCTGATACCACATGTTATTTCTGGATAGACCAGGGCTGTCTTTATTTTATTGGAGTACAAAATAGTCAAAGCAGGAATTATTTTTTCTTGGAGAAAATGCAGGTACCGTGACCATTTAATCAAAAGGTTGCTGCATCAGTATTTTTTATTAATCTGGTGGCATTTTTTTTATTTAATAAAGATGCGAAATTGTAGCATTTTACAGATAATTTTGTTAAATCGGTTTTTTAGTTAATAATAATGTTATGGAGGAAAATAGAAGTACTCTACGCAGCGCCGGCATGGACAATTCTTTTGCGATCTCGACCGACCAGCAGTTGATTAAACAAAGTGGTTGAACGAACCGGGCCTGAATGGGGAAACGGAACGTTTAATAATACCATCACAGGATGAAGCACTAAACACTAGATACCACCAGATAATGATCTTGAAACAGACCGTCGACAGCAAGTCAGTCACATGGTAGCGGGATGTACTACGTTGACACCATCGGATTACACCAACACAAGTGGCCATCTCGATATCTCGATTGGATTATGTACAAGCACTTCGATATATCAGCACCGCAAAATACTACAGATATACCCATGAAAAAGTTGTTAACACCAATGACGTCACACTTATGTGGAATGTGCTGATTATAAGTGAGAGAAAATAAATAAAAAAGAGAAATCCTGTCTTTTGATCCATCCCGAAAGGCGCCAACGCGGTGCTCAAGGAAACTGGGAAGTTGAGCAAGTGGAAAGATCTCCAAATAGAAGTCAGCAGAATGTGGAATACATAGACTAGAGTCATGTCAGTAATTGAAGGAGCCTTCGGAACTGTTAAGGAGGACCACGACAGGAGCTTACATCAACTGCCTAAGCGCACAATTGAGAACAGCGCAAATTTTAATCAACGCGAACGTCTTTAAGAGTCTATGTGATCTCTTGTGGGCCTGTGGGGGTCTGGGCTCCGAGCCCAAGAGGCATCACCAACGTCACCTATAGGGCACAAAAATTGGGAAAGGGCTTCAACAGAGCCGAATCCCAAACGCGCACAAGCGATCGGTGAATAGTGTCCAGTTACGGCTGAGAAAGTATGTTGGTTGCACAGTCTATGACAGTAATAACTGACACAAATGATTAGGATGCATCAAAAGGAGAACAGAGGAGCGTTCTTATTTAGAACCGATCTAAGAGCCACTCACTAACTCGGACTACCAGAACTCGCACCTGATCCTATGCAAGCAGGTTTTGGTCAAAGGCCTGAGGAAGATAGAAGACCCAAAGCTAATCTCGCGAAAGCAGAGCATCGAAACCTGCTGAGAAGGCACGTGAATAAAGTGATGCACCCTGTCTTTTATAAACATCTACTAGATCAGGAAATCTCCAATGACTTGACGTTTGCTTTCCTCAAGTCGGCAGGCTTAAGGTCGGAGACCGTTTCGTTTTGGTGTATTAGGAAGAAGTAATAAGCACCCGGGTATACCGGAGTGTTATTCTAAAGGAAAATGTTCAAACAACATGCAGGGCCAGTAATTCACATCCTGAACCTAACCCACATATTCTCGGCGTATTATTTACTTGACGTGTCCCTTGCATGCAGTGTCATCCTATATAACTAGGGACAACGTAGCTCTTAGGATGCACTAATACCATATTATTATCTTATTTATTTCCCATGTCCCGTTCATGCAGTGGCATCCTATATTACTAGGCACAATGCAGCTCTTAGGATGCTTTACTACCATATTAGGCACGCTTATGGCATCGACCAAGATCCCATCATACCGTACATACCCCAAGCAGTTGTAGAAAACACAGCAAGTGCAGGATAAACTAGTATTACTCCTGGATGCTGGACGCCACCAAGCCAGGCCTAGTGCTTCTGGATTTGATTGAAAAGAGCATTCTGTGTGTTATTGATTTCTCTTGTCCAGCAGAGATAAATGTTGCAATGAAAAACCCAGAAGCGAGATAAATACAGGGACTTGTTACTTGGATTTAGTGATATATACCCAGATTTTGCAATTATATTGGTGATCTGATAACTGGCAGTCAACCTCAATAATTTACTAAATAGTATAAATACACTTAATTTCGAGGATCTGACTAACAAGTATTGGAATCATAGAAACAGTCCGCCACTTGTAAAAGCCTTTCAAGACACCATTATCCACGAAAATACGATGAGTAAAAGAGACACAAAAACATACCCAATATTTCAACTAGAATATAATGCATTGATGTTCAAACCAACTGTCATATATCCTTCATACAGCGATTTTGCATCTATTAATAACAATATTGTAAACGCAATTATCAGCAATTACAGTGAAAGACTGACAATATTTACTGATGGGTCAAAGTCACATGATGGTACGGGATGTGCATTTTATATAGTCAACAACAAGGTGTCTTTCAGCTACCACCTACATAAATACGCCTCAATTTATACAGCCGAAGCATATGCCATAGAACAGGCTTTAACGTGGACATATGAAAACTGGGATAGAGATTCAATCATTCTATCGGACTCTAAATCCGTTTTGCAAGCAATTGAAGGTCCTATTCTCAAGAATTACAAACACGGCCTAATATGCAACATAAAAAACTTGCTTCACAAGTTACATAAAAGAAGGAGGAATGTCACCTTTATCTGGGTGAAGGGTCACGCAGGAATTATTGGGAACGAAATAGCCGACAAGAAGGCCAAAGAATCTACAAACAGTCCAGAAATATTAAACGTGGTTAGCATATATGATTTATTTAGTATCTCGAAATCTAAAATTCGTGAAAAATGGCAAACAGAATGGTTATCTTACGTCAGATCCTCAAATAACTCATACACGCTTATCCATCCCAATTTACCGCACAGCATTAATATTCCACATATATTTCAGTATAACGTACCAAAGAGTTACTCGACTACTATAACAAGACTTAAACTAGGTCATGCAAAAATACCAAGCCATTTGAGAAAAATCGGAATTATTAATTCACAAATATGCAGCTGTGACAACAATTCAGTCGCCGATTTAAATCATATCTTTTTCGCTTGTAGAAATCATAGTGACGCAATTTCAGAACTCATGTCCTTCCTAGTTAATATAAATATACAATTTCCCATCAACTTGACAACACTGCTATGCAGCAACAACAAAGATGTATTTGACAGATTAGTAAAATTCCTTGGTAAAGTTAAAATGAGTATTTAAAGCACTCCTATAACTCTAGAAAAGATTCTGTGGCTGATGGAATCCTCCAATGCCAAACTTCACACACACACACACACACACACACACATAACTGGCAGTCTTGGAGGTATCAGACCATCTTTATTTTAAGGAACTCAACAATATTCCTATCTGTAGATCGCTCTCCACGATGCAGGCGGTCAAAATGCAAAAGGCAGTTCAGCTGGGTTCACTGCGTGTTGTGAGGTCGCACGAGGCTTCGTATTAGGATGTACCTTAGTCTCATATCGCCATTTTTTGGAATTAGACTGGAAGGCTAAAATGTTCCTATATACCACTATTTCGAGTCGATTATTCTAATAATTAATCTAATAATGATTGATGCGGTTGATAATATTATTAAAATGTAGTCTGCATGAAAGATAATCACTCTCCGGGATTTCTTGTGATTTTTACGTTTTAGATTATGTACATTTGCTGTAACAGTTTCATTGGTATCTGATCTTTGTTTTAATTTCAAATAAATACTATGGTTCTCGAATGAATCGATATTTTTCTCATGATCTAACGAGCTGTTTTCTTAAAAAAAAACAATGTGATACTTAAGAGGATTATGAGCTGTAAACCTATAAAAAAAATAAGGGCTGGTATTCAAAATAAATATGAACGTCATCTATTATACACAGTTGACGACACTAATTTGTCGATGACTTTTGAAGATGAAAAATAATTTACTCAATTTAGGTGGCGCTTTCGATAATTAATTTCTTTGATTTACTTCTATCCGTTACTTTATCAATTCATTGTATTATATTTCCTGTATTATATTTCCACATTAAGGAGGATCATTATTCTGTTGACTTTTATATAATGTAATGCTACGATATTTTTATAATGAACCTCTATTACGCACAGACTACAGAAGAAAATTAAAACTTTAATCTCACACTATTCAATATACTTTCACATTATTTCGATTTAAAGAGAAAAATGATAGATCGAATTATTAGAAAGGTTATATCTATGTATAAATACTACTGTATTTTATAACGAACTTCTAACGTGCTTAAAAAATCGTATACATATTTTGTTACAAATTAAATGTGATAATATAAATAATTATTATCTTGTTGTTTTATTAATATTTTGGCAACGTCTATTTTCTAACACTTTCCAAGAAAATGTGAAATCGCAATATGATGAACACATAATATTGAATTTAGATAACTGTGCCAAAAATGTAGAGAAATTTACTGGTAATTTGGATATTATTCAATTAAAACCACAACTGCATCCATAAAGCTTGTGAGTTATTTTAAACGAGCTAATATAAATGTCTGGTGCTTTTAAAACAATTTAACCTCAAGGGCCGTTAAGTGTAAAGTCTTATCTTCCACTACGAAAAATATCCTATGATACACAATCGTCGATTGAACGGTACGTGTTAAGGCGAGTACTCATTATTGTCGGATTTGCCAATCGGCATGTCCTTCCGGCTTTGTTGCTCGGCTTTGCCGAATTCAGTGACATGTCCACGTTTAAATCGAAACCGGAGGTATCGTCAATTTATATAGTACAGTCAGTCGTGAGAAAAATTTTTGACGGTGACGACTTTATTATTACAACAGCAGCTTTTGTAGTGACTCAATTAATAAAAAGAAACAAAGGAAACCAAGAAGGTGTTGATTGCGACCAAGTCTGCGTAGTAGCACGAAGATCATACTGGGCCCAAATCCACCTCACGGTTACCCTAGATCAAATGCAAAGGCAATAGAGAACTGAGCTCGTTCCTAGTTCTTAAATTTCTGGGCCTCCCTCCCAGGAAAACGGCAAGCGAAGCTTCTTGTCTCAGGACCTTCGTTAAGAGACTGCGACTTAGCAGGAAACACGTCAGAATCGTGGTAGGTCCTTTCACTGAACACGGCTCTTTCAGAAAACGTTCACACATCCCAAGTTTCTGCTCTGGTCTTATGAACTTGAGGTACAAACATCTCGGTACTGGTTTTTCGGTGCTGGAGGAAATAAGGAAGGATTTTGGCCCTTGGGTTAGAACCCGACCTGAGCGGGGGGAATCGCCTGAATTTGCAGCGGAAGCACTAAAGGCCACAGGATGTAGCACCGTTAAGAAGAAACTAAAGTTTATTACATAAAAATAAAAACACCTGAATTCAGCTTCGGCTATTTTTAAGCTTCCGACAACAGGCGGTAAATGTTTTAGTATACCGATCAGCTCTTCATGTCGATAGGCACAGCCCGACCAACAATAGCCGGTCTTCTTGACTCCAAACCGAATTTTAACAAACATTGTTCTATGTGCTTGTAAGAGTTTGGGTTTCATAATTAGATATTCAAGTGGTTTTGATGATTTCCCATTGTTGTACTTGCTTTATAATGCATTTGTTGAATGCATTATAGAGCTTGAATACGCCTCCCTCATTTTCCAGCATCGAGAATATTCAACGTCGGAATCTAAAATCAGTTTGATATCAAATTGATAATGTTATACCCTGTTATAGGCTTCCACCATGGACAGTTGTTGGTTATCTATCTAAATGGATTACATTTTCTTGGCTTATAAGAGCGCAGGAAGGTATGCCCAGTACACTTCCCACACAAAATATTACATAATTTAGTCGATGGTTCAAATAAGAAACCAAAAAACATTTTATGTGTATACAGCACGAACCACCACGCACCTTTCTTAAGTTCTCACTTTTGTATTTTATTTGTGCAACTTACATGTGCACTGTATATCAGCTTGATATAAATATATCAATTCGAATAAAATCATTCGAATCTTGGAAATACAAGTGTATTTTTCACTAGATTTTAATGTGTTTTATAAATTCGTATTTTATTAAACCTCGACACAAAAAAGAGGGGTGGTTTAAGCTTGACGTGTATGTGTGTATGTCTGCCTGTGGCTTCGTATTTTTTCAGCAGATGATCATATTTTGATGTAGTTCTCTTTATTTGAAATAGTATTTTGCCGAGAAGGTTCGTAGGAACGTTGCATCTTGGGAGACCTTTAGAGGACTGCACGTGCATATCGTTAACAAAGAGTTAATTATTGCTACCAGGATATTCGTAAAGGCGAATGCGACAGTAATTTCAATTTAAAAATTAGTTTTCGATTTATTTGAAAGAGTAATTTGTTGAGAAGGTTTTTAGCAAGGTGTCATTTCGGTAGACATTCAGATAGCTGCTCACCAATAACATTAATTATTCTCACATAGCTCTCTAATATTTCATTCGACATCTATGTGGTTTTCTTTATATTATAGTACATTATGAAATGATTATAGGACAGGGTCGGGGTTTTAAAAAAAAATTAATTTTACTTGTAGGTATATGCGAGAGAAATTTATCCCTGAACACAGAGAAAAGGGGTTTTCCAGTAATCACTTTTTTACTGCTTGATACAATTTGGTCAAATTCGGGTAATAATTATTCCGAATGGTGGGACTTAGGGTGATGAAAAGATGAGTGTCCATAACAAGAAAAATTACCCTTAAAATGAATCAATCGTGCAACACTTTGTTACTGATATGTTATGTGCTATTAAGAGATTAATAAAATATGTATATATAAAAGTGTACCAACGTTGCTTTTAGTTAAAACATGTCAATTTCTCGTTATTCTCGTCATGTCTTAACTATGAGCGTAACGTTGATACACTTTTATATTTATATTTTTTATTAATCACTTAGTAACATATAACATACATCAGTAACAAAGTGTTGCACGATTGATTGATTTTCAGGGGAATTTTTCTTATGTTATGGACACTAATCCTTTATTGTTTTAATAGATCACCCCAGAGGCATTTTACTCCCAATTTTAAGCCTGTACGATTTTTTTTAAACAGATGCGATTTCTTAAAACATAAGAAGAAGAAAAGGTACTGTTTGTTGAAATCGCTAAAGAGAACAGTTTTCGAGAAAAATGCAGTTGAACGTTAAGCTGTTTCAAATTTAAGTAGTAACCCGTGATATGGTAATTATTACAATATTAAACTCATATTAGTTCTTTAATATTTGAAAAAAAAATGCGTTTGTTGTTGCTTGACCTCCTCGATCACCTGATTTGAATCCATTAGCTTTTTATGTCAGGATATCTCAAAAATTGTTAATCAACTTCAGTAGAGACTAGAGAGAAACTACTACAACGAATCAAGTTTCATTGCAATGAATACGAAACAATGCTGAGGTATTCTGGAGGGTTCAGCAGTCTTCAATTCGTCAGGCCCGGGAGTGTATTAGAGTCCGAGGGACTCTTGTTAAGCTTTGTTATGAATGTTTGAATTAAATCCAAAAACATTTAATTAAGAACATTATCGGTCACACATGCAATAATTAAAACAAAAAATTATGTCTTAACGTTCAACAGCGTTTTTTTCGAAAACTGTGTGCTTTGGCGATTTCAAGAGGGTACCTTTTTTCTTTTTATGCTTTAAGGAATCGCAGGCTTTAAGACAAAAGTCTTATAGGCCTTAAAATGGGATTAAAGTACCTTAAGACTAAGTTCACCGGGTCAGTCAACTTGCCCCCACCCCCTCAGTTACTTTTTCTTCTCCAATTTGCTAGCACACAATGTTTAGACATAGCACACCCCAGTACAACCATTTTAGGGGTTGTTTTCGGGGGGTTGACGCTGCCCCCCCAGTTATTTTTTCTTCCTCAATTTACTAGCACACAATGTTTAGACCTAGTACACCCTAGCACAACCATTTTCAAATCTAGCACACCTACAGGGGCGGCAATATACAGGGTGTAAATTTTTTCCTCAGCCTCCCCCCAGTTATTTTTTGTCTTGAATTTGCTAACACGCAATGCTTATACCTAGCACATCCTAGCACAACCACTTTCCAAACTAATGCTCTTACAGGGTCGATAATTAGAAATTTTGTCCCGCCCACAGATTTTCTATTATTACTCAGATTACCTTATCACTATCAATGATCACATATATAATAGAGGGTTGAAATAGAGAGGTTAAATATAGATGGTTGAAATTTATTTGTTAGCCCCCATGTACTTTTTTTTTCCAATTTGACAGCACACAATGTTTGCACCTAACACAACAACTAAATAAATAAATTAAACTTTATTTCATGAATAACTTTTACAATCATTTTTGTAAAAATAACACACCACAAAAATTACAATGACATACTTAAAATATAATGTACAGTGTTTTTCAAAAAGTTCTCATCATGGTGGGAAAATTTTTATTATTGTTTCCATGACACAGTCAATACCTCCTCAACTGTTTGAAATTAGAAAAAATGTCAATATAAAAATTGTACGATATCTACTCGTAGAGTGATATATTTTAAAATTGACTGACCCAAGTTCACCACAGGCCCTCCCTGATCTCCTATTAAAACAATACATTTCATCATCTTGAGGGACTCCATTTGGAATAACGATAAACCAAATTTCATCAAATTATATAAAGCAGTAAAAAAGTTATATTATTGAAAAACAGCTTTTCCACCCGTGTTCAGGGATGAATATCTCAATCGGGGTGTTATTATATATATGGTGTTATTTTTTTCCTAAAATTTACATTCCCGAGAGATTTACTACATGTCCTGGGACATTTTGTACCTATATGTGTGTATACCGAGTGTCAACGGATCATGGTGTTTTAGAATATCAGAATGAAACTTGGTAAATGTATTACATGACCAAGAAGACACTTTCTGACATAAATGTCTTATTGTTTTATTCAAATATTCCTTTGTAATGCTAGCAACGGCTCGTCTCGCCAGATTCTCTAAATCTGGTCTAGTTGTTTCAGATACCCCCAAATGAAAAAATCGAGTGGGGTAAGACAGAAAGAATTTTTTTCATGGAGTCGAAATGTCATTTACTCAGAATTTTTCAAGGATTCCAAAAATATAACAATATACAGGGTGTTATGTTTAAAAATCAAAAGTTGGGGTTATTTCCGGTGAAACTGGAAAGGGAAAAAATGACAGTTATGTCAAAAAGTATCTTCTTGATCATATAATACATCTACCAAGTTTCACTCTGATATTTAAAAAAATAAGGATGATCCGTTGACACCCGGTATATTCATATGTACGAATATATGACTAATTAACTGTATTTCCACCCCGTAATTGGTTTATACCGGGTGGTGGTATACCTTAAATAAATATAAATAATATAGATAAATATAAAATATGCACTTGAAACATTTGATACATTTGCAGACAATAGACACGTACCCACGTATACTGGGACCAACACCAATTTTCTTTTAAATAAATTCACAATCCCGGGACACTGGGCAATATACATACAAACATAAATATTTGTACTTATTACTTATATTTTACTTACAAAAAACATGAAGTTCTAGTTAATTCGGTATGTCTTCATGGGTTAATTACCTGAAATAGAAAAAAAAATCATAATTAACATAACAATTGAAGTGATAGAAATTTTATTATCTTATATTATTTATTTTAACAGTTCAAGACAATGTAAAAGAACAAACTTTACAACACTCAAATGTACACACACGAGAGTGCTTGTATTTCATAATTTATGAAAAACGATTAACACTGCACCGAAGTAAATAGAGAAGACCCTTCACATTTCTAGAAGAGAAACTTGATTATGGCGGCCAAAAATGACGACACGAAAAATTAGATTTTCTTGGATAGTAAGTGACTTAGATTACGTTGGACTTTCTGATGAGCAACTTCAAAAGAGGCGCTTTAATGAATATTTCCAAGGAAAAAACTTGACACAATAATTAAGCACTTTATGTTGTGCAATAATGTGAGAACCGCTACAACACCTAAAACATTTCGTTGTGGACGTGTTTCCCTTTTAACCTAGTTTAGTTGAATGGAAGTTTTCTTTTGATAATACTATTGTCTCACGTAAATAAATTAACGAGGTTATATTGTATACAACGAATTATACAAAATAAACTCTCCTCCACAATTACTGGCAACAATCAATAATTGAATCGAAATTAAACCTGCAATAACACACTATAAGTATATCGCGCCAAAATTGAATATTACCAGAGATTCAGTGGACACACAATTACTCCTGGACCTGTACCTGATTCTGTAGGAAAATTTGAGTAGGGAGAATTTTTTGTCAGGAATACTTAGAATACTTAGTAAGTATTTTTCACTTGGGTGGACATTCTCCACCTGGACCTCTATTCTGTAATTATGGGGAAAGTGAGCATTCATCGTGCGAAGCGAGAGTTCCCATCACACGTATCTCACCCGACCATCCTAGACTGCATTCCGTGAGTGCAGTGAATAGATGATAAACGTGAAGCGATTCATCGAGAATAGCCGAATTTACAACCAATTAGGTTGACGCAAAAGCATCAGCTGTTCAGTGGTCGATTAATGATGCAAAGGGTTAATCTTATGAAGAACTTGCCGTTCCCCTTCCAAATCCTCCTCGGCATCACGAAGATGTCGTAAAACCGAGAATTTATTTATTGACCAAAAATTCCGTAAGGATATACCCTCGTTATTGGTAATGTATATTTAAAAAAAATATAAGTATAGTAAACTAAAAGAATAATTGTAATATTTGCTAAGAATTATATTATTACTACCACATTGGCGATGAGCAAATCCGCAATGTCCATTCTGGTTCACATATTTAACAATAATAATTTTTGGTTGACGCAAACTGTCATAAAAGTACGGTTAGAATCGCCGTTCTCCCGGGGAACTGACTGATTCCCTCTCGATATACGGACCTCTATTCCGTAATTATGGGGAGAGTGAGCATTCATCGTGCGAAGCGAGAGCTCCCATCACACGCATCTCACCCGATCGTCCTAGATTGTATTCCGTAAGTGCAGTGAATAGGTGGTGAACGTGAAGTGATTCAGCGAGAATAGCCGAATTTACAGCCAATTAGGTTGGCGCAAAAGCATCAGCTGTTCAGTGTTCCATTGTTACTTTATTGGGTCCACCTTTGGAGAAACTTAGTGATAGTATTTACTTTATGCTCGATCGTGATTCCTGAACGTCGTATGGGGGCTTGCATGAAAGGATTATATCACGGGCAAGTTCTTTGCTGACCCTCCTTATAAATGCTCGGTCGGTTAATGGTCAAAAGGGTTAATCTTATGAAATACAACTTGCCGTTCCCCTTCCAAATCCTCCTCGGCACCAGGAAGATCTCGTAATACCTAGAATTTATTTATTGACCAAAAATTCCGTAAGATACTCTCGTTATTGGTGACATATATTTTAAAAAAGATGACTATAATAAAATAAAAGAGAAATTGTAATATTTGCTAAGAATTATATTATTGTTAACTTATTGATGATGAGCAACTCCGCAATGTCTATTCTGAGTCACAGATTAACAACAGTAATTTTTGGCTAACGCAAGCTGTCATAAAAGTACGGTTAGAATTGCCGTTCTCCCGGGGAGCTGACGGATTCCCTCACGATTTACCAGTAGAAGTAAGTTCACGCATTTTTCGCATGAGGTGATCACCTCCCTTAGTTACAGAATAGACTGTTCATTCATTTTCAAGTGAACTCCGCCCACTTCTCACGGGAATGTGCTTTCACGCTTTTACAGAATAAAGGTCCAGTAGAAGTAAGTTCGCGCATTTTTCGTACGAGGTGATCACTCCCGTAGTTACAGAATAGAGTTTTATTCATTTTCAAGTGAACTCCGCCCACTTCTCACGGTAATGTGCTTTCACGCTTTTACAGAACAGAGGTCCAGGTACGTTCTCCCGTTATGACGTCATCAAAGATGGCGGCCGCTCGATCACAAAACGCTTATATCTCTGTTAATACTTGACCGATATTCATTAAACTGACTTTGTTCCATAGTAACTTTTGTTGTCCTCTTAGTTTTTAATATCTTTCGGTTTAAGATAAATTGCAGGGTGTCCCCGGATGCGGTTACCTATGCCACAAATAGACCTAAATGTTAATTTTTTGGCAAAAAGGTCACTCTTTATGCTAGGTATATTTATTTTTTTATATAGGGCGCCCAAAAATTTCAAAAACATGAATTTTACCTAAGAGTGAACTACCTTTATTTTCCATTTTAAATGAAAATTTCGTTTGAAAAAGTTGTTTATAATTATTTTCTTTCTTTCCAAATTTGAGTTAATTCTTGTTGAAATCGAGTTTTTTTTAATGCCTCAGTTTCTTTATCTTCCTATATGTAAGGAATAATACAATCTGAGAAATTAACAAAAGCAAATCTGAAATTCATAGAATTTTAAAAGAAAATAAGTTTCAAGCTCATAAATCCAAAATTCATACTCTGGAAAAAGGTGATGATTCACATCGTTTAGACTTTTGTTTGCATATCGGAAAAAAATAGTGGGAGACGGGCAATTTTGTAAAAATATTATTTATTCGGCGTAGTAGCATCCTAAAATTTTCGTTGTTGGTCGCAAGACAAACCAAATTTACATAGTAACCAGAAGTAATCGAAAATCCTAAAAAGTAAATGTATCGTGTGCAATTACGAAAAATAGAATTATTGGTCCATACTTCTTTCAGGAAAATCTTATTCAAAATTCGTACTTAAAAATGCTGAATACTTTTCGTCAGAATTTGAATAAGAAAATTTAAAATATAGACGTTAGGCCTATTTTCAACAAGAAGGATGCCCTCCGCATTCGTCATGGCAGGTTCGAAATTGGTTTCATAGACATTTTCCCCAAAAATGGATAGGTAGATTTGGCCTCATTCACCGACCGGCTCGGTCCCCTGATCTAACGGCATGCGATCACTTTCTTTGCGACAAGGCCTCGGGGGCAGACTGTATCGAATACAGGCTGCTCAAATGTCTTCCGCGGAAAGGCATTGTACAATTGACGTACATTGTCAACGCGATCCTGCGGCTACAACACTGGCCCAGCCAGTGGAAGTGCGCCGTGGTCGTGCCGATCCTGAAACCGAACAAGGACGCCAAACTCGCCGGCAGCTATCGACCGATCTCATTGCTGTCGGCGATTTCCAAGTTGGTGGAGAAGGTCATCCTGGTCAGACTAGACGCTGCCCAGGATGAACTCCACATCGACGATGAATGCCAGTTTGGTTTCACGAAAGGCAGGGGCACTGTGCACCAGGTCGTCAGGAAAAAGCACGCGGAAAAAGCACCGTCATGGTGCTGCTCGATATTGAGAAAGCTTCCGATACAGTGTGGATCCCGGGCTTACTCCACAAGTTAAATTCACTGAACTTTCCTACGCATATCACAAAATTAATTCACTTTTTCCTGACAGACAGATCACTGCAGGTCAGGGTGAATAACAAACTTTCAACTCGACGGGACATTCGCGCGGGTGTCCCTCAGGGGTCGTTCCCAAGGGCGGATCTGGACTTTGAGCTTGGGGGGGGGGGAACACTGAACCCAAAATTTTTTGATGAGCGGAGGGAGGGGAGAAATCCGAAAAAAAATGTTTCATCCCAAAATTTTTTTGAAGAGCGAGGGGGGGAGAAATCCGAAAAAAAATTTTTTCGTCCCAAAATTTTTTTGAAGAGCAAGCTCGAGAACAAGGGACAAAAATCCAAAAAAAATTTTTCATCCTAAAAAATAAAATTTTAAAATGAAAGTTTCTTGGGGGGGGGGTAATTACCCTGTTAAATTTTTTTTTCTTCCCAAAATTAACAAAAATCATAACATTTTACAACAAAAGTTGATGATTTACAGAATCTTGGGGGGGGTAATTACCCCTTTACCCCCCCATAAATCCGCGTTTGGTCGTGCCTGTCACCCAAGTTATACAACCTGTACGTCATCAACTTTCCGGAGTTTCCGAACACGAACCTTGCCAAGTACGCCGACGACACGGCTATGTACGCGCACTCGCACAATGCACAAGCGGCGAACATGCTGCTCAAAGCGCACATGGCCCGTGCCACGGCGTATTACGACAAGTGGAAGATTTGAATCAACGCCGAAAAGTCAGAGGCCATACTCTTCCCGCGCCGGTTCACAGAGAACCGCATTTTAACACTAATTTCGATCGGGGGTCGCCAAATTCCAATAAAAAGGTGCGTGAAGTATCTGGGGGTGAACTTAGATACAAGACTGACGTTCAAGGTCTACTCCATGTCCAGGAGTCTGTATCCGCTCCTAGCGCGGGGTAGCGGACTAAACAGGACTAATAAGAAATTGTTGTATACGATGGTGATCATGCCGGCCATCACATACGCGGCGCCGGTGTGGTGCAGCATCCCGGCCACGACAATGCGGAAACTCGTTTTAGAACATAAATTTATGCGCCCCATTTCAGACTCCGGTAGGTACACCTCCCTCAGAGACCTCTACGCACGTTGCCACGACGTAACCCCACTAGCGGACTTCGTCCAGGAAATATCACAGAAATTCTATCAATTCAAACTGGGCGATAGTCCGCTAACCCGCGATATAACACGAATCAGACAGCATAATGCCATACTTTTCGATATAAGACACCCCCTACCATACCAGGCGTTACCTATCTCTCGGCAACTTTCTAGCCAAAACTTTCCTATACCACAACTTCCCTATACCACAACTTCCCTTTCACCACATTTTACCCTCAAACCCCTTTCCATTCCCTCTATTCGTCTTCGTTTTGTTAGTTTTGTTAATTTTTGTTCTTTTGTCATTTTTTGTTCCTTTTCAAAATCCCCTCTCGACCAATAACCTCTTGAAAATTAAAACCTTTTAAACCACAACTTCCTTCTCGCCCTACCCTTCCGGAGGCAGGTCGACCACCGGACAAAGGACGTCACTAGTTCGAACGAGTTTTATCGTTGAGCTTCTTCCCGTATCAACAACCAGAGTTCTCCAAAAACAGTGCGCGATGCGCGCGCATTAAATAAAAACCACCAAGTGTAACTTTAAATATTTTAAAACTTCCCCTTTAGTTATGTTCACAAATTGTTAGATTTAAGTTTTTCACGTTAAGCAGGAGTTCTAACCCCCTCCCAATATCTGTCGTTTTAGCCGGATTCAGACCCGTGGTTGTGTGGTCTGCTATGGACCGGGATCTGATTCAGGCGCATAACTGTAACTACTAATTTAAAATAAATTTGATTTGATTTGATTTGATCACTTTCTTGGGGATTTTTAAAAGAAAAAGTTTATAAAGATCATTTAGCCCATGATATTGAGATTTAAAGGAAAGAGTAATAATTTAAACTGTCGCAGAAGTAGATCAAAAGATGATTCGATCTGTTTATGATGAATTTAAAAGATGATTACAAAAGTGCGGGAAGTTGGTGGTTTTCCTGTTGAATATAAACTTATTTAATTGAAACTAGTTGTTAATTAAAATATTTTTTATTTAAACATTTAGAATTTCTTGTTTTTAAAAAATAAAAGTATTTTCCTAAAATTTTAGATATTGACTAAGAAAGTAATTATGAACAACTTTTTTAAATGGAATTTTCATTAAAAATGAAAAATAAAGATAGATTACTCTTAGGTAAAATTCATATTTTTGAATTTTTGGGACCCTGTATGAAAAAAATAATTTTTCTTAACCAAAATCTTATTTTTTAAAACAAGCTAAATTTTGTATAAAAAGTGACTTTTTATCGAAAAACTAACAGTTAGGTTCATTTGTGGTATAGGTAACCACATCTGAGGAGACCCTGTAATTTATCTTAAAACGACGAATTTTAAATACTGAGAGAACAATAAAAGCTATTATAAAACAAAGTGCAAGTTTAATGAAAATCGGCCAAATATTAACAGAGATATAAGCAGTTTTGTGATCGAGCGTCCGCCATATTTGATGACGTCATAGGGGAGAACGTACCAGGTGGCGAATGTCCACCCAGGTAAAAAATATTTACTAAGTCGCCTACTAAGCATTCCTGAAATAAAATTCTCCCTACTCGAATTTTCCCACAGAATTTACGTCAGGTCCAGGATTAAATGTATCTATTACAGAATGTAGGGACGGATACTAGCAAAACACCAAACACTATTCGGGACATCCTTTTACTACAGCGTGAGTAATTCCCAGAATAAGTCCACGTAAAAATAAAAAACTATTAACACAAGAAACACTAGGTTAATGATCTGAAAAATAAAAATGTTAAAAATGGAAAAATCACACAAGTCCGACAAGAAAGAAAAGAAAAAAGAAATATGAACAATTTAAAAAAACGTCACAGAAAAACAACAATGGATACGGAACATAAACGAAAGATAAAAGAAAAAATGGCGGAGAGATGCCATGACGAGAAAAACGCAGAAAATTCTTCGAAAACCTGTATAACCTCTCCCAAACCTTCAGAAGAAACAACAATACGCACACGAGAAGATACATATCACTGCAACATTGGATTAAGGAAACGGAAGACGGAGGGAACGTAAAGAAAGATTGAGCAGAATAAAGACAAGAAACGAACCACTGGTCCTTAGACAAGGATCATCAAAGGATCAACTGTATAAATAAATGAGTATAGTAGGGCTAGAAGAAATAGTATACCTGGAATCGATGAAATAAACAATGAATTACCTAAAGGAACGTCAAAAAGCGTTAACAATAACAGACGGGGAAACAATAACAAAATGGGTCAGTTAGGAACGTACGAAATTTACGATTGGGGACATGTTCAAAAAAGGTGGCGACTGAAGAGAGCGCTAATACTAAACAGTAACAAACTAAAAACGGGAGATCATGTTACTCGTAGATAATATCCAGAGGAACATGAACAAATAGGAAAGGACCAAGAAGAAACCGCAAGGATATATGTGCTGTTGGTATTAGAAACGGATGAAAAGGAAAAACTCTGGAAGTATAAACACTCCATTTCACGACGCATTGCTTAATAATTTATCCGCCATGTCGTCATCAGATTCTCTATATGACATTCTCATCAGTTGTGAGCGTTGTATATGTTGTTTGTTAACCATTTCTGAAATTCCCATTTCGCTTTGTCTTTTTCCAATACTTGATACATATTGTCGTGCGCATAAAATACATATGGAGCTTCGATCACACTATCTAAGAGATCTTTTTAGAAGTTATGAGACAAAGTAAGTTTAGCAGTAAAAGAATTCTATAAAAGTGGAAGATTGCAGCTGCATGGCTCCAAAAGAGAATTTCAGTTGAGTAAATTCTCTATAAAATTCTCTTTCTACTACACATAAAAAGCCTTAATAAGTAACCTAATTAGGGCCGACATAGATGACATTTGGCTTAAATAACTATATTGCTCTAAAAATTTGCTTCAAAAGCCTTTATAACTCAATGTCACACACCCACTATAAACAAATGGCTAAGCTGTAAAACAGTTTTCTTGATAAGTAAGGCTTCAATATAACCAATTAGCTTTATAATTCTGGCTTCAACGTTCTGGGTTATGCTGGTGAGCTGGTTATTACTGTGAGAGGCAGGCATGAGGTTATGATTTCAAATCTCATGCAAATCTCCTTAAACATAATATCCAAATGGTGCTCGCTAGAGGACCTCAGTGTCAATCCGAGCAAAACAGTTATTGTTCTGTTCACCAAAAGGAAAAAACTAACTTTAAGAGCTTTTATGCTACATGGAACAGTGCTGAATTTTTCCAGCGAAGTTAAATATCCAGGAATAATTCTGGATCAAAGACTTATTTGGAACTCATATTTAGAAAGAACACTTAACAAAGCCACTGCGGCTATTTGGATGTGCCGCAGGCTATTTGGTAAGACTTGAGGTCTAAAACCGAAAATGATCTACTGGACTTACCTCTCGAGTTGCGAGACCCATGATCACTTATGCATCATGTTTGTGGTGGCCAAAAACTGAAGAAAACTTAACACAAGTAAAGTTGCAGAAGTTGCAACAGCTTGCCTGCTTAGGGATTATAGGAGCAATGTGCTCCTGTCCCACAGCAGCTATGGAGGCAATACTAGACCTACTTCCTCTACATCTGCATGCAAGGAAGGATTCGGCAGTTAGTGCCTTAAGGCTTCAGCAGGTACTCTCTTTCAAACCAGGTGATCTGGTTGGTTACTTAAGGATTCTGGGGTCAATTGAATTGGAATCCATGACCAAACTCACTGACTCAATGCCAATCAAGCGGAACTTTGACTGACCGTTTGATGTGCTAATTGAGAGCCGTCAGACGAGCAGGGTCGAAGTCCTGAAGTTGAAAAAGGGGTGGACATTCATCTGACACAGATGAATCGAAGATGGCTGAAGGGGTTGGCGTAGGCGTAGCGGGGCCTAATTGCAAGCTATCCTAGGCCAGACCCCAACCATCTTCCAAGCAGAAATCTATAGACCTAATTCTATGGCGAAAAACAACAAGGTTACCTTGATGTGGGTGCTAAGGCATGAGGGAATAGATAGATGGAAATGAATTAGTTGACGCCCTTGCAAAAAAAAGGTGACCATTTTTTGGGCCCGAACCGTTTTGTGACTTGTCCAAGGGACACATAACGGAGGAGATTCAAAAATGAGAAAAGGAACAGAAAGAATCCTACTGGAGAAATACTCCAGACCAAAGACAAGAGAAAAAGTTCACCACTTATTCGTTAAAGAATGCCACAAGGCTTCTCGAACTCGAAAAGTCTGGCTTGAGGCTAATGACAAGCCTTTTAACAGGCCATTACCACTTGAGATATCATCTTAAGAATATGAAGTCAGACAACGTTACGTGCAGATACCGTGATACTACAATAGAAACTGTGGAACATATTCTTTGCGAATGTAAGATGCTAGTCCGCACTAGTCTAAAGTACCTAGAAAAGGTGGAACTAACGTCTGAAGACATCTCCGCTGATATATCAAATGCTGAGTTTTTTGTATCCCAAGTTTTTGTAGCCAACACTCCCCTGAGTCTCTTCAAAGATGGAGTGGAGGCATCGCTATATCTTTACAACCATTATTCAAGACAAGATTTGAATTTGAGTATGAAGCATGGTACATGTAAATAGATATTTAAAGGCATGATTTGGCAACAATCACCAATATGGCACAGATTCCGGAAATGGCCTATTTTTTCTTCGTCGCAAATAATTTCTAAAAGAAACAAATCATTTTGGTCTGAAGTGTATAATGCATTCTATAGATAAAAAATGACGATTTACAGCAGCATGAACAAAAACCGCTGCCCAAGGAATCACTACTTCCACATCCAGATTCTCTATCCAAGTCACTCACAACGAAAAAACTTTATATGTGAAAATAATTGTTTATGGAACTTTAATAATATAATATTTGAAATTCTCTACCCCAAAAACCCATAAAACGATACCCCACATCGGTAGTGGGGTGCGGGATGGTGATGGGGGGTGATAGTGGGGGGTGGATGAAGTAAAAAAATATTTTGAGATTTCTGGTTCCTGTACATACACTAAATCACAATTTTTTTTCATCCCCTTTAATAAGGGGGTGGGGGTGGTAATGGGGGTGGCTAATGCCAAAAATTTTTTTGAGACCTTAGCTTCTCTTGTATATACTATATACCAATTTTATGGACTGTTACCTGCTTGATTGACCTATTTACCCCAAATTTACCCCAATTTACCCCCCAACCCTTCGACGGAACAAGATGAAAATATAATCTAGTTCTAGATCTCGTTAAAATACATATGTGTACCAAATTTCAAGTCAATATCTTAAACGGTTCCAGAGTAAACGTGCGCACAAAAAAAAGTTACAGACAGACCGACAGACCGACAGACAGACAGAAATTTTTTTTTTTCGCTCAAACTTAAAATCTCGACGTTTCATGACATTTTAAGCCTATTTGGACAATAAAAATTTTTAAAAAATTTTTTGTCGTTACTATACTTCCACTGGACGTGGAAGTAAAAAACCGCTGCCCAAGGAATCACTACTTCCACATCCAGATTCTCTATCCAAGTCACTCACATCGAAAAAACTTTGTATGTGAAAATAATTGTTTATGGAACTTTAATAATATAATATTTGAAATCCTCTACCCTAAAAACCCATAAAACGATACCCCACATCGGTAGTGGGGTGGGGGTGGTGATAGGGGGGTGATAGTGGGGGGTGGATGAAGTAAAAAAATATTTTGAGGTTTCTGGTTCCTGTACATACACTAAATCACAATTTTTTTTTCATCCCCTTTAATAAGGAGGTGGGGGTGGTAATGGGGGTGGCTAATGCCAAAAATTTTTTTGAGACCTTAGCTTCTCTTGTATATACCAAATACCAATTTCATGGACTCTTACCTGCTTGATTTACCCATTTACCCCAAATTTACCCCCCAACCCTTCGACGGAACAAGATGAAAATATAATCTAGTTCTAGATCTCGTTAAAGTACATATGTGTATCAAATTTCAAGTCAATATCTTAAACGGTTCCAGAGTAAACGTGCGCACAAAAAAAAGTTACAGACAGACAGACCGACAGACCGACAGACAGACAGACCGACAGACAGACAGACAGACCAACAGACAGACAGAAATTTTTTTTCGCTCAAACTTAAAATCTCGACGTTTCATGACATTTTAAGCCTATTTGGACAATAAAAATTTAAAAAAAATTTTTTGTCGTTACTATACTTCCACTGGACGTGGAAGTAATTAATAAAAACCTTAATAATACACAATTTTTAAAAATTTTTATTGTTCAAATAGGCTTAGAATGTCACGAAACGTCGAGATTTTAAGTTAGAGCGAAAAAAAAATTTCTGTCTGTCGATCTGTAACTTTTTTTGTGCGCACGTTTACTCTGGAACCGTTTGAGATATTGACTTGAAATTTGGTACACATATGTACTTTAACGAGATCTAGAACTAGATTATTTTTCATCTTGTTCCGTCGAAGGGTTGGGGGGTAAATTGGGGGAAAATAGGTAAATCAAGCAGATAAGAGTCCATAAAATTGATACCACCCGCACCCCATTATTAAAGGGGATGAAAAAAAAAATGTGATTTAGTGTGTGTACAAGAACTGGAGACCTCAAAATATTTTTTTACTTCATCCACCCCCACTACCACACCTTATCACCACCCCCACCCCGCTACCAATGTGGGGTATCGTTTTATGGGTTTTTGGGGTAGAGGATTCCAAATATTATATTATTAAAGTTCCATAAACAATTATTTCCACATACAAAATTTTTTCGTTGTGAGTGACTTGGATAAAAAATCTGAAAGGAATCACTACTTGATTCCTTGGGCAGCGGTTTTAGTAATGAAAGAGTTTGTCTTATTTTCATTATGAATGAAGCAGGAAGATTATGATAAAAAATTACAAAGAACAGATGGGAATAAATTAACCGGTTTAGGGTGCGTAGGATATTTGTGGGTAGAACACCATAATTTCCCGTCTAGAATTCAAAGAGAACGGTAATATTTTATTTGTTAAAAGATCATTGACCCAACTACCAATAATATTGTAAATTTTCGTTTCTGAGCCCAAAAACGTGAATAGAAAATAACATATTTGTTTATAAACAAGTGGAAACTATTTACGGAATACATTAGCAAATCAACATTTTGCTCGGGCATGTAAATTGATTTTTAGAATTGTGCTGTGTTTATTTTGGACATTGTCGATATTGAGCTATCACGCCATCAGTATTTCTTTTAACGGAGTGAGTTACTTAATTGCATTTTTCATATAGTGTTGGTAATGACTTTTCAGCAAAATCGTATTTAATATCCTTATTGTTAATGGTTTTTGAGAAAAAAAATGGAGCGATAGTTGTGGAAAATTTTGTATAACGGAAAATTTTTACCTTAAGAATTGCTTTATTTTGAATATTTCATTGCAGTTTTATTTAATTTGATGAAACCCTTTTGACTATTGAGGAATTCTTAAAATATCCAGTGTTTACGTATATAATTTCTTTTTCATGACTAGTATTGTAATTAGTCAATATTGTACAACTTAGGGACTAAGTAAGCTTGTTCTTAATACAGTCGTCTGTAAAATGAAGGGATCGGACGTAAAACACGTGCGGTCGCTTCATTTTACAGAGGACTGTATTGATTTATCAACTATCTCTTTAATTACAAATTTTAAAAGAACACAATAACTTCCATATTGGAACCCCAACCCCAATTTCTTTTTCAAATGGCATCTTGTATAGCTACAGCCTGAAATCGCAACCTCACACATTATTCTGAGCACACCATACTTGGTATGTTTGGAGGATCTTATGGATCGGATTCGCGAGGCTTGCCGTAGAGTAACACCAGCTATGCTTAGCGCAACCTGTTTACGAAAATTCATGCGACACTTGCAAGCTCGCTTGGAAGCTTGTGTGGAGGTCGGAGGTGCACAGTTGACCATGCAGTGAACATTTGTTAGTATAATCTCTTAATTTATTGATATGGTGCATATTCATTTTTTTGTCATGTTTTTACATGTCTTATTTGTAACTATCAAACAACTGTAACATACCAGGTATGGTATATCACTGTGGCGTGGCGGGCTATGCAGGATGTCATTTGAAAAAAAAGTTGGTTCTTGCGTTTTTTTATTTATATTTTTATCTTTGCAAATAACGAAGATATCGCCTGTTAACGTAATTAACACTTGATATAGTATACATACTGCAATTACGTTCTCGCCGCTTGTGTATAACTTCTTCCATTCGTGTATAATATGCTTCTTGCGACTCCTGTTACGTAATTTACTATTATTTACTATCAATGCATAATGTCAAACATTATGGCATTCATTGAACATCATAATGATTATACTTTATCGCACTAATGTGTTAAAGTGACACTTTACCACACTAGTGCGATAAAATAAATAGTATATTATTTTATTAGGAGTAAAAGCGTACTTTTGTGACAAGTTTGTAGGTTTGCCAGACGAACGAAGTGAGTCCGGTAATTACAGACGAGCCACAACAAGTGGCTTTTACTCCCAATAAAATATGCTAATTTTGCTTCAAACGTCGATTATCTGTAAAAAAAAATAAAGATAAAAAATCTCGAATTTCACCACCAAAAACGCATTGTGTTAATATCGCATGGCTGGCATATTAAATAAAATACGCATTGCTATGGATATCACTATTTCTGCAGCTCACAGCGTCAGAAAGAGTACTTTTACCTCCGTAGTTAATGGCAACGCACAGTCTTCTAAAAACCGCTGCCCAATGAATCACTACTTCCACATGCAGATTCTCTATCCAAGTCATTCACAACTAAAAAACTTTGTATGTGGAAATAATTGTTTATGGAACTTTAATAATGTAATATTTGAAATCTTCTACCCCAAAAACCCATAAAACGATACCCCACATCGGTAGTGGGGTTGGTGATAGGTGGGTGGTAGTGGGATGAAGTAAAAAAATATTTTGAGGTTTCTGGTTCTTGTACATACACTAAATCACAATTTTTTTTCATCCCCTTTAATAAGGGAGACCAATTTTATGGACTCTTACCTGCTTGATTTACCCATTTACCCCAAATTTACCTCAATTTACCCCCCAACCCTTCGTTGGAACAACATGAAAATATAATCTAGTTCCAGATCTCGTTAAGGTATATATGTGTACCGAATTTCAAGTCAATATCTTAAACGGTTCCAGAGTAAACGTGCGTACAAAAAAAAGTTACAGACAGACCGACCGACAGACAGACAGAATTTTTTTTTCGCTCAAACTTAAAATCTTAACGTTTTAAGCCTATTTGAACAATAACAATTTTTAAAAAAATTTTGTCGTTACTGTACTTCCACTGGAGCGGGAGCTAGGTGGCTTTTTCGGCAGCTCATCGTTTTATGAACTTTGCGATATTTTTATGGTTTAATGGATGATAACGATTCATAAAATCGACTTCTGGCTGGGCACCTCCTGTCAGGAGCGTCACGAACACTGTTTAAAAATTAGTGAAATCATGTCATCGTTACAAGGCTCATTTTTTTTTGTGTACACATTTTATGTTTAGAATGAATAAAATAAGATCGCCAGAAAATGTGGGCCGTCAGGAGACGCAGCCAGAAAGGTAATAATGATACAATACATCTGAGGCACGGTACGGAGTCAAGTTAGCCGAAAGTGTTAAATTCCTGTATTTAAGAGCATATGGTACTTTTGTTGACCTTAAGAACTTTACGGGGAGGCTATTCTATTGTTGAAGGAGCTTATATTTACATTTTAAAAATGAGCCAGAACTTGTAACGATGAGTTTAGAGTGCTGAGATGAAATATGCGAAAAGAAATCCAATTTTCCTCAAAAATCCTAAACATTTTATTTCTGGCTAGCCTTACTGACGGGAGTTTCTTTCTGGGAATTTTTCTCTGTGTTCAAAACATTTAAATAAACATGCTCAACCTTAAAACAGTTTGTAACGATGATGTTATATAACTCCGTTTTTTTACCTCTGACCTTTCTGGTTGCGCCCCTGATGACCCACACTTTCTGGCGATCTTATTTTATTCATTCTAAACATAAAATGTGTACACACACAAAAAAATTAGCTTTGTAACGATGATATGATTTCACTGATTTTTATATCTTGAACCATGGCCAACTCGACGGGCTGACATATGCCAGAAGTCTATTTTGTCGTTATTTAAGTTCGATAGAATTTAAATCAGCCGCATAGAAAATGCTTGTAACGATGAGTGTCCGAAAAAGCCACTTAGCTCCCTCACCACTACTTCGGTTTGTATAATTGTTAAATATTGATTCCGTAATAATATAATACTTAATTATTATTACTAAGGCTAGTAGATTAAACGTTGTATGATATTCGAATTGTATATTTCATATTATAATATTCAGTGGGTTGCCATTTTCTGCCTTGCATCGTAATAAGATACGTTAAGATACTCATCTAAGTACCTATTATTTCACGCTTATTAAATAAAAATGACACTTTAGGTTATGGTGATAAAAAGGCGTTATTTCTTGTTAACATTAAATAATAGAAAAACCCTTGTGCGATAATTGAATTTCTAGAAGTAACAAACATGAAGTTTTAGTTTAGATCAGCCTTCGTATCCTTTGTTTTCTGCTAATCTCTGGTTAGTTACTTTCTTGTGTGAGTTTTAAAAGTCCTGAAACTGAAAGGCTCATGGACTAGAAGTGTATATCCTCGTTTTATCCCTTGTTAATTTTTAATTTTAGAATTAGTTTTGGAGTTACGAATTAGTTTAGGAAATAAACGTCCTTTTCGACTTCGTGTTATTCCTTAAGTGATTGATTAGCCAGGAAAAAAATTCTAATTTTTTTATCTTGATAAAAAAACTTATAATACGCTTTCGACCAACATCGGTTCTCTAGGCCAATTCTGCCTTAAACAGTGCATAAAGAACCTTCTTGTTTTTGCTGTACATATTCAATGACGTTATCACCATATTGTTATCGGGAGGCTCTGCAAATGAATTTTTAATTACCACAGCACAAAATCACAAAAACCTAAATCAGGCAGAGACTAATTTCATCTTTTTTAAGTTAGATTATGAGGTAGCATAAGTAACTGCAAATAAACTAAACTAGATATAATGAATGTAATACACAGACGGCAAATTATAAATTTATATTATTAGGTCAATGCTGCAAATAATATAATAATTTAAAATAAAATTATATAAAAAAAGTATTTTTAAGAAAAAGCTTTTATCTGAAAAAACTACTAAAAAGTAAAAATAATTTTTTTTAAATTCATACACATGGAAACCAAAAGCTTTGGGGGCGGTCATATAGTGATATTGCATAGTTACTTTGCTCAATTGACCACCCCCAAAGCTTTTGGTTTCCATGTGTATGAATTTAAAAAAAATTATTTTTACTTTTTAGTAGTTTTTTCAGATAAAAGCTTTTTCTTAAAAATACTTTTTTTATATAATTTTATTTTTTACTTTTTAGTCCACTTATTTTACAAACAGACAGACAAAACCCTTTCATTTGCCACCGGCATCCACCCCTCCCCTCTCCCATCTTCTTACCTCTCTAACACTACTTCCCACTTCTTCCCTCTTTCCACCACTTCCCCTGCCCTTCCCCATCTCTCTGCACCTCTTTCCACCCTATCCCCACCTTTTCCCACAACTTTTTCCGCCCCTTCCCACCCTTTTCCTACCTCGTCCCATCCCTTCCTCATCTCTTCCCACCCCTTCCCCACCTCTTCCCACCCCTTTCCCACCTCTTCCCACCCTTTTCCCACCTCTTCCCCACTTCTTCCCACCCCTTTCCCACCTCTTTCCACCCCTTCCCCACCTCTTCCCACCCCTTTCCCACTTCTTCCCACCCCTTTACCACCTCTTCCCACCTCTTTCTACTCCTTCCCCACCTCTCCCACGTCCGCCATTTTGAATTTAGAATGACGTCACACACTTTATCGTATTTTACTCATCAAACCCTTTCATTTGACACTCATATCAACGGGGTTGTGACTAAAAAGCAGATCCGCCATCTTGGGACGTCCGCCATATTGGATTTAAAATGACGTCACATTGTTTATCGTATTTTACTTTTACTATTCCTTTCATTTGATACCCATATCAGGGGGTTATGACTAAAAAGCCGATCCGCCATCTTGGGACGTCCGCCATATTGGATTTAGACCGATAATGTCTATACTATGTTGCATTGTCACCGGACTTATACACGTGTGCCAAATTTCAAAGCTCTAGCTTAATTAGAACTAGTCGAAAATCAGCTTGCAAGATTTGACCTAAACAAACATACAAACAAACATTGCAAGTTAAATAAAAGCTTTTTAAAAAATACCTTACTGGTTTAATACCGTTAAAGTCAGCTGTATTGAAATAATCGTCATCACAACTCAATAATCACCGGGCTACTTTAGCATTTTTTTATTACATTTTTCAAAAGATCTCTTAATTTTAGAGCGAAATGCAAAAAAACAGAATATTCTAGGATTTCTATAGGCTTTAAAATTAATTAAGAACATCGACTCTCCGTGACGTCATTCTCTCCTACTTGCATTTTCATTCTCCTATTTTCGGCACGTATATGCTGCATACTCTTGTGTTAAAATACTCCAATAGTCTCCATATCACCATCTTTAGCAGATTAGACAAATCTGGCTTTAAATAGTCGGGTTCTAACAGTGTAAAGGCAACTTCGAGACATACTTTCGGATTGAATGACACCAGCACTTTGAGCGCTTCGGTTCATGTTTAAAGCAGTATATTTCTGAAACTACTTATCGGATCGACCTCAAATTTTCAGCGTTATCATTATTCGACGATTACTTCGCATAAACGTACTAAAAAGTGAAATATGAAATTTGACTAAATGACCCCATTGTTTGTGGAAGCTTTAGTAAAATCCTAAACAAGCATTGCTCACTTTTAAATAATAAAATTCAGCATGCACAAATTGTAAACAATCGCTTTAATTTGTGACGTCACCAACAGGAAGGTGGCGTTTTAAAAAACCTCTAATAACACAGCCTCATAAAAAAAAGTATATTGCTGTAAAAAGTACATACCAGGTATTAGTTTTTCATCGTGTTTTATAATTTAACTGTGATAAATGAGAAATTTAAGAATGAACATTTTTCGGACCATTTGGTCAAAAAGTAGGCTCATGACTTTTTTTTTGAAAACCGAAAATGCCTAACTGAGGAAAACTGACTTCAGATAATGACAAAGTTTCTATTGTGACAAAAAAATCAATTAGTGTATATTTTTCAACCTCAAAAGCGTTATTTCCTTCGTAAATAGTTTGGCCTGGGGGTACGTAAAACGAACCTTGATCAATTTTTTTCATAAAAGTAAAAAACTGGCATTATCAATAACAACTTTTCGCCGCACAATCATTTGATATCACACCAACCTAATGGGTATTCATTCACATTCGGCAACTACCGATTGCGGCTTCCATTCATTGTTCATCGAATCACTGAAATCTTTTTTCATACGCTTTGTTTTATAGATCAGACATTGTTGTTACACCTTTACTTAAAAAAAAACCGCTGCCCAAGGAATCACTACTTCCACATCCAGATTCTCTATCCAAGTCACTCACAACGAAAAAATTTTGTATGTGGAAATAATTGTTTATGGAACTTTAATAATATAATATTTGAAATCCTCTACCCCAAACACCAATATAACCCCCAATAGATACCCCACATCGGTAGTAGGGTGATAGGGGGTGGTAGTAGGGGTGGATGAAGTAAAAAAATATTTTGAGGTTTCTGGTTCTTGTACACACACTAAATCACAATGGGGTGGGGGTGGTAATGGGGGTGGCTAATGTCAAAATTTTTTTGAGACCTTAGCTTCTCTTGTATATACTAAATACCAATTTTACCAAATTTACCCCAATTTACCCCCCAACACTTCGACGGAACAAGATGAAAATATAATCTAGTTCTAGATCTCGTTAAAGTACATATGTGTACCAAATTTCAAGTCAATATCTCAAACGGTTCCAGAGTAAACGTGCGCACAAAAAAAGTACAGACAGAGACCGACAGACAGAAGTTTTTTTTTCGCTCAAACTTAAAATCTCGACGTTTCATGACATTCTAAGCCTATTTGAACAATACAAATTTTTTTAAAAATTTTTGTCGTTACTATACTTCCACTGGATGTGGAAGTAATAAGAAGTGTTGACTGTTGATGTAAATTAATAAATACACTTAGATTTATTTATGCACCCACTGCATTTTATAATCGCTGTATTTTATTAGACAGACAATGATTATTAATTAATGAGTAAATATTGCTTATGAGCATAGCTTACAAAAAATTATTTATAAATAAAAGCTATCTGAAGGTATGTTTAGTACCTGTTCGTACCATTCACGCTATAGTCTTTCAAACACATAAATAATGAAAAACGATTGGACGATTGGACAAACAAACATTCCTGTTTGTATAAAATTTGCCACACCACATAAACAAAGGGGATTTTCCAACAAATATAAATAACCCAAATGAAATTCCAGTTAATTCATATTTATTAAATACCACGACTCAAAATCATGCCATGAATTTTATGTTATTAATAAATAATGAACTTAATGAATAATTAATTTATATCATTAACCATTAAATAACAAGGAATATAACTTGCTTACCTGGAATTGTCATAACAGATTATAAATTAATTTTTTTGGAATATCAAAGAATAATATTTTTAAACAAAAACAGTTAGTTCCAAAATAGTACAATTTCCTAAACGATTATAGTGGCAGTGCTAAAAAGTAGTCATGCACAAAGAAATATTTAATTTCTTCATATATTTGTTTTTGGCAGCAGTTTAAAAAATCCGGAGATATAAATAACGTAAAAACAGTTAGTGGAGTCACACTAAGCACATAAAAGGTGACTAAGGAATTGTCTTGCTGCAGCTTTTTATTGTTTTAATATGTTTTAGGTGTGACAGTTAATTGAACCTCATTACTTAATATCGATATTGAAGTCCCTGCCATGCCCAAGAACATGGGCATGGCAGAAGATGACAATTGCAGATACTGCGAATCTGCAACTGAGACTGTGGAACATGTACTTTGTGAATGAAAGGTACTAATCCGCATTAGGCTAAAGTACCTAGAACAGGCGGAATTGACGCCTGAAGACATAGGGATATTAGCTCTCAGGAAAATCACAAGCTTTGTAAAAAGTCTTGGAATCCTGAGCAAAAACTAGTTGTAGGGTAATTTACAGAAGATCTTTTAGGCGAAGGTGAAGAAAGGCCAACTCAGGGCCAAGTGACTCCTTAAACAATCTACAATCTATAAGATATAGGTAATCTAGGCACCGTGATGTTTTCTTGAAATATAAAAATCGCTTAAAAATCTGTTGTAATCGTTTCTACATGTATGCTTACATGCACTTGAAATCACTTTTAGGTTTAACTTACTCTCATTCTGTTCATGATTAAGTTCCAGCTGGCTTCTGCTCGCTAAATTTTCAGCACTAAGCGTAAACACTTCAACACTTTCTGTTTTGAAAAGATGTACTTGTGAACAGGTAACAAACAAACAGACGGACGGACGGACGGACGGACGGACATACAGACAAACAACAACTAACAAACGTTTCCCGTTGTCACTGTCCACGAAAGAGATCTCCATAATTGTTGTTTAAGTTGAATATTTCACAATATACGACAAAATTCAAAACTGCCACGGCGTAAACAAAATTTTATTACTTTATTACTCGAAGTGTACATAGTGCCTAGATTACATGTCGAATTTGGGGGTTCCTTTTGCTTGTCAGATAAAACCATTTTGGTGCCCAGTTTGCACCCGCCAGTAATTTTTGTTCAATTAGCTCGAGTCAATTGGCAGCAGATTAAATCCATCCGGTTGTGTCGAGTGTAGATCCCTTAATAATAATGAGCACAAGATTGGTGTATTCGTTATTATGTAACGAATAAATATTAAAAACAAAAACAAATCAAAGGTTTTTTGACGTTTGTTGATAAATATCAAAATAATGGCATTGGATTTCAATTCTCCATTGTATTTTGCATCGTTGGATCAATTTCAAATATAGAAGCAATTATACCCCGTCATCGACGGTATAATTGCTTAATAATACGTAGGTAGTATCTACGTAAAATTCTCAATTGGGTGAAAATTTCAAAACTGTCATATTTGATGTCCCGCGCCGTTAAGAAATAATTGTTTACTTATGAAAAATAAAATATTTAAATATAGTGATATACCTACTGATAATTATTATTGACAAATTTTGAGAATAAGTATTTTATCTGTGGAAGCAAAGTGCAATAAACTCATTCCTCTGGACGGTCACTTGTATTATGTAGAGTATAAATAAATTAGTACATGCACGGTATGTAATAAGAAATTTCAAAGCAGTGAACTTTAATAATTATTTTACAATTTTTTTTCAGATTTTTAGTAAACTGTTTCTTGTTCATGTCCCTAGCTTTGTATCATTATTCCTCTGCAAAACTTTTGAAATTCACTAGTCGTACGTAAGTTGGCGCTACAGCCCCGTAGCTCTGTAAGGAGACCACGTTTGATGTTTTGTACGTTCATGGATAATTTTATTTGTAAAACTGGTGAAATAGTTAATTGTTAATAGGAAGCATTAAAGAAAATCGCGGTAAGTCACACTTAAAAATATCATCCCTCTGGTGTGCATTTTAAACATGTTTTATGTAAAATTAATGTTCAAATATTATCGAGATATTTATACTAGCAACATATCTCCTTGCAAGATGTGTGGTTATGAAATTAGAGAATTATACCATATTTCACGGAAACCGTCACAAATCGTCATTTCTCTGGAGTTCCTCTGGCTCCGTACAAGCCAGATGAATTACGAATATCCAGAGGAATGAAATACTATCACCTGGTTGTTCTTGTGCCTATGTGAAGTAAACAATTGTTAAACGGAATAACTTAAGTTTAATATTATTATTATTATTATTATTATTTTTGTTTTTTTTTTCGCGTGCGCGATGCTGGACAGTTCTCCCGTGTCTCCGACATTCTCAGGGGAGAAGCACCAGCGAACTATCCACAGCCACTCCCCACATCCCGCAGGGTTAGTGACTGTAGATTCCAGATTCGTGTGCCCTAACAAGAGGGAGGAACCCCAGGATAACTGCCTTCTGCATTTGGCCTGCCAACCACTCGGCTGACTTTTGGCAGGCTGGTATGGCCTTTAATTCCGAGAGCAGGCCTCATTCCACCAAGTACACCGATTATCAGGACGATCATCTTGACCGAGTAGTCTGGGTTTAGCACTCGGAGCTCATACCGGAGATCTCTGTATTTAGTCCGTTTTTCCCCCTCCTTCAAGATGATGACATACATCATCTTGGTTTGGTGGTCGAGGAGGACTATGTCAGGCTTGTTTGCTTGAATCTGCCTGACCGTCGGGAACGAGTAATTTCAATATATTCTGCACTTCTCGTTCTCGACAACAGACTCGATCTCTCCGGGGACGTAAGGCAGCACTGGTGTTTGGTCTACTTGGTACGAGTGCCGTAGGTAGTATTATAGCACTCGTAAAGCCGCATTGTGCCTATGGATGTAGGCCGAAGTCGCGTAAATCGGGCATGCAGATAGTAAGTGCATGAGCGACTCCGGCGCCTGACGGCAGGTCCTACAATTAACGTCAGGGACCTCCACACCCATAATGAGACTGCGGCAGACCAAGGTATTAATAACACCATCTTGGCAGGCCACAATGAATCCCTCGGTCTCCGACTTTAGCCCTGCTGACCGTAAAAAACCAAAGGTCAGCTTCGTCGATAAACCCAGTGTCTCTATGTTGTTATAGAATACACCGTGCATGGGCTTATCGACGTGCTGCCTGAACAGATTTCTCTGCTCGGCAGCTTTAATTTGGGCTTTCAGACGATTTGGCGCCAGCTCAGTTACTGATTCTGGATCAGCACCTCGCCGGCCTCCTCGCCTGAAGTCGAATATGAGACCGAGATCATCTGCGGCCTTAAATAAAAATGCGCCAACTCCCACACACACACACTTATTATTATTATTATTAATATTCTTAATTTATTTTGTGAAATATTTTCATATTTGATTAATTGAACTTATTCATAATTTTATAGATGATATTCACACGCAAACAGCTTAGTTCGGCAGCATATGATTGGAGTTTACCAATATATTTTTCACTCCTCGAAACTTTTCAAATGGTTGTCTGCTGCGATATTATGTAATAGCATAATTTTTTACAATTTTTCATGGAAAGCAAATGAATAGCATGTAGTGATGAAGAAAGGTTAAAAAAAAGCGAGAACCCGAAAAATGAAGGAATAAGAGGCTAAAACAGAAGAAAGAAATAATATTTAAAGAAAAAACTCAAGAAAATTATTAGTCCAGTCAACGGGGTGGTTTCACTTTTAATTTGAGTGCTAATGAATGGATTTTGATGAAACCTTGTGCAATGTGTTGTAATGACGTTAATAAAAAAGTTGAAAAAAATATTAGAGTAGGAAATGATCGGAAGGGGTAAAAAACGACCGCTTTTATCACGGGTTCCGTAACTTGTAGAATTAGGTCAAAAATGAAAAAAAAAAACAACAATATATTTACCTTTTTTGGCCAAAAATAAGATGTTCTTACCCTTGTGAATTTTTTTGAAAAATGAATATTTTTCGAGATAGGCCCTCAAAAATTCCGAAAAGTGAGTGAGTGGGGAAATGTAAAAGGTGAAAAAAAAATCTGAAAAAAAATCAGGTGAATGTATCATCGAAATACAAGACTTTTCTTTATTTGCAACTTTTCTGTAAAGTGCGTTTTCACCGAGTTTCTCTAGAAAAACTAGACTTTGAAATTGTAGCGCTTTAAAAATATGTAATTTAAAATTTGAGAAAACTCAGACGTATGCATTGAGCCCTTCTAAACATTTTTTGTCTCTTGGAATTTTTTTGTAACTTGCTAATTTTCCGAGTTACAGGCAGTTTTTTTACGTTAAATAATGTATTACATTTTTTTCTTATTTTCAATTTAAAAATTATATTGAACCTTTAAAAATGGTAGGTTTCATATTTTTTATAATAATATATATACAAATAACGCTCATTTTTCGAATTTTCATGTATTAATGTGCAAAAAATGTAGTTAATTATTTATCGTGAAAAACTACCTGTAACCGGAAAATTAGCAAGTTACAAAAAAAATTCCAAGAGGCCTCAATGCATAAGTCTGAACTTTTACAAATTTTTAAATTATATATTTTTAAAGTGCTACAATGTCAAGGAACAGGGTAGTTTTTCATGTGTTTCCGGAAAAACTCGTTGAAAACATACTTTACAGAAAAGTTGCAAATAAAAAGAGTCTTGTATTTCGATGTTACATTCACCTGAATTTTTTCAGATTTCTTTTTCAACTTTTACATTTACCCTCCCCCACTTTTAGGACGGAACCCATGAGAAAAGGAGTGTTTTCTACCCCTTCCGATCATTTCCTACTCTAATATGTTTTCAAATTTTTTATTAACGTCATTACAAACACAATGCACAAGGTTTTATCAAAATCCATTCATTAGCACTCAAATTAGAGATTTTGGTCATTTTAGCGCTCCGTTGACTATATAACCTCATTGGCAGGGACAACCGTGCTAAGAAAAAAGTATGTCAAAAACCTTCAAGAAACTATAGAATGTAATGTGTAATTTGGACAGATTCGTTTTTAGCACGTTAAAATACATTTAATGGTGATCTGATTTCTGGTACAGAACATTTTTTGTGTATGACTGTGTCATTAAAGTATACATACATTTAATTACATAATGCATATTAAATCCTTTTGATTGTGATCTTGTTTTAAATACTTAAAATGTTTATTTTAGTTGTCTTTTCGTAAGGAACATTATATTTTTTTAAATATAGAATATTTATTCTTGTGCCTTCAACATCATTCCTCTGGTACGATTTTTTTCCAAACTTTTCTAAAACCTAAATAAACAAAAATTAAGTCTGATCCTTACATAATTTCTGTAATTCAACAATAATTGATTAAAACTATTCGATAATTATCGCATGCGACAATTTCTTATTTTCAAGATTTTCATATTTCAAATAAAATGGTTTGGAAATTTTCACCCTATTACTTTTTAATAATAATTCACTTTATTATGAATTATCTAATCGGTTGAATATATCTAATGACATAAGTATTCAGTGTTGCGAAAATTTCAAACATGATATTAGCTACGCAATATATCATAACTTGAAAAATATATTACATATTATTTGTACACCCTTTTGATTTAATGTTGTAGGCGTTCAATCTTCTTGACAGGGCCTCGAGTTTCAAGGGATCATACATCCTTTAACATTGCGACATCCATTATGCAAACGTCTATGTTTTCGATAAGTTAAAGTTGGGAAAAAATAAAAAGAAGGATAATACACATAAATATGTAGATCCATTTTTGAAATAAGACTACAGGTGTTCAAACTTGGGAAAAAATATAAAGAGTTAAACTTATGGAATATATAAAAGCTTTTTATTACTTTCATTAGACTAAATTAAGGATCTGATATTGTAGAAAAAATAAGTATCGACTACATCAACCACTCAAATACTCCAAAAACGATATTAAAATGAGTCTGGCAGCTCTACACTGTAAAAAGTCAGGGTAAATTCACAATGCATTTACATTAAATATTGATGTAAATTTGTCGGACATTTTTACATAAAATCTGTAAATACAATAATTTTGGAATGTGTATTTTTACACACATTACAGAAATAAATGTGATTGTACTATAAAAATACTATTAAATATACATAATTCCTTAAATCGACAGCTAATTTTACATTAAATAATCATGCTATACTTCTCCACTTCACTTGTAACTTTACAACTTATATTGCTGGTAACAAGTAACCCATTTTAACTACCGGGATTTTGTAGTATTCCTTTTTACAGTGTAAGACCAAGGATTTATTTCTTTAGATTTCCAGAATCTTACTCCATTCCGGCTGATGTTTGTTTTTGTAAGTGGTTAAAAGAAAATTTAATGTTGTTTTTGTAGTTAGTTTAATACAACACACCACATATTCAGATCAAGACATTTTGGTACAAATTGACATGCGCCAATTTTTGGTTTAAATTGGGATTAAATTAACGAGTGGAGGGAAACTGAGGAAATGGTTGATAAGAATGTTAAAAAGTCGATTTTTATCAAGTCACTAAAATCTTCAAAACTTAAATTTTGCAATAAATTTTCGCTATATAGATTTTTCACATAATCAGAAATTTTACTACACATGTATTCTTTTCCGTATGTTTCTCTCTAAGCATTTTTTACGCAGTAGAAAATCGATTCTAAATAAGTAATCAAAATCCTTGAAACTTTGAAAGTTTTCCTACAAATCTTCCCTGTATATTTTTTCCTCGGAAGCAGTCATTTTATTGCACACGTATACGTATACTAAGAAACTTTGCACAAAGTATAAGATATATAAAAAATGTCAGCATTTTATATTCTATCAATTTATTTTGTTTGAAGTTGATATGGTAAGACAAGGTTAACGAAGCTACAAAATCTTGTAGAGGAAAACAAAAAAGGTAAGTATTGTGTAACATTTTCTGAACACAAATGCATTTCTCCAATATGTTTTTAAACTACTCTTGAATAAACACTCTTCATACGTATTAGTAGAATCATACGAACCATGTTTCAAAATTAAACTTTCTAACCTTTCCTGCTAAAAATCCTGGGGTAGGACAAATAGAATGCACGAACTAGTACCTTGAATCATTTCCTACTGAGGTAGATGTGTCGTATATCGGTTGTTTGCTGCTATAATTAATCTTCTTCCTAAGCTCGCAACATCTTATTGCAGCTGAGATATTTCGAAAAAAATTAGAGTTCTGCTTTATTTTTTCTCCAATTTCAAAGTCATCAATGTACATATTTTGTTGCCTGAAATATGGTTATAACAATTCACATATATGTCAAAAACAAGAGGGTATCTATAATTATAATACAAGATTACGAAGGCTTAACAAAACATCGCAATTGATTGATGGAAGTGAAACGACTGTGGTTTCAAATATTATGGTAATTTTTTACAAAATTGCTAGCTGGGTAAAAAGTCTGACATATAAACAAATAATCGTTAGTAGAAATCAAAAGTGCACACCTGTAAGTGCTATGACTATAACATTAGTTCATTGATCAAATTATCAATATTTTTTAAATTTATGGTTAATTTACCAACAGTCAAGGAGAACTATTCGAAATTGAAGACGACATAACATCGAGGATAAAATGGTGGAGGGAATATATGCAAAACTTATTTAATGATGAAGAAACTGAAAATCTAGTAGCAACTAATTGCAGTTACCAGACCACCAATCACCAAAGAAAAAATCGTAAACTCACATGCAATTTTCTCTAAACTGCAAATCCTAGAAAAAAGTTTCCTCCTTCCTTTACTTTATTTCTTCCCATTATACTTGGTATCTATTTCCAAATATAGAAAGTTTTCCGTTTGCTCATTCAAATTTTTTTTACTGACGTTTCGTTTCTTTAGGGTCACCATTAACTTTTTTAATTTTAATCACAATAAAAATTTGAATACGGTAAGTTATAGTAAAGCTAAGATATAACAAAATGTTCTAATGAATTTTCTAAATGTTTTTTTTATAATAACAGCGCTAGTTAAAAAACCGCTGCCCAAGGAATCACTACTTCCACATCCAGATTTTCTATCCAAGTCACCCACAACGAAAAAATTTTGTATGTGGAAATAATTGTTTATGAAACTTTAATAATATAATATTTGAAATCCTCTACCCCAAAAACCCATAAAACGATAACCCACATCGGTAGTGGGGTGGGGGTGGTGATAGGGGGTGGTAGTGGGGATGGATGAAGTAAAAAAAATATTTTGAGGTTTCTGGTTCTTGTACACACACTAAATCACAAATTTTTCATCCCCTTTAATAATGGGGTGGGGGGTGGTAATGGGGGTGGCTAATGCCAAAATTTTTTTCGAGACCTTAGCTTCTCTTGTATATACTAAATACCAATTTTATGGACTCTTACCTGCTTGATTTACCTATTTACCCCAAATTTACCAACCCTTCGACGGAACAAGATGAAAATATAATATAGTTCTAGATCTCGTTAAAGTACATAAGTGTACCAAATTTCAAGTCAATATCTCAAACGGTTCCAGAGTAAACTTGCGCACAAAAAAAGTTACAGACCGACAGACAGACAGAATTTTTTTTTCGTTTCATGACATTCTAAGCCTATTTGAACAATAAAAATAATTTTTTCGTTACTATACTTCCACCGGATGTGGAAGTAAAAAGAAAATGAGCTATTTCGGATTTTATCGTTTATCTTTTTAATTTTTTATAACCCATTTCATTCGTCTTCAAAATACGACTTTTTTTCCATCTAACAAATTTGTAACTGTTATCGTTTGTGAGACAGCAGTGCTATTCAATATAAAAAGTAGCCACCCTGTATTACTCAATCTTTAATTTTAGATATGCACGTCGAGGTTATGATGAAAGTGCTTTTGTTTTTTATGCGGCTATGGTTAAAAGTGAGTTGAAAGGCTGAAAGTGCAGCTAATTGGAGATTCGGAAGGTCCTAACGATCTGAGGACTTCTTATCTTCCGGGGTCTCCGGAGTTATTCCAATTCCGGTCGAGATTTACTAGTGATTAGAAATGCCAGACTAATCAATAAACATCCACGAGAAGTCTCTGATATATTAGGAATTTCCATAACATTTCTAGAGAAAACCTTAAATGGTATAACACAACTTGCACAACACGGAACTTAAATGCACAATAAAAAAAAGAACGGAGAATTATTTTCTACCTACCAGTCGGTGGGTAGCAAAGATGATAGTCTTGTGTGCCCGATTTGACCAAAATGGACGTACTCAACTGTAAAACCGGCCTTAAAAAATAACAACGGACCAGTTTACTAAATTGTAAATATGACAAAAGCTGTGTTGTCGCAATTTTAAACTCGACAGATACATTAATATGTAATCTATATACAAGGTGTTTCAGAATGAAATATACTTTTTAGAAAAACATAAAATACATATGTGACATTTTTCCACTTTTATTTTATGAAAAACACCACACAGAAACGGATATCAACTGTTGAATATTAGCTGGAGGATGTAGACGTGGCACTTTAGATATACTGATAAGAAAAAGTCTAAAGAGATGAGGTTCGGTGTTCTCGTTAGTCAGGAAGGTTATCAAACTTGGAAATTACCTTGTTCGGAAGCAGCTTTCTTGACTCATGCTGTGGAGACCGTGGTATTGGCCTGCATGAAACCATTCTGCTGACTCCAGTTTCGGAATTAACCAGGAAATTGACGTTTTGGCTCGAAAGTTACAAAGCACGGGAAAATATTGAGAATTTTTCATGGTTAATGCGTGATCCCGATTGATCTAAAAAAAATATTAATGGATTCTGATTATAATTATGAAACTGTAAAATGTAAACCAAACTGTAACCTTAGGACTTAAGAACTGGCTCTGATTCTTACTTTAATTTTATTTAAGACCCGATATCGGCATTCTGTTCATCAGCAATATTCCTGCAGAGATGTGCTAACGTGTAGTGCCGAATATGACGGGCCATTGCAAAAGTGTTGTCCACGAGACATCTAGACGACATAACTGCATTTCATGATTTTATTTTAAAAAAATCCATCCTGAGATGCATAATATATGTCAGACCTAAGCCCGACAAGATGTATTACGTTTTCAATTAAATCAAATGATCAAAATAAAAATTGAGAGTGTGGTAAGTAATATACAAGTGTGGCAAAATTTATGTTGCACTAAGTGTTACAAATAGAACCACTTTTGGGTTTTGATTTTTTGACTTTTTAACATGAACGTATGAAATAACTCTACTTTTAGTATTTTTCACCGAAAATAAACAATAATTATTCTATAATAAACAAAACATACATTATTTTATTTCAGTATTATTGCATTTCATGATATATTTATTTATTAATTTATATATAACTAGTACTTCCCATAAAGATAAATCCAATTATATGGCAGGAAATTACAGAAAATTGATCTAATTACAGCAATAAAAATTGTATATAATACAATGACATTATCTATTGGAAAAATAATATTGAGAAATTACTTATTTATATTAAGACTATTATTATAATCAAGAAAAATAATAATTAATTAATATTAATAATATTAATATTATAATTGACATTATTAATAGTGCCAGGAACTCTTGCGTAGGTAGAATACATAGTATACAAAGCGACATTTGTTCTAGGTGTACATAAATGAAATTGGAATATGAACATTTAAACAATCATCTCATGACAGTCAATCAATCTAATAACAACATTTGTACAATGTGAGAAAGAATATTTGCTATCAATATTTAAACTAGTTACATTATACATCCGAAATAAAATATTCTTATTAATTCCGTTAGGGTAGTCACCACCAAATTTGTACCAACACATATATTACAAACTTTCTTTGAATTTCTTAAATTCTCAATTTATAAATTTCGTAAAGTTTCGTAACCTGGATTTCAGACCACGAGAGCGGGCTTCAATTTTAACCTAACAAAGACAACGCAAATATCTAAGTAGAAGAATTCACAAATTGTTTGTTATTATAAAGTCAAGATTTCTGAAAGCACTGATTACTCCATTATTTATATGGTAATTCAAAGCCTATTTGGAATCAAAAACGACTCCTAAATCCTTAAATGCACTACATCTAGTTACATCAGCATCGTTAATTGAATTTTCATATTGAAGAGAATGAAACATTTCATTGAAACTTATTCAATATTATTCACTGATATTAAAATGCAACATATTTTATTCATACAATGAATTTAGCTTATTAGGATCTTCTCGCAGTTTAAAACAATCGTATATATTGGATATTGAGGTGTCAAGTTTAACATAATTTGTACATAAAAGAAATTTACAACTGACAGATGATGTCATATACAATGATAATAATAAATAAAATTGGGCTAAGGCAGATCCTTGGAATTAACTTGAACTTTCTGTATATTTAGGCATCTGTTGCTTAAGGATAGGATTTTGCAGAGTGAGAGAGAAATATGCGTTTGTTTTCGGTTTATAATAAATAATTAACAAACTGAACATAGTATAATCTTTAAAACTGTTTTAAATAATTGTTATTGCTCTAACGAATACAACTATATATATTTTTTATTGTTAATTTCTGTTGTACTTGAATATCATAGTTTGTCAATGAAAATAGTTCCTAATTTCATTATTAGAGTAAGGCATTTAACTATATACAAAAGTTATGATAAAAACTGTACCTATATGGTTGTATTCCTTAGAACAATGGGAAATATCTGAAATTATTTTAAAGATTATATCATTTGTGATTTTTTAAATATTTATAATAATCCGAAAATAAACGCATATTTCCCTCTCATTCTGCAAAATCCTATCCTTAAATATGAATCACAAAACTTAAGTAATTCAACGGTTAACCCTGTATCCTACAGTTTCTGCAACAGTAATCCATGGTCTAGTCTGTTGAACACCTTTGAGGAATCCACGCAAATGACATCAGTCTATCCTCCCTTATCCAGTGTCTCAACTAAATATCGAGCAAATTATATCGTTTGCAAACACAAATTGAAAATCACTGTTAAAAGTTTTGCTAATAAATATCTAGACAATTCCTTAATTGGAATGCAGGAAACTATCAAAGATCAGTTATAAGTAGTATTCTTCAATGCTTTAAAAAATCCTGTTTTATAATGATTGGAATGATTAAACGTGATGAACTAGATAATTCTCACATTCGTACTATTAAATATAGTTAATTTATTACAAGAGGATTGAATTCTTGAAGATCATTTAAGTAAACTGTAATTTATTAAGTTAAGATCAGGGTGTATTAAATATTTAATGCACGGTGGTTAAGATTCATCGTACATGTTTATTCGCTATATTTTGATCACTTCTTCATTTGTGTCATGGTAGTGGAGAAGGAAGTAAAAAAAATTGTTGAGGCCCTTGGTTCTTGTACACACACCAAATCATAATTTTATTTTCTTCACCCCCTTTAATAATGGTAGGGGTGGTAATGTAGGTGGCTAATGCCAAAATTTTTTTTGAGACTTTAGCTATTCTCTTATATAGGTATACTAAATACCAATTTTATGGAGTCTTACTTGCTTGTTTTACCTATTTACCCCAATTTACCCCCAATCCTTCAACGGAATAAGATCAAAATATAATCTAGTCCCAGGTCTCGTTAAAATACATACGTGTACCTTTCAAGTCAGTATCTTAAACGGTTCCAGAGTAATCGTGCGCACAAAAAAAGTTACAGACAGACATTTTTTTGCTCAAATTTGAAATCTCGATGTTTCATGACATTCTAAGCCTATTCACATTCCATAAGAAATGTATGGAGCATTGGTTGAAGCATTTGCAATTTCGATAGATTTACTATTTGAACAATAAAATTTTCCAATTTTTTTTTTGCGTTACTCTATTTCCGCTGCATGTTGAAGTAATTGGCAATAATTCGTGTAATATACTTGTTTTTAATTTCATAATTTCTCGTCTCCTAGAGACAATAATTACGAATTATCATTCTAGGATGAATGGAATTTACTTATTTGGGGAGTCTCATTAAAAATGTGTTTCCTTTTTTAAATTGATTTCCAATGCTTAAAAAAGACTACGTAGCATGTCTGAGAAGGAAATAAATTAACTTTATATTCATGGATGCTTTTTGATCTCTATACTTTTACCTCGGGGCGTAGTGTCGGTAAGGCATCGAAAACTAATCTTTAGCCCAAATAAAAAAGAAGTATTTGCAAGTTGAAAGTATTATACGTTCATATTCACGATCAAGATCTTTTAGCCAGAAAAGAGCAGGAATGCATTTGCATAATCCACAATAAATGCATGCAAATTTGTATATTTTTCCTGGAAGCACACGCGAGGATAATGTAGACTGTAAAACTATAATTACATGGCTTAGGTAAAATTAACAATACATTTAATAGCAATTAACTTTCAGGTATTTATTAAAGCATCGTTAAATATTTAATTTATATGTACTATTGTCTCATATTTAATTAGAGGAAAAACGCATAATGTACAATACAACATAAAAATGTTTCCTATTTTTTTTATCACTACTTATTTTGTATGAATACTTACTGATTTTTTTTAATTACATTGTTTTGCTTATATTTGTTTTTGCGGGCTTTTAACGTGAATTATTTAGTCTCGGGCATTTTCTAAGAAAAATCATACAAAAACCAGCTACTCGTAATTTAACAGACATAATTACCCGTAACTTTTATTATATATCAATTTTGTTTTGCGAATATTTAAGGTGAACACGCGAGTTCTGACATAAAAGTAAAAATTAATTTTCTTTGTCAGATTACAAGCTAAGGGATTCATACAACATATGTGACAATTTTTTAAACAAAAATTTTCAACGCGTGTAATTGCCATAGTTTATCCGATTATCTCATGTCCAGAAACGGTGTAATGTGAGACACATAGATACAAGCTCCGTTTTCACACTGAACATGTATCTTTAAAAACGACAACCAATATTAAATATTATTAACTAACTGCAAGTTTATCAGTCACGTTTATTAAAATTTGACATATATAATGCAGCTAAACGTGCAAACGGTGTATGATTTTTTAGAAAGCAACACGAACCTAATAGTACACGCAAATTAGATTAAAGAACACTGAATAGGAGAAATAATTTATAAAGTAATAATATTTGGGATGCGTACTCTAGATAGGAATAGAATTAGATACCCGAAAAGTTACCCCCAAATTTGGGGGTGGAACGTCTTTTTTTTTGCAAAAATACCACCCCCAACGGGGAGGGACTTAACGCTGGTTTTTCACTTTTATCTTGTAAACCGTTCGTCGGAAGAGGAAAAAGTATAGGAAATAAAAAATTTGTCGTTAAATTCTGCATAAAAAATGTCCTATTAACCTTGTAGCTTATCCTAACCTTTCGCGCTAACAGCGTCCGAACAGAGAGGTAGTTTGAGGCGCAGAGGTAAAAATCGATCGTATTGCAAGTTTCACAGCGAATGTCTTAAAACCGGTTACTTTAATGAGAAAAATGCTCAGGAATGAATATATAGAGCGGAATTTTGTCTACAAGATCCATATATAGCGGGTTTTGACGCAAGTGATTTTTATGTATTTCCCCTTTTTTCCACAAAGATGTGTTTTTCAATTTGAGCTCGTTTCCACACCACCCACGAGGTAGAGCTCTCGGTGCGTTTTTTTAAAGGTGGTTTCCCCTCTAGGCCTATTCCACTAAAATTCTTTCCAATTTTACTCATTAAGGCGAACTCTTCTTCGAATTCAGAATTTAAACATCCTTGCCCATGGCAATTAGAGCACATTGTCGAGCAGCGCAATCCAACCTTAACGCAACTGCATCGTTTTCCGCAACTCTTTTTGCAGCTGCAGGATATTAGCTTTAGGCTGGAAATTGGTGCTGGTAACTCGGTGGTATAAATGGGTGCTAAAATGTTGCCAACTTTCTTCCAACCCCATTCCGTTGGTTCCAAGCTTTCTCCTCGCCAAGCATGAATTTGGAGAAATACTTTGTAAGAATGTTAACGTAATGCCTCAGATGTTGGTGGCAGTGTTGGTAGAATCCCGGCAGTACTAGACTGACCGACTAACTTATTGAAGATAATGAATCTTTGATGATTCAAAGATGTCTCTTTTTTGGAGTCTTTGTATACAGCTAGCGCGAATTGCTCTCCAGCACTTGTAATTTCTTTTTTCGTTGAGCTACGGTTGTTGAATATAGGGACAACCTCATCGAGATCTTTTCTTTTATTGACGCATTCCACCGTTTGCACTTTTCCTTTACCAAAGAAAGCTGGAGTGGTATCGCATCCACTGAACGCGTGGACAAACAAAACTGTCTCCTTACAGCTTTTCAAAACTTCCGAGGACTGCAAGTTTTTGATTTTTTTATTTTTCCCTGAGCCTCTCTTAAGAAATGGATATCTTTATCTTCAGGTGAGAGAGCGATAATCAATGCGAGAAGATCAATCTCTTGTCCGACGATGACCACTGTATCGTTTTCATGAGATTCATATAAGGCGGTATGAACTATGAATACGTCAGCGTCGTCTACAGCAGTAATTGTTTTGATTTCCTCGTTTTTAAATCTCTCCACCAATTGCGAAATTAACCGTTCCTTGTTTGTGAGATTGTTTATAATTTTATTTTGCGTTTCAGTCAGTAGCGTGTTCTTATTGAATGTAATTTCCGGTGAAATGCGTTTCAAAAGTCACTGCTGTCTTTCGATACTCTTCGTACTGCAGGCATTGTCAGCATATTCGACTACAGTTTCTTTTTGGTCGTAATGTTTACGAATACAGCGAACGTAGGCTGTATAAACGTCGTCAAAGGTACCCTGCTTCAGCCATACTACCCGATGAATCAAATTGCCGCCATCAACAATGAACTGGCAATCAGAAAAATCTATTGGCCTCTCTCGTACAGCATTGAAAATATCACACAGAGACGATTTCTTAGTTTTTCTCATTAATCCTTTCTCATCGAAGAGAGGAAGAGGAAATGAAGCAAGCTCAAAGTTGAAACATGACTCCAAATCTTCTTTTGAGTGAACAGTACAGATTATCCTCTGATATAATTGCGTGGAGTCGAAAAACACAGCTTTGTGGAAAAAAGGTGAAAATACATAAAAATCACTTGCGTCAAAACCCGCTATATATGCATCTTATAGAGAAAATTCCGCTCTATATATTCATTCCTGAGCATTTTCTCATTAAAGGAACCGGTTTTAAGGCATTCGCTGTGAAACTTGGAATAGGATCGATTTTTACCTCTGCGCCTCAAACTACCCCTCTGTTCGGACGCTGTTAGCGCGAAATAGGTGAGGATAAGCTACAAGGTTAATAAGACATTTTTTATGAAAAAATTAACAACAAATTTTGTATTTCCTATACTTTTTTCTCTTCCGACGAACGGTTTACAAGATAAAAGTGAAAAACAAGCGTTAAGTCCCCGTTGGGGGTGGTTTTTTGCAAAAAAAGGACATTCCACCCCCAAATTGGGGGAACTTTTCGCGTATCTATTTCTAACCTTATCTAGAGTACGCATCCCAAATATTATTACTTTATAAATTATTTCTTCTAAAATATCTAATTTACGTGGACTATAAACCTAGGTGTTGTTTTTCTAGTTAAGCAATATTATTTGTTAATTAAACAGTACTCTAGCAGAGCTAAAGAATGACACGCCCATGCACACACGATTGCATGCTTCGCTCTCGCTTTGCCGCTCTTGCTTGCTCTTATTGCCTACCCAATACTAACACTTTCCGATACTGTATTTGGAATTTGAGGTAATATTATTAAATTTTCTAAACAGAAGTTGAAACCGATAAGACGACCTGTTTGCAAAAGAAAATGGTTGTACTGATCAGTAAAATCAGTATACTTTTGCACATAGAATCAGTTCCTAAACGGGCAAGAAATATTTCCTCAACACCCTGTATATGTGCTCTAATTAACTGCCTAATTTAATTCGTGAAGTATATCATAAGGGAACTTTTAACGCTTAGAAAAAAACCTTACTAACGCTTAAGAGCAAAAGCTTTAAGATAATAAATGGGATATTTTAACAAACGTAAATAAAAACTTACAGGCCTCTATTATTCAAAGTTTAGTTCACTCAACTTACTTCAAGTTCCTCTTAATTGCTTTGGCAATTCAGAACCCTTTTTTGCTCCTATGTTTAATCAAGACAAGTTAATGCGTAAATACTTTTTATGTTCTGTTAATGTTTTGAGTAAACCGAAAAATTATTTTTGTTGAATAAATTTACAAAATAACTTTAGTTCCAATTTATATTTGCATTAATTTTAATCAATACATTTCTTAAATCAGACTTTTTAAGTCTTCCCTATAGACAACTCGTGCAATTAATACAAATTCATTGACAGAAATATCCTAAATAAAAACTGATCACAGGAGTCACAGGAAAAATCGATAGATGCAAAAAAAACCACTGCCCAAGGAATCACTACTTCCACACCCGGATTTTCTATTCAAGTCACTCACAACGAAAAAAATTTGTATGTGGAAATAATTGTTTATGGAACTTTAATAATATAATATTTGAAATCCTCTACCACAAAAACCCATAAAACGATACCCCACATCGGTAGTGGGGTGGGGGTGGTGATAGGAGGTTGGATGAAGTAAAAAAATATTTTGATGTTTGTGGTTCTTGTGCACACACTAAATCACAATTTTTTTTCATCCCCTTTAATAATGGGGTGGGGGGTGGTAATGGGGCTGGCTAATGTCAAAATTTTTTTTGAGACCTTAGCTTCTCTTGTATATACTAAATACCAATTTTATGGACTATTAGCTGCTTGATTTACCTCAATTTACCCCCCAACCCTTCGACAGAACAAGATGAAAATTATCTAGTTCTAGATCTCGTTAAAGTACATATGTTTCATATAAACTGTTTTATTGGTTTTATTGGCACCAAAAATTATTTATATATTTCACGTGTTTTTCATACTTCGTTCTTTAGCCGTAGGTTCTGTCGCCGCTTACCAATAATACAGTGTTTTCAATGCGTTCGATTTATCTAGTTTTAAAGTAAATTTGTAGTAAAAAAAAAATAAAACGGTGTAATGAACGAGGTGATGAATTAAATGTTTATTGAAATTAAATAAATCGCTATTAATTTAATTACCTCAGTAATTAAAGAGATTTTCTATAATAAATTAAATTAAATTATATAAAAAAAATATTTTTAAGAAAAAGCTTTTATTTGAAAAAACTACTAAAAAGTAAAAATAATTTTTTAAAAATTCATACACCGGGAAACCAAAAGCTTTGGGGGCGGTCATATAGCGCTATTACATAGTTAATTTGCTCAACTGACCGCCCCCAAAGCTTTTGGTTTCCAGGTGTATGAATTTTAAAAAAATAATTTTTACTTTTTAGTAGTTTTTTCAAATAAAAAAAAAATATTTTTTTTATATAATTTTATTTTTTACTTTTTATTCTACTTATTTTACAGACAAAACCCTTTCATTTACCACCGCCATCCACTCCTTCCCTCTCCCGTCTTCTCACCTATCTAACACTACTTCCCACTTCTTCCCACCCCTTTCCCACCTCTTACCGCCCCTTCTCCTGTTTTTTCCCATCTCTCCCCACCTCTTTCCACTAGTCGAAATTCAGCTTGCAAGATTTGACCTAAACTAACAAACAAACATACAAACACATACAAACATTGCAAGTTAAATAAATGCTTTTAAAATGGTAATTTTTATTCTCATCGTTAAAATACATTTTTTGCTGAGAGTAAATTACTGAGATCAGTGACATTTTTTCAGATCTGGACGTCCTACTTTTACTTCCACATCCAGTGGAAGTATAGTAACGACAAAAAAATTTTTTAAAATTTTTATTGTTCATATAGGCTTAGAATGTCACGAAACGTCGAGATTTTAAGTTTGAACGAAAAAAAAATTTCTGTCTGTCGGTCTGTCTGTCTGTCGGTCTGTCTGTAACTTTTTTTGTGCGCACGTTTACTTTGGAACCGTTTGAGATATTGACTTGAAATTTGGTACACATATGTACTTTAACGAGATCTAGAACTAGATTATATTTTCATCTTGTTCCGTCGAAGGGTTGGGGGGTAAATTGGGGTAAATTTGGGGAAAATAGGCAAATCAAGCAGGTAAGAGTCCATAAAATTGGTATTTAGTATATACAAGAGAAGCTAAGGTCCCAAAAAAAGTTTTGGCATTAGCCACCCCCATTACCACCCCCACCACATTATTAAAGGGGATGAAAAAAAATTGTGATTTAGTGTGTGTACAAGAACCAAAAACCTCAAAATATTTTTTTACTTCATCCACCCCCACTACCACCCCCCATCACCACCACCACCCCGCCACCGATGTGGGGTATCGTTTTATGGGTTTTTGGGGTAGAGGATTTCAAATATTATATTATTAAGGTTCCATAAACAATTATTTCCACATACAAATTTTTTTCGTTGAGTGACTTGGATAAAAAATTTGGATGTGGAAGTAGTGATTCCTTGGGCAGCGGTTTTTCTAATAACTATGAAATAATTGTGATTTGTGAAAAATTGTTAAAATGGCAATGAGTAAATTAATATTAAATATCAGTTAGTGTTTTCATTTTAAAATTGATTAAACAAGGCAAACGTAAAACTGTTTTATTATTTCTGAATGTCAGAGTTGCAACACTGCAAAAACCTATGTTAGTACACGACAAGTGAGCGCGATATCCTTATCTCTTCCGTTTTGTTTTTATAGTTGTTGTATTGTCTAAACTGAAAACATTGCATAGTTTTAAATAATTTTAAATAAAAGTAAATGAAGTAAAAAATATTTTGAGGTTTCTGGTTCCTGTACATGCACTAAATCACATTTTTTTTTCATCCCCTTTAATAAGGAGGTGGGGGTGGTAATGGGGGTGGCTAATGCCAAAAATTTTTTTGAGACCTCAGCTTCTCTTGTACATACTAAATACCAATTTCATGGACTCTTACCTGCTTGATTTACCCCAAATTTACCCCAATTTACCCCCCAACCCTTCGACGGTACAAGATGAAAATATAATCTAGTTCTAGATCTCGTTAAAGTACATATGTGTACCAAATTTCAAGTCAATATCTTAAACGGTTCCAAAGTAAACGTGCGCACAAAAAAAAGTTACAGACAGACAGACCGACAGACAGACCGACAGACAGACCGACAGACAGACAGACCAACAGACAGACCGACAGACAGACCGACAGACAGACCGACAGACAGACCGACAGACAGACCGACAGACAGACAGACATTTTTTTTTTCGCTCAAACTTAAAATCTCGACGTTTCATGACATTTTAAGTCTATTTGGACAATAAAAATTTTTAAAAATTTTTTTGTCGTTACTATACTTCCACTGGACGTGGAAGTAAAATAGGTTTGAGTTAGATGTATTATTGTATTTCTTTAAATTTATTATACAAGATGTCCTGATAAATAAACCCAAATATTTAAAAGATTCTTTGTCTAAAATCAAGGGCGGTGTTTCACATCAACTCTTTCAAAATTCCTCTTGGGGAGTTACAGCAACTCAAAGAGGTGCACCAAAAATTGTTTTTATATTCTTTTCTCTAAAATAAGAAATAAAATCTAATATTAAAACCACCATTGTTAGCCATTTGTATAAAATTATTTTGATAATTTCTTCGAAGAATAATCTCCACCTGCGAAATTGGCAATGTCGATGAGTAATGGAATTTTTCTCAAATGTGCAACCCCCTTCCGGACAGCCTTGGCTTTGGATTTGGAGGTTGTTTACTGTGTATGGTGTGTTTATATTTGTAAGGGGAGTTCATTTTGTAAAAGTTTATATGAAACACCTTTCTTCATTTTCATCGAAGAATCTATCTGCAGGACATTCTATATATAATACACTGCACAATCTTTTCATGCGACACCATGATTTAGTCGAGCAATTTTGTTAAAATGTTCACTAAAGTTCTGCCCCACATCAAATGTTCGACCTCATTCAGTCACTTAGCCGACGAAAATTAACTTTTCTGTAACTTTTTAAAGGAGTTTAAAACACAAATAATAACATTGAATTGATTCAAATTGGCAAATTTAAAATAAAACGGCACCAAAATAATCAGTACTTAATAAAAATGTACAATAAAAACCAAAAAACGTATTTCTTTTTTCAAATAAATGTTACAAAGAAACAAAACATATCTGAAAATGTTTCAACAAATTTTGGCGCGGCGTTTTTATTTGAAACCAGTGTGTATGCGTGAAACTCAAAACAATAATATTTACCAATTTAGCGGAATCCATAAAAGTTAATTAGTAAAACACCGTTTATTAAAATCTAACGTAAAAATATTATATTACATATCTAAATGATTTAAGTATCTTATATTAGTTATTTTACTCTTAAAAAAGACCTGCATATAAATCGTCTTATTATTTGTCACAATCGGTATTTCCCAAAGAGACAAATCGTTGCAAAATGCGCAATTTGTTCAGATATGTGGTTTATATTATAATTATCACTTTATTTTAAAAATAGCAAAAAATATAACTTGGATATACGCGGATATGGTAACTTATTGATATGAGCATCAGCTTAGCATTTGAGTTTCGGATGCGCAATATACGTAGTTCCCTTCCCCAAACAACGTAAATGTCTTCGACTAGTGTAGTAATTACTTCCACATCCAGTGGAAGTATAGTAACGACAAAAATTTTTTTAAAATTTTTATTGTTCAAATTGGCTTAGAATGTCATGAAACTAGGGATGGGACGGATGTGCTTTTGGCCGCATAACTGGATACAGTATATCCGCCCAATTCAAAATCCGGTCCGGCCGGATAATCCGACCGGATATCTTGCCTTTTCAAGCAGTCGCTTTATCTACGAGTAGGCCGCGATATTTACAATTAAATTCAAGTCGCATCTGTATTGTCCTGTCCTGCCAATCTTGCACATTGCTGCAAGTAATTGTAATTACACGAAATGCGCATGGTACACCAGAACAGAACTAATAATAATTAATAACAAGTATTTATATGTGTATACTTGGTTCTATCCACAGTTATGGTGTTTTTATATTTATTAATATTATGATTTTCTAAGGAACTTCATTCTCAGAAGAACCAGCAACCGGCATATGTCTTTTGAAATGAGATGCATTTTGTGTAATTACACATCAAATTAAAAAGTAATTTCTCGCGATCGTTAGTAGTTGCTTTTTTGTCATTAGCAATACAATGGAGAAAAATAGCTACACATACTACTACCACTATTGTATTCGCGAAGAATTTAAGACTTATTTTTTAAATTTGTTATTTATTTTGATTGTAGTTTCTAGTAGTCGGGGAGCCCTCCCTAGCTGTACGTGCACCCTCGATCCTTGGAGACAATGTTTTTCATAAAGATTAAAGCCTAAGGAACAATTTAAGAAATGCACGACATTTTATTTTATCATTTATCTGGAAAATGGTAACGCTTATCCAAATATTGGATAGGAACACAATTGTAAGAAAATTTTATGCACTTTGTTTTTTGTGCAGAAAGTTTTTCTCCATCTTTTTTATTTTTTGTGTTAAATGACAAAAACAATACTTGAAAATTTTTTTAAACGGACGCCATTTAGAAAGTATAGCCAATTTTTTTTAGGGCATGTCTTGAATTGTTCCTTAGGCTTTAATCTTTATGAAAAAACATTGTCCCCAAGGATCGGGGGGGGGGGGGGGGGTGTACGGACAGTTAGAGTAGTATAGTTCATTGATACAATTTTATAAATATCTTGATATATAACTGACAATTATTAATAAATAACATTTAAGTTTCATGCATTTTGGACAGTTTTTATTTGGCCGGATGTTGACCGGATATTTTTTCATATCCGGCCGGAGCCGAATATCCGGTTTGGAAGCCGGATTGGCCGGATGCAGTAGCCGGTCCGGATATCCGTCCCATCCCTACATGAAACGTCGAGATTTTAAGTTTGAGCAAAAAAAAATTTCTGTCTGTCGGTCTGTCTGTCTAACTTTTTTGTGCGCACGTTTACTCTGGAACCGTTTAAGATATTGACTTGAAATTTGGTACACATAACGAGATCTGGAACTAGATTATATTTTCATCTTGTTCCGTCGAAGGGTTGATTGATTAATTTACCAGCGTGCGGTAGGCATTTCTGCCACTCCCAAGGATTATACAGCTGGGCCTGCTACGTCTACGCTGGGATCTTGTTCCGTCGAAGGGTTGGTAGGTAAATTTGGGGTAAATAGATAAATCAAGCAGGTAAGAGTCCATAAAATTGGTATTTAGTTTTAGTATATACAAGAGAAGCTAAGGTCTAAAAAAAAATTTTGGCATTAGCCTCAGAAACCTCAAAATATTTTTTTACTTCATCCGGCCCCACTACCACCCCCCTATCACCACCCCCACCTCACTACCGATGTGGGGTATCGTTTTATGGATTCTTGGGGTAGAGGATTTCAAATATTATATTATTAAAGTTCCATAAACAATGACTTCCACATACAAAATTTTTTCGTTGTGAGCAGCGTTACCACATTTGGTAGATTTTTATTTCTTTTTAGTAGAATTTTAAGGATTTTTGTAAAGTTTGGTAGGTAAAATTTGCTTGCAGATTTCTGATAATTATTATAAGAAATCTACCAGCAAATTTTACCTACCAAACTTTAAAAAAACCCTTAAAATTCTACTAAAAAGAAATAAAAATCTAAGAAATGTGGTAACGCTGGTTGTGAGTGACTTGGATAGAAAATCTGGATGTGGAAGTAGTGATTTCTTGGGCAGCGGTTTTTTTTACTGCATCAATCCCTTCTCAAAGGCAGGTGTACGAATATATATTTAAAATTTGTTATGTAAGTATAATTTTTTTTATAACAAAAAAAAATATTTATATTTCGGTTTATGGGATTAGTACACTTGGAAATAATGAACCTATATACTTATTTGATTTAATCAAATAGGTGTATTATAACAAGACAAATTTTTTTAATAATCATCGTAGAAAAATTTTTTTGCACAGAAATTTGTTTTATAACAGGTTGAATTCAGATATCGAATAAAAAAAATGTGTGTTTGTCTGTAAGTGTGTATGTATGCCGACTGTTTTTTGTAAACACGATAACTTCTTTTAGATTTAAAATTTTCGTTTCAAATATGGCACGTATATAAATTATACAATGTTACTCCGTACTGAAATTGGACCACATGCGTCATGCAGAACGTCACCGGAGGGTGTACACTTGCATGTTTTATACAAACTGTGTTATAATTTTAGATTAGGTACACAAAAATACGAAGATTTACAAGATATTGAAATTGTAGAACGTACGGTGTATATCTGAGGTTCGAAAGAACTTTACGTAGAATAATACATAAGTACAGGGAGTCTAGTGCAAATATTTTGCATGGTAATATATTGGATCTAAAAGAAGTAAAAAGTCTTATAAAATTTTTGCCCTACTTCAACAGTTTTGCTTAAATTAAATGTTTTTGATAAATACGATTTTTTCATTTCACGTAGTAACTATAATATATTGTTATTGTTCAAATAGGCTTAGAATGTCATGAAACGTCGAGATTTCAAGTTTGAGCGAAAAAAAATTTCTGTCTGTCGGTCTATCTGTCGGTCTGTAACTTTTTTTGTGCGCACGTTTACTCTGAAACCGTTTGAGATATTGACTTGAAATTTGGTACAAGTATGTACTTTAACGAGATCTAGAACTAGATTATATTTTCATCTTGTTCCGTCGAGGAGTTTGGGGGTAAATTGGGGTAAATTTGGAGTAAACAGGTAAATCAACCAGGTAAGAATTCATAAAATTGATATTTAGTATAGACAAGAGAAGCTAAGGTCTCAAAAAAAATTTTGGCATTAGCCACCCCCATTACCACCCCCACCTCATTATTAAACGAAATGAAAAAAAATGTGATTTAGTGTGTGTACAAGAACCAGAAACCTCAAAATATTTTTTTACTTCATCCACCCCCACTATCACCCCCCATCACCACCCCCCCACCCCACTACCGATGTGGGGTATCGTTTTATGGGTTTTTGGGGTAGAGGATTTCAAATATTATATTATAAAAGTTCCATAAACAATTATTTCCAGATACAAAATTTTTTCGTTGTGTGACTTGGATAGAAAATCCGGACGTGGAAGTAGTGATTCCTTGGGCAGCGGTTTTTATTATGTTTATTGTATTGATATTGATATTAAAATAATCTCTTTCATAAGACATTCTCCGCTGTTGGCGTCGGGAGTTCAAAGAAATATTTCATGTGTTTTTCATACTTCGCCGATTAGCCGTAGGCTATGTCGCCGCTTACACTACATACAGTGTTGTCAATGCGTTCGATTTCTTCAGTTTTACTTCCACATCCAGTGGAAATATAGTAACTACAAAAAAAAATTTAAAAATTTTTATTGTTCAAATAGGCTTAAAACGAGGCTTAAAATGTCATGAAACGTCGAGATTTTAAGTTTGAGCGAAAAAAAATTTTTGTCTGTCGGTCTGTCTGTAACTTTTTTTGTGCGCACGTTTACTCTGGAACCGTTTTATATTATATAAATATTACTCTGGTATAAAACTCGACGACCTTGAACAAATCTATGACCTTGGCTCATGGATCATGGCCAAAGTTACCTTAAAGTGCCACACCAACCATAATAATATTTATCTGGCATATAAAATTTTGACACCGTAGAGTGTCGAAGACTCACGGGTCAAGGTCAAGGGTAACGTCAAGCTAAAAAAAAAACTGTCGGTACCTCTGTTTTTTATATGCCAGATAAATATTACTATGGCTGGTGTGGCACTTTAAGGTAACTTTGACCATGATCCATGGGCCAAGGTCATAGATCTGTTCAAGGTCGTCGAGTTTTATACCAGAGTAATATTTCTAGGGTCAAAGAGGCTTGGTAGCTATAATAAGTGATAGCTCATACGACCTTTGACCTTCAATATCTCGAAATTTAGGACATTTGGGCACTTTTGATCAGAAAGTTATGGACTATAACATACCAAATTTTCAGCCAAATGTATTGTGTGCGTGGTCCTTTATAGTAACAAAAAATAAAACGGTGTAATTAACGAGGTGATGAATTAAGTGTTTATTGAAATTAAATAAATCGCTATTAATTTAATTACTACAGTGGTTAAAGAGATTTTTTTATAATAAATAAAAAAATTAATTTTTATTCTCACCGTTGAAACACATTTTTGCTGACAGTAAATTACTGAGATCTGTGATATTTTTTCAATAAAGACACAAGCACTTTCAAGTAACAGATCTGGACGTCCTACTTTTTCTAAAGGAACCTATGAAATAATTCTGATTTGTAAAAAATTGTTAAAATGACAATGAGCAAATTAATATTAAATAGTGTTCTCATTTCAAAACTGATTAAACAAGGTAAAGGTAAAAATGTTTTATTATTTTTAAATGACAGTGTTGCAACACTGTCAAACCCATGTTAACACATAACAAGTGAGCGCGATATCCTTGTCTTTTCCGTCTTCTGATTATAGTTGTATTGTCTAAACTGAAAATATTGCCTAGTTCTAAAAAATTTTAAATCAAAAAATTGGTTTGAGTTAAAAAAATATTTATAAGGATTTATAAGGATTTTTTATTTCTTTTGGGAAAATATCATCCAGAAAAAAATATTTGTACGTATCTCGCAGACCTCCTGCATATCAATTTTACTTTAAAATTAGGGATGCGCCGAAGCGGGTTTTTTCTGCTTCGGCCGAATACCGAATATTTATCCTAAATCTCGCCGAAGCACGAAGCTTCGGCCGAATTATATACCGAAAAAAGTACATCCCGAAAAATAACAACATATTTTTCTAAATAGCAATAAAATAATACTATAAAAATCATTTTTTTTTGAACAAACGTTTTATTTCAAAAGTGAATACCTATTATAAATCGAAACAGGCAAGTGAAATAAGCGATACAAATATTGAAATGAGAAATAACAAACATGGCTAACGAGCATATTAAATATTTGTAAAGAAACATACCAACAACTTAACACAAAAATAATGCGTTTTTACGCATTATTTTGGAAATATACAATAAACATTCTTATTTGTCAAAAACACAAAAACTAATAAAATATGAATTTTCTGTTAATTTTTCAGTTTGACAACACAATTTATTATATATTTCCATATATTGCTTGTGTTTTTGTCCATTTTGAATATATTTAGTAATTTAATCTTACTTGCCTAGGCTCAAACATAAAATGAGACATATATATTCTAACTTCTAACCGCGCGTAGCTAATTTGGGAGTGTTGACAGACAGGTATTTTCTTGCTGCATGCTTCGGCCGAAGCAGCGTCGTCAAGCACTCGAAGCCGAATATCTGAAAACTAGGCCGAATCGGTCGAATACTGAAGCCGAATTGATGCTTCGGCGTATCCCCATTTAAAATGTTATTGAGGTGTTTTTAATAAAACGAAAGAAACTTGAATACCTATAAAACACAATAACTTGTGCTAGACTTAAAATTTTCATTTCAAATTTGGCACATTGGTAAAACAGCATGGTAAAATACTACTTATTGAAATTGGATCATACAGTCATACAGAGTGATCGCCAGAGGTCATCTAATATATAAAAATCTCGTGTCACAGTGTTTGTTATCGAACTCATCCGAAACGGCTTGACCGATTTTTATGAAATTTTTGGTGTATATTTGGTAGGTCTGAGAATAGGTCGTAGGCTATTTTTTATGACCCTAGGTGATAAGGGTGGCCCTATCCAGAAATTTTCTTATTTTTTTTACAAAAATTTATAATTTATATGGCAAAACAACGTTTGCTGGGTCAGCTAGTTTCTATATAAATATGTTTTATTATATAATTTTAGAGCAAACCGTTACTAAGGTTTTTGATTAAGCACACAACACAAGAAATCGAATTTGCAATTAACAGTGCCTCTCTGAGATTCGATCGAATTTAACTTTATCAAATAGGTATTCTCAGTCGGCCACGTCCGAGTGTTACTTTTACTCGTTCGTTTTGTACGCACTTCAAGTTCCAATTGAGTTACTATTATTTCTTTGGCTAATGCTTTAAGGAATATTTGAACCTATAAAAGGGGAACATAAATCAATGCGTACCATTTTTACTTCCACATCCAGTGGAAGTATAGTAACGACAAAAAAATGTTTAAAAATTTTTATTGTTCAAATAGGCTTAGAATGTCATGAAACGTCGAGATTTCAAGTTTGAGCGAAAAAAAATTTCTGTCTGTCGGTCTGTAACTTTTTTTGTGCGCACGTTTACTCTGGAATCGTTTGAGATATTGACTTGAAATTTGGTACACATATGTACTTTAACGAGATCTAGAACTAGATCATCTTGTTTCGTCAAAGGGTTGGGGGGTAAATTGTGGTAAATTTGGGGAAAATAGGTAAATCAAGCAGGTAAAAGTCCATAAAATTGGTATTTAGTATATACAAGAGAAGCTAAGGTCTCAAAAAAAATTTTGGCATTGGCCACCCCCATTACCACCCCCACCCCATTATTAAAGGGGATGGAAAAAAATGTGATTTAGTGTGTGTGTACAAGAACCAGAAACCTCAAAATATTTTTTTACTTTATCCTTTTGTTTTATACATTTCGATTATAAAACCGATATTGGTCATGTAACAAGATTTATGGTGAATAAATTTATTCTATTTCAATTCAAATTACGAGTACATGAGTCTAAATTGACAAGTATTACACTTTTAAAAATATACAGGATGTTATTGAATTTGATGTCAATAATTCAGGACGATGTGCATGGGGTCAGAACTGTATCAGTATATCTTATAATTTTTTTCCTACGGTTGCGGCCTTATGTGACTCTAGAGTTACGGCCCTTAAATTTACGGGGTGATTATGTTTGTTTTTATTAATAACCATTACTCTAAAATTTGAAATTTAATGAAATTTTGGTTGTGTAAGCAGTAAATGAATATCTTTAATTTGACTCGGTAAGTAAATTTATTCGATTTCTAGGATGTCAGAAACGACTATCCTTAATGGATGCCACCCACTTTGAGAAGGATGACATCAAATTTGAATAATAATAATAACTAATAGAACTATTAGAATCCACACACTTCTTATGGAAAAGTGGCTTCCGTCAAATAAGCTGAAGTTCGAATATGTTGTACTTCTTGAAGTTCTGGACAAACTCTTAATAGGCACGACTCCTCAAAGTGGTCAAGTTTTGAGATACGGATTATCAAAATTAGACAATATACAGATGCTATGGAATGGCCGAGCGGATCTCCAGATTTAACTCCAATGGACGTTTTTCTGTGGAGCCATTTGAAGAGCAAAATCTAGGAAGAGTTTTTTGACTCACGAGCTGATGTGTTCCATTTTTGTCGGTGCGCTCTCGTACTAATACCCCTTGGTTGATTTACCTAATAACGAATTGGTTTCTGTCAGGTGAATATTGTTGCTCTTTATAATGAAAAAATCTTGGCATTTGCTATTTAGAAGTAAGGATGATTTGATTCAACTTTAGGTTAATTTTTTGAGTCATTTTAATGTTTCCATAATATTTTGGAAATATGAATTATAAAGAAAAAAAATTAATAAAGTTACGTCTCGAATTCTAGACCAAACCTGATGGCGACGATTAAAAGTTATAGGAAGTCATCTAAAAATTCAATGTTGTAATAATATGACATTTGTGTAAAATACAATTGTAAATCGTTGTAAATATTGCAACTAATTAATATCAGTAGTGGTTGGAACCTTTAAACTCGATATAATTGGTATAAAATTTGTATAAACTGTTACCAATAAAATATTACTAAAAGTTTGGCATCATAGCCTCAATCAGTTATCCATAATGTATATGAAAATAAGGAATTGTTTTTGTTTTGAATAAATTTATGTTGGTAAAAAAAATATTTGTTTTTGATTCTCCATAAAAAGCTTTGAAAAGTATTGTAATGTGTTACAACCCTAGAATGATGTATTTGCACCTACTCGAAAAAGAACCTACCAGAAGATTCCAAAGTGACATCCGGAATTATCTAGAGAATGGTGGCGTCATCACAGAAAAATCGAGATCTGTCATTTTTAAGTATAAAAGACCGACCGCATTCTCGGCGAGTAGTTCAGAAAGTTCAGAAAGTATAGAAAGTGAGGTTAAGACTTCAAAGATAAACAAAGTGATAAACATTGTGATTTTAGTCAGTAAAGTGTATTTAAATTAATAATAAATAGTATTGTGAAGTATCCAGTAAATATTTAATAAAGTGTGTTAGTGGACATCTCTTGTTATAATTTTTGGAACCCACGAATTTTGCGAGGGTGGTTTCCTAAGGGTGGAAACACGTTACAAATTGGTGTCAGAAAGCGGAATTTTATGACAAGAGGAGCTCTGAAGTTGTGCTGGAGTGTTCGAGAAGTATTCTCGCGGTTTAGTGCTAACACAGGACTAATTTACTGGACATTGTTCAAGGGTTATTTGTGGACAGAAAAATAGTGTTAAGTATTAAACCCTTTAAACTGAGTAGTGATAGAGACACTGAAAAAGACTCATTTTTTGTGTTAGTGCGTGGAAATTACTAGAACTTTTCTATTTGGACATTAGTGGAGATTATTAAATTCTCTGAACTGGATAGTGACAAAAGACTCTGGATAAGACTTTTTCGTGCTGTTTCGAGATTTTTCTGGAAAGTTCCATTACCGATATTGACGTGAGAGTTAAATTTATTTTATTTTAATTTCATCGTATGCCCGTAACAACAAGAAGTATGGCATCCGATAAACAAATACAGGACTTATTAGAACAATTCCAAAAAATGATGGCACAGCAACGGCAGGAAGACAAAGAAGAACAGGAGAAAAAACGTCATGAAGAAAAAGAAGAACAAGAAAGAAGACGCCAGGAAGACAAAGTAGAACAGGAGAAAAAACGTCAAGAGGAGAAAGAAGAACAAGAAAAGCGACGTCAAGTAGAAAAAGAAGAGCAAGAAAGAAGACGTCAAGTAGAAAAAGAAGAGCAAGAAAGAAGACGTCAAGTAGAAAAAGAAGAGCAAGAAAGAAGACGTCAAGAAGAAAGGGCCGAATTAAGAGAAATGATGGAGGACCTGAAGATACGACAACAAGAGGAGAAAGAGGAGCAAGAAAGACAACGTCAAGAGGAAAAAGACGAACTCAGAAAAATAATGGAAGACTTGGAAGAAAGACGCCAGGAGGAATTAAGGAAAATCCTGAGCGATCAAATAAAAATACAACAGGACGCAATCATTTCTGTCAAGAGTGAAGTCAAAGAAGAGATAAACAAGGTAGAAGAAAAAGTAGGTGAAGTCAAGACCGAAGTCGGTCAAGTAAAAGGAAAAGTAAATCAGTTTGAAGAAAAGATGAGTGAGTTCGAAGAAGAAGTCAAAGGAGAAATAGACCGGCTTAAACGACAGTTGAGAGATAGAGGAAGCCAGCAGGTGGTATCATCAGGACAGCGACTAAAACCTCCTTCTTTTGATGGCCAAAGTTCCTGGACGACGTACAAGAGGCAGTTTGAGGCAGCAGCGTGTGCGAACAATTGGGATAATGAGGAAAAGGCCATGGCATTAGTTCTAGCACTAAGGGGTTAAGCTTCAGAGTTACTCCAAACCATCCCAGTTGAGAAACAAAGGGACTTCAAAGTTTTGGAAGCTGCATTAGATTTGAGGTATGGCGATCAACACCTTGCCCAATTGTACCAGGCTCAGCTGAAATCCCGGATGCAAAAAGCTGGGGAAAGTTTACAGGAATTCGAAGCTGCGATAGAGAGACTCGCACACCTGGCGTATCCGAGTGCACCTAGAGAATTTCAGGAACAATTAGCCGTGGGGGCCTTTTTAGATGGCATAAGGGACGAAGAGATCAGGCGAGTTCTGAGGCTGACAAGACACCAAAGTAGTAGCGAAGCTTTGGTGCGTGCACTTGAAGTAGAAGCCGCCTACAGAGATACTCCAAGGTCGAGAGTGCGAGCTGTGACTCTCGAAGAATCGCAACCAGAAATGAACCAGAACCCCATGTTGACTGAGATGCAGAAAATGTTTACCAAACTATTGGATAAATTAGATGACCTTGGAAAGCAGGAAAAACAGAAAAACAAAGGAAAGCCGAGTGGTGGTATTAAATGTTACAACTGCGGCAAGGTAGGACACATGAAGCGAGACTGTCGACAGCAGAATTCGGAGAGTCGAGTAAATGCTGTGAATCTTGAAGAGGAGCAGGAAAACAGTACCAGGGGGGTTGTTCTGGCTAGGAAATGCAGTGCCCCCAGAGAAATTAAGATTTCCCAGCTTCGAAGAATCGCAAGCAGACTGTTGTTGCATGGATATGTGAACGGAAGAAAATGTTTGTTTACCATCGACACAGGTACTACGTCATCAATAGTACGTCCAGGATTTATATCGGGCATAAAGATTACCAAGAGGCAAAATGAAGAAGTGATCGTCCGGACAGCTACGGGGGACAGGGCTACGGTTCATGGAGAAGTAGACCTGGGTTTGCAGATTGGGCATTTGAGGTTCGACCACAGGGTCATCGTGGCTGACATTACGGATGACTTCATTTTGGGACTGGACATTATGGAACAGTATGGATTTATTGTTGACGTAGGAAAGCGAATGTTAAGGATTGGGAACGAACAATTTATTTTGTCAAAAGTGAACGACCAATGTGAGAAAACCAGGCTGTTGACAACGCAGGCAGTCAAAACTCCTGCATTATCCAGAAAACCAGACAAGGAAGATTGCAAGCGCTACCCTCAGGTGGGAAAATTGCCGAACATGGTTGAAGTCAACATTGTCAAGGTCGATCTTCCAGACAGTTGGACAAAGAAAACTCTAGAGGCAAGAGCAATTGCGCGATGTAGAAATCGGACCCATGTTGAGAGCAAAAGAAGAGGGAACGCGTCCAGCATGGAAGGATGTTTCCAACAAAGAAGTGGGGCTGAAGGCTTTATGGTCACAATGGGATTCACTTATGGTCGTAGATGGGCTTTTGAGGAGAGCATGGGAAAGCCCAGATGGGAAGCAGGTTGCCATGCGTCTAGTGATTCCCAGGTGTCGTGTACCAGAAGTACTCCAGGAAGCACATAATGAAACATCCAGCAGACACTTCGGCATAAACAAGACATTGAGTAGAGCACGGGAACAGTTCTATTGGGTTAATAGTCGCCAGGATGTGGAGGCCTGGTGTCGCAAGTGTAAAAATTGTGCTGCCCGTGGAGAACCATTTTCGATGAGCAACTACAGAAATGGAAGCCGAGAACAGCCGAAGAATGATCGAGAGCAGATGAACAGAACTAGTAACCGCTTGAAGGCTCGTTATGATCAGAATGCCAGTACAGGGGGATTCAAGGTGGGGGATCTGGTTTGGCTGTACAACCCACAGCGGAAGGAATGGAGATCCCCGAAACTTCAACCTCCTTGGGATGGACCGTATACTGTTATTACCCGAATTAATGATGCCGTTTATCGGATTCAACGAAACAAAAAGTCCAAGATGAAGATCGTACACTTGGACAGACTGGCGAAGTATGTGAAAGAGGCTGAATTGCCTGACCGGGACGTTCAGGCTTAAGGAGGGGGCAGTGTAATGTGTTACAACCCTAGAATGATGTATTTGCACCTACTCGAAAAAGAACCTACCAGAAGATTCCAAAGTGACATCCGGAATTATCTAGAGAATGGTGGCGTCATCACAGAAAAATCGAGATCTGTCATTTTTAAGTATAAAAGACCGACCGCATTCTCGGCGAGTAGTTCAGAAAGTTCAGAAAGTTCAGAAAGTATAGAAAGTGATGTTAAGACTTCAAAGATAAACAAAGTGATAAACATTGTGATTTTAGTCAGTAAAGTGTATTTAAATTAATAATAGTATTGTGAAGTATCCAGTAAATATTTAATAAAGTGTGTTAGTGGACATCTCTTGTTATAATTTTTGGAACCCACGGATTTTGCGAGGGTGGTTTCCTAAGGGTGGAAACACGTTACAGTATATATAATATATTCAAAATTTAGAAAATTTTTAATTAGTATTCTGAAACGAAGCTAATAATAATGGAATATAGGCCCAGATTTGAATGTATGAAAATTTTAGTCTTACAGAAGGACGTTGTCATTGTTGTGAAGTATTTATTTGTGAAAACTACCGATGAATCTAGATTACAATTGCATTTTTCTTTTATTGATAGTTATAAGCGCACACACTGGTTTTCTGGGACAAACTATAAAAGTTTACCATTGATAGTGCACTTTTAATCCTATATGTTTTCTCCTTTCGTTTTATTATTTTGATTTGGCGTAACTCCAAAATAAAACATTTATAACTGTTAGAGTAAGAGTTGAAATTCTCATGCTTCCAGTAAATGGTTAAGACACATTTTATCCAACACAATAATACATTTTTCCTTTAACAAACTGATATTAAAAGCAGCATCCATTACAGAATACGTAGTTATCGACTATAAAGTTTCCTTTATTGTAATTTAAAACTTTTTCTGACTGAGGAACAGAGCAGACTTTGTTTTTTAAAGCGTTTTATACAATTTTACAATACAAAAATACACTTATTTTAATTATTATAATTTTATACTATCCAGATAAGCCATTTACGTCATATTTAGGTAATAGGTTTATTACACCCTTTGACTTTTCACCATACTGTTACAGGGATTTCAAATCGATCTCATAACCTAGTGAACAATTCGCAGCGAATTGAGGGCGGGTGGTTTATCTCATAAAATCGAAATTTCTTGTTGATATTAAATGATTGATTGGACGTTACAAAAACGTATTGTTCCATTACGAATCATATTTATAGAGATAAAATTCGGTGAAATGAAAACACCATGACGACTTGTTTGATGCGGGCGGTTACTACTAAAAAACCGCAAATAACTATGACAAATCACTGAGGTACAACATAGTCCTAAAGAAATCTGCAGTTTTAGATATTTCTTTAAATCTTCTTTAATCAGCATTTGCAAAATGGAAGTTGGATTCAGTCGGTAGAAAAGATTTTTAGTGCATATCACCAAAATTAAACTTACTATTATATTTCAATTATAAAGAGTGATACAAATAAAATGTTTAGCTATACTTTATGTAATGAATACAATGTGTAATTGAAAATAACAAAATGGATATTTTTATTGTCGGCTAATTCCACGCGTCTTGCCAAACATTAAGTCATAATAATTATATCTATCGTTTAACTAAGAATCCGAAATAGTGGAATATTATTTGTATTTATTTTATGTGATATTTACCTTAACGAGCATTTAAGTTACAGCTACTGATTCTAACAAATCACGGCCCATTAATTAGATTGCCGGCTTATGAATGATTCTTATACAGAATCGGAAAGTGTTTGTTTTGGTATTGCACTAGTTTCAACGATTTAACCGACCGCCTACAATAAAGGCGTCTACCAGTACTCTAGCAGAGGTAAACAGTGACACGCCCATCAAGAGAATCATTCATGTACATGAATTGCTTGCTTCGCTCTCGCTTGCTCTTATTGCTATACCAAAACCACACTATCCGATTATGTATGTAATATCACTAGTGCTTAGAGTCATCAAATATTAGGTCTAAAACTTTGCCGACATCCTTTATTTTGAGCCTTTAACTATTCCTGGTGAGGCTGCTGTCACCACCAGGAATGTTTATTGATTTTGCAAGCCAGACCTGTAGTGTTCTATAATAACAGGAGCGCATTTCGTAAGATGTGGTTCTTTACCACGCACATACGGTTCTGGAAAGAGTGAGAGACTTAGTTCCTCTTCTGGAACTGTAATCGCATCATCTCACCTTATGAGATTGTGAGGACCAATGCCCAGTCAACCTAAGGCTACCTAATCATACTTTACCCAACAGTGGGACTAGTAGGATATTGCAATTAGAAAAGCCACCAATGCATGCCCAGGGCCCAATAATATGTGGGTTTGGCCATGAAAGTAATCATGAATTTTCTTTGTCAGATTACAAGCTGGGAATTCGTACATCGTATATGTAAAGGAATTTTTTTAAACAGAAATTTGTAATGCGTGTAATCCCCAAATTAAATTTCTCCGATTATCTCTTGTCCAGAAACGGTGTCTGACTTCAGATACTAGGTACAAGCTACGCTTTTACTCTGCACACACGTATCTTATAAAACGTGGGACAACTAGCATTAAATATTATTAACATACTGCAAGTGACATAATATGGCTGGGATATCAGAAAGTCGATTTGCGTAATTTATCACATGTAAACGAGCAAATGGTGTTTGATTTTCTAGTAAGCAAAACGAACATAAACCTAGGTGTTAATTATGTAGTTACGCAATATTAATTACACTTATTCAAAAAAAATTACAATTTGCTTATTCATCATCTACCTGTATAATAATTGAAGGAATATAGACATTTCATTTCACTGATTGATTATTGGTTGTTGCAGATTTACTACAGCGCATGTGATTTTCGTTGCATTAATTAGTTTTTGAACCGTTTCTGTGTTGATCACCGCATCTGGATTTAATATTTGAAAATCTTGAATACATTTTATCACTCGTTCTATATGTCATTGTATTTTAACTCTAGCAATGTGTTTAGAAAAAATTAGTAGTAAAAAAACTTTTTTAATAAAAAGCTTTCATTTGAATGCGTTAAAAAGAAGAAAATAAACTTTGAAATAAATCAAACCCATCATTTTGTTACATTATAAAATTTTATTATATAAAAGCTTGTCGCGAGAATTAATCTTGACACAGGTAATTTTAAATTTGATTTTTAAGGGCCGTTACTTTCTGTCAACGTTAAACGTGGTTAAACTTTAACCGTCGGCTAAATCATTGAAAGTACAATTGTTTCCATGGTAACTGAATTGGTTTGACCCATCGTTAACGTTTAATCGGGTTTAATCGGGACCGAAAGTAACGGCCCTAAGAAATACATAGGTAGGTTCTTAGAATTACCTGTGTCAAGATTAATTCTCGCGACAAGCTTTTATATCATATACAATTTTATAATGTAACAAAATGATGGGTTTGATTTACTTCAAAGTTTATTTTCTTCTTTTTAGCGCATTCAAATAAAAACCGTTTATCAAAAAAGTTTTTTTACTACTAATTTATTTTTAAATTTTTAGTTACGTTTTAATTAGTTCCATATTCATTGCGTTGTTCTTAATAAAAGAACCGGACTAAAAGCACCGGATTCTTCGTCATTTCTTAGAATGCAACGTCTAAGTGAATACACTATCCGATTATATTATAGTTTTAAAACTAAAAAACGCGTCCGCCATATCGGATTTAGAACGACGTTACATAGTTTATCGTATTTTACTCGTCAGATCCTTTCATTTGATACCCATACCTAGGTGGTTGCGAAGAAATAGTATATTGTGTATTTAGGTGTGAAAGCAATACATTCCCGGACGACGACGCAAATTGTTGGCCGAGGCGCTAGCCGAGGCCAACAAGCATCTAAGTCCGGGAATGTGCTTTCACACCGAAGTACACATACTATTTTTTCTGAAATCACAATCAATAGTATTATAAATTACGGAATTTGTATTAATGCATAACATTTCTTCATTACAATCTAACTGCTTACTAATAAATGTAATTTTAATGTGAGTTGGTTTGTCTGCGTGTATTTATTTACTGTCTAAAACATACATAAAAAACCGTACGGGAATGTTACTTTCCCGGCCTAGGCCGGGAAAGTAACATTCCCGTACGGTTTTGTTGATCGTTGCCTGGCAACGGATCTTTTCCGATCTGTTTTCTGCTAGTTTCTTAGCAACGGACTAAAATACTGGAATTGCGCATTTTTCGATCTGAAATCGCGCCGAAAATGTAGACATTGCCGATCAATTTCAGAAAAAAGATAATCCGCCATCTTGCAGCGTCCGCCATATTGAGTATAGAATGACGTCACATAGTTTATCGTATTTTACTCGTCAAACCCTTTCATTTGATATCCGTGTTAAGGGGGTTGTGAAGAAAAATATGATTCGCCATCTTGGGACGTCGGCCATTTTGGATTTGGAACGATATTAGATATATCATATTGCATTATCATAGGTTTTATACATGTATGCAAGAGTTCAAAGCTCTAGCTTAATTAGAACAAGTCAAAATTTTGACTGCACGTCCGCCATACTGGATTTAGAATGACGTCACATTGTTTATCGTATTTTATTCGTCAAGCCCTTTCATTTAATACCCGTATCGAGGGGGTTGTGAAGAAAAGGTGATCCGCCATCTTTGGACGTCCGCCATATTGTATTTCGAACGGTAATAGAAACACTATATTGCATTGTCACCGGACTTAAACACGTGTGCCAAATTTCAAAGCTCTAGCTTAGTTAGAAATAGCCATACAAACTAACATACAAACATTGCAAGTTAAATAAAAGCTTTTAAAAATACACGGCCGATGTAGGCGATACTTCTTTAACATTCCTTCGAGCCGCTGTAAACCACTTTTCTCTTCTTTTTAGGGCTATCGGAACAGCTTTAGTGAATGTATTAGTATATTTTGGCACTTTCTGGCCTTTTGCTTCATGCGTTAACCGACCAAAACCACGTAACGTAATAAATAAATATTTATAGTAGGTGAATATTTTACGTTAGCTAGCAACGCGTCTACCTAATAGCTGACGTCACAAGGCCTAGCCTCGCGCACAGGTACATTTTGTAGTCTCGCATTGATTGTCACCTTCCAAGTCATCAAAAACGGCTTTATTTAAAAAAAAAGTTATCTCAAATTTGGCACAGCTGCTTTTTATCGCAAATACAGTCGATTTCAATTAAAAAAAAGAAAATTAAATGTAAAAAAAACTTTTTTAAAAACAAGCTTTTATTATTTAGATGTAAGTACTAAAAAAAAAATTAAAAAAAAAATTAATTGTCTTAAAAGCTTGTCGCGCGCGAGAAGTTCATACAGGCGTTAATTTTTTTTGACAGAGATTGGTAGTACTTAAGTAAGTTTTTTTTATTTCTATTCACGCGACAAGCTTTTAAGATAGTTAATTGTTTTTTTTTATTTTTATTTTTTTCGTTTTAGTACACCTAAATAATAAAAGCTTGTTTTTAAAAAAGTTTTTTACATTTAATTTTATTTTTAAAATTTTAACTACGCCTTAATTAGTTTTATATATTCATTGCGTCGTTCCTATCCGATATAAAACTCACAGTATAAACCGGATCCTTCACCATTTCTTAGAATGCAACGTATGAGCGAATTATAGTGTTAAAACTAAAAAATTTTGTCCGCCATCTTGAGGCGTCCGCCATATTGAATTTTATTTTCGTATTCTTCTCTGCAAACCCTTTCATTTGATACCCATATCAGGGGGTGCATAAAAAATAACCCGCCATCTTTGGGAGTCCGCCATATTGGATTTAGAATGACGTCACTTAGCTAACCATGCATTGTCATCCAAACTAAACGTGTAAGCAAAATTTCAGTTCAATCGGTTGAGGATAACTGTTTTAAAATTGACTTGCAAGATTTTAACTAAACAAACAAACTATACAAAGCAAGTTAAATAAAAGCTTGTAAAAATTTTGAACCTGCCTATTTGGATTTTTAAATTTGTGATGTTCGCTGGTGTATTTCCAATCTAAATTGTTATTAAAACTCATCAAATGTTTTCCTGTAAAGAAGCCTTCAAATATTAAATTTTCACTTAATTTAACACAACATTTTAATCCTGAAAGAATAAATTACATCTCATTTTTACGAACCCTCGAACAAAAGCTTTTTTGTCTGCAAATTTTTATTGATTATAGAACTAATTTCAGCAGAGCAGAAACTTTGAAATTTTTTTCCTTAGAAAATATTCATTGTATACATTAGTAAAAGATGAAAAGTTTTATTACAGGGAAAGTTGGGGCTCAATTTGAATTAATATTCTAAAGAAGTTGCAAATGTTCGATGAGCCGCAAGGAAGTAAAGTTGACTTAGAAACAATGAAAAGAAATTTATTGCTTCGACACACAGATTATTCTTTCTGTCACATTTAATTGAGTTAGGAAGTCCTCGATTTCTTTTTAGACTTAAATTGATCTATCTTTTCATTCTTGTCCTTATTCAATTGACTTCCCTGAAGAGTCAATAATGTTATCTATCTCTCGTGAAGTAACTTTAATAGCCTCGGTAGGGATAGTTTTTAGTTTGTTCTTTTTAATTTCAATATAATTAAGAATAGATTTCCAATTAAGAACTAACTGCGTTAATTTGCGTTTGCTGAGTGCGATATATTGCAGGTTTGTGAACTAAATCGTTAATAATAAAAGAAAAATCAACTAAACGCATATTTGAGATAATTGTTAAATATATTTTTTTCATTATATATCTAACTAGAAAAAATACTTATTCCTCGCACATGAGCTCCACTTTTGAAGAAGCAGAAAAATATGATTTCGTTGACATAAAAAAAGTCAAATCAGCTATATCGGGTATTTCCAGTAGGTGTGCATTCGTTAATTATGTCGACATCCACGTGGAATGAAAATATAGTAACGGTAAAAAAAATTATGTTCAAATAGGTTTAAAATGGCATGAAATGTTGCGATTTTAAGTTTGAGCAAAAAAAATTTAATATGATATCCAGCCATGGAAATTTAATTTTCAGCTGGTCACTTATAAGGTAGACATTTACGATTACTGAAATAGCGAAGGGTGGTGTAGTGGTTACGTTTTTTAAAAGCTTTTATTTAACTTGCAATGTTTGTATGTGTGTTTGTATGTTTGTTTGTTAGTTTAGGTCAAATCTTGCAAGCGGAATTTCGACTAGTTCTAATTGAGCTAGCGCTTTGAAATTTGGCACACGTGTATAAGTCCGGTGACAATGCAACATAGTATAGCCATTATCGGTCTAAATCCAATATGGCGGACGTCCCAAGATGGCGGACCGGCTTTTTAGTCACAACCCCCTTGATATGGGTCTCAAATGAAAGGGGCTAGCGTGATGTAATACATAAATTATTGTTTCTTAGGTTAAAAAATGTTTACTTATCAAATTGGGCGAAGATCGGTCACGAGGTAGTTGAGATATGCAAAAAAAAGAAAAAAATTTTGACACCCTGTATTTCAGTAAGGAGGCACATTTTATCTAAGTGTTTCAGGTTAAATCTTCATATTTTGGACTAAAGATTCTCCAGTTAGTGTATGTCCAATTATTAATGAAACATCCTGTATATTTGTTAACAAGACATGCGTCCAAATGATAGTGAGGCGCGTATAAGAGAATGGTCGGTAATGCAATTTTTCGTTTTTTAACTATCTGCCACATTTTTTAAAAATATGAAAATAATTTGAGAATAGGCCTTGATAAATGAGTAATTTACGATGAAAAATTCAGAGTGGCCTTCTTTCTTAAAGTGCTAAAAAATTATATATTATATAATTATATATATAATAACAAATAATATTAACAATATATCAGAATATAACGCGGCTATTACAGGAAAAATATTGGTTTTAAGTTATGTCATCAAAACATACGTAGTATATCTAAAAATTTGGATGAATTTAAAATATTCCTTAGTCAAGTCGTTTTAAACTTTGAGTGTATAGTTCTCACTGAAACTTGGCAAATCTATGACACATCTCTTTTTGAAATTGAAGGCTACTCTCTGACATACAGCAAGGGAGATATAAACCAAAATGACGGTGTTATAGTCTATACAAAAAATTCTTTAAATCACAATGTAAAAATCGTAAATATAGGTGAATGTCGCTCAATAGAGGTAGAGTTGGTAATAGAAAATAAGTATATTACTCTAACGGCCATTTATCGACCACCATCAACAAATGCTGAAATTTTTATAACAAACATTCACGAATATTTAAACGAAAAGTCGTTAGATAACAAATGTAATTACCACCTAATTGTAGGAGACATAAATATTAATATTTTAGAGGAGAAGGTTAATCTAACATGTGATTATTTAAATACTCTCAGTGAATTTATTATATTTACCTGTATAGATCACATATTTTTAAAATGCAAAGAAAATGATTTAAATCATATTTGTTCTCCTTTCGTTCTCAAAACACATACAACTGACCACTACAGTATCCTCTTTAACTTAAACATTAATACTAAAACCGCTGCCCAAGGAATCACTACTTCCACATTCAGATTTTTATTCAAGTCACTCACAACGAAAAAATTTTGTATGTGGAAATAATAGTTTATGGAACTTTAATAATATAATATTTGAAATCCTTTACCCCAAAAATCTATAAAACGATACCCCACATCGGTAGCGGGGTGGGGGTGGTGATAGGGGATGGTAGTGGGGGTGGATGAAGAAAAAAAACATTTTGAGGTTTCTGGTTCTTGTACACTCACTAAATCACAATTTTTTTTCATCCCCTTTAATAATGGGGTGGGGGTGGTAATGTGGGTGGCTAATGCCAAAATTTTTTTTGAGACCTTAGCTTCTCTTGTATATACTAAATACCAATTTTATGGACTCTTACCTGCTTGATTTACATATTTTCCCCAAATTTACCCCAATTTACCCCCCAACCCTTCGACGGAACAAGATGAAAATATAATCTAGTTCTAGATCCCGTTAAAGTACATACGTGTACCAAATTTCAAGTCAATATCTCAAACGGTTCCAGAGTAAACGTGCGCACAAAAAAAGTTACAGACCGACAGACAGACAGACAGAAATTTTTTTTTCGCTCAAACTTAAAATCTCCACGTTTCGTGACATTCTAAGCCTATTTGAACAATAAAAATTTTAAAAAATTTTTTTGTCTTTACTATACTTCCGCTGGATGTGGAAGTAATAATTCACAAAAATTAGCAAACACACACTTTGTTAAATATATTATTTACAAAGATTTAATAAAAGATTTACATAATTATAATTGGTATTCATTTTATAACATAAAAAATATAGATAAAAAACAGCGTTTTTTGTTAAAATATTGACCGAGAAAATTAAGAATACGAAAGTAATTCCACAAAAAAGAAACCAACAAAAAAGAAAATCATGGATCACACAAGGATTAGTAAATTCTATAAATAAAAGAGACAAAATGTACAGGGAATGCAAAAAATATCCAGACAATGAAAAACTTAGACTAGACTTTAATAATTATAGAAATTATATAGGTAAATAATCTTATTAAAATAACGAAAGTTAGCTACTATAAAAACAAAATTGATAATAAAAATGAAACAAAAAAATTATGGAACACAGTAAATGATTTAAACAATAAACCTAAGATTAAAAGTAGTATTAAACAAATATTAACAAAAAAGAACGAAATTGTTACGGATGATATTTCCATAGCAAATACTTTTAATGACTTTTATGCAGATGTAGGAAAAAATCTGGCGGACAATATAATTAAACCATCAACTTTGCCCCCTTCTAAACGTCCAGTTCTATGTTCACTATTATTTCAACCTACAAATAACGTTGAAGTTATTAATACCATAAAAACGTTAAAGAACAATAAGGCTCCGGGAGTAGACATGATTACATCTGAAACGTTAAAAAAAATCGCTGAAGAAATAGCACTTCCCTTGACACATTTAATAAATGAAATAATTGAAACAGGTATATGCCCACAAGAATTTAAAATTGCAAAAATAAAACCTTTATATAAAACCGCTGCCCAAGGAATCACTACTTCCACATCCAGATTCTCTATCCAAGTCACTCACAACGAAAAAACGTTGTATGCGAAAATAATTGTTTATGGAACTTTAATAATATAATATTTGAAATCCTCTCCCCCAAAAACCCACAAAACGATACCCCACATCGGTAGTGGGGTGGGGGTGGTGATAGAGGGGTGGTAGTGGGGGAGTGGATGAAGTAAAAAAATATTTTGAGGTTTCTGGTTCCTGTACATGCACTAAATCACATTTTTTTTCATCCCCTTTAATAAAGAGGTGGGGGTGGTAATGGGGGTGGCTAATGCCAAAAAGTTTTTTGAGACCTCGGCTTCTCTTGTATATACTAAATACCAATTTCATGGACTCTTACCTTCTTGATTTATCCATTTTCCCCAAATTTACCCCAATTTACCCCCCAACCCTTCGACGGAACAAGATGAAAATATAATCTAGTTCTAGATCTCGTTAAAGTACATATGTGTACCAAATTTCAAGTCAATATCTCAAACGGTTTCAGAGTAAACGTGCGCACAAAAAAAAGTTACAGACAGACAGACAGACCGACAGACAGAAATTTTTTTCGCTCAAACTTAAAATCTCGACGTTTCAGGACATTTTAAGCCTATTTGGACAATAAACGTTTTTTAAAATTTTTTTGTCGTTACTATACTTACACTGGACGTGGATGTAAAAATGGAGATAAAAATGTAACATCCAATTATCGACCGATTTCAATTATTACCAATCTAGCAAAAATTTTCGAGAAAATTATAAAATCAAGAATTGTGAAATATACAAAAAATAATAATTTGATTTCAGAAAATCAATTTGGATTTCAAGAGGGTAAATCAACACAACAGGCCATTACGACATTAACAAATGAAATATATAAATCGCTTGATAGTAATCAGAAGTGTTTGTGTCTATTCCTAGATCTTGCCAAGGCTTTTGATACTGTTGATCATGAACAGTTGTTGGAAGCCTTGCAAGATATGGGCTTTATCGGAAATTCACTTAAATTAATGACAAGCTATTTAACTAACCGCAAGCAATCCGTTGAAATAAATTCAGTAATTAGTGATGAGAGAACAGTAACGTGTGGTGTACCACAGGGCACTGTTCTAGGTCCCATTCTTTTTACCATCTATATTAATAATTTACTATCAATTGATTGTGAGGGAAAAGTTATTAGTTTTGCAGACGACACCACCGTTTTCTATATAGATACATCATGGGAGGGCCTTAAGCAAAAAGTGGAAAATAATATGAATATTCTCATCGATTGGTTTAACCACAAGATTCTAACTATTAATTTCGAAAAAACTCTATTTATGCCTTTTGGCTGCTACAAGAACTCTTTACCTACTTACAACAAACTAACCATGAACAACCATGGAAAAAAAATAGAAATTATGTCAGCAGAGAAAGTTAAATATCTTGGAGTAACCTTTGACAAACATCTACGATGGGATTATCATATCGAGCGTGTAACTCAAACTCTAAGAAGAAGTATTTTATATAAGTTTAAATATTTCAAATCATTTTTAGATATACCACATTTAAAAATATTATATTTTGCGTTAGTGGAATCACGCATATCTTATGGAATTCTTGGATGGGGCGGCGCTGCAAATAGTTACTTAAAAAAATTAGAAATTTTACAGAAAAAGTTTTTAAAAATAATTTATCAAAAAAATAATACTTACCCTTCCAATTTATTGTATCATGAGGCAAAAATTTTGGACTTGCGACAAATATTTTTTTTAAAAGCTGTTACCCACCAGTGGAAATACAAACATCAATTAGTTTCAATTGACCATACGTATGAAACTAGGAATAAAATGAAGGGCCAAGCGAAAACGCCTGCTGCTGAAAAATCGGTGGGTCAAAGAAGCTTAGCTTTTTTGGCCCCTAGATTATATAATGAACTGCCAAGTGAGGTAAGGGATGTACGTTTCTTAAATCAATTTGAAACTAGGGCTAAGCAATTTGTACTCAATATGAGCAGGGACGAGGTATCCAAATTATTAAATGTAAATAGGGATTAAAATATATATTTAGTATTATTTATAGTACTGTTAAGATTAGATAGACAAGGTCAGTGTTTACTTAGGTGTTTTTGTGTGCATGTGTGTATGTATGTATATTGTTGATAAGTACATGGAATATATATTGTTTGGAGTGCTGATGAACTGAGAAATTATTGCCACTTGCAAGTGTTACTTTTGTGGTACTTTCTTTTGTTTATTTACTTACAACTTTATGTCGTACATGAACTTTTTAATATATGCTTTAATGTAGAGAGTTATTATGTAATGTGTATTCGTCTATGTAATTTATGTAAATAAACAAATTATTATTATTATTATATGCAAAAATTTGCAATTTTTTTTTGCATACGAAATTTGCATTTAAAAATTATGAAAAAAAAAGGGTAAATAGTCCAACATGTAAGTAACAACTCTGATTTTTTTCGGATTTTTTCGTACAACGGTATCCGAGAAAATTTTAAAAAACTAAAATCAAAATACCCCCCACCACTCCTCCAATATGGCGGCTGCAGGCTTGAAATTTTGGGAAAATCATATTTAGGGTAAGCCCTTCAAATAGTTGATAACAAATAAAATTTTGTTTGGGGGCAGATTTTATATGCTTATCCTGCTATGCCCTTTGGTAGATATTAGAATACCGCTTAAGTAATAAAAGTATATTAATTTACCAAAACCGCAATTATAAAATAATTCGTTATTTAAAATAATTTTTGTCGGATTAGCGATACATACCAATTTTTTTGTAGGACATATTTTATTTGGGCGGAGAATACACTAACCTATCATGTGTTATCTTTGTCCTACAGTTACTAATGATGAAGTGTTACCGTGGAACTGACAATTTCCGAGCGTAGGACCGGAAAAACATACCATTCAATTTGTAGGACAATGTGGCCATTTAATTTTAAAAACATTTATTAAGCAATAAAAAAAAACAGCTTGTTACTAATCATTTTTGTGACCTCGTTATTCGGACATGTTGGAGGTGGGGGACACTTCGGTCAAACCATCGATTTTGTAGGACAAACATTTTTTCGTATTTTTTATCAAATTACCTCAAGATTTAACTAAAAAACTAACTGTTACTAATAACATTTGAACAATCACCCAATCGACATATATGCACCCAAGCGCAGTTATTAGCTACCACTACCGAGAATTTCCGCAGAGAGAAAAGTTGGGCGTCTCGTCAAAACGAAGCTACTCACCAAAATTTAGCCTGTTATTAGTCATTAAAAAAAAGGGGGGCGCTGTACTGTGGACTGTGGTCCAGAGAACTTTTCTTGAAATATTTCATGGTCTGATTTTTTTCTCAAAATCTATCAGATCTTCATTAAATGCCGATAAATACAACAAAAAAACATTTCATGAGTACGTTATTCTATTTTTATACGATATCTAAGTAGAACATTTTTATTACATACCAAAGATATTATTTCTCTTCGTCCCATTTATTACACGTATTCAAAATTGGGTCAAATTAATCGTTATTAGGGGCAATTATATAATAATTACATCTCCGAATGGAAACTAATCTATTTCTTTCCTTTTCAATTTCCAGTGAACCAGAACTTATCAATTAAAATTTTGAAAAGAACGTCCTCAGAAGAGAGATTGAATAAGGGTTTTCATATTGCCTGAACGAACTTCAATGAGGTGGTTTAGTGGCCGTTAACTTTATTAAATTTCCTTTAAAAACCTTTTTTGCTACATTCTCAGCTAATGTTTTCATATTAATCTAAATTCACCAACAAAAAACTCTTACTAGCTTACCCAAAATTTAACAATAACTTTAATTTGATTATCACATGTTCAAATAATTATTTTGTTTTAGCTTTTTTTATTGACCGACTGGTTTTAAAAGACAATATTATCTAGTTATGTAAGTTATAATTATTGAAGTGGCATCTAATAATAACAACAATAGATCGTTAATAATTATTACCATAAACTTTGCTTTATTGATGTTTTTGCAGCTATAGATAATATAATTATTTTTCATTCATCATTTATATTGTTATTAAATGACTTGTGGTATTATAAAACCTTGTTATAGCGCATAAATTTTAGTTCAGGTAACATGCGAGTTGAAATTTATATTTAAATACCATCCAATAAAGCGCTTTATTCAAATGAAAAAATTCAAAAATATTTATTTTGTAAGAAGCATACAATTTTACACACAATGATGAAGAAAATATTTTGACCCAAAACTTTACTCTACATTACAACTACCTATATAAATATACAGGTGAACCATAATGAGTCAAACATTAAAACGAAGAAGAAAAACCTCTGCCTAAGGAATCACTGCTTCCACATCCAGATTTCCTACTATCCAAGTCTCTTGCAATGAAAAAAAAAAAATGATATACTTACATTTCACTATGTGGAAATAATTGTTCATAGAACTTTAAAAATAATATTTGAAATCGTCTATCCCAAAAAATCATAAAACAATATGCCACACAGCACACGGTAGGGGGGTAGTGGAGAGGATGCCGAATCCAAACAAATTTTTTAGGCCCTTGATTCTTGTAACCACACTAAATTACAACTTCATATTGCTCCACCTTTGATAATGAGGTGGAACTAATAATAATCCAATAACAATACAATCCTAATTACTTCCACGTCCAGTGGAAGTATAGTAACGACAAAAAAATTTTTAAAAATTTTTATTGTCCAAATAGGCTCAAAATGTCATGAAACGTCGAGATTTTAAGTTTGAGCGAAAAAAAAATTTCTGTCTGTCGGTCTGTCTGTCGGTCTGTCTGTAACTTTTTTTTGTGCGCACGTTTACTCTGGAACCGTTTAAGATATTGACTTGAAATTTGGTACACATATGTACTTTAACGAGATCTAGAACTAGATTATATTTTCATCTTGTTCCGTCGAAGGGTTGGGGGGTAAATTGGAGTAAATTTGGGGTAAATAGGTCAATCAAGCAGGTAAGAGTCCATAAAATTGGTATTTAGTATATACAAGAGAAGGTAAGGTCTCAAAAAAATTTTTGGCATTAACAACCCCCATTACCACCCCCACCCCCTTATTAAAGGAGATGAAAAAAAAATGTGATTTAGTGTATGTACAGGAACCAGAAACCTCAAAATATTGTTTTACTTCATCCACCCCCCACTATCACCCCCCTATCACCACCCCCCACCCCACTACCGATGTGGGGTATCGTTTTATGGGTTTTTGGGGTAGAGGATTCCAAATATTATATTATTAAAGTTCCATAAACAATTACTTTCACATACAAAGTTTTTTCGTTGTGAGTGACTTGGATAGAGAAGCTGGATGTGGAAGTAGTGATTCCTTGGGCAGCGGTTTTTTATGGACGTTTACTTGCTTTACCTATTTACTCCCATTTGTCCCCCAACCCTTCGATGGAATAAGATCAAATAGTGGAATCGGATAGCATAAAAATATTTCAGTGCTGGCGGCGAACATGCCCTTTTGGATATAGTTTCTACATATATTAAAGATCAAAAAACGCCCCAGACCCTGAAATTTCGGACCCCCACCACCAGTAATGACGTTATCAAACTGAGAGTCAAAAAACTGCATAGGTATAGACTAACTTACTTAAGGACCATATTTTACTTCCACCTCCAGTGGAAGTATAGTAACGACAAAAAAATTTTTAAAAATTTTTATCGTTCAAATAGGCTTAGAATGCCATGAAACGTCGAGATTTCAAGTTTGAGCGAAAAAAAAAATTCTGTCTGTTGGTCTGTAACTTTTTTTGTGCGCACGTTTACTCTGGAACCGTTTGAGATATTGACTTGAAATTTGGTACACATATGTACTTTAACGAGATCTAGAACCAGATTATATTTTCATCTTGTTCCGTCGAAGGGTTGGGGGGTAAATTGGGGTAAATTTGGAGTAAATAGGTAAATCAAGCAGGTAAGAGTTCATAAAATTGATATTTAGTATAGACAAGAGAAGCTAAGGTCTTAAAAAAAAATTTGGCATTAGCCACCACCATTACCACCCCCACCCCATTATTAAAGGGGATGAAAAAAAAAGTGATTTAGTGCGTATACAAGAACCAGAAACCTCAAAATATTTTTTTACTTTATCCACCCCCCACTCCCACCCCCTGTCACCACCCCCACCCCACTACCGATGTGGGGTATCGTTTTATGGGTTTTTGGGGTAGAGGATTTCAAATATTATATTATTAAAGTTCCACAAACAATTATTTCCAGATACAAAATTTTTTCGTTGTGTGACTTGGATAGAAAATCCGGATGTGGAAGTAGTGATTCCTCGGGGAACGGTTTTTTTTAGTAAAATTCAATATTAAATATGTTTTGTATACTTAAATATAATTATCTAATAACAATCAAAAAGGAGAACGAACAGAACGTATATCGTTTGCTGCATTTCATCCCAAATTCGATTCCCGTGAAGTTATTAGGAGCCACTCAACACTGCTACCACTTTTTTCCGAGGAAATAGCCTCTACTTTAATGGTAAAGCATTTGATGGGTGTTGTCATTTCGATAATATTGAAGCTAAATAATATTAATAATAATATTATAACAATATATTTAGGCCGTTTGTCGGCTATTCCAAAATTTACAACGAATTGATTTAGTATTTGATAGGTATAGCTCTGAATCATTGACGGTTATACCTTCCACAATAATTCCACAAAAATATAACGAATTTTTACGAGTAGATGAAAACAAAAACCAGTTATTTACTTTCTTGGCAGAACAGCCAATAAACGAACATTTTGAAGGAAAAACAAGTCTGTACGCTTGAGGAAAGAGCAATATCGTCTTCAGCAAAGTTAAATCTATCAGCTATTTCACCCTCTTGGCATGAAGAAGCGGACGGACGCCTTCTTCTTCATGCAGCTGATAGTAGCCACAACTGCATTAGCATTCGAACGGTAGATTCGGATGTTGTGGTCATTGCAGTATCTGCCTTTTCAAATTTTGAAAGTATTCAACAACTTTGGATTGAATTTATAACTGGGAAAAATCGTAGGTTAACAGGCATCCATAACCTATGCTCTCATTTATCGCAGGAGATCTGTAGCTTCTCGCAAATATTTCATTCTGCAACAGGTTGCGACACTGTGTCCTCATTTTGTGGAGTAGGCAAGAAAGGAGCTTGGCAGATGTGGATGGCAGATCCTAATATTAATTCTGCTTTTGAGCACCTGCTAATGGGAAGACACCCAGATGAAGATACCATGCATACCGTGCAAAGATTTGTGATTCTTTTGTATGATGCAACATCTCAATTAAACACAGTTAATGAGTATAGATGATTCCTTTTCAGTAAAAAAAGTAGACCAATTGAGAATATACCTCCAACGCAAAATGCTTTACTTCAGCATATCAAACTCCTTTGCTCGATACTTGGGGTGGGAAAAAACTGATGACGGGTTTCAGCCATTGTGGTCTACTATTCTGGATGTCGCAAAAAGTTGTGAAGAACTAATTGCCTGTAGCTGCAAACAAAGGTGTTCTGTGTGTAAATACGTCAGAAATGGTCTTCGGTGTACGCAATTGTGCGCATGTGAAGGACATTGTTCTCAAAATTATTAGTTGCAAATATTTTCTTTTTTAGACATATTGGCCACCATATTAAAAAAAATAATAAAAAACATTACATACATCATGTTTCAGTATACAACACATATTTGAAAGTGGGTTTTATTAAAAAATATGGCGTTTAAGTGGATCAGTATATGCCTAAAACCAGTTTCTCGACCTCTCATTTCATGACGTCGTTACCGGTGGTGGGGAGCCCGAAATTTTTGGGGTCTGGACGTTTTTTCATCTTCGGTATATATAGTATCTACATCCAAAAGGGCACGTTCGCCGCCAATATTTTTATGATTTTTAATGCCATCCGACCGCACTAAAAATATAATCTAGTTCCAGATTTCGTTATAATAGGTGTACCAAATTTCAAGTCAGTATCATAAACCGTTCCAGACTAATCGTGCGCACAAGTGTTTAATGAAGGTAAATAGGTAAGCAAGCAAGTAAGAGTCCATAAAATTAGGATTTAGTGAATGTATGTACGGGAAGCCAAGGTCTGAAATTTTCTTTGGCATTAACCACCCTATTATTAAAGGGTGGTAGGATAATAAAATAAAATTGTTATTTAGTGTGTGTAGAAGAATCAAAGGTCTCAATTACTTCCACATCCAGTGGAAGTATAGTAACGACAAAAAAATTTAAAAAAATTTTTATTGTTCAAATAGGTTTAGAATGTCATGAAACGTCGAGATTTTAATTTTGAGCGAGAAAAAAAATTTCTGTCTGTCGGTCTGTAACTTTTTTTTGTGCGCACGTTTACTCTGAAACCGTTTAAGATATTGACTTGAAATTTGATACACTTATGTATTTTAACGTGATCTGGAAATAGATTATATTTTCATCTTGTTCCATCGAAGGGTTGGGGGTAAATTGGGGTAAATTTGGGGTAAATAGGTAAATTAAGCAGGTAAGAGTCCAGAAAATTGGTATTTAGTATATTAAAGAGAAGCTAAGGTCTCAAACAAATTTTTGACATTAGCCACCCCCGTTACTACCCCCAACCCCTTATTAAAAGGGATGAAAAAAAATTGTGATTTTGTGTATATACAGGAACCAGAAATCTCAAAATATTTTTTTACTTCATCCACCCCCCACTATCACCCCCCTATCACCACCCCCCACCCCACTACCGATGTGGGGTATCGTTTTATGGGTTTTTGGGGTAGAAGATTTCAAATATTATACTATTAAAGTTCCATAAATAATTATTTTCACATACAAAGTTTTTTCGTTGTGAGTGACTTGGATAGAGAATCTGGATGTGGAAGTAGTGATTCCTTGGGCAGCGGTTTTTTATTTTACTTCCACATCCAGTGAAAGTATAGTAACGACAGAAAAATTTTTAAAAATTTTTATTGTTCAAATAGGCTTAGAATGTCATGAAACGTCGAGATTTTAAGTTTGAGCGAAAAAAAAATTTCTGTCTGTCTGTCGGTCTGTAACTTTTTTTTGTGCGCACGATTACTCTGGAACCCTTTAAGATATTGACTTGAAATTTGGTACACATATGTATTTGAACGTGATCTGGAACTAGATTATATTTTCATCTTGTTCCATCGAAGGGTTGGGGGTAAATTGGGGTACATTTGGGGTAAATAGGTAAATTAAGCAGGTAAGAGTCCAGAAAATTGGTATTTAGTATATTAAAGAGAAGCTAAGGTCTCAAAAAAATTTTTGGCATTAGCCACCCCCATTACCACCCCCACCCCATTATTAAAGGGGATGAAAAAAAATCGTGATTTAGTGTGTGTGTAGAAGAACCAGAAACCTCAAAGTATTTTTTTACTTCATCCACCCCCACTACCACCCCCTAGCACCACCCCCACCCCACTACCGATGTGGGGTATCGTTTTATAGGTTTTTGGGGTAGAGGATTTCAAATATTATATTATTAAAGTTCCATAAGCAATTATTTCCACATACAAAATTTTTTCATTGTGAGTGACGGATAGAAAATCTGGATGTGGAAGTAGTGATTCCTTGGGCAGCGGTTTTTTTTTTGGTATCAGCGATATAGCATATCGTTTTATGAGTTTTTGGGGTAGACAATTTCAAATGTTATTTATTAAAGTTTTATGAACAATTATTTCCACATAGTAGAGTGCAAATACAGTATCAACATTTTTTTTATTGTAAGATACTTGGATCGGAAATCTGGATGCGGAAGTAGTGATTCCTTAGGCAGGACTACATTTAGAAAAAAAAATGTTCTATGAGTCGACGCATTTAAACAATGTGATTGAAATTCCGAAACCTTTTTTGATTTTTTGCGTTTATATAAATATTATGCGAAAGCTTTATTTCAACAAAAGGCACCTACTTTCATTAATTATTTGTGAAATTATCCAAAGAGGGTAATTTTTTGTAAGTTAACGAATTAAAGTTTATTTGTAGGTCTCGTTTTGTTCAAAATGTTATTGCGAACAATTTGGTACTTTTATTGTGATACGATTACTGGGACCGGTGATAATAAGAAAAGAGCAGAAAATTTAAATTTTACAACACAATTTGATTATATTCTACTGTGAAGCAATGGACAAGATTTAATCTAAAACTTCTCATTGCACCTGTTGTCACACCTAAAACAATAACAAAAAAATTTATTTCGACTCCACTAATATTCTACTACTATACAAATGAACATATAAATTTTATTTTAAAATGTACACTTTCCCTGTAGTCAATTAACTTTATAGGTGTAATTACAGAAAATTTATTTCACTCTACAAGGAAGTAAATTTAAAAAGCGTATTGCATTTTTAGAAATTAAACCCAATAAATTTCCAACGAAACACAAGTAATACAACAAAAAGAGAATTTCAACAGGAAATAAAAAACATTTCCTGGTCCACTCGTGAAAAGTGTCGTAACAAGGAAAGCTTCCAGGACCCAACTTGATTTAATCTGATATTGAGCGAACGAACGTGCCCCCGATATAACGGATCACTAAAATGATAATGTGAACCCCAATGTGCCGACTGATGGCAGTTAACCCGACAAGTGGATTATCGGCAACTCTCTCGGCAGATAGAAAGGAAGAGAAAAAATCAATTCGCTGTAGTATCTTTTAGCAAATTTCACGGTTTTAATGCTTTTTATGACACGCTGTTAGGAAGCATTAATTTTATTACGTTTCTGTCCTCTTACATTTTTACCCGCTTCGGTGTATAAGACATTTTTAACAAATGCGTTGTCGCAGTTCGAGGTAATAATAGTCATCATTAATTATTTCGACAAAAACCAAAAACTTTACAACCTGCATTGTACTGCCATTATTCGCTCTGACGCTTGAGATCATAAAAGTTTTTACAATGTTGGACCAACGCAAAAGATGAATCATTAATCTAAATAAGTGTAAGAGTGAAAAGGTCATTAATTAGATTCGTATTAAATTTCAGAAGGAAATTTTCATTTTATATTTAGAACCACCTACTAACTAATTACTTTTATAACTACAAATATTTAAAACACAAGTTTTTCTTCGCCGGATTCGCCAGCTTCCCACTGGACCGATTTTGATGATTCTTTTTAACCCTTGATCCCAAAAGAGAGGTGTTATAAGTTTGACGCGTATATTCGTATGTTTGTTTGTCTGTCTGTCTGGCTTCATATCTCTTCAACGGGTGATCCGATTTTGATGTAGTTTTTTTTATTTGAAAGAGTATTTTGTCGATAAGGTTATAGGCCACATTAGATTTTGATGTTTGGTCGCCATCTTGAATTCGCCATGTTGAACTTCTCTAGAATTTGTCCGATTGAAGTTAAATTGAAAAGTGAGACAATTATGGTAGCCGAACATGATTTAGGCCTCATTTTGATTCGGTCATATGAAACTGGTATGATTAGATACATTGATCGGGGATTTTTAAAAATTTTCAATTTTACTTGTTATAAATTACAGCTCCCTACCCACAAATGTGTCATCACTAATTTTACTTCCACATCCAGTGGAAGTATAGTAACGACAAAAAATTTTTTAAAAATTTTTATTGTTCAAATAGGCTTAAAATGCCATGAAACGTCGAGATTTTAAGTTTGAGCGAAAAAAAATTTCTGTCGGTCTAACTTTTTTGTGCGCACGTTTACTCTGAAACCGTTTAAGATATTGACTTGAAATTTGGTACGCATATGTACTTTAACGAGATCTGGAACTAGATATTATATTTTCATCTTGTTCCGTCGAAGGGTTGGGGGTAAATTGGGGTAAATTTGGGGTAAATGGGTAAATCAAGCAGGTAAGAGTTCATAAAATTGATATATAGTATATACAAGAGAAGCTAAGGTCTCAAAAAAATTTTTGGCATTAGCCACCCCCATTACCACCCCCACCCCATTATTAAAGGGGATGAAAAAAAAATTGTGATTTAGTGTATGTACAAGAACCAGAAACTTCAAAATATTTTTTTACTTCATCCACTCCTACTACCACCCCCCTATCACCACCCCCACCCCACTACCGATGTGGAGTATCGTTTTATGGGTTTTTGGGGTAGAGGATTTCAAATATTATATTCTTAAAGTTCCATAAACAATTATTTTCACATACAAAGTTTTTTCGTTGTGAGTGACTTGGATAGAGAATCTGGATGTGGAAGTAGTGATTCCTTGGGCAGCAGTTTTTTTTTTATTTTACTTTCACATCCAGTGGAAGTATAGTAACGACAAAAAAAATTTTAAAAATTTTTATTATTCAAATAGTCTTAGAATGTCACGAAACGTCGAGATTTTAAGTTTAAGCGAAAAAAAAATTTCTGTCTGTCTAACTTTTTTTGTGCCCACGTTTACTCTGGAACCGTTTGAGATATTGACTTGAAATTTGGTACATATATGTACTACGAAATCTAGAACTAGATTATATTTTCATCTTGTTCCGACGAAGGGTTGGGGTAAATTTGGGGAAAACAGGTAAATCAAGCAGGTAAGAGTCCATAAAATTGGTATTTAGTATATACCCAAAAAAAATTTTGGCATTAGCCACCCCCATTACCACCCCCACCTCATTATTAAAGGGGATGAAAAAAAATTGTGATTTAGTGTGTGTACAAGAACCAAAAACCTCAAAATATTTTTTACTTTGTCCACCCCCACTATCATCACCCCCACCCCGCTACCGATGTGGGGTATCGTTTTATGGATTTTTGAGGTAGAGGATTTCAAATATTATATTATTAAAGTTCCATAAACAATTATTTCCACATAAAAATTTTTTCGTTGTGAGTGACTTGGATAGAGAATCTGGATGTGGAAGTAGTGATTCCTTGGGCAGCGGTTTTTTTAATTAATATTGCACACCCGAAGGGGGGTATATGCTCTATTCTTGATCAGCCCGCTAACACTCAGTTTCGCTGATAAAAGTATTTTTACTTGCTTAATTCTGCATGGAATCGATTTTAATTATAGCTTCTTGAAAAGGGAATATGCTATTCTAAAAAATGGTATCATTTTACTTCCATATCCAGTGGAAGTATAGTAACGACAAAAAAATTTTTAAAAATTTTTATTGTTCAAATAGGCCCAGAATGTCATGAAACGTCGAGATTTTAAGTTTGAGCGAAAAAAAATTTTCTGTCTGTAACTTTTTTTGTGCGCACGTTTAGTCTGGAACCGTTTGAGATATTGACTTGAAATTTGGTACATGTATGTACCACCCCCACCCCATTATTAAAGGGAATGAAAAAACATTGTGATTTAGTGTGTGTACAAGAACCAGAAACCTCAAAATATTTTTTTACTTCAACCACCCTCACCCCCACCCCCTATCACCACCCCCACCCCACTACCGATGTGGGGTATCTTTTTATGGGTTTTTGTGGTAGAGGATTTCAAATATTATATTATTAAAGTTCTGTAAATAATTTTTTCCACATACAAAATTTTTTCATTGTGAGTGACTTGGATAAAAAATCTGTATGTGGAAGTAGTGATTCCTTGGGCAGCGGTTTTATATTGACATGAACTTTGTTAAATTCTAAAATTGCTCTTGAAAATTGCCATAGGTCTCCGTTAGTTGGTCTGTACGTACGTACGGAAACACTCTACAGTAATTCGCAATTCTTAACGGATCCACTTGAATATATTTTTTAATCGCTTCGTCTATTATCACAATAAAACCCTATTGAATTTCATAAAGATCCGTCAACTAGTTTAATTATTATAAGTAATTATTTAACACCATCACGAGTTTTCACGGCCCATTTCTCTAGTTTTAGGTGTCTGTCTATTGGATAATTAAAACAATAATTTTTCCGTTCAACTCTCTCTAACTCAAAAACGGCACAATGGATTACTCTTAAATTTTTATCGTGTTGACGTAACTTTTTGATTTGAAACTTTTTCCAGCATTAGCAGATTTCGAGAAAATTGCAAATGAGTGACTGTTGGCCCGGTACTGCAATTCATTGCTATTAGATTTTCACGTCCTTTATCATCTTTTAATCATTAAATAAGTTTTGCTCATATTTCCTCTTCAATCTCCAAAAATGCCACTCCTTCACGGTTGGTAAATTACAAACTTAAAAAATAGAGTAAAACATCTTCCCCGATTTGTTGCACTTTTTATATAATTTTTGCACATTCTTTAGATTACTCTTCGCAGTTTTGGGTAAATGTTAATTTTTGGACATTTTAAATCTTATGCCGACTTGGTGAAATTTGTCAGTACAAGAAAAAGTAAAAAAGTGCGAATACATCTATAATAAACTGTGTGTTTCAAACTCGCAATTCTTGGATTTCAAGCCAAAATTCTAACCATTACATCACCATACACTACTTTTGAAAGCAATAATACTATGTCACTATTTGAAAATCATGTTTCTACGTTTTAATATCATATTGTTATGAAATATATATCAGTAAAATGTATAAATAAATGATAGGGAATAACATATCACAAAATCCAATTACAAAACTAAACAAAAAATCAGAAAACAATTTTTTAAATTTAAAAATAAAAACCGTTGTCAAAGAAATCACTACTTCCACGTCCAGATTTTATCCAAGTCTCTCACAACGGAAAAAAAATGTTGATACCATATTAGCACTCCACTATGTATAAATAGTTGTTTATAGAACTTTAATTACATATTATTTGAAATCGCCTATTCCAAAAATCTATAAAACGGTATGCCACATCGGTCACAGACAGACATTTTTTTGTTCAAACTTAAAATCTCGACTTTTCATGATATTCTAAGCGTATTTTTTGCGTTACTATATTTTCTGAAATCAATCGGCAATGTCTACTTTAACAATTCCAGTATTTGAGTCTGTTGCTAAGAAACTGTCACAAAACAGACCGGAAAAGATCCGTTGCCAAGCAACGATCAACAAAACGGCAAAGTAACATTCCCGTACGGTTTTTTATGTATATTTTAGACAGTAAATAAATACACGCAGACGAACCAACTCACATTAAAATTGCATTTATTAGTAAGCAGTTAGATTGTAATGGAGAAACGTTATGCATTAATACAAATTTCTTAACTTATAATAATATTGATTGTGATTTCAGAAAAAATAGTATTTGTACTAGATCCGGAACTAAATAGTATATTGTGTATTTAGGTGTGAAAGCAATACATTCCCGGACGACGATGTAAATTGTTGGCCGAGGCGCTAGCCGAGGCCAACAAGCATCGAAGTCCGGGAATGTGCTTTCACACCGAAATACACATACTATTTTTTCTGAAATCACAATCAATAGTATTATAAATTAAGGAATTTGTATTAATACATAACATTTCTTCATTACAATCTAACTGCTTACTAATAAATGCAATTTTAATGTGAGTTGGTTTGTCTGCGTGTATTTATTTATTGTCTAAAATATATATATAAAAAACCATACGGGAAAGTAACATTCCCGTACAGTTTTGTTGATCGTTGCTTGGCAACGGATCTTTTCCGGTCTGTTTTCTGATAGTTTCTTAGCAACGGACTAAAACACTGGAATTGTGCATTTTTCGATCTGAAATCGCGCCGAAAATGTAGACATTGCCGATCGATTTCAGAAAAAATACGTTTTCGTATTTGCGAAGAGTACTCATATATAATAATAAATTGACCAATAAACTATAATACTATACGCATAGCACTTATTGGATAAAGCAACTTACTTTTAGTTTTACCAACTATTTTCATATGCAAAAACGAAATACAAATTTAAAGAAGTAAATCAATAACTGCCCTCGCACTATACGCCTTCCGTACTTATGACGCCCCTTACATCAAACTGCGCATGTTCGTTAGGATCTAGGAACTAAATGTTGTGTACTTAGTCTAACACTTAATTGAGACCCGATGATATATAAGTAGAAACGGTCAGTACGTGTGTCATACACTGCAGTCGGAAACATCGAAGGAATTTACGCCTTTCCGCTTTTGTTTTATTAATTTCTAAGATAAATAGTTTATTTTTTGGAGAAAATGTTATTTCCATTTCAATGGGGCGCCGCGCCGGTGTGGTGCAGCATCCTAGCTACGACAAACACGAGAAAACTTCGAGTTCTCGAACACAAATTTATGCGCCTCATGTTTGGTTCGAACAGATACACCTCCCTCAGAAATGTATACGCACGATGTCACGACATAACCCCACTAGCGTTCAAAAATGTTTCCAAAAATTCTATGAATTCAAACTGGGCGATAGTCCGCTAAACCCGCAACATATCCCAAACCAGACAGCATAATGCAATACTTTTCGATATAAGACACCCCCTACCATACCAGGCGTTGTTTATTTTCCGGTAACCTCTTCCTTAGCCACACTTTCCACCACAATCTCTTATTTCCCTACTTTTGATCTTTCTCTTAACTTTGTAACCTAACCTTTTCTATTCTCTTTATTTGTTCTTTTTGTTCTCTTTTTGTTGCTAAATTCCTTTTAGACCGAAAAACCCCTAAAAATTCAAATATTTTATACGACATGTTTCATTCTACCACATTTTTCTGGCGGCAGGAAGACTACCGGCGGTAATTGTTTGGAGCGGATTTTTTCGTTGAGTTCTTTCTCCCGTGCCAATAACCCAAATTTCTTAATGCATCACCAAGTGTTTTAATGTTAATTTTAATTACTTTTAAGTCTCTGCAGAATGTTTTAAATCAATTGTTAATATTAAACCGGCTATAGGCAGATAGGAGTTTTAATTTTTATTCTTCATGTTCCTGTTAAACCAAACCAGACCTGCCCCGTCCAGCCCTACATTTACTACGGCGCTGCGCGCCATCCGGTGAGGCACATTCTATGTATTAAAATATCTAATAAATTTGTTTACTACTACTACTATATCAGTGAAGCGAAGCAACGCTGAGCGGGTCCGGTATTTGGATGGGTGACCTAAGATCTAATCTGATAGTCGGTAGGCTATCAACAAAGACAATCCCGAGCCGTTAGTGGCTTGGCTTTGGATTTGGGGGTTGTCTACTATATGTGGTGTGTTTATTTAACTGAATGTATCAAAAGTTGGAAGGCGAATACGCTGATCATGTATTTCATTAGTCAATTATTTCCTAATTATTATTTGGGGATATAGATATAGAGACGCTAATCATGAAAGTTTTGATTACGGAAAGCATTATTTGTAGCTAATTTACTTTCTTTTGACAATGTTGATATATGGGCATTATAGTGTTTTAGAATTCCATACAATTACTACATTACTACGCGAGCCCACCCTAAGTGTCCGTGCACCCCCCCCCCCCCCCCCCGTTCCTTTAGGATAAAGTTTTTCATAAAGATTAAAGGAACAATTTAAGACATGTCCTAAAAAAAAAATTGGCTGCACTTTCAAAATGGCGTCCGTTTAAAAAAATTGCAAATATTGTTTTTGGTCATTTAACACAAAAACTAAAAAAGATGGAGGAAAACTTTCTGTACAAAAAACAAAGTGCATAAAATTTTCTACAATTTTGTTTCTATACAATATTTGGATAGGAGTTACCGTTTTCCAGATATCACTGTTACCGTTTTCGAGATAAATGTCTGCAAATTATATTATTATTATTATTAATTTTTTTCAGTTTATTTTATTTAATTTTTATGTTAATAATATAAAGTTATATTATACGCCTTACAATAATTGTCACAGTTATTTCCTCCAAGTGATTTACCGATATATGAATTTTCATGTTTTCTTAATTTTGGACTCATTTATCTGGAAAATGGTAACTCCTATCAAAATATTGTATAGGTACGAAATTGTAGAAAATGTTATGCACGTTTTTGTGAAGAAAGTTTTTGTCCATCTTTTTTAGTTTTTGTGTTAAATGACAAAAACAACATTAGCAACAGTTTTTTTTAATATATGGCCGCCATTTTGAAAGTACAGCCAGTTTTTTTTTAGAATATGTCTTAAATTGTTCTTTAGGCTTCAATCTTTATGAAAAACATTGTCCCCAAGGATCGGGCGGGGGGCGCACGTACAGCTAGGGAGGGCTCCCCGTCTAAATATATAGTTTTACATCCAAGTTTGGTCTCCAATGCTGTGCACATCAAGATCATCCCCTAGTGGTGTCTGGTGTTTAGTGTTTGATCCTGTGTTGCTATTATTATACTCTTCGCAAAAACGAAGAGTATATTGTATTTGATCGGCATATTTCTAAAATTGTAAATATCGCTCGTAGAGAAAAAATTTTCATATCATTGTGTTAGTGAACGAATTCTGAACAACTTTCAAAACGTCCGTCTGAACGTCCGTCCATCACGTTTCTTGTAAGCACGATAACTTAAGAAAGAAAAGTCCGATTGTATTGAAATTTGGAAAGTAAGTTACTGTTAGCTAGAGGAAGAACCCTCTTGTTTTTGAAGAAAATCGATCAGTAAATAAAAAAGTTATTAATTAAAAAATATATATTCTCTTAATTTTTGTCTCTTATACGTAAATAGAAATCTTGCGAAATGTTATCTCCATAAACTTTTGCTTTGCAATCCAAAGATCGTGTGTTCGAATCCCACACAGGTTGGGTATTTTTTTTTTTCATTTTTTTTTCATATAATTTTTTTCACAACAAAGATGGTATCACAAAATTTAGGATGTCCAAAAACTAACATTATTTACAAGAAAACTGCGAAGAGTATCCTGTAGAATGTATAACAATTATATAAAAAGCTCAGTAAATTGGCGAAGAGTACGTTTTTAGCTTGTTAAATTTTCCGTTTCCCCCGTCGCGTCAGGTCCGATCCGTTCAACCACTTCGTAGACGCCTTCTCGTCAACTGCTGGTCGATCGAGATCGCAAAAGAAATGTCCATGCATCGCTACTGGTTTAATTTTCTTCTTGGCGTCCTCGTCAGTGGTTTCGATTCCTAGATATTCTTCCTGAATTTTACGCACTTTCTTTTGGATGGCATACATTTTCTTGTAATCATGTTCTAATCAATTAATTAGCCTTGTGAATTTGTCCTTCCATGTCGGATATATGCACTGAGTCCGACGATAGAGGAGCCATAAGCAGATTTTAGCTCTATTAATCCATGGCCGCCGTTCTTTTTCTTAACGTATAACTGCGCAATTCTGCATTCGGATGATGGATTCCGCTCACTGTTAGGATTTTTGTCGCCTTCCTGTCAATTTTAGCGATGTCGCTTGGAAGCCAATCGGCAATTCCAAAACTGTAACTACGGACAGCAATAGTGTTTATTGCTGTGATTTTGCCCTTGGCATTTAGCCAGGTCTTAAGAGATTGCCTAATGCGACGGTAGTATTCCCTCGCTCCTCGCAATCCTACTGTTCATCTCGCCGCTGTGGATTCAGGCGCACTCCTCAACACCCAGGTACTTATAGAGTCTCCCAGATCCATACTTCGTTTCAGATCGATCCTTTAGTACTGTCGTGCGCAAAAAAATGGGACAAGTCTTATAACGTATTTTTGCTAAAATCTAGTTTTGTACATCTAACTTTAATTTTTGTGACATTGTCAAAATTCATTGCAAGTGAGACAGATTTACATTAGAAAAAAATAGTTGTCCTATTGTTTTTTGCTCACAACGTTCTATCGTTAGAGAACTATTATAGTGCATTTGTCTAAGCCAAATTTCATCTTGATGTTGTCACTGAACGATTTGACTATTACGATGTTATTATTATTATTTTATACCCAGGGCTGGCTGTAGGGGGGGGGGGGGGGGGGGGGGCGAAGCGGGCGGATGCCCGGGGCGGCAAAATTCTAGGGGCGGCAAATTCTTCAAATCCACAGTTACCAAAAAATTTAAAAGGCTAGGAAACAACTGTTTCACTAATATAGTAATAGTAACTTTATATAAATAATTCGTTAACTTTATACATATAAATAATTTGTTATTGTTAGTTTTTTTTGTATATAAAGTAGGTTACATGCATACATTCTGTTTCTTATATGTGATTTTATTTCTTGTTTAATTTCTGTGATGGGATATTTTTTTAAGTTTCAATACGGTTAATTTTTTCAATTATTTTATTTTACCCTTTTAAATACAGTAATCATATTGCTGAAAATCCAAAAATTGCTGTAAACTTTATAACTTAAAAACAAACCATCAAGAATATTCAGTAGGTGACTCTTAAAATGTTATAAAAAATAACAGACTGAAAAGATAGGGTCAGGCGGGGTAAAAATGGGACAGGTAGTGGGGTAAAAAGAAGACAAGGTGATATCCAACCCAGATTGAAATCAATTAAACTTAATTACTTCCACGTCCAGTGGAAGTATAGTAACGACAAAAAAATTTTTAAAAATTTTTATTGCCCAGATAGGCTTAAAATGTCATGAAACGTCGAGATTTTAAGTTTGAGCGAAAAAAAAATTCTGTCTGTAACTTTTTTTTGTGCGCACGTTTACTCTGAAACCGTTTGAGATATTGACTTGAAATTTGGTACACATATGTACTTTAACGAGATCTAGAACTAGATTATATTTTCATCTTGTTCCGTCGAAGGGTTGGGGGGTAAATTGGGGTAAATTTGGGGTAAATGGGTAAATCAAGCAGGTAAGAGTCAATAAAATTGGTATTTAGTATATACAAGAGAAGCTGAGGTCTCAAAAAAAATTTTGGCATTAGCCATCCCCCATTACCACCCCCACTTCCTTATTAAAGGGGATGAAAAAAAATGTGATTTAGTGCATGTACAGGAACCAGAAATCTCAAAATATTTTTTTACTTCATCCACCCCCCACTACTACCCCCCTATCACCACCCCCACCCCACTACCGATGTGGGGTATCGTTTTATGGGTTTTTGGGATAGAGGATTTCAAATATAATATTATTAAAGTTCCATAAACAATTATTTTCACATACAAAGTTTTTTCGTTGTGAGTGACTTGGATAGAGAATCTGGATGTGGAAGTAGTGATTCCTTGGGCAGCGGTTTTTTTTATTCAAGTTTGTTTTGTACTTTCAGAACTGTTTTATGTTATCCAATCAAGTCCCATGCCTACTGTTAATGTGGGAAAAAATATTATTCAATAAACTCTAAATCACTTTTTAAAAAATTTTTAACGCACCTTAGTACTTTTTTGGGGATTTTATAGTTTCTCTATTTGCATTGTCCGTATTTGGCAGACGTCAACTAGAAGTGTCATACGTCATACTTCATATTTTGTGATCAAGTTTATTAATCTGCTAGTTTTAAATAATTAAAAATTTGATTTTAACGAAAAAATTAAAAACGGAGTAAAAAAGAGACTAAAGAGACCAAATGGGCAGACTGAAGCAGGCACATTTCAGCTTCCTAATTAGGAGAAGCTAGCCCTTCTGCGAGCCCCTTCTTGTTTAGTAAAAAATCTGAATAAATCACATATAAAAGAAAAAACCCTCCTCTGTCTTATTTTTGCACTTCCATTTGCACGACGTCAATAAGAATGGGAATAAATCACGTGTCTTTTATTTATCCTCCACTGTCTTTTTTTTACCCCACTTAAAGGGTAAAAATGAGACACTGTTTATTTTTGTTTATCAATTAACAGTAAAAAAATATAGTTTTTCCTGTCATTTTTACATATGATACCAATTTTTCATTAAATATGGCCGATTCTAAGCAACCTAAAAATTGAAAGATGTCATTTTGTCTCAGTTTTACTCCGCCTGACCCTAATGTTACTTATATAAGAGAGGGGCGGCAAAATAAAACTGTGCCCGGGGCGGCAAAATACCTGGAGCCAGCCCTGTTTATACCGTGTCTATAATACTATTTTGGTAAGTTGTAATACCCATATTGAACGTTAAAATCTGCTTTCTTTCTCGCATTTATGAGAAGTGTGGCGCTTTATTACTGCCTTACAAATCGTCTAAGTAATTCCCTGTAATCAAGAATTTGTAAAGAGAGATGAGTTCTTCCTGCAGTTTATTGTGGAATGAAAAGAATTAACACCTATACAACATTGAGTATACATTTTCATCTTAATCGAGCACAAACGTTCCATTCGCCTTTGATTCTCCCCGATGATTACACATATTTGCAGGCATCTAGGGAAGCCGAACAGTGGTTAGTACTAGTAGCACATTAAAAAACATTTAGTGCTTGTGAGGCTATAATCGCAATTTTATGTTGAAATCTGGTGTTAAGAATTCCCTCAAAAGTTCGTATGTAATGTACAACCTCATATTACAGCTTCTTTTATGAAAATTGTTCCGGAAAGATGTTTTGTGAAATTGTATATCACGAAACATTTACCTAAATGTATTAAAAATGAGTCATTCAACAATGATCTATAGGTCTTGCTGCGCTGGAATTTATGCAACAAAGCACGAAAAGCAGATTTGCAAAATGAATTATTGAAATTTTGTGGGATTCCCCACCTCGGTTTAAAGACTAATTAAAACTTGTTCGACCATACAATATATTTTTTTTCTTCAAGCGTATTAAAATGTTTAAATTATGTCACCAAAAACAGAAGTAGAAGTAGGACATTGTTTTACTAGTAACAAAATGTTAGTACCGAACGCCACCGTAGTCGACATTTTTTTACTAGTAACATAATGTTAGTTCCGAAAGCGCCGCCGTAGTGGGTATTGTTTTACTAGTAACATAATGTTAATACCGAAAGCCACCGGTGGCGCGCTATCCCTAGCCACTTGTCATATTGTGTCAACATGTAAGACTGTAGTTTGAATATTTGTACATTTATGATAAATAAATGAATTTTTGCATTTTAATACGCTTGAAGAAAAAATAGTATATATTACACGAGTAGAACGCCTTTTTTGTGTTTCGCCCAGTTTGCAAATCCTGGGCTCAACACAAAAAAAGAGTGCGTTCTACTCCTAGTAATATAATATACTATTTTATTATTCACTTGATATAAATACAGGATACACAGGTGAATGCGACAAGTTATTGCTCTTATAATGTGATATAACAGATATTTTTACAGGAAAATGTAACTTCGCTTCACCTTCTAGCGGTTTGTATATTAGCAGCGTATGCGCTATGCTTAACTTAAATATCGAATGAAAATGTCTGTGTGTATGTATGTATGTGAATAGATCGTTTCTTGTAAACACCATAATTTTTGTTAGACTTAAAATTTTTTGTTTCGGGAACATATTATTATATAATATACCATGGTAGAATACTTTCTATTGAAATTGGGCCATATCGTTCACGCAGGGCGATTGCCAGAAGCGTATAAACTATCATTATTTATACAAACTACATTTTATTATAATTTTAGACCAAAATATTATTAAGGTTTTTGATTAAAGCACACAAAATACGAAGACAGGCAAAAAACAGTAATATACAGTGTGTCTTTCAAATTCGAACGAATGGCAGAGGTGTGTAAACCGTCATATTTTACAAAGATATTTGACTATAATTTTAGAGCAAAATGTTACTAAGGCTTTTGAATAAGCACAAAAGAATACGAAGCCATACATGATAGCTAAACTGCAATATACAGTGTGTCTCTCAGATTCAATCAAATTTTACGTATATTATGTGATATGAATGACTATCGTCTAACCCTGATACTGATATCAGTACTCATGCCCAGCGCGCGCATGGCGCTTGCCACTTGCCAGCAGCACGTCGAACAGTTAGCTGTTTTATAACACTCGCGGGTATACCTTACAGTTCCTCAGAATTAGGTTAGGTTAGGTTAGGTTAGGTTAATAGCTATTTTAATTATAAACGAATAATTATAGTTGTTAAATAACCCTACTTGTTTAATTCACAAAAGAACTTTTAGGTCGAGATGAAGAAAGGCCAACACAGAGCCAAGCGACCACTTAAACAATCTATAATCTACAATCTATAATCTACAATCTATCCTACTTGCTGGTGTAGGCACTTAGCCATAGGTTAAACAATTATTCATAGAAATATTTACTAAAAATTTTAAGATAAGAGTTGGTATCTATATATATAAAAGAATATCCTGACTGACTGACTGATCTATCAACGCACAGCTCAAACTGCTGGGTCTAGAAACTTCAAATTTTGCATAGAGGTTCCTCGAATGGCGTAGGCACCCACTAAGAAGGGATTTTTCGAAATTCGGCCCCCAAGAGGGGGAAAACAGGGGTTGAAATTTTAGGCTTTTTCGGAAACGGTTATATCTAGATGCGTGAAATTTGCCAGAAATATTTTTTGTTGAAATCTATTAGATATGTGTAAGACGAAATTTCGATTTTCACATTTTGAAGGGGTGAAAATGGGGGTGGTAGATGGTTTAAACACATACGGCGCAAACGGCCGTCAGTCCGATAAAGTATATCATTTTGACACTGAAAATGATGTCTATAATTAAGTAAGTTTGAAGTCATCAGAAGATAAAATATTATTATTATGTTTCATATATGGTGTTATCATTTCCAATGTCTCCAATGGCTGCAAGGATTGGGAAATCTGTGAATTTTTACTTTTTTTAACGAAATGGCTAAAGAAAATCTAAGTATTAATGGAGAAGTTGTACAACATACTGTTGTCCCTATTGTAGGTGACGGAGAGGGTTTACTACGTTCCCTTTCATTCCCAATGTACGGCTCACAAGAAAGAGCGTTGGAGGTTCGTAAACAAATAGTCAGTTTTGTGTTAGACAATTGGAACGAATTTTTAATTATGTCCCGTAACAGTGAGGACGACAATTACTCCACATGAGATGAGCTGAGGTATCCGTAAATCGCGTAAGTCAGAAACGTGATATTGCAGTGACGGGATCTTCTGAGGAAATAAGGAGACACGTATTCGACGGTTTTCAAAAAGAGACCCCCCCTCTCCCCCCGAACGGGTGAACAGGGAGAGGGATGTTTTTAAGCATGAAATTTGACACATACCCACTCATGTGTTCTATTGTCGATTAAAATAATTATTTTTTTCGATGGGAAGACGGCTTCCTTAAATGCAATGAATGTGCAGTGGGTTAGTATCTCGATGTTTTTAATTCCACGCAGACGAAGTTCTACCCGAACGAAGTTCCATGCGGACGAAGTCGCGGGCATCAGCTAGTTTTAAGTATAAAGCAATTTTTAAGGTTGTTAAATACCTAGCTATAACCTAGTAAAATTTTAATAGAAATACTTAAGAATCTGGTAACATTATTTAGTGGTTATTTTAAGGTCGATATAATTTCTTGACAAATTAAAATAACTTCTTATATCATTATATAGATGACAAAGGAGTGAATTTATTTTTAACAAAATTTTTTCCAGAACAACCAGACCATCTCACTTTACAACACAACAAATAAAAATGAGTGACAAATCAACGTGTAGTAATGAGAAACAATATGTCAGCGTCTCTTTTAATTAAATATACAAAACGTTATTAATTATACACATTGTTAATTACTCACTAGCGAGCTTTTAATAAATATGATAAGAAAATTTATTTTACATCGATGACAACCACAGAAATAAAAAAAATTTATATAAATAAAATATGAAATATAATTTGTTTAGAATACAAATTCTAAACACCCATAAAAATATATTTTCCTAACTCAGTCAATAAATATGGTCAATAAAGAAATAATTAACCATCTACTAATGTTTATCTAGAAAATTTGTGCCATGTGCGCGTCGGCACAAGTAGTGACTATATGAATATTGCTTTAAAATCTTATTGAGGTATTTGTAATAAGAACGAAACGATTGAAAGTTATGGTCGGTAACTGGTAATACCTATTTGAACAATAAAATTTAAAAAAATACCCCACCACTGTGTACATATTGGCACGTAAAATTGGATTGTGCCTTGAATTGTTTTAATCAAATAGGTATCGGCCACGTTCTGTTCGTTTGTTAATTGTTTTCTTCCAGAACAAATTAATTCTAGCTCTATGATGTACACACCGAGCAACTACACATTACTTGATATTTTTATGATCAATAATAATCTATACGTAGTAGTGTTTTTGTCGGTTTGTTGTTAAATGAATTAATTTTATATAGTGTTTGTCGTCCCAAAACGAATGTAAATGATCTAATTCAGTATTCACATAAAGGATGAACTCATCTACGACGGACCAAAAAAAAAAACAGACTTTAAATCTGGTTATAAAGCAGCAATATTCATGATTCTCTACCTGCATTGTCTATTTTATATACGTATGAGTATAATACGCTCAGGTTATAACGAAGTCCATTTTTAAGCTCTTTCATTCTCAATTGACGTTCTAGAGTGAGTGTAAAATTACCAGACACAATCAAGTATCGTATAATTAATTTATGCAAATTACAATTTTTTGTGTTGTTAGAAATGTCACTGAAATAAGAAGTGATATGTCACATCTAAAAATAATATCTGCCATTAATTTTTTTTCCTTGATAAAAAGTAAGTAAACAAGTAACCATGACTTTTATATGATAATACAATGATTTTGACAGTTGCCATTTTAAATGTGTACACATTAAGATTAACCTAGATGGTAAAAGTTCAAATATTCGGCAACATTTAATTTTGAGATAAGTAAACAATTTTTGCGCTTTCAAAAAGAAAGGTTACCAAAAAATATGAAATAAAATTCACCCAGTTGCTCGGCTGGTTGGACCCATTACCTATCATCGATGTTGAAGTCGGTTAAAAATAAGTTTATTCGTTCATTTCTACAGTGACCTTGATATCGATGTTTTATTAGAAAATGTTATTTAGGCATTATTAAGCAAATCGCAACTTACACACTTTTTATTTAATATGAAATTACCTACCTACTTGATTAGATTGAGGCACAATATACAGAAAGTAGGTAATTTCATATTAATTAAAAAGTGTGTAAGTTGTGATTTGCTTAATAATATCTAAATATTTTCTAATCATGATAAAAGCAAATAAATAAAAAATAATTAATTGTAAAAATCGATATTAGGTATTATAATTCAGTAGGAGGAAAAAAGTGTAGTGCAAACAGAGCGTAAGTCAATTCTTCTTTTTTAAAGTATTCGGGGGTGCCTCCTGAGTATTTTGCTAAATAAGCGGGGTCGGCGATGATTCACATTAGCCGTCACTTTTGCGAAAAGTTCAAATGCAAATATCCCGCGAACCATTGGTGCTACGACAAAAATGGGGAAGGACAAGAAAGTCTTTTTTGTTCAGCACTAAATTCTCTATGAATTTCTTAACAGTCTCACTTTCGTAAAACTAACCGATTACAACGCGTCAAAGTTTTCAAAAAGTAGTTTTTGTGGATTATTTCGTAAATCGTTGATCGTATATTAAAATGTCCAGTGGAAATCTTCAAGAGTACTAATTTCTCTACAATTTCTTACAGATACTATTTTGTAGAAGTACTAGTTTATGAGCTACAGCTCGTCAAAATTTATTTAAAAAAAACAGTTTTTTCAAAATATCTCGTTAATTGATCGTATACACTAAATTGCAGATTTAGTGCTCTACAAAATTGATGATAACATATTTGAGTATAGGATGAATAGTTTAAGAGATTGATACTTTTAAAAAACTATTTTTTTATAAATTTTGTCGGGCTGTACCCCGTAAGCTATTTGTCCTACAAAATGGCGTCTGTTACATAAATTGTAGAGAATTTGTTGCTCTACACGATTGCCTTTTGACATTTTAATGTACGATCAACAATTTACGAAATAATTTGCAAAAACTACTTTTTACAAACCTTGGCGCGTTGTAACTAGTAAACGATTAGTTCTACGAATTTATGGAAAAAATGCTGAACAAAAAAGGTCCTTACCAGTTTTGTCGTATAGGCGAGGAAATATAGCAGTCAACCTTCAATTTTTTGGGCAGTAAGTCGGATTGAGATGGGGTTTTTTGCATTCGCTTCGTTAACTCGTCTAGAAACTTTGTGCCATATTTTGGTCTTGTACTTTTTTGAAATTGCATTGCTGCATCGAAAAGTGCATTCTTATAAGTGCATCTTTTCAAATGATGAAGAAAAAATTCATATCTTCCAGAAAAAACTCCCGAATCATACGAATTTCAGCACTCGGGGGTTTTTTGAGTCGCTGGACCTGAATGTAATGTCCAAGTGAGCCCCCTGTGCGCCTGGAGGTCAGGACGGCATTAGGAACGTCATCACCTGGAGTTCCCTGTAAACTCATCGAAAATCGATCGAAATTCGTTACCCGGGGGGTTTTTCGGGTCGCTCGTCCCGAATCTGGCATCGGCAACCTCCTCCGGAGGACCTGCTGCGCGCGACCTGGCTAATAACGTCATCTCCTGGAGTTTTACTGAAATTACTTATCAAATCGGTAGAAACTCGTTACTCAGGGGTTTTTCGGGTCGCTCGTCCCGAATCTGACATCGGCAACCTCCTGCGGAGGACCTAGTGCGCCCGACCTGGCTAATAACGTCATCTCCTGGAGTTTTACTGAAATTACTTTTCAAATCGATCGAAACTCGTTACCCGGGGGTTTTTCGGATCGCTCGTCCCGAATCTGACATCGGCAACCTCTTAACTTTTATGACCTCTCTTTTTCAATGAACTTACTTTATCACCAGAGTTGGAATAGTTGATTCAATTGAAACTATTCGAGGGATAAATGAAAGGTATGGGTACAAATATATGCAGGCACAATTTCAAAAATATCTGAACTTTATATTTTAAGATGAAATGGTTGAAGATGCAAATAAAACAAATAAATATAATGGTTTATTAAACATTTTAGGGAAAGTTGAGAACGGTGTTGTTAAAGTTACCAAATACAAAAAATATTACAGAGAATTTTTTAGAAAATAAAGAAAAAAAACAAATCGTTATTATAAGATTAATTACATTATTAGTCATTTATATTTTATTAGATTTAATAAATATGGCTGTGCTAATCAAACATCGTTCATGTTATTTTTAATAAAGTACTTTTATGAAACCTACATTCTCATATTCCATGCATTTTTAAATTTCAGTAAAACTCCAGGAGACGACGTTATTAGCCAGGTCGCGCGCACCAGGTCCTCCGGAGGAGGTTACCGATGTCAGATTCGGGGCAAGCGACCCGAAAAACCTCCGGGTAACGAGTTTCGATCGATTTGATCAGTAATTTCAGTAAAACTCCAGGAGATGACGTTATTAGCCAGGTCGGGCGCACCAGGTCCTCCGGAGGAGGTTGCCGATGTCAGATCCGGGACGAGCGACCCAAAAAAACCCCAGGTAACGAGTTTCTACCGATTTGATAAGTAATTTCAGTAAAACTCCAGGAGATGACGTTATTAGCCAGGTCGCGCGCACCAGGTCCTCCGGAGGAGGTTGCCGATGTCAGATTCGGGACGAGCGACCCGAAAAGCCTCCAGGTAACGAATTTCGATCGATTTTCCATGAGTTTACAGGGAACTCGAGGTGATGACGTTCCTGGTGCCGTCCTGACCTCCAGGTGCACAGGGGGCTCACTTGGACATCACATTCAGGTCCAGCGACTCAAAAAACCCCCGGGTGTTGAAATTCGTATGATTCGGGAGTTTTTTTTGGAAGATATGAATTTTTTCTTCATCACTTCAAAAGATGCTCTTATAAGAATGCACTTTTCGATGCACCGATGCAATTTAAAAAAAGTACAAGACCAAAATATGGCACAAAGTTTCTGGACGAGTTAACGAAGCGAATGCAAAAAACCCCATCTCAATCCGACTTACTGCTCAAAAAATTGGTTGGGGTTGGGGCTATTTTTGTGTTATATTTCCTCGTCTAGTAGTATGAACGATTCGCGAGATATGTTCGCAAAGATGACGGCTAACGCCAACCCTCGCCAACTTGGCAAAATACTCAGGGGGCAGCCCCTAACACTTTAAAGAAGAAAAATTGACCTATTGTACTTAAAAAAAAATATCTATTGATTTTATTAGGTATTAATCCCATTAACCGGGCGCCTGGGTGTTTTATATTTCTTCATTTATTCTGAAACATATGAAAACGTAGTCAATAGTTACCAACAGCTTAAGTAGAATCTTCTTGTACCACTCGATTATTGCTATTACTCTAACCCTGGTATGTAGTTGAGATTAAACATTCTCTTGGATGTGTCTTTAACTTACCATCCGAGGTATGCGTGACAGTCCGTCAATTCTTAGATTGAATATATTTCGATCGGCGAATCGGGCATACTGGTCCTATTTTGTAGCTTGCACGGTCCCAAAATTAAACGCCACAGGATTATTACCTGTGGGTAGGATGAAAGTACTCGTCTACAAAAACAGGAATAAGACTAAGGGCGACTACCATTGAAATAAGAATTCGAGCAGTCGGAAATGCATTAGAAATAATGGATCTCATTTCGAACGTGAAAAATAATAATTTTGTAACCTTTTAAATAAAGTTTTTGAAAAGGTAGTCTTGTTTTACTCCACGCATTTATTTTCGATTAAATAAAAATAACAAATTATAGCCTAATGATATTCAATATTCAAAGTTTTTTTGCCTTCTTTTAGTACTGATAAAACTTGATGGTATGTATAATAATACCAATAAAAGAGTAAAATAGAGAAGTTTTTAAAATAATTGTAATATCTAGACGGTTTTTAAAAAAAAACTTTATAAGACTTTCAATTTCGACATCTTAAGTTGTGTGTTATTTGTGATGAATTCATTCATTCATCAATTTGATTTTGATTTGATTTTTGAGTGATGACGATATCTGAAAATACTTAAAATTGAGCAGACAATATTTAGAGATTAATGGATAGATACGACACGATAACGAAAAGTCAAACATAGACATAAACATGGATTCGTTTCATATTGATTCTTCTACTTTTTGGAGAAGTTACTATCAGAAATAACACGACAGCTCGACTCGTTCTCGGAGTGAAACAGTTGAATTCGCTTGTTACCATCGCTTTTATACAGGGTGTAATCAATTTCACGTCATTAAAAAAAACTGGTAGTGGGGAACGACTAAACGAACAAAAAAAACCTTATATAACATGGGGTCTAAAACCCATAGTTTTAGGAAAAAAAATAAACAAAAATTTCGAAAATTTTCAATAAAATTGTTTGAGAACTGCTGGAATGTTTGGATAGGATTTTATCTTTGCGTATGTCGGCGCCTCTAACCATCAAATACGCTAATACCGCTCTTTCAAGAGACCTCACGTCGGCATGGACACAAGTTGATAAACACACTCCTTTTATGGCTTTTTAAAAGTAGGTAAGGTAAAGTCTTTAGCGGTGCGGTATTTTACTTTCTGTGGGCCCTTCGTTAAGTACACACATTGAACCCGTTCGTTGTTTTTGTATGTTCTTTTGTTCTTTTTGAATTTTGGGCCACGTATTTACAGTTAAGATTTACTTTATTGACTTACCGTTCAAGTCGTTAAGTTATTGATTACGCACAGACACTACTTATTCGTTCTTTTTGTGTTGCTTTTTGGATTTTGAACCAAGTTTTTATTTTTATTTTCTTTATTGACAACGTTAGTTGATAGTTTAGTGTGGTATTTTAATGTGCATAGAAACCATAAAAAATGATCCTAATTTACCAATTCTGTGAACGGAGTGCGTATGTCCTTAATTCGACGTGCCGAAAAGTGTACTGATGCAGACGGAAGCCATTTCGAACAATTTATCTAAATCAACAAAATTGGTAAGTTCTAGACTTATCGAATATTTTAGTTTTAGATACCTGATCGGCAATTCGTTAAATAAATCAGATTTTTTCCTAACTTAAAATACACATAATTATTTTCTGTTATCTATCTCAGACGTTTAACTCTTTATTTCCCAATGTCATGCGATAATTATTAATTCTTTAAGCTTTTAACCCAGAACACTCATTTAGGTTACAAATGTTAATAAATCACATTTAAATCTGATAAATTAAAAACAACAATAAAAGCTCCAATATTTTTTTCTAAATTGAAAAAAACACATGTAAAGAAATGCTGTGTTTAACTTCTATGCACATCATTTGCCTTTGCAGTTCTGCAAATTATTTACATTTTTATAATTAGTTCGGTTGAGGTGGTCATCAAAGGTGCCGCCCTTCTTTGCTTTGAACCGCGCGACGGCGAAAACGAGTCGGTCGGTAATCTTTGCAATTTTTTGTGACAATTTAAAAGTTGTATAATTGGGAACTACTACACGTCCATTGACCCAGAAAGGCAGTGGTTCTCAAATGTTTCCTATCTCAATATGCAAATTGTTGACCTAGGTCAGTTTATTCAAAGTGCCTCTAGGGGAAAAAGTCATAAAGGTTTTTTGTTCGTCTAGTCGGTTCCCATTACCAGTTTTTTTTAATGACATGAAACTGATTACACCCTGTATTTCGCAAGCAGTTCTTCTTATGTAATAAACACGCGCAACCTGATTCCAACAACATGAAACTAATTGCATTAAAACTAAGTCTACCTGCTGCACTATTATAAATAGAGAGTTATGTAAATATCTAGGTGCATTTACAGATTAACATATGCGCAGCAACGAGCAGCATATTATCAACATAAGTAATTGACACAAAAGATCAATAAATGCTGTAATGTATTTAAAAATATTCTAGATTCTAAAAGCAATATGATTAAAAACTTTATCTCGCTTCATTTCGATCTATATATAGATATGGAATTATAGATTGAGGTGGAGCAGTTATCAATTATACAACAAAATGAAACATAATGTAAATGATTAAAATACGTTTCATGTGAGCGTCAAAGTTAATATTTGTAGAATATAATGTAACGTCCTTGTATAAACTTGAAAATTTAAAGTAACGCAGTAAAAACAGAGTTTGATAATTAGAACACAATACAATGTTACTTCAACAACTTTCAACTCAAAAAGAAATTACATTTCGAATACGTCAACTATAATTTTGTAAATTTTACGTTTTCTTTTTAATTGCTGTGAAAATAATTATTGAAAAATATTCTTTTGTGTACATAGCAGATACACCTAATATTACTTTCACATCCACGTAGAGTGGAAGTATAGTAATTGTAAAGACAATTTTACGTCGAGATTCTCAGTTCGAGCGAAAAAACATTTCTGTGGAACGGTTTATGATTTTGACTTGAAATATGGTACACTTATGTATTATAACGAGATCTTGAACTAGATTATATTTTGATCTAATTCAGGGGAAAAGGTTTGGGGATAAATTGAGGTAAGTAGGTAGGTAAGGCAAGCAAGCAAGAGTCCATAAAATTGAAGTTTCGTGTATGTACGAGAAGCCAAGGTTTCAAAATTTTTTTGGCATCAGCCACCCCACTATCACCCAATTTCCACGCCCACCCCGTTATTAAAGGGGATAAAAAAAATTAAATTGTGATGTAGTATGTGTACAAGAACCTAAGGCCTCAACAATTTTTTTTCATCAACCACTCCCACTACCGATGTGGGGATATCGTTTTATGGGTTTTTGGGGTAGAGGATTTCAAATATTATATTATTAAAGTTCCATAAACAATTATTTCCACATACAAAGTTTTTTCGTTGTGAGTGACTTAGATAGAGAATCTGGATGTGGAAGTAGTGATTCCTTGGGCAGCGGTTTTTTTTGTCGTTTTTTAAAACTTCAACTGGATGTGGTAGTAATTAACTTATTTTCAAAAAAATGCGGAGAGTATAGAATGTTCAACAATTATATATAAAATTTAATAATCCGGCAAAATAAGAGAATATCTAGTTTAATGATTATTTGTTATAGCTTTTATGTCTGTCGACACTTGTTTGGTGGCACATTATACTGATATCATTGAGAGAGACAGCAAATTCAACCTTTTACTTTTACGTGAAGTTAAATTCGCTTTAACTACATCAACGTGCGATGCGACGCGATAGTTGTCAAACATAATTTAAAGTTAGCTAAAGTTTGTATGATATTTTATTTCGCTGTTTGGTTTATAATCAAGTGTATAATTAAATTCGTAAATTTAAAGTAGGACTCTTCCATAGCCCTAAATGGAACTGGATTAGCCCCAGAATTTACATAAATTTTACTTACATAAAAATTTGTCACTTCTTAATTTTGACTATTAGAGTTTTATTTGTCTTTATTTGTTTCAGTTCAAATTAAATTTTAATATTGATATGTTTTTGACATGGAATACAGAATAGAGTTTATTGCTCCATTTTCTGTTTTATATGATTTTTAATCGCAATCGGTAAATCAGGAATCGTTTCATGGCTAATTCATATACATTTATGTAGAATAAGACAATAATCCTCAAATTATTTATAGCTTAGTTTGTTGACTGCCAATAAAGTGTATCTTATACATCCAACATCCGATATTCGAATCGGGATAGGATTTTTTTTCATCGTGTAAAGAAAAATATTAATTCACAAAAATCCGAAATTTTTCATCTGATAATCGTATATTTTGGCGACATTTAAGCATAATTACTTCCACACCAGTCGAAGTATTTTAACGCAAAAAAAAAATTAAAAATTGAAAATGTTTATTGTCCAAATAGGCTTAAAATGTCATGAAACGTCGAGATTTTTAAGCTTGAGCAAAAAAATTTCGTCTTTTTTGTGCGCACGATTACTCTGGAACCGTTTAAGATATTGGCTTGAAATTTGGTACACGCATGTATTTTAACGAGATGTGGAACTAGATAATATTTTGATCTTATTCCGCTGAAGGATTGGGGGGTAAATTGGGATAAATAGGTAAATCAAGCAAGCAAGAGTCCAAAATTAATGTAAGTAAATTGGTTTGGTCGTTTTAAGTTTTTAAATCTACTTTTATACACATTTTTGACCATTTATGAGATATTTTTTTCTGATTTTTTTTTGAGGTTATGTCAAAATCCTGACATGATAAGAAAATTCTGACGTCGGATTCGGTTTCAGCGCTCCAAAATAAATACAGAAACATGGGTCAACTATTTAATCTTTCGATTTACTTTTTACGGTTTCAGGCTTGTTCTAAGCTTACATGAAAATATTGACATGTGATAATTCTGACCTCGGTTTCAACTCCCCAAAATACGTATAGAAACATGGGTCAACTCGTTTAATCTTTCGATTTACTTTTTACCCGATTTCAGGCTTGTTCTAAGCTGTTTTTTTGAGCTTACATGAAAATATTGACGACATGTGACAATTCTGGCCTCGCATTAGCTTTCAGAAACATGGGCCAGCTCGTTTAATCTCTCAATTTACTTTTTACCCCGTTTTAGGATTGTTCTAAGCTGTTTTTTGAGCTTACATGAAAATATTGATGACATGTGACAATTCTGGCCTCAGATTAGATTTCAGCGTTCCAAAATTCGTATAGAAACATAGGTCAGCTCGTTTAATCCCTCAATTTACTTTTTATCCGGTTTCAGCTTGTTCTAAGTTGTTTTTTGAGCTTACATGAAAATATTGACATGTGATAATTCTGACCTCGGTTTCAACTCCCCAAAATACGTATAGAAACATGGGTCAACTCGTTTAATCTTTCGATTTACTTTTTACCCGGTTTCAGGCTTGTTCTAAGCTGTTTTTTTGAGCTTACATGAAAATATTGACGACATGTGACAATTCTGGCCTCGGATTAGCTTTCAGAAACATGGGCCAGCTCGTTTAATCTCTCAATTTACTTTTTACCCCGTTTTAGGATTGTTCTAAGCTGTTTTTTGAGCTTACATGAAAATATTGATGACATGTGACAATTCTGGCCTCAGATTAGATTTCAGCGTTCCAAAATTCGTATAGAAACATAGGTCAGCTCGTTTAATCCCTCAATTTACTTTTTATCCGGTTTCAGCTTGTTCTAAGTTGTTTTTTGAGCTTACATGAAAATATTGACATGTGATAATTCTGACCTCGGTTTCAACTCCCCAAAATACGTATAGAAACATGGGTCAACTCGTTTAATCTTTCGATTTACTTTTTACCCGGTTTCAGGCTTGTTCTAAGCTGTTTTTTTGAGCTTACATGAAAATATTGACGACATGTGACAATTCTGGCCTCGAATTAGCTTTCAGAAACATGGGCCAGCTCGTTTAATCTCTCAATTTACTTTTTACCCCGTTTTAGGATTGTTCTAAGCTGTTTTTTGAGCTTACATGAAAATATTGATGACATGTGACAATTCTGGCCTCAGATTAGATTTCAGCGTTCCAAAATTCGTATAGAAACATAGGTCAGCTCGTTTAATCCCTCAATTTACTTTTTATCCGGTTTCAGCTTGTTCTAAGTTGTTTTTTGAGCTTACATGAAAATATTGACATGTGATAATTCTGACCTCGATTTCAACTCCCCAAAATACGTATAGAAACATGGGTCAACTCGTTTAATCTTTCGATTTACTTTTTACCCGGTTTCAGGCTTGTTCTAAGCTGTTTTTTTGAGCTTACATGAAAATATTGACATGTGACAATTCTGGCCTCGGATTAGGTTTTATCGTCCCAAAATACCTATAGAAACATGGGCCAGCTCGTTTAATCTGTCAATTTACTTTTTACCCGGTTTCAGGCTTTTCTAAGCTGTTTTTTGAGCTTACATCAAAATATTGACATGTGACAATTATGACCTCGGATTAGGTTTCAGCGTGTCAAAATACGTATAGAAACATGGGCCAGCTCGTTTAATCTCTCAATTTGCTTTTTATCCGGTTTCAGGCTTGTTCTAAGCTGTTTTTTGAGCTTACATGAAAATATTGACATGTGACAATTCTGGCCTCGGATTCGGCTTCAGTGACCCAAAATACATATAGATATGATAGCCGGTAAAAAAGTACACTTTTAATTTTTTGTGAGCCTGTGTTATTAAAAAAGTAGCCATAACTTTTAAAACAAATGTAACGGCAAGGGCAGATGATTGTAAGAATTAATTACTACTGCAATGAAATTAAAAATTAATTAGATTCATAGAATAGTATGAGATTATAGTATATTACGTAATGAGTGATGTAAGAAGCAAATTACGCACGAATGGAAAAGTTGCGCACGCGTATTTCTATGAGTGCGTAATTGCCTTATAACTCGAATTATGTACTATTTTTTACCTACGAACATATTTATTTAGTTATTGAGTAAAATCTGGATTTAGTTTACTAGTCAACAATATCATTCAACAAATATTACGTCAGTTTAGACAGCGTTTGAAAATTAAGTAGGCGCATTTGTTTTTTTAAACCCCGCGTCAGTGATATAAGCCACCTATAATTGCTTGTCCCGTGCGTTTTGTTTACCGTGCGATTTGTTTACAGTGCGTTTTGTTTACAATTTGTAAAATTCAACTTACATAGATGGCAGGTAGGGTGTTTTTTACTATTTACAGTAGTGATCGTAGGTAAAGAAAATTACATTTACTTTAAATTATCTAATTTAAAATACAAATTGAAGTTCATCCTCATAATGGGCGAGTACAGTAATATGTTACTAAAACCTGGAGTGACTTTTTTCTGAATTCTCAACAATGTATTTTTTTTTATTTAAACAATGAAATTATGCCAAAATATTTTTTATGGGATATTGTATCTTTCTAGGTGTAAATTAATATTCCAATATCAAAAATTTTATAAACAGTATACAGAGTGTTATTTTATAGGAATAATTTAAAAATATTTTCATTCTGGGTCCTGATATTTTATGAAGATTCCAGGCATTTAATGGTGAATGACTACTGTAACCAAAATGCACAATTTTTGCTAGGAAATAATTTTCAACTTATGCATTTACCCAAGCAACTTGATAAACTGGTTGGTTAGCAATTTCTTGATCATAAATAACAATGTATAAAAATTAAAAATTTTTGACATAAAATATAATTGGAAATGAAGAATCTGTTAACAATGATTACTAATTTCACGGCATCAACAAAAGGTAATAAAATCACTAGTAAAAAAAATTGATAAAAGTACTCTACCAAAATTCGAGTCCTATAAAAATGATATGCATATAATGGACGATTCCCCCCCACTGATTTCATCAGATTTCAAGGGTTATGGGGTTAAGGAGTTATGGGGTTTTACTGTTTTCTTTGAGTTATGTGGTCAATATTGAAGTACCACAATGTATTAGGTTAAAGTTTTAAAGCTGAATCACTTTTGGAGTCTGATTTAAATGAGCTGGGTAAGCAATATCACGATCCAACACTCCTTTGTGTTAAAAAAACCTGACTTGCTGGGGAAAAACTAAGGTCAGATTCGTGTTCAGCAGCTCAAAATATAAGGTCAGTACATCAGCACAGGCTACTTTTTTTTGTGGGCCTGTGTAATCGTTACTATCGCTTGCTTCAGTCAAAAAGATGATAAAAACTTAGACCTCTCTAGGCTGCGTTTATAAACACTTTATTTCAAATAATACATTACAGGGGGTCATGAATGTTGTTGGGCAGCTGAGGATCATTTCCGAAATAATTTTTCGCGCTGAATCCGAATCTGGCTTCAGAATTTGCCCATCACGTCAGGATTCTGAGATATTTTAGGTTAAGTACTTAAAAAATGGCTCTTTTAGCAAGGAAATGTATAGGATTCAAAAATTTTTTCAGCTTATTTCTCATAAATGCATAAATTTAGTACCATCTTTCCTCTTTAAAATAAGCTTTCGAACGGTCATCTACGATGCTTCCTCGCAAAGTAATGGCAATTTTAAGGTGACATGAATTTGAAACCATGATCCCATACAACCCAACAATCTTAACCAATTCATTTGCGAGAGAGATTGTTTTTAGCTTTAAATCTTGATTCGTTTGGTTAAGATTGCTGAGATGTAGGGGGTCATGGTTTCAAAGTCATGTCACCTTAAAATGGCTATAACTTTGCGAGGAAACATCGTAGATGACCATTCCAAAGCTTATTTTAAAGAGGAAGGATGGTACTAAATGATCTAAATCCTGACGTGGTGGGCCAAATCTGAGGCCAGAATTACTTCGAAAATGACCCCCATCTGCCCAACAACAAAACCTCGCAGACCTGTGCTATTAACGCATTTAAAAACAGAATTTTCTACGTTATACCTATATAATGAACGAACATGTATAGGATATTTCAATAATGATTTATTTAACATAAACAATGTAATTGTTCTACATTTCAATAATGTGTTATAAATTTGAGGTTTTAGACACATTCTAAAATACAGCACGTAATGCTGCAAATAGTTCCACGCTTAGTAACATAATTATTGTTTTAGAGAAGTTAATTTTCTCGATTAGTGGCATAGATTTAAATTTTCCTATTTGTGACCATGACCTAATTATGTCGAACATTATTTAAATCGGTCTAGTAAACATATTTTCAGAGATATGAAAAATATTTACCTACGTCAACGTTATCCTGATCTTCTATCTGTTCTTCGACGATATATTTTTGAGATAAATATCATTAACGGATAATACAACTATTAATATTCGGGCATTTTTTAACTTCTCCACTTGTACTTTTCTGAGCAGTATCTCAGAAACTAATCGACAGATCGAGATAGAGTTATGAGAGCTTTTAACTAGAAAGAATAAAAAATTCAGTTAATTTTCCATAAGAAAACAGCAGATTATTTTATATCTTACTTCTATAAATGTAATTTCCGATACTCTAAAATTTCAGCCTATAACGAAACTAGTATAAATAGCAAAGGTTAAGTTGATACTATAATAGCAGTCGAATTATTACATAGTTTTTAAACGACTTCTTTCTGCATAATTCATAGAATTCAGAATGTCTCTATGATTGATGTTCGTGATATTTGAAGTTAGATCGTCGAATTATCGACCGAACTGCTACATGTAATTTAGTGGGAAGCATAATTCACGCCAATTTCATTTAACAACGCCGAATATTTTATGTTTGAGTTCATTACCCCCATGAAAATTTTGCATATTGGAATTTATTTGTTTCGATCAATATTTCCTGATAGGCAGTCAAATATGAAGAACGTTGATAACATAACTGAAGTGAAAAACTATATTTATAGCCCAGTCATCACATAGTAAATCTGGACCCGACTTGAGGGTACAGAGACACACAATATATAGGTGGGACTTCCTTTTACTTCCACGTCCAGTGGAATAGTAACGACAAAAAAATTTTAAAATTTTTATTGTCCAAATAGGCTTAAAATGTCATGAAACGTCGAGATTTTAAGTTTGAGCGAAAAAAAATTTCTGTCTGTCGGTCTGTCTGTCTGTCGGTTTGTCTGTCTGTAACTTTTTTTTGTGCGCACGTTTACTCTGGAACCGTTTAAGATATTGACTTGAAATTTGGTACACATATGTACTTTAATGAGATCTAGAACTAGATTATATTTTCATCTTGTTCGGTCGAAGGGTTGGGGGGTAAATTGGGGTAAATTTGGGGTAAATAGGTCAATCAAGCATGTAAGAGTCCATAAAATTGGTATTTAGTATATACAAGAGAAACTGAGGTCTCAAAAAAATTTTTGGCATTAGCCACCCCCCATTACCACCCTCACCCCCTTATTAAAGGGGATGAAAAAAAATTGTGATTTAGTGTATGTACAGGAACCAGAAACCTCAAAATATTTTTTTACTTCATCCACCCCCCACCCCACTACCGATGTGGGGTATCGTTTTATGGGTTTTTGGGGTAGCGGACTTCAAATATTATATTATTAAAGTTTCATAAACAATTATTTTCACATACAAAGTTTTTTCGTTGTGAGTGACTTAGATAGAGAATCTGGATGTGGAAGTAGTGATTCCTTGGGCAGCGGTTTTTCTTTTCCAATTAGTTGGCTTTGGGTTAACGATTATTTCATTTTCTTAAGTCGGTTTAAAAACATTGCAAGTAGGTACATAGATATAAAATATTGAAAACCAGCAAATGCATCAGATATTTCAACAATCCAGGATAAACAACGGTATCGAGTGGATAATAATTAATGAATGTGCAATAGAGCGATTGATATGAATTGGTCATTGGTCATTGGTCAACTTAAACAATTTAAACATTTAACCTAAACTCCATTCGTCAGAAGGCGAATTGAAAAAGGTATTATCAAAAAGATTTCCAAGGAATGGATAATGAAACTTAATATTAATCAGGAGTATCGCGCACTGTTTTAAATTTTGGTATGCTGACATGGTAAAAAGAACCAAACAAAAAATCCGCTGCTGAAAATTATTATTACTGAATGGAGCGGGTGCCAAGCTGCTTAATTTATAGTTTAAAATATTCTCAATTGTAGAATCTTATAATTAGGAAGAATAATTGAAAACAATAACAAAAAGAAATGAAATAGAATAAGTTACCGCAGGAAACAAGAGCAAAGCCTTCTTAGTAGATTAAAAAACGTTATGAAACATGTTTGCTTCGAAATGATTTGTGTAGTATTAAAGATTTCTTAAGATGATGACAAGATATTATAGATATATAGGCACTACTGTTAAAGATGTGTATCACAGTGGTGAATTAATATTTATATTTAAGGTATAGTTCATTGTATTGTATTATAAATTATCCTGTTTATTCCCTTGCATCAGACGTGTGTAAAACTCTTGGTATGGTAAAGTATTAATAAATTATTGATTCTAATTCTAAGTAAGGAGTGCTGTATGGGTTTGGTCTTGTAAAACAAGTCAGACGAAACTACGAACGACAGGATATTAGCTGGGAGAGGAAGGTTGTAAATTAATTAGAAGTTAATAATGATTCGCAAAAAGTGGAAAATTTGAATTTTTAGATGTACAGGAAAATACGGTATGGAAATTTTAACGGGAATAAATTCTGTAAGTTAGATTATACAGTGTTTCAGTAAAAAAACCGCTGCCCAAGGAATCACTACTTCCACATCCAGATTCTCTATCCAAGTCACTCACAACGAAAAAACTTTGTATGTGAAAATAATTGTTTATGGAACTTTAATAATATAATATTTGAAATCCTCTACCCCAAAAACCCATAAAACGATACCCCACATCGGTAGTGGGGTGGAGGGTGGTGATAGTGGGGGGGTGGATGAAGTAAAAGAATATTTTGAGGTTTATGGTTACTGTACATACACTAAATCACAATTTGTTTTCATCCCCTTTAATAAGGGGGTGGGGGTGGTAATGGGGGTGGCTAATGCCAAACATTTTTTTGAGACCTTAGCTTCTCTTGTATATACTAAATACCAATTTTATGGACTCTTACCTGCTTGATTTACCTATTTACCCCAAATTTACCCCAATTTACCCCCCAACCCTTCGACGGAACAAGATGAAAATATAATCTAGTTCTAGATCTCGTTAAAGTACATATGTGTACCAAATTTCAAGTCAATATCTTAAACGGTTCCAGAGTAAACGTGCGCACAAAAAAAGTTACAGACAGACAGACCGATAGACGGACAGACCGACAGACAGACAGAAATTTTTTTCGCTCAAACTTAAAATCTCGACGTTTCATGACATTTTAAGCCTATTTGGACAATAAAAAATTTTAAAAATTTTTTGGTCGTTACTATACTTCCACTGGACGTGGAAGTAAAATAGGCTACATTTGCCAAATACGGTTTTTCGTATAAAATGAAATTACTTTCAACCGGCGACTTGACCAAAGGGACAGGAGCACCGGACAGGCATTAGAAAAATATAATTTTATGCCAGAAAGCGAATTTTGAATTTTAATGAAATTCTGGGAAATGCCAAAACGATCATGAAAATCCTTATTACCTGTATTGGGTTACATGCCGCCGGTACATTTTGCAAAAAATATGGAGTCTCGTATAACTTATATATTGTCGTAAAAAGCATTTAAAAATGACAAGTTCTAGTGAATGATAAAGTCACTGCCAGGAACCACGAGCGAGCCAAAATTATAAGTAAACATATTACAGTGAGCCCCAAGTCAAATTGCAAAGCATATTGTTTTAGGAAATTGTGAATCTTTTTGTGCCAGTCTATTGTTACTATTACTCTCCATTGCATGTAGTTGAGATAAACATCCCCTAAGGGAGGAGTCCAGCTTTGCCATATTCGGTAGGCAAATTGTTAATGGTATTATTTGAATTCTTGCATTTTCTTGATTGAATGATTAACTTTAAATTTAACCTCTCGTACGTTTCTGTGTTAGGTCGACAACTGAATGTATAGGACCTTCATAAAATTCGTCAAGTCTGTTTTTCAGGATATCGATCAGATTATAGAAGCTAATGGTGAGACGTGATTAGAGATAAGTGCATTCGTAACAATGCAGATTGGAGAAAAAAGTCAGCAATCCACGGTAGTTAAGAACTTATGAACTTTCGTCTATTACATAGGTCGTCCTTTGGAATTAACCGAACCCATTGAGAGTAGAAACAAGCCATCATACGTTGAAGGAGTCACGACTGGCGTCTTTAGTAAATAAATAGTCACGTCCTTCAGACGAACGAAAGGTGGCGATTTCTTCTACACAACCACCTTTAACTTTTTTTTTCAAATATATGGAATACTACGAGGAGGAATACAATGCTTTTTAAAATATTATAAAGGGGTCAAGTGATAACAAAATAAAAACTTACATTTTAAGTTAAACGCTGTTTAATGTACGAGATGTTCAAAATACGCACCTATCCTTCTTTTAAATGCTCTTCATTTTGCAGAAGCGTTGTTTATCTTCTGCCTAAAGAAACTGCTAAATTCGTTAGCTTTCATGTATTATTTGAGAGTTTACAATCTCTGTAAAATTGATTTTAAAAAAAGACTTGTTCAACAGAAACTCTTCGTATCGAGATTTTAATGATGATCGGGTTTGGTGAAAGGTGCCGGACTGAGGTTGCTCAATTATTTAGACAAAACCATTCAGATTTTCCACGTATGAACCAAGATAAAATTACTTAAATTGAGGCAAGATACCGGGAGTTGAGTCATATGAGGGATATGATTAGACAACGGCAACCCATTGCTGAGCCGATACAAAGCTGAACGTGTTGTGAACTATTAGAGAATCCAATAACTTCAGCTCGGCAACTGGTCCGTGACAACAATCAGTCACTCTTCTGTCCTAAAAATACTAAAAAATGCAAAAAGCATCCTTACATGATGCAGATCCATCTGGAATTAACTAAGGATGACCTTAACCGCAACATTGAATTTTGCGAACAAATAATAATATTAGCCAAATATCTCTGGAATAGATATTATTTTCGGACGAAAGTGCGCTCATTTTACATTGGTGAAGTTAATTGGAGGAATAGTCGTTAGTCTGACAATAATCCTCATTGGATACGGGAAACTCATACTTAGAGCCCACAAAAAGTAAATGTGTGGGCTGGGATAGTTGGTATTCGAGTAATAAGGCCACGTTTGGTGGATCTATTTCCAAATCAGTTAAATCCAAACTTATACCCGACGAAAATCTCTGGTATCAACAAGATAAAGCTCCATACACAATGTTGTGACCGTTCGTCAGTAATCAGATGACATTTTCCCAAATAAGTGGACTTGAAGAAAAAATTTAAGCGGGTGGCCGGATCTACCTCATCTCGATTTCTATTTATGGGGATATCTGAAGAGTAAGGTTAATGTAACAAAATCGGACAATATTAAACAGTAAAGTATCATCGAGCAAATCTTACCGAAAATGTTACAAAATAGTACAGGGAAACTTTACTTTAACTTGAAAAAAATTTGTGCAGACCTTAAACTTTGGTTATAGGTTCAAAATAGGCCAAAGTTCACGAAACAAAAACGTTTATGAATTTTGTGGAACCGCGGGAACCTATAGGTGGTGAAAAGTGGTACTTTTAATTAAAAAATCGATTTTTCTCTAATAAAAGTTGTTTCTGACAAAATTATCTTTAATTTGGTGTTTTTAAATTTAATTTTATAGCAATAATTAACCGAAATACTACGAGGTTTTAAATTCGGAATAATAATGTCATGAATTAGATCTCGTTCATTTTTGGCAGCTTAATAATAAATGCATTAAAAAAGAAGTTTCTATATTATGCGAGGGCTTGCTAATTTATAGAAGTTAACACCTAAAAAAGAGCCGAAAGTGAATTAAATTTTAAGAAGAAAAAATTCTCTGCAACTTTTCATATAAATTGATAGATTTAAGTTATAACTACTATAAAAAACCGCTGCCCAAGGAATCACTACTTCCACATCCAAATTTTTTATCCAAGTCACTCACAACGAAAAAAATTTGTATGTGGAAATAATTGTTTATGGAACTTTAATAATATAATATTTGAAATCCTCTACCCCAAAAACCCATAAAACGATACCCCACATCGGTAGCGGGGTGGGGGTGGTGATGGGGGGTGGTAGTGGGGTGGATGAAGTAAAAAATATTTTGAGGTTTCTGGTTCTTGTACACACACTAAATCACAATTTTCTTTCACCCCCTTTAATAATGGGGTGGGGGTGGTAATGGGGGTGGCTAATGCCAAAACTTTTTTTGGGACCTTAGCTTCTCTTGTATATACTAAATACCAATTTTATCGACTCTTACCTGCTTGATTGACCTATTTCCCCAAATTTACCCCAATTTACCCCCCAACCCTTCGACGGAACACGATGAAAATATAATCTAGTTCTAGATCTCGTTAAAGTACATATGTGTACCAAATTTCAAGTCAATATCTCAAACGGCTCCAGAGTAAACGTGCGCACAAAAAAAGTTACAGACAGACCGACAGACAGACAGACCGACAGACCGACAGACAGAAATTTTTTTTTCGTTCAAACTTAAAATCTCGACGTTTCGTGACATTCTAAGCCTATTTGAACAATAAAAATTTTTTAAAATTTTTTTGTCGTTACTATACTTCCACTGGATGTGGAAGTAATTTGGGATTTTAGCTTGAAATAGTGGTATTTCAAATACTTTTCGTCAAATAACTCGTAAGGTATTACATTGAGCAAAAACATGATAGACACAAATAAGACAGCTACTAAATTAAGGATGAATTTCCTTTTTTTTTCTAATTTTTGTAGAGTTGAGTTAATGATCAGAGATCGGGAAGTCTAAAGGTAGCGTCCGAACGTTTATAAAACTAAGTAAGTATTTAGTTTAAATGCTAAATATCTCAGAAACTATGGCACTTAGGCCAAAAACGCTAATAACCAAAATGAAAAACTATTAATTAGGCTTTTAAATGATTTTTTCCTATTTTTAATGCATAAGGAACAAAAAAGTTATGACAGAAACAATGCACTTTTTCACATTTTTTATTTTAATAAAAACTTGCTATTTTGTTAAAAGTAGTCAGTAATTAAAACAAATGTTCCCATATACTGTTTTTCGTTAATATATAGTGTGACCTAGACGTTCAAATTTTTTCATCGGCTTACAGCGCCTTGCTTTAGAAAAAAAAATTGCATTTTAAACTGTAAAGGGATTTTAGAAAAAACTTAACATTCTTGTTTCTCTGCAAATATCTCAATAAATATTAGTTTCAGAGAAAATATGATGGACATCAAAAATGAAGCTTATAAACTGAGAAAAAATTGTCTCATAATATATTTATGTACGGTTGATTGTTTAGGAGATATCTAATTTTAAAGATGGCATCCGACCATTTTTAAGACGAAGTATTTAGTTTAAAGTGCTGAATATTAAGATATTCAGCACTTTAAACTATGTGTCACAGTTGCTAAGGAAACTGTGATACTTCCAGATTCAGTGAAAAATAAAGTAAAAATTAAAAAACCATACCCCATTTGGGTTTCGAACCCGGGACTCTTGTATCCCGAGTCAAAAGCATAAGAACTACACCACCAATACTTAAAAAAAAAATGTAAATTTTTACATTATAAGAGACGAGTTAAAATCATATTTCCACGGTTGTATATTACTTATGAAATGTATATTTGTAAAATATATAAATATTTAAATATTATAATGAAATATCATTTCGCCAGATTTCTATTCAATTACAAAAACATAAAAATCAAAAAAAAAATTTCAAATTTAAATCATTAATAACATTTTTATTTACTGATCGATTTTGTTAAAAAATAACAGAGTTCTTCCCCTAGCTAACACTAATTTACTGTCCAAATTTCAGTACAATCGGATTTTTCTTTCTTGAGTTATCGTGCTTACAAGAAACGTGACGGTCGGACAGACGGACGGACGGACAGACGGGCGGACAGACGGACGGACGGACAGACGGACGGACGGACAGACGGACGGACGGACATTTTGAAAGTTGTTCAGAATTCGTTCACTAACACAATGATATGAACATTTTTTGTCTGCGAGCGTTATTTACGGTTTTAGAAATGTGCCGATCAAATGCAATATACTCTTCGTTTTCGTATTTGCGAAGAGTATAATTAATAAAATATGAATTAATAAATAATAATACAAGTCTACAAAAAAACTTGTGTTATTATCTAACTTTTCTGAAGTATTTTGACGCGCTGAAGCCAATTTTGGACAAAAAAAAAATTGAAAAATCGTATATCATGTCAGTTTTTTAGGGGATACTGACACGATAAGAACATTTTTTTTCTCCAAAATTGGCTTCAGCGCGTCAAAATACATCAGAAAAGTTGGATCAGTTGGATTAGTACAAGACCTTTTTTTGGCTCTTTATAAGAGATAAAAGAGTTCGTACAGAAAAACTGACGTGATAAAATTTTTTTTTTTTATCCAAAATTGGCTTCAACGCGTCAAGATACTTCAGAAAGTGCAGCTTAGGACAAGACTTTTTTTTTTGTAGACCTGTGTAATTAGTTAAGATTAGTACTTTCACAAAGCTGAAAATATACATTTTCAAAGCAAACCGAATTTCCTAAACAATTCTTTTTTATTCTCCATATTAAAAAATATGAATAGTTAAATAGTAGGTATGTAAATTATTTTGTAAGGCACATTTTACTGTTGATCAAGTCTAGTGAAGTTGCGGCCGGAGGTTCTGAATTATTCAAAGCATACAAATTGCACAGCAACTTTGTATTCTGTACGAGGAGTTTATTGCTATCGAATTGGTGTGATGACCTCTAGCATAATTTTAAAGTGCTCAAATAGAATGGAACAACACTTTTGACTTGAATTGGCAAAGGAATTGTAACTTTAACTATAAGATATCTTTACAATTACACTTCTGTGGCTCTCTATACGAGTGGCTTCTTGCATACAGACGAAAATTTGTTGGGGAAGATTTAAAGTAAAATATAAATCTGACGTGAAATAGTTACATGCTTGTAACATTTCATTAAAATGTCGAAAAAATGCAAATTTTATGTATTTAACACGGTGTCCAAACGAATTTACGAAAATAGTACTGTTTGTAAAATAATACAAATATTTCGCAATTCTAGTTTTAAAATCAAACCCAAAGGTTATTAATACATGATTCAAATTAGTCCACCGGGTTAAGCAAAATTAATCCGTATTTTGCCAAAGAAATATGAAATTTGGCACAGTTGTTTTTTAGAGGATTCTAAGCGATTTGACAACTCATAGCCGACCAGTAGGAACCAATATGGCGGAGTTTTGAAATTAACTAAAAAGTTTCTTTGTAAACGACGTTTGAGATACAATCGCCATTCTGGAATATTTCAGAAAGCTCATAAATTTTCTGGATCCAGAATACTCTCGAATTTTCTGGAATATTACAGAAGTTTAATCAAGAAAGTTTATGCCGTGCAAATACGCTTATAGTCCAGTCAACGAAAGAGTTGTAGAGGACATGGAGGAGGGTAGAATTTTCCTCTTCAGGAATATGTTAGAGGTAGTTAGGAGGTAAACATACTAAAAGTACCAGCCCCTATCCCCGCCGCTTCAGGGGGGGGGGGAAAGGTTCCTTTTTTCGATAGTAGTTAAGTAGTGAGAGAATGACTTCACTTCCATCAGTAGAGTAGCAATCGGAGTTCTTAGTGACGTCATCATTCCGGAAGCCCCGCGGGGGGCGCGCAGGTGATAGATGATAGATCCTATGATCTAGGTTCTAGTGTGAGGTGAGATAATGCTAGATGATAGATCCTATTATCTAGGTTGTAGTGTGAGGTGGGATCTTCTTAGATGATAGGTGATAGGACCTAATGGGAGGGGGGAGATGGGAGATCCAATCCCCGAGCTTAGATAAGAGATTATATCTAAAAGGACGTGGCTGAGAGTATACAGGGTGTGTCTAAAATAAGATGGCTGCCGTTTATTGACTAATAGTATTGTATGTTTACGTTAGTGGGCGTTAAGAAAATGGCTACTGACGTCCATCATTGAGATTAATTATGAGATAAATATTCATTTACTTCTATATGTTAAGATTTGAATGTAAAACTGCGGTCAAATGCAGAGACGTTATCGGATTCCAGGAAATTGTTAATGTAAATAAATGTGACTGTCTACGGCTATATGTATATTTAAAACGTGATTAATTACCTTTAGATAACTACAGCGGCTAGATCAAAGGAAATATCGAGACCCAATATAAACGCTTTTCAGACAAGACTCTTTAGCCCGAGTTTTATATAAGATAAATATTCATTCGCTTCTCTACGTTTAGATTTCAATTTAATAAGAATATAATGCAGAGCTGTTATCGGATTCCGAGAAATTGTTAATGTAAACAAATGAAATCATTTCTGATAGCCTACTAACATAAGATAGGTATACGGTAAAGATGCATGCGAAGAATTTTGTGTCTTACAATACATGGTTTCTTATGGGAATATGTAGCCACCCCGCAGCGATATAGCAATTTAACATTGTTTTATATGTAAAAGACGAACAGATTATGAAAATTCGGGGGCCTTTTAGAAATCGTTCACTGCAAAGTCACGTGACCCTCGACCGCCGAGTATAAAAGCAGCGTCATCTCCCCACCTCGATCATTAGCTGTTTATCTCTCGCGGTGAACGGTTGTCTAATTGAAACAGTATGTCGTCTACCGAGACCGTATCTAAACTCAGTACTGATATAATTAATTTAACTAAAAAATCATTGCTGCTCTTAAAGACCGATGATGAAATCGACCAACATATTTCGATAATTAATAGCAATATTAAACTAGTAGCCAAGGCAATTAAAATCAAAATTCATATCGATAATAAAGGTGAAAATATATTTAAATTGGAAAATAATTTAGCGCTTTTAAAATACTACCGAGAGCAATTGAAAAAATTAAAATTAAAAAATAAAATATTAGGCGGTTCCTTAAAGCCGGCAGCACGAAAATATTTAGTATATCAAGAGGTAGAATCTTGTTTTAAAAATCGTGTTAAGTCCGGTATAATAACTAACGTACAAATTAAAGAACCGGTATTATTTTTTAAAAAAGCGTTTAGGAGCTTCTCTATTCAAATTAAAAAATGTTTGAAAGATGGACTAATTAAAGTAAATGTTATTTTTGAATGTAACTTCGTACAGCCCACTAATGGCACAGTGGAATTAAAAACATTTGCTACAAGGAACGCTGTGATAGACTTAAATACGGATTTAAAGGAATGGTATAAAGAAAATGTATCCGAACGGTTATTAAAGTATCTAGAAGACTTTCAAGGAAAAGATTCAGGCTGGGCCTTATCGGAAATTATCGGGCTAAGAGTAAATGTTAATAAATATTGTCCTATAACAGTGGGATTATCAACATACGCTGAAATGCCAAGCTTTATAAAAAATAAAATGTGTGTTATTAACGTTAAAAATAATGATGAATATTGCTTCTTATGGTCAGTAGTTTCGGCATTATACCCAGCTAAAACTAATGGACACAGAGTGACTTCATATCCTCATTTTAAGGAAGTTTTAAAATATGATGATATCGAGTTTCCGATGGAATTAAGAAATATTAATAAATTCGAACGCTTAAATGATATTTCGATAAACGTATACACCTTAGTTAAAAGGGAAGTTTTACCGGTATGTTTAAGTAAATACAGTTTTGAACGGATCGTAAATTTATTAATGATTCCTACGAATTCTGCCGATAATTTTACCGATGCTACGCAATATCATTTTGCTTGGATAAAGAATATGTCTCGATTATTATCTAATCAGTTATCTTCACATAATGGTAAACATTTTATTTGCAACCGATGTCTTAATCATTTTACTACTCAGGAACTTCTAGACCGGCATTCAAATGATTGTAATTCGAAAACTAATAAGTGCAAAATTGAATTACCGGACGAGAATGAAAAGTTTTTAAAATTCAAAAATTACCGATATAAAGAAAGGGTACCGTTCGCTATTTATGCTGATTTCGAATGTATCTTAGAGGACTGTGATGCTAACACGAATCAAAATACGCAAAATTACCAGAAACATACGGCTTTTAGCGTCGCGTATTACTTAAAATGTTCGTACGATGACAGTCTATCACAATTTAAAATGTACCGAGGCGCCGACTGTCAGTACTGGTTTGTTAAAGAACTTGAAAAAATTTCAGACCGAGTTAATGTAATCATGTCCGACATAAAACCTATGGAGTCGTTAAACGAGACACAAAAAAATGAATTCGATCTCGCGCAGGTCTGTCATATCTGTGAGGGGCCCTTCAAAGAGACGGACATCAAAGTAGCCGATCATAATCATTTAACTGGGTACTATAGGGGACCGGCGCATATGAGATGTAACATTAATTATCAAGATAGTCACGTGATTCCGGTTATATTTCATTGTTTATCGGGTTACGATGGCCACCTGATAATCAAACAGCTAGCAACGGCATTTGACGGACAAATTTCATTATTACCGATTAATAAGGAAAAATACATTTCTTTCACTAAACGAGTTAAAGATACGAAAATTAAACTAAGATTTATTGATTCGTTTAGGTTTATGGCAGACAAAATCGAAAAACTAGCTTCCTATCTCGACGATGACCAGAAACGAATCACTAAATCGTACTGTAATAATGATGAACAATTTCAATTATTAACGCGGAAAGGTGTTTTTCCTTATGATTATTTAAATTCTTGGGAAAAATTAGACGAGACATCTCTACCGGCTAAAGAAGAATTTTACAGTAAACTGACCGACGAAAACATAACAGAGGACGATTATAACCACGCTATAAATATCTGGAATAAATTCGATATTAAGACATTAGGAGAATATTCTGATATATATTTAAAAACAGATGTATTACTGCTAGCTGATATATTTGAAAATTTCCGCGAGACATGCATACAGACGTACGGACTTGATGCTTTAAATTATTATACTGCTCCGGGACTGGCATTCGACGCGATGTTAAAAATAACTAAAGAAAATTTAGAGCTTCTCACAGACATTGATATGATACTGATGATCGAAAAAGGCGTGAGAGGCGGTGTAGCGCAGGTATCTAACAGATATTCGAAAGCTAACAACAAGTACATGGGGGATGCGTTTAATCCCGACGAAAGAGAGACTCACATCATGTACTTTGACATCAATAACATGTATGGAGCCGGGATGTCTGTTCCGCTACCTACAGGTGCTTTCGAGTGGGTACCCGTCGAACAATTTTATGCCTTAGATATTCCAAATTTATCGGACGAGTCAGACATCGGTTATATTTTGGAAGTAGATATCGAGTATCCCCTTGAATTACATGAGCTACATAAGGATCTCCCGATGTGTCCAGAACATATGGTGCCGCCCGGTTCAAAACATTCAAAATTAATGACCACTCTGTTAGATAAAACGCGATATGTAATGCATTATAGGACTTTAAAAAAATGTTTAGAACGCGGATTAAAACTCAAGACGGTACATAGAATTTTAAAATTTAAACAGTCACGGTGGCTAAAGAAATACATTGATTTAAATACGGATTTACGAAAACAGGCAAGTAACGAGTTTCAGAAAAATTTCTATAAGCTAATGAACAATGCGGTGTTCGGAAAGACAATGAAGAATGTCCGCAAGCACAAAGATGTTAAATTGGTAACTAAATGGGAGGGGAGATGGGGCGCCAAGTCTCTGCTCGCGAAACCGAACTTTCACAGTTCGACTGTCTTCGGCGAGGATATGATTATTATTGAAATGAATCGACTAAAAATTAAATTCGATAAGCCAATATATGTGGGGTTCGCCATTTTAGATCTTTCAAAAATTATTCTTTACGATTTTCATTATGATTATATTAAAAAAGAATTCGGTGAGCAAGCCAAACTACTTTACACGGACACAGACAGTTTAATTTACGAATTTAGCGACGTTGATATATACAAGTACATTAAAAAAGACATCCATCAGTTCGACACATCGGATTATCCTGTAGACAATGTCTACGGAATACCTCATGCAAATAAGAAGGTACTAGGCGTAATGAAAGACGAATGTCAAGGGCGCGTAATGACAGAATTCGTAGGACTCCGTGCAAAAATGTATAGTTATAAAGTGGAGGGTGTGTCGGTAAATAAAAAAATCAAGGGTCTCTCGCGTTCGGTAATCAGAAAAATTACATTTGAAGACTTTACGAATTGTCTATTTAATAAAGAAATTTTGACCAAAGAGCAGCGATTAATTCGATCAAAGAAACATGAAATATATACTATCAAACAGAATAAGGTGGCACTCAGTCCGTATGATGATAAAAGAATTATAAATTATATAAATACCGATACGAAACCTTGGGGATATAATTTCCAACAAGTCTCAGCTCGTCAGATGACGTCATCGACGCAGTGAAGCGCTTGGCAGTAGCCGTTCGGATTCATTTACTTTAGAGACTTTGATCGCGATGGACGGGTTAGAAAAAGAATTGCAGTACAAGCTTGTACTTATCACTCGCGACGTATATGAGAAGTACATTCAAAATGCATTGAATCGGGGTAATTATCAATTAGTTCATAAAATTTTAGAAAAGATTGTTATACCGGACAAAGCTTTATACTGGATGGCTTTAAGAGATAGTTCTAATTTCGATTTAATGAAAAAAATATTTACGAAAAAACTTCAAAACGATATTTTTATTCAGCAGTTGGAATATATTTTCCAAAGAGAATGTATTACTCACCTTACCGTGTATCGATTACGAGAAGTAATTAACAGACATTATCCCGCCGCGAATAATAGTTATTTTAGAATTTTTTTAGAAGAATTATTAATGTGTAATGATGATTATATGTCAATTGATTTTTATTCGAAATCGTACCCGGCTAAAAATATTTCTGATAATTATAAAAGTATTGATTGGTCGATTAATAAAGCATTTTGCGAGGCAGCTTACTTTACACAATACGAATTTCTTGAAATTTTGTTTCGAGTAATTGGTAGGAATAATATACATTTCAAATTAGATATTAATTTCAATGAAGAGCATAAGCAGTTAATAAAATGGCTGGAGGATAATATATCCAAAGGTCGCTCTGGGCAGCCGATTGGTTGGAGCTCTGGTCCAGACAGCGGGCACTGGCCATCGACTACCTTAGAAGATTATGTTAAGACGCTTGACATAGTTCGTCTGCATTTTTTGTAATTAGTATTAAAGTATTGTAATATAAATATTTTACATTTAATAAATTAAATTATTTATAAAATGTGTGTTTTTATTTCCTAATACCTATCCTGACATGATGATCATGAGAGAGGCAAGTGAGACAGCTTGAACAGCTCCAACAGCTCGAACAGCTCCAACAGGTGTAACAGGTACCGTACCCGTTACACCTGTTGGAGCTGTTCGAGCTGTTGGAGCTATTGGAGCTGTTCAAGCAGCCCATATACATATACATATACATGTATTATATATGGTCAACTCCAACAGCTCGAACAGCTCCAACAGCTCGAACAGGTGTAACAGGTACGGTACCTGTTACACCTGTTGGAGCTGTTCAAGCAGCCCATATACATATACATATACATGTATTATATATGACCAGCTCCAACAGCTCGAACAGCTCCAACAGCTCGAACAGGTGTAACAGGTACCGTACCTGTTACACATGTTGGAGCTGTTGGAGCTGTTCAAGCAGCCCATATACATATACATATACGTGTATTATATAGGGTCAGTTTCAACAGCTCGAACAGCTCGAACAGGTGTAACAGGTACGGTACCTGTTACACCTGTTGGAGCTGTTCGAGCTGTTCAAACAGCCCATATACATATACATATACATGTATTATATATGACCAGCTCCAACAGCTCGAACAGCTCCAACAGCTCCAACAGGTGTAACAGGTACCGTACCTGTTACACCTGTTGGAGCTGTTCAAGCAGCCCATATACATATACATATACATGTATTATATATGGTCAGCTCGAACAGCTCCAACAGGTGTAACAGGTACGGTACCTGTTACACCTGTTGGAGCTGTTCAAGCAACCCATATACATATACGTGTATTATATATGGTCAGTTCCAACAGCTCGAACAGCTCCAACAGCTCCAACAGGTGTAACAGGTACGGTACCTGTTACACCTGTTGGAGCTGTTGGAGCTGTTCGAGCTGTTCAGACACTTAATAAGTATGAGATGCTATCAACTCATTGAAATAAAAAAAGATTATTAATAACATTTTTTATTAATATAAAAAAATTATAATTAAAATTGTGTAGAATTAATAAAATAATAAAATCACTGGTCTGACTATCCGGCAGGAGGACAGATCGTAGGTTAATTAAAAAAAGAAATTTATTGGTCTCGCTGGCTGGCAGATCGACTTCTCCAAATCTCCGAAGAAATTCTGAGTTCAATGGAGTCTGTAACAATTTAAAAAAATATCTATAAGTATTGAGTTATACGAAACGGAAAAAATATTTTAAATACCTTTCACGATGTCGGCTAAGAGTATCAGCCGGGGCATCTCCTGTGGTGGTGGTGGTTGCGTTACGGGGTCCTGGGGCTGAGGCAGCCCCAGGTACCTCCAGCCCTCCGGTGGGACTTGACACATTGAACATTGGCAAATATTGCCCGCTATCAGCTCTCTAAGCTCCGTTTGATGGTGCATCTTTGCAGCGTCTAACTGATCACCGCGCTCTGACTCGAGGCGAGAGCTCTCCCCCCACTTCTCTCTCTCTCTCTCTGCCCCCCACCCCACTAGTCATTCATACACGCACACATGTATACTGAAATAAAAGCCAATATGGTTAGCATAAATTTGTTTATTCAAAATCCTTATCTTTATTTACAATATACCACCGATATATCGAGTAGACATTCTGCCTAGAGCAGCGTAAATGATTATTAATATGTTTATGACAATGATATTCTAAATTATTTAACATTAAACTATTCATATTATTACAATTATATAAGTCTATAATATTATTATTATTAGACAGATAATGCTGAAGCCATCGCTTCTTTTCCAGTCCCTTGACATAAACTTTTGCTTCTCTCTCAAGTACGTGGCTGTCGATGAAGTCCTGCAGGTCACCGTACCGGAGATTATCATAAGGCGTGGACCATTGGAGACCGTGCACATGATCAGTTATCCAATTAATTTGCTTCTGAATATTGCGTGTAAGAAGCCCGTAACTAACAGTCGGTTTAATTATCCGATGTACACATGAGACATCGGTAATATTAAAAATTGAAATTTCTTTACATGTAAAAGCTAACTCCTTTTTATGCTGGAAGCCCTGCACGTCTATTATATACATATTAGTATGGACGAACTATACTGGTTAAAGGATTGTAAAAAATCAATCTATCATGAATTATAAGACAATATGCAGCAGTGTCTTTCGGAATATTTTTATTAGTGCTAAATTCCAGCCTAATGTCCACTGCACTCGACTTTACAACCTCATTCTGACACGAACAGTCGATAACTACCAGAGGAGCTTTTCAAAATTTATCATCTTATTGGATTTTATTTCCACTTTTAACGTATTTTTATTGGATACTATAGAAATATGACCATCGTTACCATGATTCAGAATAAAATGCTTTCTTACGTAATTATTTATATCTTCTATTTCATACGAGCCCTCCGGAATTTTTATAAACTTATCGTCTGTATCATAATATATATGATTATTTGTAGCGTCTATGTTCGGTATGGAGTTATACGCCTCGAAATTGATTAAAGCAAGCGAATATTCAGCGTCGTCTTCAAGGTCTATGGGTGGGGAAAAGTGCGCGGTTAAATTAGATGATTTGCCGGATAATGTAAACGTACAAGACATGTTGCGGCTTCAAGGTTAGCTCTGAGAATGAACGTGACTTAAAAGCATGATGCATTATATAGAAATTGTAAACACAGATGTCCACAATTTACTGTGTCATAAGACTGATACTGCTTGTGATTGTATTCAATAGAACAATTTAAATATTTTATTAATTCGAGAGGAGGCTGTAAATTACCAAAACTATCATAATAAACGGCTTTCGAACCGTTCTTCCAGTATGCAGTCCAATGAGTACCATTGCCGCTATCACTATCCAAGTTCACAATGCCCGTCTCAATTTTATGTACGCGTTTAGGTAGTCGGTCTCGCATAAATATTCCTCGAAAATTAGATATATTTAACATCTTAACATATTTTTTCAGATCCACGTCGGTGAGCGCTCGATTTGGTAATTTTACTAGTCACTTGCTGTTGGTGTTTTTATTCATGTATAGTCCAAGTCCCGTTCGATAGGGACGAAGATAGAGTCCCTTACCGAGGGCGATACTCTCCATAGCCTGATTGTGACGTTTAGATTCTTTAAGCTGGGAGGCTGCCGCCTGAGAATCTCTTACAGCTTTTGCTATACCTGCAGATCCACCGGCTAGCGCTCCCAGAGCACTAAGTCCAGCAAATATTGGTATTAGCGGTAGAACGCCGCCCGTCTTCGGTATAGGAATAACGCGAGCAGCCATCGGTGATATTTTTTTATCTTTTTTAATACGCTGTACTGCACGAGAGGCCTTTTTGAGAGCATCTCCGACAGAGGGAGCTCCACGTACTAGTTTACGAATTTTATTGGATATTTTTTTAAACGTCATCGTACCGCCACATTTTCTTTTTTTACATCCCAAGCCTAATTTAACTTTAGCACTCATGATGCCTGCTACACCGGCTGCTGCCGCTCTTTCTCCGATGGACGAATCCCTAGCAAATACACGCTTCAGAGCACGTTTTGCCAATTCTTTATCGGCAATATGCCGTCCTTTCACATCATTGACTTTAGAATATTGTATGTCGTGGTCACGACACGCCTCATCTAGACCATTAATTCCGCGATCTCCTCGCGCCAGTCTTTTTTCTAATTTAGTACCCGGGCCGCAGAAACGATAGCCAGGGATATGGGCTTCGAAAGGTAATTTATTTATGAGAGTGTTTACAGCCATGTTACCTCTATCGCATGTAATAGTAGACGAGGTGTTACAGGTGATCGAAAGCTATTTATACTTAAACTCCAGGTGGAAATACCTCAGTGTCAATCATGCGTTTCATCAAGACAGGTAACAGTCTGAAAATCGATAATCTCGATTTCGATAGTCATGTGAAAAAAGATAGTAGACATGGTTCTCTGTTACCCGACAGCATCAGGTGTATCATATGCGGACCTTCAAATTGTGGGGAAACAAACATCGTGATAAGCCTGCTGACTCATCCACACGGCTTGCGTTTCAAGAATGTTTACGTCTACTCGAAATCTCTCTACCAGCCTAAATATGAATATCTTAGAAAAGTACTCGGCTCGATCGTGGGATATCATGAATTCAAGGATAGCGATGTAATAATGACGCCTGCGCAAGCTAAAATTAATTCCATTTTTATATTTGATGACGTAGCTTGCGACAATCAAAGTGTGATGCGTGACTACTTTAGCATGGGGCGGCATAAACAGATAGACAGCTTCTATCTCTGTCAGACCTATACCCGCATTCCAAAACATCTGATAAGAGACAATGCAAATTTACTGATATTATTCAAGCAGGATGACATGAATCTTAGACATGTATATACCGATCACGTTAATACCGATATGAGCTTTGAGGATTTCAAACATATGTGCTCGTTATGTTGGAAAGATAAATACGGATTCCTAGTGATAGATAAAGATAGCGATATTAAACATGGCCGATACAGAAAGGGGTTTGACGAGTATATATACCTGTGATTTTACTATCTTAATCAGTTGATAATTACACATGTTATCTGACGCACCTGTCGACATGGACATTACTAATAAAATTATCGAAGCTCGGAAAGCCGTAAAGCGCAAATTAGAGGCACTCAAAATGCACGATCTGCAAATCGAAAAGTCTTTTGCCCCAATCACCGCACCTTTACATTCAATAGCTAAACATATCAAGCTTGAGACGGACGAGAATTTAAACATTAAGAAAAAGTCTGAACCCTCAGAGGATGAAAAAAATATTAATATTACACCGTCACCGTCGAATGTCGACTCTGAAGAAGGCGACCAGTCAGATGAGAAGTATCTTGAGAAATTTAGCGATCTGCCTAAAACGTATATATCTGAGATGATGCATGATACTGAAAATACACATGATTTTCGATATGGTGTACGATATAATCCCGAAGAAGATAAATATTATATTGGAAATTCTGCCATTCAGTTTGACGGTGACAATTTAATAATAAATAATAAAGAGTATCAGGGCACTCGCGGTCTTTATGAATTACTATTTAAAAAACGTTCGCATCACTATAACTATGATGATAAGAAACAGTACATTGATATTGTAAAAAGGACTAGCGCACATAAGAGAAATTATGATTCTGAAAAGCAAAAGTCCGGTAGTAAGAGCTGGAAGTACCTGCATATTATTAAACCGATGCTTTACGCTCGCGAACCTCGGCAACGTGCTCCTGGTAAAGTAAAAGGCGGTGAATTAATGATGCAAGTCACCGATAATGCTATTGATTACGTATATTGGGACGATCCTAATGAACTCGTCGATCGTCTTAGGCTTTTGATAGCTTCACAGGAGGCAAGCAATTCAAGTCATACGAATGAAATAAATAGAATTTTAGAGGAACTATTAGAAAGTAAAATAATCGAACCGTTGGATTAATTTAACAGTACGTAAATTATTGTTGAACTGTAAACATGTCTGCTATAAAAAGAGATATTGTTAATGAAATACATAAGCCGGTTAGAATTAACTTTAAGAGACGAAAAGTCGTAGTTAGAGGTTTAAATGAATTGCTTCAGGCTGACTTAGTCGAAATGATTCCATATGCTAATTACAATAAAAATTATAAATATATTCTCATTGTAATTGATGTTTTTTCAAAGTACGTATGGGCTGAACCAGTTAAATCTAAATCTGGCGTAAATGTTACTCGAGCTATGGAAAAAATATTAGTCGCAGATAAACGAATCCCCGTCAATTTACAGACTGATAATGGAACCGAATTTTATAATATTAATTTTCAAAAATTAATGAAAAAATATAAAATTAATCATTATTCTTCGTATAGCACTAAAAAATGTTCAGTAGTCGAACGCGTAAATAGGACTATAAAATCTATGATGTATAAAGAATTTAGTATAAATGGTTCTTTTCGGTGGTATAATTTACTTGCTGATATTATTAAGAAATATAATAATACTAGGCATCGTACCATCGGCATGAAACCTGTAGATGTAAATAAAAAGAATGAAAAAATACTCTTGAAATCCGTTTACAATTATCCTACAATTACATACTCGCAATTACCTAAATTTAAAATTAACGATCATGTGAGAATAAGCAAGTACAGAGGCGTGTTCGATAAAAGTTATACTCCTAATTGGTCTAATGAAATATTTACTATTTCAAAAATTAATTATACCAGCCCCATAACATACTTACTGACCAATGCACAGAAACAGCCAATAGAAGGATGCTTCTATACTGAAGAACTGCAGAAGGTTAAACATTCAGACATGTATCTCGTTGAGAAAGTTTTAAGGAAGAAAGGAAATAAGGTTTTCGTTAAATGGCTTGGATTTGACAGTTCCCATAACAGTTGGATTGAAAAAAGTAGCATTGTTTAATTTTTATGCACTTATATTAATTATTATTATTATTATTATTATTATTATTGCTATTATTTTTATAGGTTATGTATTCCATGTACATATATAAGCTTTATTACTGTATTATGCGTTCATATAAATAAAATATATTATAAAAATTAAATTATTTTTTTATTTTTCGTCTGGGGTGGCTTTATTTTTTAAGATTTAATTTTTTTGATTGCATATTTGAATTCAGCATTAAAAAACACATAAAATGTAGCATGAACATTTTCGTTACAATAAACTTGAAAAATATGAATTTTTTCATTTTTTGCCTGGGCTGGCTTTATTTTTTAAGATTTAATTTTTTTGATTGCATATTTAAATTCGACATTAAAAAAGACATAAAATGTAGCATGAACATTTTCGTTACACTAAACTTGAAAAAAAAAAAATCTGAATTCTTCATTTAATTAGGAAATGGGTAATAATAGTCAACCATTTTTTAAATTAATTTATTAATACATATAAGAAAGAGGTTACATGTTTTGTGATATAATAACAGAATATTTATGTTCAAGTACTGGATTAATTATTTGAGCGTATCGTAATATTTTAATTTGAAAACGATCTCGATCGCGGGCGTCTCGCATCCAGTTACCACATCTAGCAGTTCTATGGGCATAGCTCCAATGGTAAATGTGATGAATTTTAACGTCCTCGCTGAACTGAACTGTTCTTGGACTTCTTCGGCTGGATACTGACATGTTGAAATGTACGTAAAACTTCAACGTACTTAACGTCTTCTCCGAGTAATTTTAAATTGTTCATAAATTGCCGTAACCTCTTCTTATATGTTTCGGGATCCATCTTTAGGACTCGATGAATTCAATGTTAGTGGTCGTGCCTGCTAGCCCTCTATATACTAAGTACACTTCTTTTAGTATAATGGTTTGTTGTAGCGTTACGATATCATCATCAGAAATAATGCGTGAGTATCTGGCTGGTAGACTCACTTTACAATTTTCGAGGATTACTTGGACCTGGATACCATACGGTGAAAGTGCTTTATATATATCTAGCACTTTATATTTTCTATCGACTTCCAGCTCATAGATTTTCATGAACGGCGTGACATGAGCTTCAACATTAATTTTTGCGAAAGACATTGCTGCTGCTGCTGCTTATATATCAACTTTAAGATTGTGAATGAATGCAGCGATCTCAGGTCTTTACTTTTATGCTGTATTCCACCCCCACTTTTCGTATCGAGTAAGCAGAAAAATATGATGATTTCATTGTTTACATTATTTCTCTCCAAACCCTGAGACGCTCCTTATAATGGATCACGTGACTTATTAGTCATTGTATTATAACCGTCGGATGCTGTTATCTAAAGACAATTAATCACGTTTTAAATATACATATAGCCGTAGACAGTCGCATTTATTTACATTAACAATTTCCTGGAATCCGATAACGTCTCTGCATTTGGTCACAGTTTTAACATTCAAATATAAAATTTACGTATTGAAGTAGATGAATATTTATTCCATATATAAGACTTGTCTATTTAAACTCAATGATGGACGTCTGTAGCCATTTTTCTTAACCTCTAACGCTCTCTAACGTAAACATGCAATACTATTCGCCAATAACTATAAACAATAAACGGCGGCCATCTTATTTTAGACACACCCTGTATACTCTCAGCCACGTCCTTTTAGATATAATCTCTTATCTAAGCTCAGGGATTGGATCTCCCCCCTCCCATTAGGTCCTATCACCTATCATCTAAGAAGATCCCACCTCACACTACAACCTAGATAATAGGATCTATCATCTAGCATTATCTCACCTCACACTAGAACCTAGATCATAGGATCTATCATCTATCACCTGCGCGCCCCCCGCGGGGCTTCCGGAATGATGACGTCACTAAGAACTCCGATTGCTACTCTACTGATGGAAGTGAAGTCATTCTCTCACTACTTAACTACTTTCGATTATAACTCGGAAACGATGCAAAATTAAACATAATTAAATTTCCTACAAGAATGTTTATATTGATTTTCTTCCTGTGTGTTATAGTTTACGAGATATTCAGCAGCCAAAATAGATAATTAATAATTAAATAAATTAGGAATATTTCTATCAAAGCGGTTTACCGTGGTCTGCTAATAAATCACAGTCACAAAGCAATCTTTATTTTACAACACTCGACGTATTTACTAACGTAATATTTAGCCCAAATCTATTCACTTCCTTAAATATACAGTGTGACTCACTTAAAATGAAGACACCTTTATAACTTTTTTATTTTGTTTCCGATTTGAATCAAATTTGACTCAAGTATAGAACAAATTAGGATCCACTTATGACCAGAAAAACATTCGCCCGCTACAGAGGCAAAACCACCTGCGGTACCGAAATGTGCTGAAAAAAATAAAAATCATATTAAAGGGTCTTCACGAATTTCACGTATCCACCACAAATTGCGGAAACTGAAGATCCCCTTTGCCAGATGAGCTTATGTATAAGAAATCCCCCATCAATAACCAAAGCAAATGGTGTATGTACGTTTGTGGCGCCGATCCGATGCATTTTTTAGAATTTTTAACATTCAAAATGTTTTAATTTTTTTCCGTATATTTTGATACCGCAGATGGCTTTGTCTTTGTAGCAGGCGAATGTTTTTCTGGTCATAAGTAGATCCTAATTTGTTCTATACTTGAGTAAAATTTGATTCAAATAGGAAACAAAATAAAAAAGTTATAAGGATGTCTTAATTGAGTCACACTGTATATTTAAGGAAATGTATAGATTTCGACAAAATATTATGTTAGTAAGTACGTTGAGTGTTAAATAAAGATTGTTTTGTGACTGTGATTTATTAGCAGACCACGTTTAACCGGTTTGACAGAAAAATTTCAGGGACCTAATTAATTTATTTATTAATTATCTATTTTGGCTGGCGAATATCTGGTAAACTATAAAACATAGGAAGAAAATGAATATAAACATTCTTGTAGGAAATTTAAATGTGTTTAATTTTGCATAGATTACCTTTTCCCGTACGATGCATCGTTTCCGAGTTATAAGCGAAGAATCGAGAAAAGGAACCTTTCCACCCCCCTCCCCCCTGATGCGGCGGGGCTAAGGACGAGGACTTTTAGTCTATCCCCAACACATTTCTGAAGAGGAAAAGTCTCCCCCCTCAATGTCCTCTGTAATCCTCTTTTGGGCATTCATTAATTGGACCTGTGGGTATTACTATAGTTTCTTTACTATTTCTATCATTTTTGTAATTACCGCTATTATTTTGTAACTTATATCTTTTGGTAAATAAATTATTATTATTATTATTATTATTATTGATTGGGATTACAAAAAAACAAATATTCTGGCTTTGTATAGTAAATATGCATATTACATATTTTATTACCACATTGTCCTTTACATTTGCACTGTAAAGTTCGTCTACAAGAACATTGCCGCGAATCACAACCAATTTTACAACTGCATTTTTCTAGTCACTGCAGCATTAAACTTTGAGGTAATTTTGATCGTACTGGTTGCCAAATGTCATCTTGTTCCATCCATCCCAAAGGCTTAGTGAACAGAGTATATTTGACCTGCTTAAAATGTCTCACGCAGAGCATGCTGGAATAAGGCAGCTAAAATTGGTTTGTTATCGATGCGAAAAAAATGCTTTCGATTGTATTGACATTATGATAGTCCATGAAACAGTAAAGCGAAGCGTATACTAATATTCAACAAGATATTTTCTATTAATGTTCAACAATTATATTATATCTAGTTTAAAATGTAATTCAGATTGACTAGCTATTTGTATAAACAAAAGTATAACTAGTTATGTTTTTGCTAGACTATGCAATTTATCCAGCTTATTTCAGATTTGGCTCAAAGTATATTGTAGAAATTTATGATACCCATAACAAGATATGATGGGTCATTTTTTGACTGTTGGACCAGAACCGACCAGAACAACATTATATTCCAAAAACAATATCTTCATCGGAATGTACACCCACAAATTAGTCAAAAATGACATTATACATAAATCCAGTCAAGTATTATTTCTTCGAATTTTTATTTTCAAAAATAAGCGCCGTTTTTATATTTAATATTTGTACATTATTACACACCCTTATAATAGTCGAAAAATTCACATGAAAGACCAAATTTGAATTTTGTGACGCCATTTTTTAAAATAGGCGCCATATTAGCTTGTAGGGGTCGAACATGAGTGTGTTGTGGGTCAAATCGTTTAGAATCTCCTAAAAAACAACTGTGCCCAATTTCGTGATTTTTTTACAAAATGTAGAATACGATTAATAAATATTTTAGTGTAGACTAAATGTATTGAGCCCCCCACTTTAACATCAAATATCTCAAAACCGGAGAAGCGGAAAAAAATTATGTATATGCATTACATGTCTATTGTAAGTCATTTACTGAAGTCTGAATATAACTTGGGTTAAAATAATACGCAGATTATTTAATTTATACCACAAATTTTTAACGAGACTTTCGTCCGTTAGATTTTAAATGGTCATTTTTCCAAAATTACTTACTATTTTATGTAAAATTGCATGTGGCGGGGCGGAATGTCCCGTCCTTTTTATATGCGGTAATTTTGACAAAACTCTTCGTTATTATTTACAAAAACGTGCTACCGTGTCTTATCAGTCATATTTGGAAACAAGGCAAAAGTAGGACATTTTTTAATATAACAAATCTTCAAAACATAAGTTATTCAAATTTCAGGATTTAAAAAAAAAAAAAAAGAATCAGCAACCCCGTTTCAAACAAAACTTTAGGTCTAACAGAAGTTATCGTGTTTATCAAGGACACATACTCATATTCACACACACAGAGATTTTCTTTTTCGATATTTGCGTGTTATGAAATGGATTTGTGTACAGTTTTCATTTTCATGACAAATTATTAAAACATTTCGTCCGCATATAACGTGCCTATTTAGTTAATTCAAATTGATATTATAAGCAAGAAAGAATCTGAAGCACGGTAGAAAGTATGCCAAGGCGCATGAAGGCTTGCATTACAACTAAGGTTATCGCTAAGGCAATGTTACAAATTCTGCATTTTTCGTTATCCAGTTTTAACGATATTGTAAATACCTAATAATCTTATATTAATGTACTATTTATCACTCTGGACTTTTCATTTTGACTTACTTTATGTTATTTTAACGACTTACTTGGTCTACGTTTTCGGGCAGTCGATTTATATCAGAAGTTAATAATATTCAGGTATTTCCTTATTAATTTTGCTCGTCATCGTAGCAAGTAGGTGTTTTTTTAAATAATTCTGACTGAAATGATAGTAACAATGAGATAAAGTTGATTGGTGCAATTGCAGTCTTTCAAGTCGTCTGTACATCCCGCATAATGAATCAAAATTGCTGAATTACAATATGTACTTTAACAATACAATACAGACAATGGAAAGCCGTTGACTCAAACTTATAAACCGCATTATCTTTCTCCAAACGCTATTTAGCATTGAGCTGTCTCAAAGTATAATCCTTCAATCCACGCTTTGAAAAGTAATTATCATGATATTATTATCCGTTAACTAAACGAATTAATATAAAGATTTCAAATTTGAACAGTTCATTCCATCATTATACACTTTACTTATCATGTACAATTATTTTTATACTGTAGTGGTACTAGTATGGGAGCCAGAGACACCTTTAATGGTTATATTCGTTTACACTTGGTTTATCTTTTTCTATCATATTAATGTAACTTATCCACAAAAAAAACTATTGCCACTTCGTTAGTGGAACAACACTTGGCAGCAGCATTTCAATTATGTTAAAAAAAAGTGTCAATATACGTGTTTTAAGCTGAGATTTTTTGAGTTCTTTATTGACATTACAGTATGATGAATAAAATTATATAAAAAAAATATTTTTAAGAAAAAGCTTTTATTTGAAAAAACTGTACTAAAAAGTAAAAATAATTTTTTAAAATTCATACACCTGGAAAAAAGCTTTGCGGACCGTCATATAGCAGTATTGCATAGTTACTTTGCTCAATGGACCGCCCCCCAAAGCTTTTGGTTTCCAGGTGTATGAATTTTAAAAAATTATGTTTACTTTTTAGTACAGTTTTTTCAAATAAAAGCTTTTTCTTAAAAATACTTTTTTTTATATAGTTTTATTTTTTACTTTTTAGTCTACTTATTTTACAGACAAACAAACAGACAAAACCCTTTCATTTGGTACAAATGGCAAGGGAGTCATGAAGAAAAAGATAATTTGTCATCCTGGGGCGTCCGCCATATTGGATTTATAATGGCGTTACATAATTTATCGTATTTTACTCGTCAAACCCTTTCATTTGATCAAGGGGGTTGTGAAGAAAAAGATACTCCGCCAGCTTGGGACGTCCGCCATATTGAATTTAGAATGATGTCAAATTGTTTATCGTATTTTACTCGTCAAACTCTTTCATTTGATACTCATATCAAGGGGGTTGTGACTAAAAAGCTGATCCGCCATCTTGGGACCTCCGCCATATTGGATTTAGACCGATAATGGCTATACTATGTTGCATTGTCACCGGACTTATATACGTATGCCAAATTTCAAAGCTCTACCTTAGTTAGAAATAGCCGAAATTTTGATTGCAAAATTTGACCTAAACAAACATACAAACATTGCAAGTTAAATAAAAGCTTTTTAAAATGATTTCATGCCACCTTCATTGTAGACCGGCGCGGCGTGCTCCTGTCATTGACATAAATATGTAATACAAGAAAGTCAATTGACAAATATGTTTAAACATTTTTTTGTCGATAGTTTATTACTTCAAATTGTTAAGAAAGTTATGCCGCCAGCCATTCGACGGAACATGACTTTGGTAGGAGCAAGCAAAGTTGTAGTCACACAGAATAGAAACTAGTGTCAATCTATGTGTTTATTAAATTCTTCAATAACATTTTCTCATTTTAGTTTTTTCAACAATATTTTTACTTCCCTCGCTTACCGAAAGGAAATATTGTAATCATGAAAAAATCATCCTCTGAGACTTCTCTACATTTTCACGTTTCAGATTATGTAGATTAAGAAAATTAAAATCATTTAATTCCCCCAGTCAGGCTGCCGGTCAGATGTATGTCTGCCTGTCTGTTGATGCTGGGTACAAAGCTATTTGACGAAGAAGAATAATATTTGGTAGGTAGTTGACGCTAATGACAACGATGAACTGGAACTGAAAAATTTATAGGGTGCACACCCAAAAAATAATGAAAAAGATGTGATGGGGGCAATCATATTTCGCAAGTAGTTAACACAGCTGTCAAAGAAAAATATGAAAAAAAATGTGACGGAGGACGATAATATTTCGCATTCAGTTAAGACAATTGTCAAGGATGAAAAAAAAGAAAATATACAGGGTGATCACCATAAGAAAATAATGAAAGAAATATGACGGAGGACAATAATATTTCGCATGTGGTTAACACATCTATCAAGGAAGAAACATATAAAAATATACAGGGTAGTCACTAAAAAATAATTAAAAACTATGGTGGAAATAATATTTGGACTGTAGTTGAAACAATTATTGAGGAGAAATCATGTTTAGTGAAAAATAGACATGGTGGTCATTTTAAAAATAAGAAATGGCAGAGGAAAATGATATTTGAAATGTAGTTGTCATTATTGCCAGGGAAAAATATAATATAATTTTGATTAAAAAAATAAACCGGGTGGTCATCCAACAGAAAAAATAATTCACAAATAAAAGATGCCAAACAGATATGGAAGTTTTTGTAACTGTAGATAAAGACTCTGATAATGACTGCTATTGTTCACTTGTTGAGAGAGTGGATTCATTAGAAGATTCTTTATATTTTGCCTTGAAAATACTCAAGTAGTCTGAATGACAACCTTGAACATCATTCAAAAATGATGGCAATTGTACATCTTTCCCTAGCAAATTATGTTTTTGACAAATTTTTAAAATGCCGGCACATTTGTCTAAACGCTCTTGTGTAAACAGAAGCATTTTATCCTTCTTTGCATTGCAAAAAACACAAATAGGTTTCAGTGTGCCATCGTATAAATTAGTATGTCTGTCTGTAACATAGCAACAGGCGAACTGAACATCGACATCAATATAAGATCATGGCATAAAACTTTGTGGTATGCTACTACTACGGAGGCATGACCCACAGTCAAGAGGAAATTGCGAGTTTTTATGAATATAAAGTTTGTCTAGGGCGATATTTTAAAAATCGGAAGGAAGCGACGAATAGTGTATTCCTCAAAAGTATCTGAAAACGGACTAGGGTTCTTAATCGAAATAAAGATACATGTTTTTACCTAGCGCTTGAGAATCCTTGAAAAATAGTAAATCAAATATAAATTGATTTTATGACAGAAAAAAAACTATGAATAAATACAATTTTCTATGAGCGTTACATCTACATCAACTTTCAATAATAAATACCTGATGGATAAAATACATATTCGCTGCGCAACAAATTTGTTTGGTCCTGCCAAGGCCATGTTCCGTCGACTGGCCGTCAGTATAAGTCGCTTATTTTAACAACTTCAAGTAATAAACTACTGGCAAAAAATTTTTTAGCTTTAAACATTTGTATCAAACGACTTCTACTTTCCTCGTTTATCTTAAGTGTGTATGTCAATGGTAGAAGCATGTCGGTCTACAATGAATGTAGTAGAAAATAAGTTTCCATCATACTGTGATGTCCATAAATAAAACAAAAAGGCTCGACTCTAAACATGTATAGCATTGACACTTTTTTTCAACATAGTTGAAATGTTCCTGTCAAACGTTTTGTCGCTGGTGCGCCTGCCAGGAGTCGATTTTGTGAAAACACAGCCTAGATTGTAGATTGGCCCTAAGATGATCTTTCTTCACCTTGAACTAAAAGATCTTTTGTGATTTACCCAACAACTAGTTGTTGTCCAGGATTCCAAGACTTTTTGCAAAGCTTGTCATTTTCCTGGGAGCTAATTTTCCTATGTCTTCAGGTGTTAATTCCGCCTGTTCTAGGTACTTCAGCCTAATGCGGATTAATACCTTGCATTCACAAAGTATATGTTCCGCAGTCTCATCTTTTGTCATGCCCATGTTCTTGAGATGATATCTCAAGGGGCAATGGCCAGTTAGAAGGCCTGTGATCAGCCGTAGGTCGAACTTTTCGAGTTCGAGAAGCCTTGTGGCATTCTTTGTCGAATAGGTTATAAACCTTTTCACTTGTCTTTGGCCTGGAGTATTCCTCCAGTTGGACTTCTTTTGCTCCTTTTCCCATGTTTGGACCTCCTCCGTTATGTGTCCCGTAGATAAGCCACAGAACTGTTCGGGTGCGAAAAATGAAGCTCCAGCCCCTTTTCTTGCGAGGCCTCATGCCATGGCACCCACACCAAGGTAACCTTGTAGTTTTTTGCTTTGCCAATTGCTTCATGGATTGTCTGCATTCCCAGGCAATTTTAGACTCGAAGGTTAAGACCTGAGAGCCTTTAGTGCTGCCTGGCTATCTGAAAGTATAAGGATCTTTGCCCTTCGAGTGCCTCTGATAAGGCATTCTTAGGCACAAAGATCTATAATAGATTTCTACCTGGAAGATGGTTGGGGTGTTACCAAATGCTTTGGATAGATAGCCTGCATTTAGGCCCCTCTACGCCCACACCAACCCCTTCATCTATCTTAGATTCATCTGTGTACCAGATGAGTGACTCTTTCTCCAACCGCAGTACTTCGAACCTGCTCGCCTGACGGCTCTCAATCAGCACATCAAACAGGCAGTCAAAGACAAAGTCGTGCTTGATTCGCATTGAGTCAGTGGGTTTGCTCATGGATTCAAGTTGGATTAGCTCCAAAATCCTTAAATTACCAACCAGGTCTCCTGGTCTAAATTTAAGTGTCTGATGCAGCATTAGGGCACTACACAGCCTAAATACAACAAAAAAAAAATAAGAAATTAATTTTAAGCAGATCTTTCAAAACAGTGTTGCTGGCTCCTGCACTATAGATTAATATCATAGCGGCACGTTTCTACTTTTGATAAAAAATAATTTATATACGAGAAAGTTTGGATTCTTTCACACAATAAAATACATTTTTTCATTTATATAAAAATAACTAGATAGTAATAAGTGCAATAAGTGCATAAAAGTAATTATAATTACTATAACGGGATAAGCGTTTTATTGAAATGTGAATAGTAAAGAAATCGTCTTACATTTAGACGGGAAAATTTACATCTACTAAACTTTCTCACCATTGTTTTGAACTGTCACAATCTCTCACGATGGTACTGCTTGGAGACATACCTGAAAAAAAAATTGGAATAAAAATATTTTATTTTACATAATGAGATACATGAGATATTAACAAAAATGTTGTGTATATGAATCATACATATATATTTGTAGCAGGCCTATTGTTCTAATTTCGTATACATCAGGTGTAAAGCTCCTAATTCTTTTCGCTGATAATTATATTTTCGAAATATTTCTGAATTTTGAAAAGGACCCCGCTGTCTTCTTATGGAAATTGAATTTAGGTTAAATTGGTTGAATTTTTAATATGTTGTAGATTTCGACTTGCTGATCAAAAGCTCTCTAAGCCCAACTCGATCCCACGTTTTATTTCTGAGATACAGCTCAAAAATGTTACAAGGGAATGATATTAATATATTTTATATCGTGATATTTTCTAATAGTGTTTTAGAATATCTCCAATTAACAAGATTTTTTATTTTATTTAAAAAAAAAATGAAAGCGACAGGTAATATTATACTTTAAAGGTGTGGTATTTTTGAGATGAAATGTTTTTTTTATATTCAATTTATATTAACTGTCTACAAAATTTTAACCATAAAACATTCTACTACATAGTGAAATGTTTAGAGAACTTGTTAATAATATCATTTTCCCCAAGAATAGCATCAGGCACTATGAACAGTAAAATGTAAATGTTACAAGATTTTGATTGTTGGATAGAGTACACTGTAAAAAAATAGTGTAAATTTACCGTCGTCGCGTGTAAAATTTCCATGTAATTTTACCTTCAAAGAGAGCGGAAAATTCCATTTACCAGAGAGGATTACCGGTAAATAGAAATTTTCCACTCCCTTTGCGGGTAAAATTCCATTACAATTGGGCGTAATTTTACACGCAACGACGGTAAATTTACTATGGAAAGAAAATCCTGTCTGGATAAGGGACAATCTTAAAGAAACTACTTTAAACGAATCAATATTGTTTAGTTATAGGGGATCATGGTTTCAAAATCATTTCACCTTAAAATGGCTATAACTTTGCGAGGAAACATCATAGGTGACCATTCGAAAGCTTATTTTAAAGAGAAAGGATGGCACTAAATGATGTATTTTGATACATTTTTGAGTTCTATACATCACCTCAAGTAGACAAAAAAGCCATTTTTAAAGTACTTAACCTCAAATATTTCAAAATCCTAGGCCAATTCTGAGGCCAGATTCGGATTCAGCGCGAAAAATTACTTCGGAAATGACTCCCATCTGCCCAACAACAAAACCTCGCAGACCGGTGCTATCTTCGATAAGTCTTAGACTGACAGAATGCAGTATTAAGAATTTTTCTCTTTGGCAAAGTGAATAGGAAAAAAATAAAGTCTAAATTTATTAGGATTTATTATCACCTATTTAATAATAACTCGACTATCATCACTTCTAATAAACTGGATTGTTTATAATTATGATCTACTTTAACTTAAGATGTCATAATATGCTTTCTTGTTTACCATTTATTTTAAACATAAACCCCAAGACAAGATATGTCCTACTTTAGATAGTAAAGGACAAAGGTTTGTCTTTACGTGATGACCAAGATTAACTTCCTTTTAGACTGGCCATTCAATAGAGCCGCATTAAGCAATACATTAAACTTATAAATGGCATCTTAAGGTATTAACTCCCAATTTCAATTTCTCAGATCTGAGATGATTAAATCTAGTTCGTTGCACAATTTATCTTATCGATTGATTTTCTAATTGGATTCGAGTCAGACGATTTTTAAATTAAGTGCTAAATAACGTTACTGATTATTCGACGTTAAGAGGTTTTTAACCATAAGTGTAATTTTCTTTTTAAAAGTTACAGCTGAGAACAAACTAATACAAACGTTTGCGATCATTGATCGTACATAAAACTGTTACAACGTGAGTCTACATTAATCCGAACAGTGTTTGCTAGTGTATTATTCACATTAGTGACTAGGAATTACTCTCTCGATAGTAACAGATCCCGAAACTTCATTTACGATTATACGAGAGATACGTTTACGGAGATGATGTAGCAGCGAACTGGTAACCAAAGCAATTACACTAAAAAAATATATTTCTTAATGAACCATAAAAAATGCTTGAATTTCAACATTTTTGGTGTTTCAAAAAGTTGAAAACTCCTGACGTTAGTATTGTCTATACCTACAAACCTTCCTCTAAACGTCAAGATTGTTTTTGGCTAATCCCAAAAAAAAATTGTGGCTCTTGGTCCTTGTACACACTAAATTATAAATTTATTTTTTTAACCCCTTTAATGATGGAATTGAGGTGGTAACATCTGTGGTAGAGGGTGGATAAGGCCAAAAACAATTTTGAGGTCCCTGGATCTTGTATACACACTAAATAACAATTTTATTTTTTTATCCCCTTTTAATAATAGTGTGAGGTAGGTAATGGAGATGAAGGTAGAGTTGATTGACGTAAGAAAAAATGTTGAGACCTTGGCTTCTCGTACATACCCTAAATCCCAATTTTATGGACCTCTACTTGCTTTCTTTATCTATTTACCCTCATTTACCTCCATTTGCCCCGGACCCTTCATCGGAATAAGATCAAAATACAATCTAGTTTCAGATCTCGTTACAATATATACCAAATATACCAAATTTCAAGTTAATATTGTACACAGTTCCAAAGTAATCGTGCGCACAAAAAAGTTACAGACAGGCAGATTTTAGTTTGCTCAAACATAAAATCTTGACGTTTCATGTAGTCCAGTCAATGAATGGTTTCTAGAGGGAAATGCTGAGATCACAATTTTTGACTAGAGGACTGTGTTTGGACTATTTAGGAGGTAAATATACCAAAAGTCCCCGAACGTAGGAGGTGGGGGGGGGGGGGTGCAGGGGGCACGAAGAAGGTCCTGGTTTTTGGTTATTCGCTCATAACTCAAAAACGGTTAGCCCTAATTAAAAAGTGGTTATATGCAAAATTAAAACTGTCTAAATTTTCTACAATTTCTATTAATTTTTTTCGTATCAGTTATGGTTCAGTAATGAATTGTATGTCTTTTGACTGTATTCTAACTTTATTATAAATTGAAAATAAATTTTAATAAACATCGTAGTAAAAAATTTCTGGTGCAGATATCCATTTCACAGCAGACTGAACTGAAATAACGAATAAAAAGTGTCTTTGGGCCTGTAAGTGTGTGTGTGCGTGTATACCGCTACTTGTAAACACGATAACTCCTGTTAGACTTAAAATATTTGATTACAATTTGGAACATATGTAAAACAGCATATTACAATAATCCCTATTGAAATTGGGCCATATCTGTAATACATGGTGATAACCAGAGGCCTACAATTCTCACTTCATAATAATGTTGTTAAAAATACCATGTTCCATATTTTAGGATAACACTGATATATTATCTAATTTAAATAAAGTTGGTTTGCCTAACATACACCCTGTATATTGCGGTTTAGAAATCTTATACATCTTCTTATTTTTGTATGCTTAGTAATATTTTGCTCTGAAATTAAAATAAAACGTATTTTACGTATGAGAGTTTGTAGGCTTCTGGTTAGCACCATGTATTACAGATATAGCCCAATTTCAACAGAGATTATGGTAATATGCTGTTTTACATATGTTCCAAATTGAAATCAAATATTTTAAGTCTAACAGAAGTTATCGTTTTTACAAGAAACGGTATACACGCACACATAGATATATACGTACACACACACTTACAGACGCAAAGACATTTTTTATTCGATATTTTAGTTCAGTCTGCTGTGAAACGGATATCTGTACAAGAAATTTTTTTCTACGATGATTCAATTCATTACTGAACCATAACAGATAAGAAAAAAATTAATAGAAACATTATTGTAGAAAATTTAGTCAGCTTTAATTTTGCATATAGCCACTTTTTGATTAGGGCTAACCGTTTTCGAGGTATGAGCGAAAAACCAAAAACCGGGACCTTCTTCGTGCCCCCCTGCAGCCCCCTCACCTCCTACGTTCGGGGACTTTTGGTATTTTTACCTCCTAAATAGTCCAAACACAGCTCTCAAGTCAAAAATTGTAATCTCGGCATTTCCCTCTAGACGCCCTTATTGAACGTTCATTGACTGGGCTAATGACATTCTAAGCCAGTTTGAACAGAAAAATTTTCAATTTTTTTTTTGCGTTACCAAACTTCCACTCCACTACGTGGAAGTGGAAGTAATAAAAGATAGTAAACAAAATTTTAATATTTGTATAGATGTTGTATTGTAAAATATGGCGGAGTGATTTTTAAAACTTTTAAAATTTATATTCTCTTGCCTAACCGAACAGTAACAAACACTAAGGGTGGTTATATGTAAATTAAATCTAAAACATCGTCAATTAAGGATTCCACCGGTACGCTATGAACTGACAGATATCAGGTTATCGAGGTTTGGCGCTAATACTATGAAAAGCTTTTGGAAGGTGATCATTCTGAGGTAGATGACTGGCAACAGAATTACAAAAGCAAACCCTCCAATTATTGTTCAATTCTCATCCTTCGCTTTTGTTATTTTTTTCCATAGTTAATTAATTTTTCTAATAATTTATTTTCAATATATTTGCAAAAAGGACAACAGAAGACAATAAAGACCTCAAAATTCTATGCGGAAAATTGGAAATAAAAGAAGAGAAAAGACGTAAAGGAAACAACAATACACCACAAAGTACCAGAAAGTACAAACAGCTAAAAATTCACCGCAGGACACATCTGGAATGAAAACAAACTTCAACAAAAGTCTAATAATAGAGACCCGTCAACAAAAGTGAATTGGACCAGCGGAGAGGAACACAAAATAGATGAATAATACAACGAAAAAATTGAAGTACCTAGGGACAGACCTGATGAACCAACTGAAACGGAGAGAAACGATAAAGGGGAGAATCAAAACGGCATACAAGGTCAATCATACCTTCACTGAGAAAAATAAACTATCATGGGACCTTACCAAATGTATTGTAATATGTTGCACCCCTTAAAATTTAAGGTTATGTTACTAAAAAGTAGGCAGACTTCAACAGATCGAATGTCTGAATGAATGTAGTGTATTTGCACCTACTCGAAAAAGAACCTACCAGCAGATTCCAAAGTGACATCTGGAATTCTCTAGAGAATGGTGGCGTCATCACAGAACAATCGAGATCTGTCATTTTTAGGTATAAAAGACCAACCGCATTCTCGGCGAGTAGTTCAGAAAGTTCAGAAAGTTCAGAAAGTTCAGAAAGTATAGAAAGTGAGGTTAAGAGTTCAAAGATAAACAAAGTAATAAACATTGTGATTTTAGTCAGTAAAGTGTATTTAAATTAATAATAGTATTGTGAAGTATCCAGTAAATATTTAATAAAGTGTGTTAGTGGACATCTCTTGTTATAATTTTTGGAACCCACGGAATTTGCAAGGGGTAGTTTCCTAAGGGTGGAAACACGTTACAATTGGTGTCAGAAGCGGAATTTTATGACAAGAGGAGCTCTGAAGTTGTGCTGGAGTGTTCGAGTTAGCACAGAGGACTCATTTACTGGACATTGTTCGAGGGTTGTTTTCGAACAGGAAAATAGTGTTTAAGTGCATTTTTGAGACATTGTAGAACATTGTATTAGGACATTAGTGTGATAATTAAATCCTTTGAACTGAGAAGTGATAGAGACACTGAAAAAGACTCATTTAGTGCGTGAAAATTTCTAGAACTTTTCTATTTGGACATTAGTGGAGATTATTAAATTCTCTGAACTGGATAGTGACAAAAGACTCTGGATAAGACTTTTTCGTGCTATTTCGAGATTTGTCTAGAAAGTTCCATTACCGATATTGACGTGACAGTTAAATTTATTTTATTTTAATTTCATCGTATGCCCGTAACAACAAGAAGTATGGCATCCGATAAACAAATACAGGACTTATTCGAACAATTCCAAAAAATGATGGCGCAGCAACGGCAGGAAGACAAAGAAGAACAGGAGAAAAAACGTCAAGAGGAGAAAGAAGAACAAGAAAAGCGACGCCAAGTAGATAAAGAAGAGCAAGAAAGACAACGTCAAGAGGAAAAAGACGCACTCAGAAAAATAATGGAAGACTTGGAAGAAAGACGCCAGGAGGAATTAAGGAAAATCCTGAGCGATCAAATAAAAATACAACAGGACGCAATCATTTCTGTCAAAAGTGAAGTCAAAGAAGAGATACGCAAGGTAGAAGAAAAAGTAGATAAGGTCGAAGATAAAGTAGGTGAAGTCAAGACCGAAGTCGGTCAAGTAAAAGGAAAAGTAAATCAGTTTGAAGAAAAGATGAGTGAGTTCGAAGAAGAAGTCAAGGGAGAAATAGACCGGCTTAAACGACAGTTGAGAGATAGAGGAAGCCAGCAGGTGGTATCATCAGGTCAGCGACTAAAACCTCCTTCTTTTGACGGCCAAAGTTCCTGGACGACGTACAAGAGGCAGTTTGAGGCAGCAGCATGTGCGAACAACTGGGATAACGAGGAAAAGGCCATGGCATTAGTTCTGGCGTTAAGGGGCCAGGCCTCAGAGTTGCTTCAGACTATCCCAGTGGATAAACAAAGGGACTTCAAAGTCTTGGAAGCTGCATTGGACTTGAGATATGGCGACCAACATCTCGCCCAAGTATACCAAGCCCAGCTAAAATCACGAACACAAAAGGCTGGAGAGAGTTTACAGGAATTCGAAGCTGCGATAGAGAGACTGGCACACCTGGCGTATCCGAGTGCACCTAGAGAATTTCAGGAACAATTAGCCGTAGGGGCCTTTTTAGATGGCATAAGGGACGAAGAGGTCAGGCGAGTTCTGAGGCTGACAAGACACCAAAGTAGTAGCGAAGCTTTGGTGCGTGCACTTGAAGTAGAAGCCGCCTACAGAGATACTCCAAGGTCGAGAGTGCGAGCTGTGACTCTCGAAGAATCGCAACCAGAAATGAATCAGAACCCTATGTTGACTGAGATGCAGAAAATGTTTACCAAATTATGCGATAAATTGGATGGCCTCGGAAAGCAGGAGAAACAACAAAATAAAGGAAAGCCGAGCGGAGGTATTAAATGTTACAACTGCGGCAAGGTAGGACACATGAAGCGAGACTGTCGACAGCAGAATTCGGAGAGTCGAGTAAATGCTGTGAATCTTGAAGAGGAGCAGGAAAACAGTACCAGGGGGGTTGTTCTGGCTAGGAAATGCAGTGCCCCCAGAGAAATTAAGATTTCCCAGCTTCAAAGAATCGCAAGCAGACTGTTGTTGCATGGATATGTGAACGGAAGAAAATGTTTGTTTACCATCGACACAGGTACTACGTCATCAATAGTACGTCCAGGATTTATATCGGGCATAAAGATTACCAAGAGGCAAAATGAAGAAGTGATCGTCCGGACAGCTACGGAGGACAGGGCTACGGTTCATGGAGAAGTAGACCTGGGTTTGCAGATTGGGCATTTGAGGTTCGACCACAGGGTCATCGTGGCTGACATTACGGATGACTTCATTTTGGGACTGGACATTATGGAACAGTATGGATTTATTGTTGACGTAGGAAAGCGAATGTTAAGGATTGGGAACGAACAATTTATTTTGTCAAAAGTGAACGACCAATGTGAGAAAACCAGGCTGTTGACAACGCAGGCAGTCAAAACTCCTGCATTATCCAGAAAACCAGACAAGGAAGATTGCAAGCGCTACCCTCAGGTGGGAAAATTGCCGAACATGGTTGAAGTCAACATTGTCAAGGTCGATCTTCCAGACAGTTGGACAAAGAAAACTCTGAGGCAAGAGCAATTGCGCGATGTAGAAATCGGACCCATGTTGAGAGCAAAAGAAGAGGGAACGCGTCCAGCATGGAAGGATGTTTCCAACAAAGAAGTGGGGCTGAAGGCTTTATGGTCACAATGGGATTCACTTATGGTCGTAGATGGGCTTTTGAGGAGAGCATGGAAAAGCCCAGATGGGAAGCAGGTTGCCATGCGTCTAGTGATTCCCAGGTGTCGTGTACCAGAAGTACTTGAGGAAGCACATAATGAAACATCCAGCAGACACTTCGGCATAAACAAGACATTGAGTAGAGCACGGGAACAATTCTATTGGGTTAATAGTCGCCAGGATGTGGAGGCCTGGTGTCGCAAGTGTAAAAATTGTGCTGCCCGTGGAGAACCATTTTCGATGAGCAACTACAGAAATGGAAGCCGAGAACAGCCGAAGAATGATCGAGAGCAGATGAACAGAACTAGTAACCGCTTGAAGGCTCGTTATGATCAGAATGCCAGTACAGGGGGATTCAAGGTGGGGGATCTGGTTTGGCTGTACAACCCACAGCGGAAGGAATGGAGATCCCCGAAATTTCAACCTCCTTGGGATGGACCGTATACTGTTATTACCCGAATTAATGATGTCGTCTATCGTATTCAACGAAACAAAAAGTCCAAGATGAAGATCGTACACTTGGATAGACTGGCGAAGTATGTGAAAGAGGCTGAATTGCCTGACCGGGACGTTCAGGCTTAAGGAGAGGGCAGTGTAATATGTTGCACCCCTTAAAATTTAAGGTTATGTTACTAAAAAGTAGGCAGACTTCAACAGATCGAATGTCTAAATGAATGTAGTGTATTTGCACCTACTCGAAAAAGAACCTACCAGAAGATTCCAAAGTGACATCTGGAATTCTCTAGAGAATGGTGGCGTCATCACAGAACAATCGAGATCTGTCATTTTTAGGTATAAAAGACCAACCGCATTCTCGGCGAGTAGTTCAGAAAGTTCAGAAAGTATAGAAAGTGAGGTTAAGAGTTCAAAGATAAACAAAGTAATAAACATTGTGATTTTAGTCAGTAAAGTGTATTTAAATTAATAATAGTATTGTGAAGTATCCAGTAAATATTTAATAAAGTGTGTTAGTGGACATCTCTTGTTATAATCTTTGGAACCCACGGAATTTGCAAGGGGTAGTTTCCTAAGGGTGGAAACACGTTACAGTATATACATTGTCGTCAAACGTCCAACGATAACATATGGAGTCAAAAACGTGGCAACAACAAAAGCCAACAGAAGAAGTTTTTGAGAAGAGCAGAAACGGACATCGTCCAACTACTCGCAAAAACAACAAGACGAAAACAGCGACATACAACATCAACAGTATTAGGAAGAGAGACAATTAAAAAGGATAGAACTGTACGCAATGAAGTACTGAGCACATACTCAAGGAAAGGACCCAACACATATACTGAAGAAAGTACTAGCACCAACAAACCAAAGACAGGGAGGCTATGCTACAGCGGAGAACAACAACTAAGAGGATCAGAATCAAAAAATGAGCACCACAAAGCAGAAACACAAAAAGAGGAGCATAAACACTCCATAAACACAACGCGGCAACATATTTCACAAGTAGACTCAGAATAGGCAGAGGTCCAGAACCAAAAACACAAAAAAGGGAGCTTAAACGCTCCCTCACGACACAATGCGGTAACGCATCTCACACAAACCTACACCCTCCCATCCCACATTCCTTTACCATGCGCCATGTGGCACTCGCTGCTGGCAACAAGCATGACCTTAGTCCAACCCAGCGTGGACGTAGCAGGCCCAGCTGTATACCTACCACACGCTGGTAAATCAATCAATCAATCAATTTGTTTTCAATATATTTTCTTCTCATTCAATGAGCCATTTAATCTAAAATACTAAAATGTTACCTTATTTATTAAATAATTTTTTTTATCGTGATACGACATATCATTTTTTGTATACATCCCCCCTCCCCTACTTTGTGTCCCTTCTGGAACTGGAGAGAAGAGGAGTTTTCAAGCAGATACTCCACAAACTGTTAATTAGATCAGTCATTTTACACAGTGTGATTACAATTTACTATTAGCAGATACAGTATTGTCTCTGCTATTAGTTAATACAAATTTTCGTGCGGGATACCCCGGCCGATGGTTCGTTGTTCCGTTAAGTTCCCGCGTCATGCGTCGTCATCCCAGGTGTTTGGTAAGTGCACGGCTAGTACGAATGTAAACAATGAATTTGTAATTACCAATGGGAATGTGTGATTAGGGCAATTCTTCACAAACCCGATATAAACGAAATAGTTCATTGATAATGTAGAAGAACTCACTACCGTACGTCTAGGTGACGCGACACCGATTCACTTTTGGAAGGGCGCCAGCCGCGTTCTGCCCCGTTCTTCTACTACCAAGCGGGTTCGAGATAAGATATAACTCAATAGACGAGTAATAGGTCAAGGGTGCACTACCTTATATAGATCATTAACGACGCTCTCTCAGGACGTGATTTTGATCTGTTTATACAGTAATAATGTTTAACGTCTTTGGATTTTTGCATAAAAAAATCCCTATCGAAGATTTCTCTCCGACGGGATTAAAAGTTGACGTGATTGATATCTATTTACCTACTAATAATGAACTCTACACTTAATGCTTTCTGAAAAAATCGCATAAAAATATCCCGATCAAACTCCCGTAAGGCGACCAGACCACTGAGTATCAAACTTGTGGAATCATGAGATTCCGATTAACTCAGTTGTTTCCAGGGTTGGAAAAAACTGTTTTTTTTTCTCTTTTAAACAGTTTTTTTGTTGTTTAAAACAGTGTTTTAAATGATATATTTTAAACTGTGTTTTAAACAGTTGCTTAAAACATCACATTGTGTATTAAGTATGTTTTAAACATTTGTTTAAAACATGATACGATGTTTTAAAAAATGTTTTTAAAATATTTTGTTTTAAACATGCCAACCCTGGTTGTTTCGGTCTAGCAACAAGTCCTTACATCAATAAAATGCAATTAGTTCAAAGAATACCATTTATTTAATAAGTTTAAAACGATACAGTTATTTTCTGCAAAATGATACAATGTGAAAGAATCACCCATATGGTTTATTTTTCCTTGATCAAAAATTATACTTTTATTTTTGGTTCGTTTTTCCATGACCACCATATACTTTCACTATCACATCCTGAACCAAAACATATTTTCCTAAGTGAAAATTCGGTGTTTCTTCGAATTTTTACCCGGTTGTGCCTAATGTCTTAACCACTTCATAACGGTCCTTTTAGGCTAGTTTGTGGCTCCGAAGCCCTTCAGACTTGTATGTTATGATCGAAAATGCCCTTAAATGAATTTTTTACCTAAGTCGAATTGTCATTTTGGTTTCGACTAGGCCAATTCTGGGAAGTTCTCCAACAATAAATCTATATCTATATACAGCGTGATCTACCAAGAAATGCGGAAAATAAAATGGTGTACTAGTCTTCAATGTGGGAAAGCCCCTGCAAAAATTTAGAGGATTCTGAGGTAATTTAGTATATTAAATTATTAGTAAAGCGAAGATACACTACTGATGTTGTGTAAGTTCTGACCTACTCCTGAATAGGTCGACGAACTTACTTGTGAAAGAACGTATTCGAGTTGTTTACATTTCCTTAATTGGCATAAAAAGTGAAGCCGGCCGACGAGATCAAAAAAACACGATCCAGCGGCAGGGAGCCAGCATTGTCGGTACGGTTTGAAGATAATTGGAATTTCAGCGGACCAGTTCACTTTTACGAATGAGTTCAAAGCATGCCGACAAGGCTGGCTCCCTGCCGCTGCATCGTGTGTAGACTACTCGAGAGCCGCGTTTTTTGTTTTCGGTCGAACAATAGGGACACCGCCGCGCCGTGTCATTGACCGGTTTAACTAAATATCTGGTATATCTGCTTGTCATTTCAGCATGGGGTCAATGTCTTCGATTTATTTCGGTATTTTTGTAGTGTGATTTGATTAAAACCAAAAAGTCACTTCTATCTTATCCAGCTTTGCTGTCAGTAGTGTCAATCCCAAGTCTGATAAAGTGATATGGTAGTACCGCGTTACGTTAGATTAGTTAAAGTCATTAACGGCGCATTTCTACAAAAAAATAATTGGTCATTTTTTTTTACTTTTCATATTTTTAACTCCTTTCGGTGGGGACAACCTACTGTTAAATTTTCCGCATGCCATGGTAGATCACGTTGTATATAAAAGAATACCCTGACTGACCGACTCATTCACTGATCTATCAACGCCCAGCTCAAACCGCTGGGTCTAGAAACTTCAAATTTTGCATAGAGGTTCCTGGAATGACGTAGGCAACCACTAAGAAGGAATTTTTCGAAATTCGACCCCCAAGAGGGTGAAAAAGGGGGTTGAAATTTTAGGCTTTTTCGGAAACGGTTAGATCTAGATATTTCACTTTTTGAAGAGGTGAAAACGAGGGTAGTAGATGGTTTAAAATGCACCCGTATTTTTGAAATCGCGTAAGTCAGAAACGTGATTATTCCAGAGGTGGACTCTTCTGAGAAAATAGGAAGATACGTACTTGACGGTTTTCAAAAAGAGACCTCCGAAAGGATTAACGGGGGTTAAGCTTTTCGGAAACGGTTAGACCCAGACGCGTGAAATGTGGAATCTATTAGACACGAGTAAGACGAAATTTCGATTTTCACTTTTTGAAGGGGTAAAAACGTATCTCTGAAATCGCGTAAGTCAGAAAGGCGATATTCCTGCAAAGGGAAATAAGGAGACACGTATTCGACGGTTTTCACCCCGAACGGGTGAACAGGGAGAAGGATGTTTTTAAGCATGAAATTTGACACATACCCGCCCATGTGTTTTATTGTCGATTGAAATACTTATTTTTTTGTTTAACTCGCTCTAATTCAAAAACAGAATAATGAATTATCAATTGCGATGCGCAGTGGGTTTCCCCGATTGCTATGGATGCGCAGTGGGTTTCTTCAAGTGCAGTGGATGCGCAATGGGTTTCCCTGAATGAGGTGGATGTGCAGTGGGTTTCCCCGAGTACTATGTATGCGCAGTAGGTTTCCTCGAGTAAAATGGATGCGCAGTGGGTTTCCCCGACTACTATGAATGCGTAGTCGATTTCCTCGAGTACAATGGATGGTTCCCTCGAGGGCACTTCCTGAGTACTATAGGAGTACTCAGTGAGTATGTAGTACTTCTTTATAGGCATAAGTTAGTATGTCAATGTTCTTAGTTTCATGCGCAAGAAGTTTTCCACGCGAACGAAATCGCGGGCATCAGCTAGTAATCAATAATTCAAAATATTACACAGAAATACTGAAATCAGAAGTGGAGGCATAGCCTATCGCACCAACATCTCGATTTTCTCAGAAACAGAAGATAATAATTTATGGACCAGAAAATGTCTATTACTTCTCCCACATTATATCTGTCACGTTAGTGAAACTGTATTTGAATCAAACCAGTACTTTTGAAGTTATGTGATCACATACATGCATACAGACGCGAGGACATGCAGACAAACATGCAACTAAACTGAGAACGTCCTTATTGAAATCGGCCCAATAGCAAGATTCAAATATGGTCACTTTACATATGCAGTTTATATATACGATGTTGATATGTTGATAAGTGGAAAGGATTAATATAATTGAAAAATGTAAAATTGTAATTCTTAAAAATAACTGACTTTTCTCTATTACCTATAGTTATTATTTTAATAATTTTCTGTGTTAACAGCACGTTGTGAAGCTTTTTGTCCTTAGTAGCAACTAATATCTTAAAAAAAAATTAAGTCAGCCCTGGGATAAAAACAGACCAATCTAGAAACGGTTATGCCTAGAGTAATATATGCATGACATAATAAATACACATTACCATTACACCTGCTACCTACATTCACACACTTCCTGGTATCTTTTCAAAACAGCTCGACTCTCATGTCTGCAGGGAAAAATGTAAATACCCTAAGTATTATGAATTAATAGTTTTATACGTTTACAGCTAATCAGTTTATAAAGAACAGTAGTTGTTTTCAAGGAAAACTAAAAAGAATTCTTAACGAAACAAACGATGTTCTGCTTGGTACGCTTGGGGACAAGATTTACGGTCAAGACGCATCGCGTGATTTCACATTGTCACCCGCAGCCACCCTCGACTTTATATCTTAAATGACAACCCACCCTTGGAAACATCAAATTGAAGCTCTAAAAACTAAATACAATGTCCTTGATCTGGCTGATTGGACTAGCTCCACAGTGCCACAAAAAAAAAAAAAAAAAAAAAAAATGTCCTTGATATATTTTTCGTTGATTTGTTTTTGAATACTTAAATATTTTTTGAATAAAAAATGTCAGATTGTTAAAGTAAGTAATTCGCAGTGAGGAAAAGGTTTGATAAAAATATTATTACATATAGCGATTTTTAAAATCATAATATATTTAAATGGCTCTATGCAAAGAAATCCAATAGAGTTATAGTTCTCTCCATTTTACTTCCACGTCCAGTGGAAGTATAGTAACGACAAAAAAATTTTTAAAAATTTTTATTGTCCAAATAGGCTTAAAATGTCATGAAACGTCGAGATTTTAAGTTTGAGTAAAAAAAAAATTCTGTCTGTCTGTCGGTCTGTCTGTCTGTAACTTTTTTTTGTGCGCACGTTTACTCTGGAACCGTTTGAGATATTGACTTGAAATTTGGTACACATTATGTACTTTAACGAGATCTAAAACTAGATTATATTTTCATCTTGTTCCGTCGAAGGGTTGGGGTGTAAATTGGGGTAAATTTGGGGTAAATGGGTAAATCAAGCAGGTAAGAGTCCACGAAATTGGTATTTAGTATATACAAGAGAAGCTAAGGTCTCAAAAAAAATGTTGGCATTAGCCACCCCCATTACCACCCCCACCCCCTTATTAAAGGGGATGAAAAAAAATTGTGATTTAGTGTATGTACAGGAACCAGAAACCTCAAAATATTTTTAACTTCATCCACCCCCCCACTACCACCCCCCTATCACCACCCCCACCCCACTATCGATGTGGGGTATCGTTTTATGGGTTTTTGGGGTAGAAGATTTCAAATATTATATTATTAAAGTTCCATAAACAATTATTTTCACATACAAAGTTTTTTCGTTGTGAGTGACTTGGATAGAGAATCTGGATGTGGAAGTAGTGATTCCGTGGGCAGCGATATTTATACTGCACATAAAAAATGCAAAGCTGCCGACCGGTAGACCGGGGCATGCTTTATTTTTCTACACTATATTAAATAATAAATATAATGTATTACTTATCAGATAAAACATTACTCTCATGTAAAGTATGTTCGGGCATGATTAAAACAAAAAAGAAACGGAAACACGGCTCTTTTAATTAAGATTTCTAACTCTTGTGATATAGTTACTCGAATCACCCCCGAAGTTTATTGTCGGCGTTCGGCAGAAGTTTTATCGTATGTACAATCACTAGTGCTTGAAATTTTATCGGTAAAATTTTTTCGAAAGCGTTGTTGTCTGGTAATATAAAGAGTGCAAATTGACCATTTATTATCTGATTAAATCCCGACCGCTTTACGGGAGGGATTTAATCTTTGATAATAAACTGTCAATTTGCACGAGTTATATTAACCTTATGGCAACTTAGCTTGAGAAAAAATTTATAGATAAAATTTAGAAGCACGAGTGGTATTTGTGGAGAATATTTCACGAATAAATAATTCATTAAGTACATCTTCAATATTATGTTCAGTAATTAATTGCCTTCAGACGTTTCCTTGTTACTTTTTAGATATCACACACCTTTATCTTCAATTTCATCATTTACGTCACATAAAAATGCATTTCCAAAGCGACTCATGTAATAAAAAACAAAGTAGGTTTAAATTATGACAATCAAGAAAAACAATATACGTTAAACCATAGGTACTGCAACTTATAAGACTAGTCATCGCAACAAAGCACGCTTCGACCAATCACATTATGGGGAAAATCACACAAATTGCATATTACCAATCTATCGCTTTTACGTTCTAAGGCTGCTGGCTCAGATGGTATGGTACCGCCATCTAGTAACGCTAGCTTAACTGCTAACTGGCCCAAACAGTAAATTGAATTATTATATTAAAGTGTTTATTAATATATATTTGTGTATTTAATCCTTGTTTCTAATTTGAGAAGTTTGATAGTTAAGTTAAGGTTTACTTGTTTAAGTAGAGAGACTAAGTACAACGAATTATAATGTATATAGTGATACTGCAGAGTTTTGATTTTCCAAATAAGTGTTAGCTACTTTGTGATGATTGATGAATTACCATACGTAAGTACTTACCTACATTTGTGTATTTATCATGAAATAACTGATTTGTCTGCTTCGTGCAGATATTTATATTTAATTTGGATTGTGAAAATTATTTTGTAATTACGTTAGGTATTAAGTCGTTGAAAGCTGTGTATAACTTGTCCCGAACCTATATAAGTTCCACACAGCATTGGCTTTTTAGGTTATTAATACAATACTACAATTTACAATTTACGTTAACAATTAGTAATAAGCTAGAGAAGATATTTATAGATAACATTTAAAAGCACGATTTGTCCTATTTGCCGAAAACATTTGACGACACAAAACGTCAAAAAATTTTCGCAATATTTGCCGCTGCAGTGACCTAAAAAATTAGAGCGATAAATTTTGCATGTTGGTATTGTCAAAAGCCGATCTAGCTTGAATTACCACTAATAATGACGTTTGATTGGTGCAATGTTGTGGAAAAACGGGCTCTCATTGGCTATAGCGTTAATGAGTGAAATAATCTAATATATTTACATCAGAAAAGGTTCACGTAGTTATTCATGAGGACAGCGACGAAGATTAATTATATTGTAATAATTAATAATTTGTATCTTAATAAATAATATTTTCTTAGACTTTATTTTTATCTATACTGCACTTTTCTTATTCTTAACGTAAATAATAACTATAATTCAGAGCATTTATTTTATTTATTTAACTTACAGACACATAACAACTTGTTTATACATTTATGAGTAAGTTTATATCAAAAAGAGATATAAAGTAGTAAGAACTCCAGGACGGTCATAACGAGTTTCTTTTTTTTTTAAGAATGCACTTTTAGTGGTAATACTAGACATAGTAAGCTACATTATATATTTTGTAGCAGATTGTACCTCTGTGTGAACTATGAAAAAAAATAAGAATTTTTTATTTTTAATTTTTTTAAATAGTAAATATAGTTGAAAAATTCTACAAAAATATATAATATAGAACAATGTATTATCTAACAAAGACTTTTCGTTTTATTAATTTAGCTGCAATAGTTTTTGAATAAAATAATTTTCAAAAATACCCACTCTAGCCTATATATGATCAATTATCTCAAGAACGCAGGAAGATCAGAGGCTGAATTTGTATCAATGGTAACTTTATTACACACCGATGTCATAACACAAGTTATTTTGAAAATACCTCTCTGGGGCCACTGACCCTATCTTATCCTGCTAGACCCTTTTTGAGTGAGTGTATCTGGATTTTCCTAAATTAATTACGTTTTTTTTACAACGGCATCTCAATTCAATTCAACAACAATTTATTAACAGTTAGTTATTACAGATATGCGCCTAGTTGGATCCCGGTCCGGAGCCAGTTATACAACCACGACGCGACGTGTAGCGTCATGGTGAGCGTGTGGCTAGGTGGAGCGGGTCAGATTCAGCTGGAACGATGAGTAACTGGTGGTGGGTTAGCACACCTGTCTTAAACTAGAATAAAACTTAAAGCTAACAATTTTTCTTAGGTATAGAGAACTTTATAATATTTAAGTTTAGGTTTTAATTTGCACTACGTTGCACTGTTTAGTTCTGGTTACTGATACGGGGAAAACTCAACGAAAATGACATCCTTCGTCCTGGTGGTCATCCCTCCTCCAGGAAGGTAGATATCGGTATCTCCGTTTAGTTTATATGCAGTACAATAACTAGAAATTTTAATTTAGAATATTGTCATATGAATAAAATTTCGCCTTTTTGATAATTTAATAGTAAATGCTTCAAATAAACATTTTTATATTATGCGAGGCTTATTAATTTATAGGAGGTGGTGTCTAAAAAAAAAAATAGCCATTGGAAGTGAAAGAGAATCAAATGCTGAGAAAAAAGTTCTATACAATTTTTCATATATATAGCTTTAAGTTAAAACGACTTAAAAACACGATTTTAGCTTTAGGAAAACAACTGTCTTCGTCGAATAATTCGAAAAATATCACATTTATGAAAAAAGTGTTAGGAGACCAATAAGAAAACTTGTAAACTGAGGACGAATTCTGTTTTTTCTTATCTAATTACTGTAGAATTAGTTTCGGGGATATGGAAGTTTAAAAATAGAATATATAAATGACTTCAGTTTTAAGTAAAATGTTATTTTTACAAATTGAGATATAGATGGTGTTGCGATGCAGCAAAAATTGTTCCGTCCCAGGAAGCTTGAAAAGAGCAGCATGTGATGAGGCGTTACATTCTTGGAAACTTTTATAATACGAACAATTTTCGAGAATACACGATATTTGAACTTCAATATATTTTTCAAGTAATCCTTTGGGACATTTTTCATAGTGAATCAGATTCATATAGATAGTAATGAAACAAATTTATTTGAACTTCTGATTTGGTCGGAAATTACATTATTTATTTTTGAATAGGACACCCTATACATTTTAATGAAAAATTAAATATAATTTTATTTTGAGCATTTTCTCAAATATAACCATATTTAAAAAAGTAGTATAGTCGATTTTGTGCAATAATTAAATTTATTCGCTTTAACGCATTATTGATTTATTTCCTGAAGATACCTACAATTTTTAAAAAATACAACTTTACTTTTCATTTAATTATACCATTGTCAAATATTATTTTCAAGCCTCTCATATCCACTTAGGAAAGCGCTGAATACAGTCTTTGAATTTGTTAGAGGTAGTTATTAAAATAGAACTTTGGACCCAGGAAACAATTTTGTACAAGTTAACAAGCAACATAAAGAGATGAGTAGGATGCTACAAGTAAAACTTTTACCTGCAGCGAGAATAACAATGGAATTCAATTTATCTAGCTGAAGGTGCGTCGAGAGTCACATTTTGAATACTTTTCCGCGTGAAATAATGTTACAGAACTTTTTTCTACTGAATATGACGAATTGTTTTCGGGCGTTCACTTTTATTTTTGCTTTGTGACAAACTGCTGAATTTAAAGCGGTAAGGAATATTTTATTATAGATCAAAGTGTAATTGAAAATGTAATGTATTTACATTTCTGAAATTTCTATTTCTAATGTATATTTATCACATGTCACAACAAATAACAATTTGGAAAACCATTTTCGACAGTTTTTTTATATCTTAATTTTTACACACTATTTTATTGGTAATTGATTTCTTGAATTCTAAATGTCATACGGATGATTCGGTAATAAATAAATTAAAAAAAACTTTTCAAAAACAATGATTTTCTTTTAAAACCAAATTACACCAAAAAGTAGAAAATAACTATAAGCTGATGAGGATAATTTTCAACTTTGTAAATAGAAAACTATTGGGCGCTCATAAAATGTAAACGTAAATCAAGTTCACATTTTATGAGCGCCCAATAGTTTTCCATTTACAAAATTGAAAATTATTCTGATCAGCTTATAATAGTTATAATCACTGAAAAAAAAAATATTTTCTACTTTTTGGCAATTGTTAATTTACAAACTGGACTAAAATAACCACTTTACGTGGAGTCAGTTGAAAGTCCCTTTACATAGAGCTTTGACTGTCTCATTCTGGAGGCTTGAGTCCAATAAACTCAATCTCCTAGCTTTGATTCAACCAGATTCTTGACAATCTGATAGCTGGCTCAGGGCCAAGGAAAATAGCTTTTGCTTCTTTTCCTCCAACAAGTATCGTATGTGGCGCCTTCAACTAACAATCGCTAAATAACTCACGGTATAAAATTTCTTGCCTTTGCCAGCGTTCTTCTACTAATTTGGGACTAATATTGAGGTGGCTTAGACCTTCATCTCAAGATTACCGTTACCTGGCAGATAAAAGCACCAAATTTGGTATGAAGGTACCTTGGGGTATACTAATAAATGTTAGCCTAGGAATTTCAAAAAATTGTGATGTACAACACAGGATTGGGTTGGAAAAAACAGTTTTTTTTTTCATTTTAAACAAAAAAACTTTTATTTTAAACAATCTTTTTTGTCTTAAACAGTTTTTTTCAATGTTTTAAATGGCATGTTTAAAACTCTATTAAACTAAAATTAAATGGTGCCAAGTGTCTGCTACTACTACTTGATACCAGATGACGCTCTTAAACGGATTTTACAGCACTCTACAAATAAAACGTTCAGTTTAGTGCAAGTAACCACTGACCATTTGACTCCTAGGAGTAAGACTACAGAGGCTATTTTTTTTGTGAGTGTGTTTATTGTTTATATTAGAATTATTTATCGGAATGGACCAACATCGGCCCTTTTCCTGCTTTTTCACAATCTCCAAAATAATACATTTGTTTAAAACATCGCACTGTGTTTTAAACAGTTGTTTAAAACATCGCCTTGTGTATTAAATGTTTTAAACATTTATTTAAAACATGGTGCGATGTTTTAAACATCTTGTTTAAAACATTTTGTTTTAAACATGCCAACCCTGGTACAGCACTAAAATCCAAAATGACCGACAAATGCGACAAACAATATCATACAATCTATTATACTGTTAATTTTTAATTATAGCTTTAAGCCAACTAAGTACACTACACACCTAACTTAGGGTAGTCTACATATTAAATAAAATACAATAAAATATATCCATATCATTTATTGCAGTAATATGTATGTCAAATATAACGCTAATAAGAAATTTCAGTAACAAAAAAAATTTATAGTTATTCATTCGACCGAATTAAGTATGCAACAGTTATGAATAAATTATAATTGCAAATTACACTTGCACTGGCTTTCCCACATTTGCAATTTTTGCAGTCACCTTTGCAGGAACATTTAATCAATTCCCTGCATTATCGGGAAACCTCTGGAATTGTCATCCACACTGGTACCCATGACTCTGAAACCTTATTCCAAGCAATATCCTGTGGAGAAGGAATCACTTGCTGGGTTAGTGCGCTGGTCGTCCAAAGCTTGATAAACTGCCTTTCGGATATGTTGAAGAAGCGCATCCTCACTTGGTGGAAGTTTGTTCATTGCTCGATTCTTCTGACAGAAAAGTTCCTTTCTTATCTGGTTGATACTGCCGAAAGGAGTGGTTTTATCATATAGAACAACAGTCAGTCTTACCAGCTGCTTGAAGTGTTCAGAGTCGGCTTTCAGCAGTTGGAATGGATGAGTGCCCGAATACACAAATGTATCAGTGACGTCTTGAAATGCTTGCCATGCTTCCCAAATGAACTTTCTACTCTTACCTTTGAAGGCGGAAGTTGTGTCTCAACCAAAGAATGAGTGAAACACAGGTAGTGCTTGTGATTTTGACTCCCACAGGCTTGCACAGATGACGTTGATGTGGTACAATCTGTAATACGTGCCTATACCAAACGCCACCCAAATATTGGCTAAAGGTTGAGTCACTATTAGATCATAGAATGTGCCAGCAAGAATGACAATCACATCTGTGACTACAGTCGCACAAGGATACTCCTTGCTCCTTCCTGTAATGAACTACATGGACCACAAGCCTCGTGTCTGCCTCTTCATGATTGCAGTTTTCCATGGGTGTGCTCGCACCGATTTGTGCAACTGCTTTCCCTGTTGTGAGATATACATCTTTGCCTGGTGGCCAGGTGAATTCTACAACCTCTGAAGTCAAGAAGTTGAACAATTCCTTCTTGTTCATTGAATCACGGAGAAACCATCAAATTTCGTGGAAGTTTGGTGTTGCCAGATACTTTCCTTCGAATCCCCTCACCTCTTTTTTCCCGAGTAAACTCTTTTAATCTGTCTGGAATGTAGGTGTCCCAAACAACATCTAATCTTTGGGAATTCTCCAGCTGCTTATGGAGGTATAACTTATCAGCATAATGATTGAAGGTGTCGACACTAGTAATGGGCAGCCAGTGAACGATAACGGCACCGTCCAGAAATTTGGAGTCACACGTTGAAGGGGCCTCTGATTAACCTGACTGCTCAAGACATTGCAGTATAGAAATTCCGAGCAAATCACTTTTTCAAGCATCTTCCCCATTGAAATCAAACAACATCGGTTTTTCTCGGCTTTATGCAAGTATCTCCGATCGTATTGGTCGTATTGAAAAAAATAGTAAACAATATAGATTGTTGACAATACAGTTTCGAACAGATCAAGATATAAAAGACCTCTATTAAATGTGCACTTAACCTCAAAAAAAGACATAATTTTATGAGGTCGCAAAATTTTAAACACTAAGTTTTTTTAGCCGGTTAAACAAATATTTTGACTTGAAATATTCTGCGATTATTACCATCTATAGAGAGCATATTGCATATCGATACATTATTATCATTATTACCACTATATTAAATTGTTTAGATAATCTATAGGTATGTTGGATTTGTAGTTTTGTTGAGTTTAAGTCAATATTTAATGGAGATCTTGTATATCTAAATCAGTTCGAAATTTTATTGCGAACAGTCTTCATTTTTTATTTTCGCAATATGACCGGAGATAATAGTAGAAAAAACCGCTGCCCAAGGAATCACTACTTCCACATCCAGATTTTTTATCTAAGTCACTCACAACGAAAAAATTTTGTATGTGGAAATAATTGTTTATGGAACTTTAATAATATAATATTTGAAATCCTCTACCCCAAAAACCCATAAAACGATACCCCACATCGATAGCGGAGTGGGGGCGGTGATAGGGGGTGGTAGTGGGGGTGGATGAAGTAAAAAACATTTTGAGGTTTCCGGTTCTTGTACACACCCTAAATCACAATTTTTTTTTCATCCCCTTTAATAATGGGGTGGGGGCGGTAATGGGGGTGGCTAATGCCAAAATTTTTTTTGAGACCTCAGCTTCTCTTGTATATACTAAATACCAATTTTATGGACTCTTACCTGCTCGATTTACCTATTTACCCCAAATTTACCCCCCAACCCTTCGACGTAACAAGATGATATAATCTAGTTCTAGATCTCGTTAAAGTACATATGTGTACCAAATTTCAAGTCAATATCTCAAACGGTTCCAGAGTAAACGTGCGCACAAAAAAAGTTACAGACAGACCGACAGACACCGACAGACAGAAAATTTTTTTTTCGCTCAAACTTAAAATCTCGACGTTTCGTGACATTCTAAGCCCATTTGAACAATACAAATTTTTAAAAAATTTTTTGTCGTTACTATACTTTCACTAGATGTGGAAGTAAAAACCGCTGTCCAAGGAATCACTACTTCCACATCCAGATTCTCTATCCAAGTCACTCACAACGAAAAAACTTTGTATGTGAAAATAATTGTTTATGGAACTTTAATAATATAATATTTGAAATCTTCTACCCCAAAAACCCATAAAACGATACCCCACATCGGTAGTGGGGTGGGGGTGGTGATAGGGGGTGGTAGTGGGGGGGGTGGATGAAGTAAAAAAATATTTTGAGGTTTCTGGTTCTTGTACATACACTAAATCACATTTTTTTTAATCCCCTTTAATAAGGGGGTGGGGGTGGCTAATGCCAAAATTTTTTTTAAGACCTTAGTTTCTCTTGTATATACTAAATACCAATTTCGTGGACTCTTACCTGCTTGATTTACCCATTAACCCCAAATTTACCCCAATTTACACCCCAACCCTTCGACGGAACAAGATGAAAATATAATCTAGTTCTAGATCTCGTTAAAGTACATATGTGTACCAAATTTCAAGTCAATATCTTAAACGGTTCCAGAGTAAACGTGCGCACAAAAAAAAGTTACAGACAGACAGAAATTTTTTTTCGCTCAAACTTAAAATCTCGACGTTTCATGACATTTTAAGCCTATTTGGACAATAAAAATTTTTAAAATTTTTTTTTGTCGTTACTATACTTCCACTGAACGTGGAAGTAAAAACTAAAAAAAAAAAACGGTTTTACCATTCCAATTGCTTAAGCGAATATGTTCCCGAGCTCGCCCGAAGTAAAAAAACTCGCAGTCATACTTCTTTATATACAGTATGTGCTATTTAATACCGCAACACCCCATATTTTAGAACGCATTGGCCGATTTATTTTTTTTTTTGAGATATTGTGCTCGATGAGCTTTATTTGACTGTTTTAAAAAACTTGTAATTTTCATATTTTCAAGGCCTACTAAGTTCTCCTAAATAGGTCGAAATTTCGAAATCGACTATTAGGCAATTTCTTATTGGCAAATTAGATAGCGTATTCGATTCGCAGTTGTCTCAAATAGCTCTACACAAAATTTGAGCTCGATACCCTACATAGGGTGTTTGTTATTCAATAGCCAAATTTAAAATTTCTCACATTTCGACTGGCCCTATATAAAATTCGGTTAGGTTTACCAAAAAGGCAAGGTAGTCATTCGACTTAAGGAACATCAGATAGTAAGTAAATAAGGAAGAAAAAAGAAAGGTTATTTTTACTGCCACATCCAGTGGAAGTATAGTAACGACAAAAAAAATTTTATTGTTCAAATTGGCTTAGAATATCATGAAACGTCGAGATTTTAAATTTGAGCGAAAAAAATGTCTGTCTGTCGGTCTGTAACTTTTTTATGCGCACGTTTACTCTGGAACCGTTTAAGATATTGATTTGAAATTTGGTACACATATGTACTTTAATGAGATCTAGAACTAGATTATATTTTCATCTTGTTCTGTCGAAGGGTTGGGGGGTAAATTGGAGTAAATTTGGGGTAAATAGGTAAATCAAGCGGGTAAGAGTCCATAAAATTGGTATTTAGTATATACAAGAGAAGCCAAGGTCTCAAAAAAAAATTTGGCATTAGCCACCCCCACCCCCACCCCATTATTAAAGTGGATGAAAAAAAATTGTGATTTAGTATGTGTACAAGAACCAGAAACCTCAAAATATTTTTTTACTTCATCCACCCCCACTACCAACCCCTACCACCACTACCGATGTGGGGTATCGTTTTATGGGTTTTTGGGGTAGAGGATTTGAAATTATATTATTAAAGTTCCATAAACAATTATTTCCACGTACAAATTTGTTTCGTTGTGAGTGACTTGGATAGAAAATCTAGACATGGAAGTAGTGATTCCTTAGGCAGCGGTTTTTAAATAAATAGTGCTTCTATACATTATTCGGTTGCTCTCCCTAGGTGCCTTATTTTTTCAAACAAATGGATAGGACGGAATAGCTTTTCTTTTTTCTTCTTTATTTAGTGACATTAACATCACACGAGGAAGGAAAAATAAAAGCTATTCCGGCTAATCCATTTTTTACATATTTTCATTAAGGCACCTACGTACAGCAACCGAATAATGTATAGAAGCACTATTTATTTAAAGAATAACTTTTGGTTTTTCTTCCTCATTTAATATTTGATGTTCATTAAGTTGAAAGTCTACTTTACCTTTTTAGTAAACCTAACCGACTTTTATGCAGGGCCAGTCGAAAAGTGAGAAATTTTAAATTTGGCTATTGAATAATAAACACCCTATATGAGGTACCGAGCTAAAATTTTGTATAGAGGTATTTGAAACAACTGCGAATCGAATACGCTATCCAATTTGCCGATAAAAAATTGCCTAATAGTTGATTTTGAAATTTCGACCCATTTAGAGGAGCTTAGTAGGCCTTGAAAACAGTCAAATAAAGCTCATCGAGCACTATATCTCAAAAAAAAAATTATAAATCGGCCGAGTTCCAAAATAATTGCAGTATTAAATACCACACACTATATGTAGGTATTTCAGATTCAGCAAAAAAATCCCCTCCCAGACACTGTACATATTTCTATTTTTAGCTTTATTTCTACTCCACTATAAATACTTAAAATTACATGCAGGTACTCCGTTAGTAAACGAGCAGAAGAACGAAATTATAATATATCATTTTGAATAATTCTAATCGTAAGTAGGTGTATTATTTTCCTCGGTATTTGACACAACAGCGTTAGTAATTATTTTATTTTTCTCAGCGTGTATTGAAAATCCACATCATTTTGTCAGGTTTCCTACTATATTTTCGTCGTAAATTTCTTAGAAAGTCACTCTTATAACTTTTCGATAAGAGAGAAAATGTTATTTTTTGTTATCAGCGTGATATCTTATACGGATGTGGAAATAAATATCTCTCCCGAGCTTCTCAACGAGCCACTAACATTTCATTCCTTAATAATAGTACAATAACGGCTTTCATTTCCCGGAGATAACTTTTCCACACTTCTTATCTGGTCGATAAAAGATTCAAATATTCATAATAAACTGCATGGTTCCCTTTACTTTAAAGCTATATATTTAAATATGACAACACAAAGAAAAAACTCAACATATTAATTACAAAATACAAAGACGAAGGAAACATTCTCACAGATGGAAAGTCGAAAGGAAGGACTATTACGAAATGGCTCTCAACAAAACATTCATATACCTACCTAAATGTTATATGACATCTTACAAAACATAAAAATATTCCTCATGCGATTTAAGAACACGAAGAGCAAATTCTTGATCTCCACTAATGAGATGTTCTACAGCGTTAGATTGTGGCTAGTTGTGTAGTAGGAGAGAGGCTAATGACCTGTACTTCATGTACAGTTATACGGCCTGTCTGCTTCAACTATACGACGATAATACTTTACCTAGTCAACAGTTAACCACCTATTTCTTGATATTTCAGATTATAACACACTAAACTATAAGAAGATATGTCTTAACTGTTGTGCTGTATAGTTGTGTACGTTTGCTTTTTATGTCTTTTCTAAACAAAGAATAATATCCTTTAAAGAAATGAATAACGTCATTATAAAGCATATACAGTAGACCAACCCAAAAAAAAAAAATCTTGTCATATTTTATGTCTCACCCTGTAAAAATGTTCCTTTTTATGTAAAAGAAAAAATGCTCTTTTGATTAAAAAAAAAATGAATTTTAAAATGTGCTACCACGCTTTAAAGTACGCTATTTCAATCATTTTGAGTTATCTACAAAAATTAGGCTGCGGGCTTCATCTAATATACGTTTTTTAGTGCCAAAGTGGTTTTTCACTTTAAATATTTTATAAATAATTGAAAATTATCGAGTAAAATTTTTTTGTAAGAAACCCGATAAAAAAAATCTACTTTAAAATGCTAAAAAACGGACAAAAGGAAAATCTCAAATAAATCTGCTTCAGGCCATCATTATGTGTGTGGAAAAAATGTATGCATAAATCTTAAAGTTGTCAATGATTCTGCTGAATGTCAAATTGCGTTGACTTCTCGATTTAATAATGTTATTACAATAGATGAAGAACAAAAACAAGCTTTACTGTTAACACAAAGTGCAGAAACAAAGAAATGTACAAAAACAAAAATAATATATAATAAATTAAAAAATTATTATTAATAATAATTATTTACAATGGTGAATAACTTAAACAAATTCGAGCCCATCCTTAAAAACCCGGGCCTCAAAAAACAATATTTTCTATATTTAATATAATTTTCCAAGAAAAAAAATATTATTTAAGTAACTTCAATAGTTATTTACAATTTTAATGATATATTTTTGGTGCTTTTATTAGTAAAATTGTGAAATACACCCTGAACACTATAATTTTCTCACTCTAGTTTCTGATATGTTTTGGAACATATTAAAAAAGTATTTTCGGCAGGCCTAAAGCAGATTTATTTGAGATTTTCCTTTTATCCGTTTTTTAGCATTTTAAAGTAGATTTTTTTTATCGGGTTTCTTACAAAAAAATTTTACTCGATAATTTTCAATTATTTATATAATATTTAAAGTGAAAAACCACTTTGGCACTAAAAAACGTATATTAGATGAAGCCCGCAGCCTAATTTTTGTAGATAACTCAAAATGATTGAAATAGCGTAATTTAAAGCGTGGTAGCACATTTTAAAATTCATTTTTTTTTTAATCAAAAGAGCATTTTTTCTTTTACATAAAAAGGAACATTTTTACAGGGTGAGACATAAAATATGACAAGATTTTTTTTTTTTTTTTGGGTTGGTCTAATATACAGTATTCAGATTAAATCAGTACAAAGTAGAGTTTCTGCATCGTGTACATAATAAAGCAGTTCTTTTTTAAAAAACTAGACAAGACAACTTTAAAATCGAGTGCGGACAACCATACTAACTGAATTTTCGCTTATAAGACTTGTAAATACATTAATGAGAAAACAACAGATGTTCCACCATTTTAAACTTTCGTTGACAACTTTCAAGTTAAAATTCAGCTTCGTAAATGCGTAATTTTCATCCTACTAATTTTCCAAGCCTCAATACAAGTTGTAAATTACTTGTAATTAATGTAATTTTAACTAAAGAAAACACTATGCTCTTTCCCGACTTATTGAACTTTCTGTATAATTATTGCAAATTCTACAAGATACTCTTCGCAGTTCTTTTGCAAATATAGTTAGTTTTAATTTTACAATAGGTACGAACTTAGTTGGTGAAACACTCTTCAGCATAAAATAAAGAAAAGAAAAGGAACTACATCCAACCTATATACGTTTTGAACCCGGGACCCTTGGATTTTGAGTCATTATCATCTTCTTCTTCTTATTCACAACGTCTTGTCAGACCTTTTGTAATTCATGAAAATTATTCTAGTTAGCCTCTGCCTGCTGCATGGCACGCCTGGTGCCATCACGTCATCTGTCGCGGTTGCCTGTTAAAGCTCTTTCCCATTGGCTCCAAGGTGACATCAGCACAACGCTTTGGAGGGCGTTCCCTTCGCCTCTTGCTATCAGGATTTCCCTCATCTATCAACCGTTCTATACTGTCATCTCTTCAGTTGATATGCTATGCGAAGAACCGTCTTCGTATCTGCTAAAGCTAGAGGACGCCGCACATTTGTTGTGAAGATCATTTTAATGTTAAGCAACTGTTAGAATTCACGTGGATGTTTTTTTTTTTTTCGTGTTTGAGTGTTTGAACGAGACTTAGCAAATTACATATTCATTAAAACCATGAAAACTAGAAAAATTATACTGAAATTGGAAGTAGGTCCTCATATATTTGAATGTCAAAATGTTAGATCGATCTCTCATAGTCGACTACTAGCCCTATGAATACTAAAGACCAGGATTACGGACGTTTATGGGAATTCCGATGAAAACTGATCAGCAAAATGTGAAGACTCAAGACGCGCCACAGGTGGCGCTAGTAACACTACCACACTAGATGCGTTTTTTTGCTACAATTCTGTCACCGGAATATCAAATCTTGTCGTTTTTTTGCTCATCATTCTAATTTCAGTTTGCTACTTTTCATTCTGTCTCACAAGACAGAAGCATTGGTAGTAAGTTGAAGGGGGGTAATCCGTCTGTAAATGTAGTGGATATTAAGTTGACATTCATGATATGTATCTTTTTATGTTTGCTTATAGTAGAAAATCGTGTTCCTACACATGAATGTCGATGCTATTATTCGTTATTTAATATAATCTAAGAATCCTAAGAAATTTGTCACCTCGTACCTAGCAATTTCGGTTTTGTCGTTTTATTGGTAAATATCATTCTGGTGATTCTAACGCTACCGGTCGTGGACCAAAAAAACGCACCTATTGAGTTCGCGGATATTGTCAATTGTCATATTTGCGGTTGTCGTTCGGTATTGTTTATATAATGTCTATAAATTTCTCTATATCAGTATATATATTCAGTAAGTGGAAAAAATGGGAAAAACATGTGCAATTGCAGGGTGTAAGAATGTTTAAAAAATTCTTCACAACGTTAGAAAGACGTCTATGTTTCAAGTAGCCAAAGTACCTAAGTGACTATTAAAATAATTTAGTAGTGTTTAAAAATTATCTACAAACTTCAAGTTCAACATTACAGTGTCAAGATTATTCTCTATTATTGCGAATTATATTTTTATTGTAAGATTTTTCCTCACAAGTGTTTTTCACTCGTGTTTTCAGTAAAGAAATATTTCGTTTCCAGTTGTTTCCTAAGCCCATTTTTCTTTGTCATTTTCTCTATTTTATTTTGTTCTAATATTCACGCAAAAATGTTACAGGCTTTATAATTTTTGAAAAACTTAATGAGGTTCTGGAGAAACATTATTATTGCAAAAACAGAAACGCTTGTGTTTATTATTTTAAATAATGAATAACGCCATGCTAACGCTGCAATAACGCTGCCAACAATAAAATCATCTTTTATCACAAAGACTCTTTATAATAGTCACGAGTAACGATAATCAAATAACACGATTGCATATAAAATTCATATTTTTCCGCGTTCCAGTGTGATAATGAGAACTGCGCCACCTAACCTGCGGCTTCTTTCTTACAGTTTCACGGACATGTTGAAAGCACGGGGTGCGTCATCCTGGTCTCTAGTATTCCTGACTAGCCCATTGAACAGTTTTTGGGCTAACCTTGCATTTTGTATGTTACAAGGTTTTTTGTGTATGGGGGGGGGGGGGGTTAAAATTGAGTTTTTGGAGTCAGTGGCCACGCCATTTGATCCGTTACGGTATGGTATATCCAAATTTCGTGTTTAGGTTTGAACCATTTAACGACGCCCAATTGAGCTGAAATTTTGCTTACACATGTAGTTCTAGAGACAATACAATAATATGGTACCAGAAACTGTGTTTTTTAGTTTTAACTCTGTAATTTTTAGTTTTTCTTTGATCGTGTATTCACTCAGATGTTGTACTCTAAAATATTCTAAGAAATGGCGAAGGATTCGGTTTTAAGTACGGACGCGTATAGCGAAAGATCCGGTGCTATTTTAAGTATGAATATAAAATAAAATAAAATGTGAAAAAACTTTTTGAAAACAAGCTTCGATCCTTTCGCAGCGCTGTAAAACCCTTTAGAGTTAAGCAAATTAAGAAAAGCATAAATGAAAATTATTCGTTATGAAGTCGTCTACAAAAACGTGATGTATTTTCTTGTTAAAATTGAAGAAAAAAATTTTAGCGCTTAACAGAAAATTTTGTGACAATTTCTACCTTCTAAGGGTTATAACTTGTTAATTATTCAATTTACGACGAAAAGTTTCTCTAGTAACTCAATTTTAAAGTTACACCCTACACAACGAAAACGAAAAAAAAACTCATCCTACACAAAAGTCAAGGTTAAATGTAACATTTCAATGTACCATACTTTAACCACAAAAACGAGGATGAGGTTTCTGAAAGTCAATATATTCGACGATGGAGCAAGTACCTACCCAAGAGAAATCGGTTGATGTTGGTACTCAGCTTTGCATGAATTTTTTGAATACCAAAAGTTGCCCGAAAATAAAAAAGAAATGTGACCGCTCGCAAGCCTGCTTGCAAACAGTGACAATCAGGGGTACATCAGACACGACTTTTGTCGATGCTAAACTTCAGGTTAATTCTAGCATGTCAGAAATATTTGTACAAAAATGGAATTAGAAAGATAACACAGCCCCACAAAAAAAAAGTGGTCTGTCCGGCGAACCAGACCAATGTATCCGTATGTATTTGAACCCGCTGAAACCGAATTCGAAATCGGAATGGTCAGATTAGCTCGTTTTTTACCCCCCCAAAAATGGTCTGTCCGGCGGACCAAACCAGTATATTCTTATGTATTTGGACCTGCTGAAACCGAATCCGTAGTCAGAATTGTCAGATTGGCTCGTTTTTCACCCCCAACCCCAAAAAACACCCCCAAAACAAAAACAAAGTGGTCTGTCCGGCGGACTACACCAGTGTATCCTTATGTATTTTGACCTGCTGAATCTGGATTCGAAGTCAGAATTGACGGATTGGCTCATTTTTCACCCCTAACCCCGAACCCTCCCCCCCCAAAAAAATGGTTTGTCCGCCGGACAGACTACTTTGTTTTTGTTTTGGGGGTGTTTTTTGGGGTTGGGGGTGAAAACGAGCCAATCTGACAATTCTGACATCGGATTCGGTTTCACCAGGTCCAAATACATAAGAATACACTGGTCTGGTCCGTCGGACAAATCATTTTTTTGGGGAGTGTGTTTTTCGGGGTTGGGGGGTGAAAAACGAGCCAATCTGTCAATTCTAACTTCGAATCCGGATTCAGCAGGTCAAAATACATAAAGATACACTGGTATAGTCCGCCGGACAGACTACTTTGTTTTTGTTTTGGGGGTGTTTTTTGGGGTTGGGGGTGAAAAACGAGCTAATCTGACAATTCTGACTTCGGATTCGGTTTCAGCGAATCCAAATACATACGAATACACTGGTCTGGTCCGCCGGACAGACAACTTTTTTTTTTGTAGGGCTGTGTAATGTTCAGAACTATTATTTGCGTCATCGAAAAAAAAACCCTAAATTATAGTGGAGTAAAAAACTAAGAGTCTAAATCACCTAAAAAGAAATTGTCACATACTCCTTGTAATATTTACAAGTTTCCAAATTGCTATAATTTGGAAACTTGTAACGATTGCAAGGAGTGTAGCGAAAAGTTTTGGATTAAATTCTAGTCTCAGAAGTCATTTGTTTAAACAAAAGAAAGTTCAAAATTGTGTTTCCTTGCGGTTTTTCTTAAAGATCTCTGGTTGTGTAGCTTGTATCATAATGAACAAAAAAGAAATCGTTCATAATAACTAGATTTGTCAGAACCTTCTTCATCAATTTTTAAAGTTGCAACAAAAAAAAAACAATTGAGAGATACAATTTTTAAACAATTGATAACTTAAACAATAATGCATATATTTTAATGAAACTTTAGAACACTATGCCTATGATAGAGCTAAATTGTTATACCAAATTTGAAGTTGGCGTGTTGACAACCTAAAACCAAAAACAAAGTCGAGAATTGAATTTTAGTTTCTTTTAATTTGTTTAATTTTTCTAATAAATGCATTTTGTTCATCAATATTTTGCCAAAAAATAAAAATTATTAGTGTCAAAATTTAATAAAAAAAATAAACAATTAAAAAAAAAACAGGTTTGTCTGCGCCAATTGGGAGCAGAGATATGACATTGTTTGCGTTTTATCCATTTATAAACAAAATAAATGACAAAATTTGCGCTGAATATTTTCTAATGTTTAAACTCTTCGCTGAGCATGTTACATATTTTTACAATAAATAAATCGTAGGAAAATTATGGAGTTGAACTTGCCCAGTAGAACAGCAATGAATAAAACAACAGTCGATAATGATATAATATTAAGGTTTCTAGCAGAGTGCAACAATGTCTTTTTTTTAATTTTCACCTATATTTACTTGTTGTAGTAGTAGTAAAGTAGTATCTTAAAATCTAAAATGTAAACGTAACATTGTGAATACGTGTAATGTTGTTTTCGATAATATAATACTTAAAATTTTTATATTGCAGTATATAAGACATTAATTGCTATAAAATTGATACACAAAGTTTAAACCCTAGCTGGCTGTGATGATCACAACACATTTTAATTGTCATATATATGACAATGACTTAATTGCCATATATATGGTTTTAAACAAAGAAATACAATGCAATGTGCAATTACATAAGATTGCAGACTCGATTAAAGAAAACGGTTTGTTTCCTTTTCCAACGTTAAAGTCTCCAAACTTTTTATCTAGTTGCATTTATAATTGAAAATAATGTTTATTTTTGCATTTATCGGATTTCAAATTATAAAATAATTTTTTGAATAATATTGAGAAATAACATTTTAACGTAGGTGTGTTAGAAATAATTTCATTTGTATTTTAATTTCTAGTATAACCAGTTTGAAGATTTATCAAAAGGATGCAGATTGGAAATTAATACTTTCATAGATAGATATTATCTTTTCTATTCATAGATTACTGCTGCTGTTTGCGAAACCCTATAAAAAATTTATAATTTTAATTTTTAATAATATTTTTATAAATATTAATATTATTGTAAATTTTTTAAGGTAAAATTTTGCAAAACATGTAGAAATTATGACCTGTTTAAACCACAACTTAATATACATTTTTTAATTATATTTCTTTACTTTCCTCGCTTTACTTCCCCTGTAAAGTGAACAACATCTACAAATTTACGTGACGCAGAAAATTAATACTTGGCAGGCAGTTGACACTATTGAAAATGAAGAAATCGGGTATACCTTCAGTGAAAATCATACTGGGAGGACACCCTAAAAAATATAACACAGGTCTACAAAAAAAAGGTCTTGTCCTAAGGTTCTAATCTAAATTTTCTGAAGTATTTTGACACGATGAAGTCAATTTTGGACAAAATGAGAATTATGGAGGGGGTGGTAGAGGGAAATTGACCCCATAGAAAATTTTTTTGTTGAAAACTGGCTTCAGCGCATCAAAATGCTTTAGAAAAGTTAGGTCAGAACCTTAGGACAAGGCCTTTTTTGCCCTTTTTAGGCAATTTTTTTCGTCCAAAATTGACTCCAGCGCGTCAAAATACAAAAAAGTTAGATCAGAATGTTAGGGCAAGCAAGACCTTATTATTGCCTTTTTTAGAGGATAAAGGGGGTGGTAGAGGGAAACTGACATGATAGAAACTTCTTTTTGTCCTAAATTGGCTTCATCGCGACAAAATACTTTATAAAAGTTAGATCAGAACCTTGGAACCTTTTTTTTTTCATTTTTAGGGGATAAAAGGTGTGGGAGAGAAAAACTGACATGATAGATTTTTTTTTTTTTTGTAAAAAATTGGCTTCAAAGCATCAAAATACTTCAGAAAATTTACATGACAAGACCTTTTTTGTTTTTTTTTTTGTAGACCTGTATAATTAACGAAAATATTGGACAGAGGATAATTATGTTCGGCATGTAGTTAACACAATTGTCTAGGAAGAAACCTGCTATACTTTTAGTGAGAAATATAAAAAATAAGGAACGGAAAAAATGCGATGGAGGACAATAATATTTGGCATGTAGTTAACCAACTGCCAAGGGAAAAACCTGCGATACTTGAAAAATATATAATTATACATGGTGGTCACCCTAAAAAATGATTAATTAAGAAACGATGCTGGAAAATATTATTTGTAATGTAGTTGACACTATTACCAAGGAGGAAATCTGACACCGGTATATAAACGATTTTGGGGTCCTCCTGGACCAAATACCGTTAAACACATTCGGAGAGATACATTTGGCGCCATTTTTTTTAAATATCTTGATTTTTCTATATTTTATTGACATTTGAATTTGAGATACACGTAAGTACCTCGCGGGCTGGACCGGTGATGTATTCACGTGTGCCTCACAAAATCAGCCCTATCTTATATCAAGTGCTATATCCCATACTATAAACACATGAAATACGTTGATGGTAGGAAAGCCGCCCAAAGAAAATGCCCAGAAATCAGGTACACAGATTCGGTAAATTTAGTTTTATATATATGAGATAAACGAGTGCAAGAGAGAAAACAGAGAAATTAGGAAGACAATTACGGATATATTGCTCCCAGCACACTCCACACTTCGTAAAATCTTAATTGTGTCACCTCGTCGTGTGTCAACGCAGGACATCGGTACCTATCGCTTCTGACCGCGAGCGCATTGTACTGGTATAATATGCGTCTGCAGTATATATTATTGTGTAACTTGTTTCTGTTCCATAAATCCGCAAAATAAATAGTTTTATTCATTACTTACAGTAACAAGCTAAAAACTACATTTTGATATGCCTTTTATCCCTGTTGGGCTGATTCAGTACCTTTTTTTTTTCTTTTTGCATTGACTAAAGTAAAGGCTAACTACATTTTGAAATACAGAAAGGGCATCGGTTATATTGTGGTCATGCATCTTTGTAAATAACTCGTTTATTTTTAATTTTTCGAAAAACTCTATTTCAGATTTTTTGTCCAAAAAGGTCCGTGCCTTATATCGGCTATAGAGATTGATCGACGGAATACTTAATTTTCGATTTTTATTGGGAAACTGTCAGGTATTTGTAGAATCTATCAAAAAAATTAACTTTTCCAGAATTTGTAGATTCGCTTTTGTTTTTTCAAATTCCCACAAACGTCACGTAATAGACTTAATCGAACCCTACAATCGCCATTTTTGAAAATCAAAATCGGACCTTCGGTTCGGGAGTTATCAATATCTTTGGAAAATCATACTCGGCCTTGGAAAAAATACTTGCGGTCAACGGATTCGGGCCACCAGCAATAGGCTTCATTTGTGGCCGTGTACCTTCGATCCCACCAAGTCTCATCGCAATAGATCGATATCCTGGACAGTTATCGTGCTTCATAGCCCGATTTCGAGAAAACCAGTTCTTTGCAAAAAAATTCAATTTTCATTTGTTTTTCGACATTGTCTCCCGTATACTTATCTGTAGATCGTTGCTAGCGGCACCATCTCTTTTTTGAAATATCTCGATCCGACTGCTCGTTACCGAGTTATTCAATTTTTTCCGAAAAACTTGAAACGTCTCTATCGGGTACTTCCGGTTTCCGAACGGAGCCGAGCTTCCAGCGTTAAGGTTTTTTAAAGGCCTCCTACTAACCACCCAAGTTTCATCGAAATCCGAAAACGGATTAGGGGGGCTGAGCGTGACAGACAGACAGACCGACTGACCGACGGACGGAATTTTCTAAATTCGCTTTCGAGTCGATAGATATGACTTTCATTTCGATCCGACGTTTTTTTCGGATTTCGATGGTCCACTGGAAAAATGCAAAACCTATACTACATTTTTTTTCAAAATGTAGTAACAAGCTAAAAACTACATTTTGATATGCCTTTTATCCCTGTAGGATGACTCAGTACATTTTGACATGTTTTATTTTTATTTTATTTTTCTTTTTGCATTGACTAAAGTAAAGGCTAACTACATTTTGAAATACAGAAAGGGCATCGGTTATATTGTGGTCATGCATTTTTGTAAATAACTCGTTTATTTTTAATTTTTCGAAAAACTCTATTTCAGATTTTTTGTCCAAAAAGATCCGTGCCTTATATCGGTTATAGAGATTGATCGACGGAATATTTAATTTTCGATTTTCATTAGGAAACTGTCGGGTATTTGTAGAATCTATCAAAAAAATTAAGTTTTCCAGAATTTGTAGATTCGCTTTTGTTTTTCAAATTTACACAAACGTCACCTAATAGACTTAATCGAACCCTACAATCGCCATTTTTGAAAATCAAAATCGGACCTTCGGTTCGGGAGTTATCAATATCTTTGGAAAATCATACTCGGCCTTGGAAAAAATACTTGCGGTCAACGGATTCGGGCCGCCAGCAATAGGCTTCATTTGTGGCCGTGTACCTTCGATCCCACCAAGTCTCATCGCAATCGATCGATATCCTGGACAGTTATCGTTTCGAGAAAACCAGTTTTTTGCAAAAAAATTCAATTTTCATTTGTTTTTCGACATTGTCTCCCGTATACTTATCTGTAGATCGTTGCTAGCGGCACCATCTCTTTTTTGAAATATCTCGATCCGACTGCTCGTTACCGAGTTATTCAATTTTTCCCGAAAAACTTGAAACGTCTCTATCGGGTACTTCCGGTTTCTGAACGGAGGCGAGCTTCCAGCGTTAAGGTTTTTTAAAGGCCTCCTACTAACCACCCAAGTTTCATCGAAATCCGAAAACGGATTAGGGGGGCTGAGCGTGACAGACAGACAGACCGACAGACCGACTAACCGACGGACGGAATTTTCTAAATTCGCTCTCGAGTCGATAGATACGACTTTCATTTCGATCCGACGTTTTTTTCGGATTTCGATGGTCCACCGGAAAAATGCAAAACCTATACTACATTTTTTTTCAAAATGTAGTAACAAGTTCATATGCATGATATACACTGTTTTTGTAATTCAAATGTCAAAAAAAATTAATTTCTTAGTCACCAATTTTTGACATTGAAAATACTTATACATATGTAAAGATTTCCACAACCCGCTAAGTATCTGCCTGTTTCTGGGACCGGCTGGTATAGTTCCTAAGCATTTAGCGTATAAATGGGGGTTTATCGTTTTAATAGATGTCTGAATACTTACGTCTTTCGTGTGGGTAGTGCATGTACCTCGCGGTCCAGGGGGACATTTGGAATGAAGGTCAAATTTTATTCAACGTGCTAAAATACTTTTAGTGAAAAAATGGTTAATCTAAAAAAACAATGAATCACACAAACAATATTTGGAGTGCAGTTGTCACTATTGCCAGGAAGAAGACCTGATATATTTCTAGTTAAAAAAATGTACAGGGTGGTCATCAACAGAGAAAGTAATGAATAAATCAAAGGTGCGAAATATAGAGTTAACTTTTGTGTAAATACCTTTACAGATATTTTCATGCGTACTTGAAAATATTTGTCCTACAATATCACACAATATTTTTGAACGCTACAGTTTCTTATGCTCGACAAAACAAAATAAATTATCGGAGCTAATGTATACCATAATAAAGATGTTTTACGTAAGTATAAACACGAAACACATCACGAGATCGATATTAGTTTAGACAGCTAAAACTACAGCACATTAGTTTTACTGAAACCACAACCGCTTTGATATTATGTTGTAACTTAAAATGATGCTCGTTTCATAAATAAGCCGTCTAGTGCACTTTATGGATTTTGCAATTTCCCAAGGGATGTACTGAATCAACAGAACTTCATATTTATTATGTCTTACGTAACAAATTTAAGTATAACTATTTTTCTGTATTTACAGGAAAGATTAGTTGCGGTACAATTTTATAATACCTTGTTTTATTTGTTAAATGAGAAACAACCTATTGTAATGCACTGAATAATTCTTTTCTAAAAATTAGTTATTTCTGCAAGAACTACACACACCGCAAGAATTATGGCATTATCTACATTACTTGAAAAATATTATATTTATATAATAATATATTTCTATTTTCTTCTTTTTGTTTGAAAGCTCTTGTAAAGAGGACACTTTTTTGTCCCTATACATTCATCTCTACACCTTGAGGGTTCTGCGCAAATTAAAAAAATATATATTTTTTAATTTTTCGGAGTTCTTTTTGTAATTTGACGATTTGTGAATTATTTATTTATTTGCACAGTAGATACTGATGTAGTTGTTTTGGCAATATCTTTCTTTCACGTTCTCAAAACTGCGGGACTTCAAGAGATGTGGATTCTCTTTGGTATTGGGAAAAGTCAGAGATACATGAGCATTAATGCCATGTTTAAAAGAATGGGTGAACATAAAGCTGTTGCATTGAGAGGATTCCATGCATTCACTGAAATCAGATGTAACGTCATCATTTGCAATGAAAGGGAAACAGACTGCCTGGAAAGTGTGGAAATCGTTTCCTGAAGCTGCTGAAGCCTTCCAAGCTACCTCTATACCACAACAGTCTATTTCTGACGAGACCTTTCAAGTTCTGGAGAAGTTTACTGTTTTGCTTTACTACAAAGACGCAGAAGACTTTTCAGTTAATCATGTTAGAAAACTTCTCTTTGCTTCAAAATTCGCAGTCTACAAAGTCTGCCCCCAAAAAAGAGGTACTAAGGCAGCATTGTCTTCGTTCAGCATACCAGCCAGGACAAATTTGGGATCATGCATGCTCAGTGATGGACAACATTCCAGGGCCAGAAGGATGGGGATGGACCATGGTTGATGGTGAGTGGACGCCGGTCTGGTCTTCTCTTCCTTCTCTTATAGCAGCCTGCAGAGGATTAGTTAAGTGTAGCTCTGGATGCCGTACACGATGCTCCTGCTGAAAAGCCAAGGTTCCATGCACGTTACTTAAAACGAACTGTACTGGGGGTCGACAATGCAGCAATAAATACAATAAAAGGTATGCGTTTAATTGATTATTTTTAAATTCGTTTCACAATTTCAAGATCATAATATTGATTTGTTGATCCAATTCCTTAATATAATAATAATATATAATTATTTAGTACCATGGATGAATTGGAAGATGAAAAAGCTTATTGCGAGTGATCTAGAGTGATAAAATCTTTATAGAAGCAGTTCATTTACATGAATATTTCTTAGTATTTAGTAGTTTTTTGTTTGTAAATTTTTTTTACTTAATGTAATAAATGTTATAAGTATATATATATATATATATATATATATATATATATATATATATATATATATATATATATATATATATATATATATATATATATATATATATATATATATAAACCTGTTTTTGTGGAAAAAAAAATGGATAGTGAGCAAAATTAAAACTTGCTTATCAATGAAATTTGTGAGAAAAGTGAAATTTTCAGGTTTTTGAAAATTGCGCAGAACCCTTAAGAGATAAATGTATAGGGACAAGAAAGTGTCCTCTTTACAAGAGCTTTCAAACAAAAAAAAAAAGAAAATAGAAATCGGAAAATTAGGAGCTGAGATAAAAAAAATAGTATGGCTAATGGCGGCCATCTTTAATGGCCGCCATTTTGCTGACTGCACTGATTTTTAAGTGGCTCCCTATCTCAAAAGTTACCTTTTGACATCAACTATGATTACAGACTACAGAAAGTGCAGCTTTCTTTGGCGTACTCGACGTACTATATGCATTGTAATGGGAATAGATACGTCTTTCTTTTCCTAATTTATGATTCTTGCGCTCGTTTATCTGAGGACCCATGTTATATAACTACATTTTGCGAATCTGTATATCTTTATTTCCACCTGACAACGTCATCAATGTGTATTATGTGGAAGGTATTTTTTCGTTGAGTTCTTAAACAAAAGCGTTACTGAATAGCTGTTGGTGTTATTTATGCAAATTGTAATTCTTCTCATTTCCTTAAAATATTAATTCAATTACTAATAGGAGCAAATCTTACTGCAATTTTAAGAAATAAATATAGAGGAATCGGAAAGTCCTCCGTTTGACATTACGCTATTAACCGATCGCCCACAATAAAGACGTCTACCAGTACTTTAGCAGAGGCAAACAGTGACACGCCCCTATTGCTTGCTTTGCTCTCGCTTGCTCTTATTGCCATACCAAATCAAACACTTTCCGTACATACTAGAGAGTTGTTGGCTCCTTCGTCGTGAACAGTTATACTAATTTCAATTATTTTGTAATTTGGTATGACAGAAAGATCACAAAATGCAAGAAATATCAGTTTTGCAAACGCCCTACTTCCTTTACCTCTCTGAGACATAGACTGTTAAGGAAGCAGGCAGACGGTGTATTGATGTTTTCGAGATGTGGGTCTGCTACGAATTCTCTGTACAGCCCAACGCACTAATAAAGATTCTACCAAGAAATACTTACCCGAAAGCGACTCTACATCATCGCATTCTCCCGAATCATCTCATTTTTTGGCCACATCAACCGGAGAGAGGATAATGTAGAACGGCTGAAGTTTAGAGAAAACCAAATGGCATGAGAGGTGACGGGAAAGAGCTTTAGTGAGCCCGTGCGCCTAACAGGCAACCACGACCACGACAGATAACGTGCTAGACAGCAAACGGCCAACTAAAATAATGAACCACAAAACGCGTTATAAGACGTTGTGAAATGAAATGACTGTAATTAAGAACATCCAAACACGACACAGAAAGAATAAAAACTTAAATTACTACATTAACGCCACCAAGAATGTCATACTATTATAAAAGCATCAGGAACTAAAACACACGTCAGGTATTTATTCATTGTTTTCCCATTTTTGTGGCTTCACAAAGTAAATAAATATGCCCTGCATCCTTGGCCATAAATTCAAGTCTATGTTTATGTGATTATCTGGAACGCCGAGCAGAGCTAACAACGGAAATTACACGAGGAAATAAAATTGCAGCGAGTGAGTTTCCTCTTTCTATCTCTATATCAGATTCAAGATTTAATAAACTGCCATATTTCATTCCGTAAATTATCACATAATTTGTTAAGAAGCTGACTCTGAAGGGAACTCATCGTTCCTTATTTAAACATAAAGATGTTGCGTGGATATATAGGGTCAGAACATTTTTAACGTAGCTATTCCAAAAGATGATTCTAAGATTTAAAGTAAAACGACAACTTGTATAAATTATAGTGTTCCTTTTGGGATACAGTCGATTAGAGTTAGGGCAACCAATATACACCCAGAGCTAAAGGCGGATTCCATTCTAGGAATGCTCATGGATACTATGGCCCTAAAACTGCAATGCACATTTTCGTATGTAATATCACTAGTGCTTAAAATTTTATCGAACATTTTTTCGAAAGCGTGTTGCCTGGTAATATAAAGAGTGCAAATTGACAGTTTATTATCTGATTAAATCCCGACCGCTTTAGCGGGAGGGATTTAATCTTTGATAATAAACTGCCAATTTGCACGAGTTATATTAACTAGGGGCAACTCAGCTTGAGAACAAATTTTTAGATAAAATTTAAAGCACGAGTGGTATTTGTGGAGAATATTTCACGAATAAATAATTCATTAAGTATATCGTTAATATTATGTTCAGTAATTAATTGCCTTCAGACGTTTCCTTGTTGCTTTTTAGAGATTACTCACCTTTATCTTCAATTTCATCATTTACGTCATATAAAAATGCATTTTCAAAGCGACTCATCTAATAAAAAACAAAGTAGATTTAAATTATGACAATCAAGAAAAACAATATACGTTAAACCATAGGTACTGTAACTTATAAGACTAGTCATCACAACAAAGCACGCTTCGACCAATTACATTACGGGTGAAATCACAAAAATTGCATATTACCAATCTATCCCTATTACGTTCTAAGGCTGCCGGCTCAGATGGTATGGTACCGCTAGCTTAACTTAGTTACTAGCCTAAACAGTGAATTGAATTATTATATTAAAGTGTTTATTAATATATATTTATGTATTTAATCATTGTTTCTAATTTGAGAAGTTTGATAGTTAAGGTTTACTTGTTTAAGTAGAGAGTTTAAGTACAACGAATTATAATGTATATAGTGATATTGCAGAGTTTTGATTTTCCAAATAAGCGTTAGCTGCTTTGTAATGATTGATGAATTACCATAAGTAAGTACCTACATTTGTATATTTATCATGAAATAACTGATTTGTCTGCTTCGTAGATATTCATATTTAATTTTAGTTGGGAAAATTATTACTAGTCCAGTTCGAGCAACGAGAAGCAGCAGTAGGCAGCTTTCAGCGAGAACCTGAAGATGGCAGATGGGATTCTGCCGAAACGTCGTTTAGACAACAATGGCTCCAGCAGGAGCCTATCAACTACGTGGGAAAACACCCGGAAGTACACCAACACTTCATTCAACACCCGCGAAAACCTAAGAAACAACATATATATATATATATATATATATATATATATATATATATATATATATATATATATATATATATATATATATATATATATATATATATAGGTGTACTTCCGGGTGTTTTCCCACGTAGTTGATAGGCGCCTGCTAGAGCCATTGTTGTCTAAACGACGTTTCGGCAGAATCCCATCTGCCACCTTCAGGTTCTCGCTGAAAGCTGCCTACTGCTGCTCCTCGTTGCTCGAACTGGACTGGTGTGTAAAGTAGGTTAGGATATTGAAAACTGTGAAACAATAATTACTTCGATATCTTCAGCCGTTCAGGAGACACTTACGATAAGTTCTTTTTCACTGTGATCGCAAGAAAAAACACGTCACTTCACTTTTATTCGTAGTATCCGAACCATAGTCCTGGGGTAAACACACAAATACGGCAGCTCCTAGTGAAGGTAGAATTATATGCAAGTATTATATATAAGAATGAGCCGTACAGTTTTAATGAGTAAATGAATACGTTAATTGTGTTGGGACTTTGTAAATACAACTTCAAAAACATATTTTGACTACTGCGACTACTGAAAAACGAATTCCAGAAATCAGCCATCATAAAGCGATCGGAATGCGACGTGAATGTCCAACGTATATAAAGATATAGATATATCTGTATAGCATATAAACAGTCTCAAAATATTAGGAGCAAAGTTGAAAAAAAGTAACAATTCTATGACATTCTATGAAGTTGAGGTGACTAACAATAAATTATATTTCTATAGCAATATTTTATCACCACATTATATTAATTTAAATTTATCACCATGGCAGGACATTTGGGTATTGCTGTAAGAGAGTTAAAGTACTGTTTCTAATTAGTTACTTTATTTAATGAATACTTACTGGTGTATTAATTGTTAATCTTTCTATTATGGAATCAATCTAATATTTCATTATTTTTAACAAGAGTGTTGATTTCTATAATATTTAAGACCCTTATAAACGTAATTTACCGCCAACAAACAATGCAATTAATCTTAAAACATAGCAGAAGAAAGATTGCGTGAAGGAAATGATTTTAATTAAGCGTTCAACACAATTCTGAGGGTGCAAAATAATAGAGAAAAGTTTCCCTACGGCATGGCAATGATATCTGAAAAATACTATCTCGTAAGAAAAATATGTTATTAGTCAAAACGGTCGTAAAAGAAACGTTAAACTTACCCTACTTGTTAGAACTCAGCACTTGAAAATCTCGTAAAACATGCAATAAACATATTCCCCGAGGAGAATATATCTACTTCACGCTTTCGTCGTAGTTAGCTTTATAAAAAATGGCTTGAGCAGGAGAACGTGTTTCATTTTTGAATAATAAAAACTCTTTTCATTTGAAATAGACTAAATCTATATATATATATATATAAATCGCAATTCGTTTTATTTCTATAATTCGCTAGTGGCTCCCACTGGAGTGATTTCCATATATATATTTTTTTAATTAACACTACTCACCAAGATATTTGCCATCACTAACTTTTACTTCTTCTAAAATTATTATTTCCATGTGTAAAATTCGAGGAATCTTGATTCAGCACTTGCAGAGACATCTGCTTTAAAGCAGTGCAGTAGAATGCAGGAGAATCGATCTAAATCGGCAAGTGGCAAAAATCAACTTTCAAATTTCTCGTTTCAAGAGACGTTTTATAGCAGGTCAAAGTACATTTTTGGAATATTTTTAACGTCTCTGGCGACGTATGCCACAAAAGGCGAAAAAGTAGATAGTACGCCAAATTTGAACACAAAAAAGAACACTTAACATGAATTAGAAAATTGTAAAAGTTTAAAAGTTGGCGGGCAAAATATTAAATATTAAACAGAGGAAAGTGCAAAAAGCGCGTAACCTTCCGAACGAATTTTTAGGCAAAAAAAGCTAAACTTACCAAGGACAGGTTTTTACCATAATTATAAACTATTTCCGTCCGGCGGCTTGACTATGGAACAGGAACATAGGATGGCCATTAGAACAATAGAACTTCATGCCGGGAAAAGAATTTTGAATAATAGAAAATATAAATTAGCCCATAAAAATTCTTGTACAAGATATCTTCATGGGGGTAGCTCGAGAACGAATCCATGATACTCTACCCTTATTGGGTTATAATATGTAGTTAGTACGTTTTTGCAAAAGAGCGGGAAAGCCTCATATAACTCATACATTACTGTAAAAAGCCTTTCAAATGGCAAGTTCTTGTGAATGATAAAATCACTGTTAAGAAGTATTAAGCTAGTTACAAGCGAACCAAAGTTCAAGTGAATATATTGAAGAGGTTTGTATCTAGGTCTTGTATATTTTTCCCCTTTTCGATAAAAAGGAAAAAACATAACAATTCTAGCTTTTACGTGATCGTCTATTACTTCCACGTCCAGTGGAAGTATAGTAACGACAAAAAATTTTTAAAAAAATTTTATTGTCCAAATAGGCTTAAAATGTCATGAAACGTCGAGATTTTAAGTTCGAGCGAAAAAAAAAATTTCTGTCTGTCGGTCTGTCTGTCTAACTTTTTTTTGTGCGCACGTTTACTCTGGAACCGTTTAAGATATTGACTTGAAATTTGGTACACATATGTACTTTAACGAGATCTAGAACTAGATTATATTTTCATCTTGTTCCGTCGAAGGGTTGGGGGGTAAACTGGGGTAAATGGGTAAATCAAGCAGATAAGAGTCCATGAAATTGGTATTTAGTATATACAAGAGAAGCTAAGGTCTCAAAAAAATTTTTGGCATTAGCCACTCCCATTACCACCCCCCACCTCCTTATTAAAGGGGATGAAAAAAAATTGTGATTTAGTGTATGTACAGGAACCAGAAACCTCAAAATATTTTTTTACTTCATCCACCCCCCACTACCACCCCCCTATCACCACCCCCACCCCACTACCGATATGGGGTTTCGTTTTATGGGTTTTTGGGGTAGAGGATTTCAAATATTATATTATTAAAGTTCCATAAACAATTATTTTCACATACAAAGTTTTTTCGTTGTGAGTGATTTGGATAGAGAATCTGGATGTGGAAGTAGTGATTGTTTACTCCAAATTTACCCCAATTTCCCCCAACCCTTCGACGGAACAAGATGAAAATATAATCTAGTTCTAGATCTCGTTAATGTACATATGTGTACCAAATTTCAAGTCAATATCTCAAACGGTTCCAGAGTAAACGTGCGCACAAAAAAGTTACAGACCGACAGACAGAAAATTTTTTTTCGCTCAAACTTGAAATCTCGACGTTTCATGACATTCTAAGCCTATTTGAACAATAAAAATTTTTAAAAATTTTTTTGTCGTTACTATACTTCCACTGGATGTGGAAGTAATAATGGAAAGTATTCTTTGTGAAGAATCATCACTATTACTTCCATAGAATAGTCAGGTCAGCTATGCAAACAATAAAATAAATTGTTTACAATGACAATAGTCATTACTCGTGAAATATTTATAGTTATGGAGTCGGACATACGTAAAATCTGACACAAAACTCGGGAAATCTACTAGTAGTGATATTGTGATAAAAAGACAATCAACAAAATCCTGTTTAACTGTCACGTCAACTGACGTAGGTTTGTTTCGGTGTTTCGAAGATTCGTAGTATGGCTAGTTACAATTGTACTTGGCCGAGATCAATGGATCTCTTTAACACCTGATGTATTTCTAGATGAGGTGACAACCAACAAAATCTTGTGATTGTCTTTCGAAAATATAATTAATAACAAAGAGCTGTGTTCAGATCTTATCATATGTAAATAACAGATATGTTCCAGTTATAACCACAGAGATGACAATTAAGAACTCTGTAAAGCAGAATCCTGCAAAAGTAAATAATTGTCAAATCTAAAGCTAATAAAACATCGCGGATGTGTAAATAGCGTTTGCATAACTAACCTGAATATTGCCCGGACTATAACAACAATCGTGATCAGATTTTAAAAACCAAAGAAAACTTCCCATTTATTAATCAAATAAAATAGTAAGTTAATTCTGAATATAATTAGCTATACGGTGAAATAAATCAATATAGAATAATTCCAAATAAATTAGCTAATCAAAAGGTACCACAGCATTGTCGCAATCGCGAAGCCGAAGATAAAGTCGTTTACTTTACTGATATTTAAATAAATATTATTTGATACATTGTTATACTACCAGTATTTCTTCTCCCCCAGTATACAGACTAAGTCCTGGTGTATTCGAGAAAAATAGGTCCATAAAGACGCCGAAGCGTGCTCCTGTAGACTAAGTTTCTATTTTCTAGCGCTCAACAGAAAAATAGGTCTATAAAGACTAAGTTTCTTGTTGGGTGCAAAATGTTTGACAGTTAGGACCAGGTTAAGCATAAGTAGATGGTTCAAGCATAGTTGCTTGGTTTGATCTAACTGACCAAGAGACCAATTTGTGGTGGCTTTTTATACAAAATTTCCTACGCGTTGTGTAAGAGAACATATCTATTTGATATGAAAGAGTAAGTGAGTTAGATAATATCGCCGCGGATGCTGATACGGCCCGTTCTTTGTTCTCGTTACCCTGATGCAAACGTGGTTAGTCCATTACTTAATGTGTTTATTTTAACACCATAAAATCTGTGAGTTTCGAGGCACGAAACTTCGTTTAAAAGAAATATTCAAAACGATTTCTATACAGGAATAAAATTATTTTAAATATTATGGAACTCTAATTAGCATATTTAATAGAACTGAAGTTTTATAGCGAAAAATGATAAAGCAAAATAGTTTCTAATTATTAGGCGGCAATTTAGTTTTATTTAATATCCAAAAATAAGTAAAATTTAATTAATAACTTAGGAAATTCTTCCACAAATAGACGACCTAGATACGGGGCGTCTCAATATTATTTTCGTCAAATTGTCAAAATAAACTTCTACGAAATTATGAATCTGTTTGTGCCAGTCGATTGATACTGTCGATTGATTCTTCATTGCATGAAGTTGAGATAATGCTCTTTGAGGGAGGCGTCCGCATATGCCATGTTTGATAGGCAGACTCTCATAAAAATATATAACTAAGATAGCCTTTTCACCAACATTTATTTGTACACTTTTGAACTTTATTCAATAAAGTAATTAAGAAATTATGAAGTGATTAGGGTAACAAGAAGTGTTTAGAGGTAAGACAAATGCATCGTAAGGAGGAATATTTGAGAAAGTAGTAGGCAATCCGCGGTAGGTATAAACTTTAACATTTTCTCGTTTATTACAGGACTGCGGTCCTCGGTCGTCTTTTATAATTAACCGAACCCCCGAGAGTAGAAAAATCTATCCTACTTTAAAGAAGGAGCGACTGGGGCCGTTAATAAAATAAATATTGTTACGTCCTTCAGACGATCGGTAGTGAGTTCTTCTATATGTTTATTCCAAATCAATCTTGCATTGAACTTATCGCAGTGGGAACTAACCAAGGGCGCATGCGCTTAAGCCTTGTTGTTTTATTATTTATTAGGAATTCATACTATTCCGGTAATATCTGTTTCAGGTTTGTTGGAACAACATATCCATAGGACAATTATAAGCCCCCTCTTATTTCCCCTAACATTCCCTCTCCCCGAGTGGACGCCACTCGGCCGAAATATTGGGTTGGCGTCAGTTGGCGTTGTGTATACTCTGTGTGTACGCCTTTAGGTTGGGCGCATTCCCTGAGCTGCATAGCTCTTCCTACCCTCCTATCGTAGCATTCGTAGCCCGAGTATAGGACGGCATCTGGGTAAGGAGAAAATCTTATGTGCACGCATCCAATCCCAGGGTTCTAAAGAATTTTTAGGATTTTCCTTGGGACCACCTTTCCCACTTCAGTAGAAGTCAAAACTACCTGTCCTAAGTGTTGTAGTCTTGGCGGACCAGGATCTTGCAAAAACAAGTATATGTTTCGCAGTATTAGTTGCTTCCATACTTGGGATGGTATCTAAATGGCCAATGTCCTGTGAAAAGACCTATAATTAGCCCAAATTCTGGTTTGCTGAGATCGAGTAGCTCCTTTGTTCTTTTTTGTGAATAACTTATGCAGTTTTTCGCTTGTCTTTGACCTGAAGTTAAACTTTAGTAGGAGGATTTTTTTTCATCATTTTCTTATATCCTCCATTCTGTGATATTTTGCTCCCATAGAACGACTCCGGTCCGATGAATGACGATTAAGCGAATTGTCCTGCAAGATCATCTGCAATCTGATCCCTTTTTATAACTTTATGTTCAGACATCCACATCAAAGTAACCTTGTTGTTTCTTGTCAGTTACTTTACTGTTTGTAGACATTCCCAAGCAATTTTAGACTCAAAAGTAAATGAACTTAGAGTCTCAATAGCTAGTTGGCAGACTGAAAATAAATAAATTCTTGCTCTTCGTTTCCCTTTTTTTGAATTCTCGAACTCATTTTCTCCTGGCAAATGGTGAGAGTGTTAGCCTAAGCCCTTTGACAGCCTATATTTTGGCACCTAGTCCTTCATTCATCTTAGATCCTTCTGCGTGCCAAATGATCGACCCTCTTTCAACTTACGGTCATCCAGAGCTCCATACCTGGCGATCAGAACAAAGGTTCGTTTGAAGTCAAAGCTAATCGGTGTGGATTCTGTGGATTTAGTCATTAATTTTTACTGAAGTCTATTTACTAACGTTACATGACCAACAGCCTTGTAGTACGTCGGGTACACCAAAGAACGCTGCTCTTTTTGATTGGAATGTGCCACTTTCTGTGGTCATAGTTGATGCCAAAAGGTAACTTTTAAATTAGGGAGCCACTTGAAAATCCGTGCAGAACACTAAAATGGCCGCCATTAGCCACATTAAATTTTTTTGTATCTCAGCTCCTAATAGTCTAATTTCAATTTTCTTCTTTTTTGTTCAAAAGCTCTCGTGAAGAGGACACTTTTTTGTCCCTATACATTTATGACACTTACGACACTTTAAAGGTTCTGCGTAATTTTCAGAAAAATAAATAATTCTTCATTTCCACGAACTTTTGGAGAATATGTGATACGGAATTCAAAAACAGAATTTTGAATGATGCTGAGAGGTTCCATACAAATAGAATACATATTTCTTGGGATACTTACTCAAAAACCTGTCTGACGAATCGTTTGAGAGATAAGAGAGGCGTTGGTCTTCGTCGCCAAGTAGCACAAGAAAATATGCTACCAAAGAAATGGAATTACTTCCTCTGCTGCAATAAGACTAAAACATAACTCTTCAAATTACTTTGAGAATATGCATTTTTGACGTTTGATTGGGCTCATATCAGTACTGAAATTGACGGCATAATTCATTCATCTCATCCGGAAGAAACTTCAATTGATGGAGTACAATGCAGCCAACAGGAAGAAGCAGACGGCAGGATTTTTCCGAACGTTAAAATAATTATTTGCACAGTAGATACTGATGTAGTTATTTGGGCAATCTCTTTCTTTCACATTCTCAAAATTGCGGGACTTCAATAGGTTGGATTCTCTTTGATGCTGGGAAGGGTCAGAGATACATGAGCATTAATGCCATGTTTGAAAGTATGGGTGAACATAAAGCTGTTGGATTGAGAGGATTCCATGCATTCACTGAAATCAGATGTAACGTCATCATTTGCAATGAAAGGGAAACAGACTGCCTGGAAAGTGTGGAAATCGTTTCCTGAAGCTGCTGAAGCCTTCCAAGCTATCTCTCTACTACAACAGTCTATTTCTGACGAGACTTTTCAAGTTCTGCTTACTGTTTTGCTTTACTACAAAGACGCAGAAGACTTCTCAGTGAATCATGTTAGAAAGCTTCTCTTTACTTCAAAAAGTCGCAGTCTATAAAGTCTGCCCGCAACAAAAGAGGCACTAAGGCAGCATTATTGTCTTCGATCAGCGTAAGTTTGGGGTCATACGTGCTCAGTGATGGACAACATTCTAGGGCCAGAGGGATATGGATGGACCATGGTTGCTGGGGAGTGGACGCCGGTCTGGTCTCGTCTTCCTTTTATTAAGGCAGCTTGCAGAGAATTGATTAAGTGTAATTGCTCCGGATGCCGTACACGATGCTCCCGTTCAAAGACCAAGGTTCCATGCACGCTACTTTGCACAAAATGCATTGGGGGTCGACAATGCAGCAATAAATACAATAAAAGGTATGCGTTTAAATGATTATTTTTAAATTCGTCTCACAGTTTCAAGATCATAATATTGCTTTGTTGATGCAATGCCTTTATATAATAATAATAATATATAATTATTCTGTTCCAAGGATGAATTGGAAGATGAAGATCGTGATCTAGAATCATAAGAGTTGTATAGAAGCAGTTCATTTACATTAGTATTTCTTAGTATTTAGTCGTTTTTTGTTTGTAAAAATTGAAATCGGATCATTAGGAGCTGAAATAAAAAAAAAATTAGTGTGGCTAATGGAAGCCATCTTTAATGGCCGTCATTCTGGTGTTCTGCGCCGATTTTCAACTGGCTCCCTATCTGAAAAGTTACCTCTTGGCATCAAATATGACCACAGAAAGTGGCACATTGCAATCAAAAAGTGCAGCTTTTTGGCTTTTCTAGCCATGTACCCGACGTACTATTGGGCTCGTTCCACCAAACTGCTTCTACTCGTGTGAAAAGATTCGTTTTCGAAACTTGTTGTTTAAAATACTATTTCGGACGCTGTGAGCGACAGAAAAAGTAATATCCATAGCAACGTGTATTTTATTTAATACACCGGCCATGCGATATTAACACAATGCGTTTTTGGTGGTGAAATTCGAGATTTTTTATTTTTATTTTTTTTTTATAGCTAATCGACGTTTGAAGAAAAAATTGCATGATTTATTCGGAGTAAAAGCTACTTGTGAGTATCAATTTTACTCCTAATAAAACAATATACTATTATCCTTATAATAATAATATGATATAATCACTGACGGATGCCGGTTGAATACCCGATATATGCACAACATCGATTAGAATAGCTAATACTGTAATTCGATTAGAAAAAGTGTAAAAAAGGTAATTCTGTTAATCGGGAATCCGAGTGAATGTCAATGAAGCACTAAAGAATTTAATAGTTGCTATAATTTAATAACTTCTTTTTTACTTAAGCAGAAAATACGAAATTAAAACTGGCTGGGGAAAGGTTTTAGGTACTTCAATACTTTATAAAATGAAATTACCTGAGAAAAACAATGTTGAACTAATATAATAATTGTATTGTATTCAGAGTATGTTATTTTTAGCCTTTTCTGATTGTTGAAATAAAACTGAGGGAGAGTTCAATTTTCTAATGCTGTTAAGGATTACTTTCTATGTGTTCATATTATATAAAAAAAAATGCTTATACCAACAATAATATAAAACTTCTCTCAAAATATACTTTTACTTCCATGCACAATCATTTATTCATAGTAAAAACAAACAGTTACGATTTATTTATCGCCACAATTATACATTTGTATTCATTGTTCGTACGGTATCGTCCTGTGTAGGGGTCAGAGTTATTTTTATAACCGCAATTACTAAACTAACCTCTTTTTATAGTCACACATATTTATAAACCTAAAATAAAACGTACGTAGTTGTTTAGTTATGTTTTATTAAAAAACGACGTTAAAAGCGACTGATACTTGCTTGGAAGCAAAGAAATGATATTTTTACTTCCACGTCCAGTGGAAGTATAGTAACGACAAAAAAAATTTTTTAAAATTTTTATTGCCCAAATAGGCTTAAAATGTCATGAAACGTCGAGATTTTAAGTTTGAGCGAAAAAAAAATTTCTGTCTGTCGGTCTGTCTGTAACTTTTTTTTGTGCGCACGTTTACTCTGGAACCATTTGAGATATTGACTTGAAATTTGGTACACATATGTACTTTAACGAGATCTAGAACTAGATTATATTTTCATCTTGTTCCGTCGAAGGGTTGGGGGGTAAATTGGGGTAAATGGGTAAATCAAGCAGGTAAGAGTCAATAAAATTGGTATTTAGTATATATATAAGAGAAGCTGAGGTCTCAAAAAAATTTTTGGCATTAGCCACCCCCACTTCCTTATTAAAGGGGATGAAAAAAAATGTGATTTAGTGCATGTACAGGAACCAGAAATCTCAAAATATTTTTTTACTTCATCCACCCCACTACCACCCCCCTATCACCACCCCCACCCCACTACCGATGTAAGGTATCGTTTTATGGGTTTTTGGGGTAGAGGATTTCAAATATAATATTATTAAAGTTCCATAAACAATTATTTTCACATACAAAGTTTTTTCGTTGTGAGTGACTTGGATAGAGAATCTGGATGTGGAAGTAGTGATTCCTTGGGCAGCGGTTTTTCTTTTTGTAATAATGAGTTTTAGGATTAACATAATCGGGGAGCTATCGTCACGTTTGGATTTGTCTAAAATATACTAGAAATGTACTAGTACAATCGATATTTTTTACAAAAATGGCGTAGATCAATTTTTTGTTAAGCGTCGGGGGTGTCTCCTGAGTATTTTGCCAAGTTGGTGAGGTCGAGGAGGTGTTAGCCGCCATCTTTGCGAAAAGTTCAAACGTAAATATCTCGCGATGCTATGACAAAACTTGTCAGGACCTTTTTTCTTCAGAACTAAATTCTGTTCAATTTCTAGAACTAGCCGTTTGTGCGTCAAAGTTAGTAAAAAGTGGTTTTTGCGAATTATTTCGTAAACTGTTGAACGTACAATTAAAATATCAAATAACAATCTAGTAAAGCATTACATTATCTACAATTTCTGTCACAGACGCCATTTTGTAGGAATAGTTTCGAGTTACAGCCCGTCAAAAGTTATAAAAAACTAGAATTTTCTGAAACAAGAGCTGTAAACGGACGAAAAAATTTGAGCGTCTAAGTCATGCTAGATGTTTACGAGAACATTATTTGAGGATTATATTTTTGTAATTATTGACTATTTGCAGTAACAAAATGGCGACGCTATTATTTAAAAAATGTGAAGAAGCTCATTCTTTCTCTGATATTTTTTTTGTTTATTATGCTATAGAAACAGTGACAATCATTTGAAAGCTTAATTAACATTCTTTTATTTTGGCCACTAGCATTTATGATGTAAGCTTCTGAGATATTTAACATTTAAACTATATACTTCGTCGTCTTGTAAACGTTCGGGCGCCATCTTATATTTCCAGATCTTCGAAACCATTTATTCCACGGCAATTAAAAAAAAAAACAGAAATTTGTCCTCAATTTAGTAGCTTGCTTAATTAGCTCTAGCAATTTTCGCTAAATGTAAAGCTTTTCTAGTTATTTGGCGAAAACCGTTTTGAAATACATCTTTTTTCAAGCTAAAATCGCGATATTATAATGATAATAATAATAATGTGTCTTTATTAAGGGCGAAGTTAACCCTACATGTGTGGTTTTCTCAAGTCATTGTAACTTAAACACTATTAATTTATATGAAAAGTTGCATAGAGCTTTTTCTTCTCAAAATTTAATTCTTTTTCAGCACCAATGTTTTCTTTATGTGCCATTCCTGAAATGGCACATAAAATCTAGTTACTGCTCTATGTAAGATTATTTATCGACAATATTAATAAGTCACTAGGTAACATAAGATTTTTGTATTAAAACCAAAAATATAGTATATTATTCAATGAGCGATAATGTAGGTAATAACTCACGCAGATGAAGTTTACTGTAATTCATCAACTGAGTTATTATCATTACCGCAAGTTGAATACTATACTTTATCTACGATTATAACAATAAATATTAAATTGAGAAAATTTTGTTTAAATTACTCAGTTTGTTTATTAATAAACTTAACTGTAAAATTTAATTTTTGTACACACTTTTATATTTATTCTGCGATTTTTCGGGTAATAAATTATGTATTGTATCATTACTTGTTTTCATTCTGGTGGTGTACCTACATATTAGTTCATCTTCACTAACCGAATTCATCATTTTTGGCACAATTATTACTTAACTTGATTTGAAATCGTCGAAACTATTCAAACATGATAAATCACCTTCCTCCCCTCAATAATAATGGACCGTTCTATTTCACCGTATCGGAAAAGAATTTCTCTCGGACAGAGCCACCTTCTTTGTATCGCGCGTTACGTCGATTGGACAGGCTAGGCATGAAGATAGAGGTGATTGGCTCTGTACCTCATTATAACTCACGTTATTTGTTTATAGATACTATTAATTGTTCAAAAGCAGTTCATTAATTAGTATATAACCTAATAAGAGTAGATAAACATACTTACATAACAGTCCGTTTTCATTGCTGTGAATATTATAAAAACTTGGGTGAACTTCAGACAACGGATAAGTAATCTAAAAAAACTTTTTAACCATGCCACTGCATTGTGTACAAACAAATATCTATTCTTAATCCTCGGCTTTAATTCCATGTAAACTTATTTCTTACATTAAAATTGAATTAATAATGTAATATTTTTCATGATAATAAGTAATGTCTATAAAACTTTCTGAAAGAGAACTTCACTCCCTTTCAAAAAGTTTTGTAAACATTTCAAGTAGGGTTAACATAAAAGCAGTTTAAAGCATTATTCATAAATAAAAATACAAATTTCTGGTTTCCTTTGAACACAAAGAATACAATTGAATTTCCAATGGAGGGGTGTTTCTATTTTTAAAAACGTAAATTGCACAAAGGTTTCCTTTTGCATGCCCTAACTTTCAAAGCAATTTGAGTAAGTGTCTTTGAAAATCTAGACGTACATCCCACAAAGAAATGACCGAGAATTAGGCTCTAGCAGAGAACGAAGGAACATACATACCCACACACACACATAGACTGTTAAACACATTACCCTCTTTTGCTTGGTGCACTCTGGTAAAAATAGTCTTTTATTAACGTTCCAACAAATGATACACAGTGAATTTAATATTATTTGCAGAAGAGAATTAAGTCTAACATAATTTGTAAGTTTATTGTTCTTTTTCAAACGACAAGATTTAAAACATTGTTAAAACTGAAAAACCTTTCAAGAGTAAAATGTAGCCAGATATTACCCTGTACGAATAATAGACTAATGCACTTAAGATTTGTGTTACCTTTTAATTATATGATCCGATTGATGAGGCCTGACTAATGCCAAAGCAATTACTACCCCAATTTGTTAATACTTGAGTTAGGTAAACATTAAATAATCCAGCAAACACACTATAGACGGTAAAGCTATGGGCCATTAGATTTATCACTGGTAAAGTGTTGGCAACTTTTGCCAATACCTGAAAAGCGAATACAAAGTACTGTTTAACATTGTATCCTGTGTTCTGTAATGGTAAGTTGATGGCCGTATGTGTTTAATACGCCCATTTGTTATTGCATACTTATTGGAATAATTTCACCATCGTTGGTAGGTACGTTAAATATATAAAAGCACGCTTTTGTCAATACCAAAAAAGATAATACAAAGTTCTGTTTATACTATTATTATACGTAATGTGTTTAAGACGCCTCTGTGTTATTGTGTATTTGGAAATGCTTAACCATCACTGGTATATTACATATATAAAAACAATTTATTGGCAATAACTGAAAAGTGAATACAAATTACTTGTCTATAAACATTATAACCTCCTTCTGATTTTTAGGACAAGATGGGAGGCATTCATGTTTCCATTCGATCGAAAAGTAGATCTAGTGGTCTAGTATGTTAAAAGAAGAACTTAACAAACAAAACATTGTTTAGAATAAAACTATCAGCTAGGGATATCAACAGTTCTGTGTAATCTGTAAATATCTATGCATATTGAATATAACAAATATATTGTTAAAACAGTGTATTTAATATACACAACACAATTTCGTAATAGGAAACAGATTCGATTTCGGAAACGTCAGCACAATAGGTACGTTATTTTCATATATTTGTTCTTATTCATTATTTGTCAAAAACTGCTCCTTTGACGTAAAAGTCACAGGCGTAGAGGTTATTTTTCAGTAAAACACTGGATAATTGTACTATTTTGTAGATTTCACGAACATTGTTTTAGAAAAAAATACATGGGGCAGAGGATCCCAACAAGAAACACAGAAAAACAATAATTATATGAAAATTAATGAACATTCCTGAATGTTCTTGGGGTTTCGAGAATATCCTCAAATAATTCAAATCGTTCTATTGAAAACGAATGGCATAAGGACAAATCAGAAGACATTCACCAATGGGGAAGAAAGAGCAATAAAATAATATATAATTCATAAAGGCTGATTCAGTAGTTTAGAGGCAAACAAGATATTTTTGGACACAGATAACTGAAATAATGTATGAGATTTAATGAGCATTCGTGAATATTCGTGAGACTTCAAGAACATTTTCGAGTTTTCCAGAATCTAAAATAAATGATATAAGGGCAAATAATACGTAATTTTTAGGGATTGATTCAGTAATTTAGGCGCAAAAGACAGACGTTTGGATACAGATAACTGAATATTTGATTTAATTTGAACATTCTATTGAAAACGAAGGGCATTTGAGCAAATCAAAGGGCAGTCGAGGCAATAGGGAAGAAAGCGCCATAAAATTACATATAATTTATAGGGATTGATTCAGTAGTTTTGAAGCGAAGAACTTTCAGCACAGATAACTAGATAACTGAAATAATATATATTTTAAATATTATTTATTTTAATTACCTAAGTAAATATATATATTGTTACTGTTACTAAGTCAACCAAAAAGATATAACCAAATATAAATAAAAATAGTGTTACGTTTTGTTTTTCAATTTAAAGTAAATATATGATTTTTGGAAGAAAAATAAAAAGAAATGGGGTTATGTGGAGACCGTGTTTTATTTTTATCAGCTTTTTGTTCTTAGGATCATTTTTAACGTAAGATGTAATGGAAGAGAGGAAACCACGTTTTGCACAATTTTAAAAAATATATATTTCCTACAAAAGGAGCTGATGACTAAGGTATTATGCATACAGTGTTCAAAATAACATTTTTTATTCAAGAAACGACTATTTCGTCGTACCTTCTCTCACAAATAAAAGGGTACAAATTCGGCAGGTCTCCGAGCGTAGGCAACAAATTTTACAGCAGATCCTCTTCATACATACATAATCGAGAGTGTATCCAGTCTCTCCATTTAACATATATACATGAACCACAGTAACATGCAGCTAGAATGATAATAAATTATGATATGGTGTATAATTTAAAAAGTGTGTTAGTCGGTTAAACAGCACACGTTCAAAGCTATTGTTCCTAAATTTGGTGTAATATTGTCCGCAAAGAATTATTGCAGTGCTGCATTTTAGTACTACACAAGTTGCAATTTTTTATTTAGAACTGTTTTGTCATGAGTGTCAAGTTTTACGATCTTACATGAAAATAATGGTAAACAAATAAAAATTTCGTAACCTTTCTTGTTTTCAATTTTAATATTGGGTACTTTGAGGAATGCACTGATAATTTACGCAAAAATATGTATTTTAAATAAATGTATTATAATTTTTGTCTTATTACAATAATTAAATCAGACATTAAACAATAACTGCTTAGCAAGGGAACCAAGTTAGAAATTTGTCCAAAAGCGTTTCTTAAACAGAAATTTAAAATGCACTATATATCCTTTGCATTAAAAAGCAGAGCAATAGATATTGTCTAAAATCGTATTTCCTGTCAAACCAAGTGTCAGACATAAACAATTATAAAACCGCTGCCCAAGGAATCACTACTTCCACATCCTGATTTTCTATCCAAGTCAAAAATTTTGTATGTGGAAATAATTGTTTATAGAACTTTAATAATATAATATTTGACATTCTCTATCCCAAAAACCCATAAAACGATACATCAGTAGTGGGATGGGGGTGGTGATAGGGGGTGGTAGTGGGGGTGGACAAAGTAAAAAAAATATTTTGGGTTTTTGGTTCTTGTACACACATTAAATCATATTTTTTTTTCACCCCCTTTAATAATCTTTTGATATGCTAATTACCAATTTCATGGACTCTTAGCTGCATGATGTATCTATTTACCATTTACCCCAATTTATTAAATTTTTTGCGATCTTTTTTGAAATCTTTTTCACTCTTTTTATTGAAGTTGAGCTTCTACAGAGTAAACTAACATATTCATCACTTTGAATTTTTAAGCTTTAATGTCAGGCTCGTTATCAGAGTATCTTCATATTTCATGTAAATTTGCAATAATATTGCATTATGGCAACCATACTGGATTCACCGTTTTAAATTCTTAATTTTTGAGACCAGATTCAGTATCCTACTACTACTAGCTACTCCAAAAATACATACTAGCTACCAATATGGCAATTCCGACGAAATTTGTGCTTCGCCTTCGCCAAATATTGCCAAATTTTCAATTAAAAAAAATTGTGTTTACAACTTTTGTTCACCTCACAGTTTGAGAAAGATTTCATAAAAATCGCTTAAGCCAATCCAGAATAATGTTTGTAAAAACGGTCGAATTGAGAACCTCCTCCTTTTGTAAATTTTTTGAAGTCGGTTAAAAAGCAGTATTCTTTTAAAAAACCGCTGCCCAAGGAATCACTACTTCCACATCCGGATTTTCTATCCAAGTCACACAACGAAAAAATTTTGTATCTGGAAATAATTGTTTATGGAACATTAATAATATAATATTTGAAATCCTCTACCCCAAAAACCCATAAAACGATACCCACATCGGTAGTGGGGTGGGGGGTGGTGACAGGGGGTGGCAGTGGGGGGTGGATAAAGTAAAAAAATATTTTGAGGTTTCTGGTTCTTGTACACACACTAAATCACATTTTTTTTTCATCCCCTTTAATAATGGGGTGGGGGTGGTATGGGGGGTGGCCAATGCCAAATTTTTTTTTGAGACCTTAGCTTCTCTTGTATATGCTAAATACCAATTTTATGGACTCTTACCTGCTTGATTTACTTTTATTTTCCCCAAATTTACCCCAATTTACCCCCCAACCCTTCGACGGAACAAGATGAAAATATAATCTAGTTCTAGATCTCGTTAAAGTACATATGTGTACCAAATTTCAAGTCAATATATCAAACGGTTCCAGAGTAAACGTGCGCACAAAAAAAGTTACAGACCGACAGACAGAAATTTTTTTTTCGCTCAAACTTGAAATCTCGACGTTTCATGACATTCTAAGCCTATTTGAACAATAAAAATTTTTTTGTCGTTACTATACTTCCACTGGATGTGGAAGTAATAAGAATGATTATTTTCAAGATATTTCACAAATTCAGTTCAGTGTATTAAACATTAAATTGTGTTAAACGATAGAATTTAATACAGTGGCGCTTTTATTTCGACTTTTCAGTTTTACTTCCACGTCCAGTGGAAGTATAGTAACGACAAAAAAATTTTTAAAAATTTTTATTGTCCAAAAAGGCTTAAAATGTCATGAAACGTCGAGATTCTAAGTTTCATCGAAAAAAAAATTTCTGTCTGTCTGTCTGTCTGTCGGTCGTTTACTCTGGAACCGTTTAAGATATTGACTTGAAATTTGGTACACATATGTACTTTAACGAGATCTAGAACTAGATTATATTTTCATCTAGTTCCGTCGAAGGGTTGGGGGTAAATTGGGGTAAATTTGGGGTCAATAGGTCAATCAAGCAGGTAAGAGTCCATAAAATTGGTATTTAGTATATTCAAGAGAAGCTAAGGTCTCAAAAAAATTTTTGGCATTAGCCACCCCCATTACCACCCCCACCCCCTTAATAAAGGGGATGAAAAAAAATTGTGATTTAGTGTTTGTACAGGAACCAGAAACCTCAAAATATTTTTTTACTTCATCCACCCCCCACTATCACCCCCCTATCACTACCCCCCACCCCCTCTACCGATGTGGGGTATCGTTTTATGGGTTTTTGGGGTAGAGGATTTCAAATATTATATTATTAAAGTTCCATAAACAATTATTTTCACATACAAAGTTTTTTCGTTGTGAGTGACTTGGATAGAGAATCTGGATGTGGAAGTAGTGATTCCTTGGGCAGCGGTTTTTGTATAAGTTTTTTATCGTTTCTGTATGAATAAGAGCTCACTAACTAAATGATAAAAACCAGAGTAAAGCTAAAATCGAACAATGAAATTACTGAGTGATGGGAAACCTTTAAAGGATTGTGTACTTGAATGTGTGGTAAATTTGTAATTCAAAATGGAAAAACCAACTGAAAAAACACACTTTCTATCCGTTTAATCCGATTATTAAAATTAGGAAAACGTACTATATGCTCCAATTTGCCACATAAGAACGTGTTGTAATATTTGTTCGTAACAATAAAGACTGCTATACAAATTTATAAAATTCCTCGTTTCATTCCTCCCGCTTTATTCATAAAAAGTTCTCGTTATCAACACAATGTAGCAGAGAACAACAAAGTTTCATTAATTTCAGCAACAAAGAAATTTTTTGTTAAAGTTTATTCAGACTTTAATTAACTTCAAAATCCAATATTGACATACAGCTAACTACCACTCTCCTGCAGATATTACGGATATATTTTTCTGACAAATTAACTTTTCTAATGGCTTAAGTGTATTTTATTTGAAACATGCCAGTTAAATAATATTTGTCCTTTACTGAAAATGGCAATTTGTGGAAAAACAGAGTAGAAGCTTTTTCACAAATAATTACACACCACGTAATCATTCATTTCTCTTAATTAGTTATTTTGTGTTGTTAATATCGACGCATTATTACATATAAATCAGTCTCTAAATTAATTATAGGCGTAAACGAATAAAATAGTAATTTTTCTATGTTGAAAAGTTAAAAGATCAAAACCCCAAATAGTTTAGGAAGCGTCTCTTTGCAACTCTCAGTACGTTTCGTTTTTACTCTTGCTTTACCATCAGTTAAAAGACTGATTGATTTTGATTATTTGATTTAATTCAAAACACAACAATAAAAACCGCTGCCTAAGGAATCACCACTTCCACATCCAGACTTCCTATCTAAGTATCTTACAATGAAAATACTATAATTGCACTCCACTAAGTGGAAATAATTGTTTATGGAACTTTAATGGTATAATATTTGAAATTGTGTACCAGAAAAGGCCATAAAATGATATGCCCCACCAGCAGTAGGGTGGTGGTGGTGGGGGTGAATAAAGTGAAAAAAATTCTAGATGACTGGTTCTTGTACACACACTAAATCACAATATTTTTTTCACCCCCTTTAACAAGGGGTGGGGGTGGTAATAGAGGTGGCTATTGCCAAAGATGTTTTTGAGACCTTAGCTCCTCTTATATTTACTAAATACCAATTTCATGCACTCTTAATTGCTTGATTTACCTATTTACCCCCATTTATCTCAATTTACCCTTCAACTCTGCTACGGAATAATATCGATATATAATCTAGTTCCAGGTCTCGTTAAAATATATACATGTGCCATATTTTAAGTCAATATCTTAAACGGTTCCAGAGTAATCGTGAGCACCAAACAGATACCAGACTAACAGACAGACCGACGCGACAGAGAAATTTATTTTATTCAAACTTAACATATTGACGTTTCATGACATTCTAAGCCTATCTGTACAATGAAAATTTTCAAACATTTTCCTTACGTTAGTACACTTCAACTGGATGTGCAAGTAATTCGCAGAAAATAGCATGACAAAGATATAAAAATCATTCTGTGCAGTGGATTACACGATAGAAGTAAAGCCTCCACTTCAAGCCTTTTCTTCAATAAAACCTACTACGCACCCATATTACTCGGAGTAACCCACTGTGTATCTAATTTACTAGAGGAAAGCTACTACGCATTCATACTTCTAGAAGAAATCCACTGCGCATCTATACCACTTGAGGTAACCTACTGCGCATCTATACTACCCGTGGTAACCTACTGCGCATCAATGGGATTCAAAAAAGCCACTGCGCATCCATAATACGTGAAACCTACTTTCACCGAGTATTATGGATGCGCAGTGGCTTTTTTGAATCCCATTGACGCGCAGTAGGTTACTACTTGAAATAACCCACTGCGCATCCATTTGACTCGAGGAAACCCATTGCGCATCCATATTACTTGAGGTAACCTACTGTGCATCTATAGTACCCTAGAAAAGCCACTGCGCATCCAAAATACTCGAAGAAACCTACTGCGCATCCATACTACTAGAGGTAACCTATTGCGCATCGATGGTACTCGAGGAAATCCACTGCGCATCCATATTACTTGAGGTAACCTACTGTGCATCTATAGTACTCTAGAAAAGCCACTGCGCATCCATACTACTAGAGGTAACCTATTGAGCATCGATGATACTCGAGGAAATCCAATGCGCATCCATTCATACTACTCGAAGTAACTTTAATAATTGTAGTATGTAGTAGTGGATTAAGTAAAAAAAAATTGAGACTTAGGTTCTTGTATATACGCTAAATTACAATTTTATTTTTTTCATCCCCTTTAATAATGAGGTGGGGGTAGTAATGGGGGTGGCTAATGCCAACGTGCGCACAAAAAAAGTTAGACAGACAGACAGACAGAAATTTTTTTTTTGCTCAAACTTAAAATCTCGACGTTTCATGGCATTTTAAGCCTATTTGAACAATAAAAATTTTCAAAATTATTTTTATCGTTACTATACTTCCACTGGATGTGGAAGTAAAATGACCGACATCTAATTGACATTTATTACAATTACTACGGGAGCCCATCTTAAGTGCCCGTGCCCCCCCCTCCCGATTCTTTAGGACAATGTTTTTCATAAAGATTAAAGCCTAAGGAACAATTTAAGACATGTCCTAAAAAAAAATTGGCTGCATTTTCAAAATGGCGTCCGTTTAAAAAAAAATTTTGCAAATACGGTTTTGTCATTTAACACAAAAACTAAAAAAGATTGAGAAAAACTTTCTACACAAAAAACAAAGTGCATAAAATTTTCTACAATTTTGTTCCTATACAATATTTGCATAGGAGTTACCATTTTCCAGATAAATGATTCATCTCTTAAAATAAAATATAAAATTCAATATAAAACGTAACACTACGGAATCCCACCCTAACTGTCCGTGCACCCTCCCGATCCTTGGGGACAATGTTTTTCATAAAGATTAAAGCCTAAGGAACAATTTAAGACATGTCCTAAAAAAAAAAAGAATTGGCTGCACTTTCAAATTGTAAAGAAAATTGATCGAACTTTCTGATACTTTTTTTATTTTTTCTCTAAAATAAAAACCGCTGCCCAAGGAATCACTACTTCCACATCCGGATTTTCTATCCAAGTCACACAACGAAAAAATTTTGTATCTGGAAATAATTGTTTATGGAACTTTAATAATATAATGTTTGAAATCTTCTACCCCAAAAACCCATAAAACGATACCCCACATCGGTAGTGGAGTGGGGGTGGTGAGAGGGGTTGGGAGTGGGGGGTGGATAAAGTAAAAAAATATTTTGAGGTTTCTGGTTCTTGTATATACACACTAAATCACATTTTTTTTCATCCCCTTTAATAATGGGGTGGGGATAGTAATAGGGGTGGCTAATGCCAAAATTTTTTTGAGACCTTGGCTTCTCTTGAGTTTAGTTCAGTCTGACGTAATAACCGCGTTTCTGTACGGTTCACGAGGAAGTGTACATGCGTCAGCCTGAAGGCGATGACGATAGATCAGGATAAATCTGTAAACTAGAATCCAGTCTGTATGGATTCAAACAGTCGTCTAGGTGCTGGAATGAGCGTCTCACCGATTTTCTCAAGATCCAAGGCCTAAGAAGCACCATGGCGGATCCCTGTCTTTTCATACGTCAGACAACATTCAAAGTTGCCGGTTCTAATTTATGTAGATGATGGTCTAGTGGCTGGTACTCATTCAGAAGAATTATGATATTTCTTAAAGGAATTTGGACGTGAATTCAAGGTTACTAATGGATCTTTGAATAGTTCTCTGGATACGCAAATCACAAAGAAAGATGATGGATCCATATTTATCTGCGCATATACAAGGAAGGTGCGGGAGTGTTTCTGCAACGTCTGTGAAAAGTCTTCTGCTATTGAAAGCGAATTTGTTGGATAAAAGATGTCATATCGTGAAGCCGTTGGAAGCCTCATGCATCTAGTACCTGTGTCGAGACCTGGTACGTGCACTAGGTTTCTGTACAAGGCTGGATCAAAAAAGTGTGTTATGCATACAGGTTCCTTTTGCAAAATTGGAGATGGTCCAGTAACATTGTTGAGTCGTAAACAACGTAGCTTTTTCAACGACGGAGGCCTAGTTCGTTGCAGCGAATGTTCGAGGAGGTGATCTGAGTTGATTCGTGTTATTAAATAAGCGAACAAAACATATCGAAGTAGATTATTTCTTTGTTCATGAGGAATATTTTTATAGACATCTGCACATTCTCTACGTTGAAAATAGTGAACAGCTAAACCATTGGAAATTGTTCTCCAAAAATTACGAAGCGCCCTTGGGATGTTAGTCCATTGATATTAGGAAAAATGGACTATAATATTTTGCCCTTTGGAGATTATAATATGCTCCACAAAGTCACAAGTGTGGGCCCTGACTTCTAATGCGCCACGCCGCGGTTTTTCGCGGTTTTTCGCACCAGAAAATGTTATACTTATTGATAATATTCTACTTAAAATTTGCTACAAATAAGGTCCTAAACTTATTTCCGATAGGCGCAATAATTTTCGAGTAATAAGCGAACAAACTAGAGGGTTGGTCTCCAATCGACACGCCCTTAGCGTATTCTCAATATAGTGTGGCCAGGTATACATTTAAGTATACCCCCATGTAAAGTGAAATGTATGTGTGTTTAAGCAGTTTCTTAAATAAAGACGTCTATTAATATTATTATGATTATTATCATTACATTGGAGGGGATGGGAGGTCACATTCGCATCCTTTCTCAGGTAGTCTGCAAGATGTCGTTTTCAGTACAATTCTACAATTTCTAGTTCTTTCAAAAATAGCCTAGTCCTACATTAGTATAACTTCGGATATTTCAATATATTTTAATATCGAATAGTGACATCAAACAGCTTCAGTGGATTAAGCCTATTGAGGAGACCACTTAAAAAACCGCTGCCCAAGGAATCACTGCTTTCACATCCAGATTTTCTCTCCAAGTCTCTCATAACGAAAAAATTTGGTACGTGGAAATAATTGTTTATAGAATTCTAATAATATAATATTTGAAATCGTCTACCCCAAAAACCCATATAACGATATCCCACACGGAAGTGGGATGGGGGTGGTGATAGGAGGGGTGGTAGTGGGGGTGGATGAAGTAAAAAAATATTTTGAGGCTTTTGGTTCTTGTACACACACTAAATCATAATCTTTTCTCACCCCCTTTAATAGTGGGGTAGGGGTGGTAATGGAGGGTGGCTAATGCCAAAAATTTTTTTGAAATCCTAGCCTCTCTTGTATATATTAAATACCAATTTTATGGACTCTTACCTGCTTGATTTACCTATTTACCCCCCATTTACCATTTTACCTCCCAATAAGATGAAAATATAATCTAATTCTAGATTCCGTAAAGTACATACGTGTACCAAATTTCAAGTCAATGTCTTAAACCGTTCCAGAGTAAACGTACGCACAAAAAAGTTACAGACCGACAGACAGACAGCAACTTTTTCGCTCAAATTTAAAATCTCGACGTTTCATGACATTCTAAGTCAATTTGAACAATTAAAATTTTCAAAATTATTTTTGTCGTTACTATACTTCCACTGGATGTGGAAGTAATAAATCGCGCCAAGAGTTCTACTTCAAAGGTGGTGTGGAAATGAACTGTGCGGAATATGCTGTAATGCTGAGTTTCCAAAAGCACAATTTCAGTTCTGTACACTATGCTCGTAGGCCACAATTTGATAAAAATATGCGAAGCGCAAATAGGACACCCTCCTAAACGTTAAGCTGATACCACCAAGGAGCTGATGGGAAAAGTTCTGGAGAGGCTGTGCGCCTAACAGGAAACAGCGACAGATGGGGTGCTGCAGATGGGTCATTTAGCAAATATAGATCAACTAGAATGAATCATGAATCATATGACGTCTGCCAAGGCGTTGTTAATAAGAAGAAGATGCGAAACGTGTGCCGATCAGGGACCAACCCCCTAGTTTGTTCGCTTATTGCTCGAAAATAATTGCGCATATCTGAAATATGTATAGTATTGTATAGAGCCTTATTTGTAGAGAATTCCTCTATGTAGAATATTATTAGTGAGTATAAAATTTTCTGTGGGACCAACTACTTCGCGGGAAAATGCGAAAATCAGTGGCGGGGCGCATTAAGGGTGAAGCTTACACTTGTGCCTTGTGAGTGGCCTCCCATCCCCTCCAATGGAATGGATAATAATCATAATAGTATTAATATATGCCTATATTTAAGAAAATGCATAAACACACATTTCACTTTACATAGGTAGAAAGGGTATAAAGATATACTTAAATGTCACACTATATTGAGAATACGTGTAAAGGGCGCATCGATTGGGGACCAACCCCCTAGTTTGTTCGCTTATTGCTCGAAAACCGATGCGCCTATCAAAAATATGTATAGGACCATATTTGTAACAAATTTTATGTAGAATATTATCAATGAGTATAAGATTTTCTGTGGGACCAACTATTTTGAGGGAAAATGCGAAAAATCGCAGAGGGGCGCATTAGGGGTGGTTCTAAGAGTAAAGCTCACACTTGTGCCTTGGGAACTATTTTGTTTCTTAAAGGTATCCTTGTAGAGCATATAATCTCCAAAGCGCAAAAGATTATAATTTATTTCCGCTAGCCCCCGATTTTGGGTCTAAATGTCAATGGGCTAAAGACATTTGTGGAGTTGTTAAGAATATGCAAATATTCTATTAGTGGACTACTGCCTACCTGTAGTTCTCTAGTTTGATTAGTTTTTGATAGTTGACTTAATGTCAGTTTTTTTTTATGTCACATGTAAATGCTTAATTTAACAAATAATTTCAGATAGTTTACGTCCAAGAAATACAAAATCTCATTAATAATGAAGATGATGATGATCATAATGATGGTGATTTTTGGTGTGGTATACCTGTATCGGCACTTCATAACTGATTCTTACTTCTGCCTTCTCCAAGAAAACGAAAACACTGTTAATCTAACATCCGTAGGTTATACGAATTACCAGTGTATGTTTTGCCAAAGTTACATGAGCTGAGATCAAGTAGTCGCAACAAATGGCAACAGGCCTATTATTAGAAATAACAAGCATGTCATTAGAACGATGTTTACTGATCATGCTGTCCCCAAATATTGAAAAAATGTGTGGTCATTCGAGTCCTTAGACTTAATAGTTCTAAGCTTTTTTAACGGGATTACTTCAAGCAAACATTTTTTTTGCACCGTTCTATTATGGTAATTAAACCACAGAATTAATGATGACTTGCATCGTCAAGAAATAATAAGGCGCAGAGTTGTAAAGATATATAGAAACTAGCAATCATCACTTAAATGACTTCATTTGTAAAAAGTAACGCAAAATTGTAAATATTTTAATATTACAAATGTTTTTTATATTTTATCAAACACCACAAATATCCTTGTTACACTAATAAAACGTCTGTCTTATTATTTGATGAATTTTTAATTTATATTCCCTTTGGAGAACTATGTTATCCATACTTTTAAAGTGTCGACGGCAAGGATAGCCTTGGGATTACTAATTATCTGGATCAGTTTTCTTTCATTCTGTTTGCTTCCTTCTCAAGAATGTGTTGTACTCGAGCAGTCTTCCGGTTAGACGAGCTAGGTTTACTCGTATCAGAAATCAATGAGTCGACAAAATACTGGCATTAGTGGAATGAGTTTTTTAAAAGCATACAAGACAATGATGCCTTCAAATACCTGTGTTTATTTGTTAGCTTTGTGGATTGTTCATTACTATATAACGGCGAACCGTAATGACCATAAAATACATATGGTGACAAAAATATTACTCCATTTCATTATCTAGTATTAATTTTATTATTTCAATACGTTCTTGAAAATCTAAACAAATAATATTTTGTTTTGTTTTCACTTGACAAAAATCAATGTGACTATACCGGGTGTAACAGGATCATGGTACATCCCCCCCCTTTTCTCCTTTTAGTTTTGAAGACGGTTTATTGAAATTTGGGATATCCTATATACATAATAAGCGGCTCTTTTTGACATACAAGTGTTTTTTTCTCACTTCCGGTTTCGCCGGAAGTGACACTAACTTTCTATTTTTAAAAGAAACACCCTGAAATTTTCTGAATCCACCGATGCCAAATAAGTGACATTTCAAACATCAATATTTTTTATAATTTAATTTTTAGTTTTCCATTTAAGTGTGCCATGACGGTTCCTATTTATTCTAAATGACTCTTGTAATGCTAGAAAAATCGAAATCCCGTCAAAAATACTAAATTACGTGATTTATGAGCAAATAAAAATCATCAAAATGGTTTTTGGGGCAATACTCAATTTTTTCAAATGGAACCATATTGGTATCGTGGTACCATTTATTAATGCTATTAATAAGGGATTTATTCATATATCGTATTAAAATGTGTGATAAATAAAAACAAAATTACAGCTAAAAGAAAATACAATTTTGTTCTAATTAGGGCCAGTTGTATAGGTTTAGTTTAAACTACAAGCTACAGTTAAACTTAGGTTAAGCCTCTAATGTCCATTGTATAAGTGACTGTAACGGACACCTAGAGTTTAACTATCAACTGGTGGATGGAGTACCGGTTAAACTCCAAGCTGCGGTTAAATACATGCGCAAATTGACAAATATTTGTGTGTGATGTTTTTACAACCTCAACACTGTGCAGTCCTTCTTTTCACTGGATCCATTTTTAAGGAGTAATATTCCCAACCCACAGAAAACATATATGTTATTATTATACTCTTCGCAAAAACGAAGAGTATATTGCATTTGATCGGCACATTTCTAAAACCGGAAATATCGGTCGTAGAGAAAAAATTTTCATATCATTGTGTTAGTGAACGAATTCTGAACAACTTTCAAAATGTCCGTCTGTCTGTCCGTCCGTCACGTTTCTTGTAAGCACGATAACTTAAGAAAGAAAAGTACGATTGTATTGAAATTTGGAAAGTAAGTTAGCGTTAGCTAGAGGAAGAACCCTATTGTTTTTGAAAAAAATCAGTCAATAAATAAAAAAGTTATTAATCATTTAAATAAAAAAAAAATTACTTTCAAAATTTCGGTCAGTTGTATTTAAATAGAAATCTTTCGAAATGTTATTCTCTATAATTTTTTTTTGCTTTTACATTTTACCAATATATATATTTCATAATAATGTATCTAATCCGTTGAAACATAATTCTTGAATGATATTCATTCAAGTTTTCTGGTACGATGAGATAGCCCAATGGCTGGTGGAGAAGGTCATCCTGGTCAGACTAGACGCTGCCCAGGATGAACTCCACATCGACGATGAGTGTCAGTTCGGTTTTAGGAAGGGTAGGGGCACTGTACACTAGGTCGTCAGGATCGTGAATGACGTCAAAGTGCAATGCAACCGCGGAAAAAGCACAGTGATGGTGCTGCTCGATATTGAGAAAGCTTTCGATACAGTATGGATCCCGGGTTTACTCTACAAACTTAATACGCTTAACTTTCCTACGCATATCACCAAACTTATTCACTCTTTCCTGACAGGCAGATCGCTGCAGGTCAGGGTGAATAATAAACTTTCAACTCGAAGGGATATTCGTGCGGGCGTCCCCCAGGGGTCATGTCTGTCACCAAAGTTATACAATCTATACGTCTCCGACTTCCCGGAGTTCCCGAATACGAATCTTGCCAAGTACGCCGACGACACGGCCATGTACGTGCATTCGCATAACGCACAAGCGGCGAACATGCTACTCAAGGCGCACATGGCTCATGCCACGGCGTATTACGACAAGTGGAAGATTCGGATCAACGCCGAGAAGTCGGAGTCCATACTCTTCACGCGCCGATTTACCGAAAATCGGATTTTAACGCCACTTTCGATCGGGGGTAGAGAAATTCCAATCAAACGGTGCGTGAAGTATCTGGGGGTCAACTTGGACAGGAGACTGACATTCAACACGCATATAAGCGAGACTGTAAGTAAGGTCTACTCCATGTCCAGGAGTCTGTATCCGCTCCTGGCAAGGGGTAGCGGACTCAACAGGACTAATAAAAAATTATTGTATACGATGGTGATCAGACCGGCCATCACATACGCGGCGCCGGTGTGGTGCAGCATCCCGGCCACGACAATGCGGAAACTTAGAGTTTTAGAACATAAATATATGCGCCTCATTTCAGACTCCGGTAGGTACACCTCCCTCAGAGATCTCTATGCACGTTGCCACGACATAACCCCACTAGAGGACTTCGTCCGGGAAACTTCCCAAAAATTCTACCAATTCAAACTGGGCGAAAGTCCGCTAACCCGAGACATCACACGAATCAGACAGCATAATGCCATACATTTCAACCTGAAACACCCATTACCATACCAGGCGTTGCCTATCTTTCGGCAACCTCCCTAGCCACATCTTTCCTATACCACAATTTACTTTCACCATCTTTTATTTTCACCACCTTTTACTTGTATCCCCTCTATTCCCCCATTAGTTGCATTTTTATTATTTTTGTCAATTTTTGTTCTTTTGTCCCTTTTTGTTCTTCTTCCAAATTCCCTTTAGACCAATAACTGCTAGTAAACCCCAACTTTTAAAATCATAATCTCCCCTCACCCCATCCTTCCAGAGGCAGGTAGACCACTGGATAAATCCGTGACTCTCGAACGGGTTTTTTCATTAAGTTTTCCCGTATGGACAACAAGATTTTGTTCATAAATTTAATGCGCGCGTGCGACAGTGCGCGTGTGTTAAAAATTGTTTCTTCGTAGTTTTAGCTATTTCTAAGTATTTTAATATCTTCCCAGATTATTGTTCAACGAAATTGTTAGGTTTAAGTTTTTTATATATGTTAAACAGGAGCCCAACGCCCAATTGCATCTGTCGTTACAGCCGAAGCTAAACCCCTCCACCCGATCACCTACTTACCGCGACGTTGCACGCCGCGGTGGGGTGATCGACTCTAGACTGGACCCAGCTGAGGCCCATTCATATCTTTAAACTTTAATAAATATCTTTGATTTGATTTGCCTTGCAATCCAAAGGTCTCGTGTTCGATCCCTCACATGGTGATTTTTTTTTTCATATATTTTTTTTCCACAACAAAGTTGGTATCACAAAATTTAGAATGTCCAAAATCTAACATTATTTACAAGAAAAATGCGAAGAGTATCCTATAGAATGTATAACAATTATATAAAAAGCTCAGTAAATCGGCGAAGAGTAGGTATAATGCTTCCACTAGTTTTATATATTTTACTTCCACATCCAGTGGAAGTATAGTAACGACAAATTTTTTTTTTATTTTTATTGTTCAAATAGGCTTAAAATGCCACGAAACGTCGAGATTTTAAGTTTGAGCGAAAAAATTTCTGTCTGTCTGTCGGTCTGTCTGTAACATTTTTTGTACGCCCGTTTACTCTGGAACCGTTTAAGATATTGACTTGAAATTTGGTACACATATGTACTTTAACGAGATCTGGAACAAGATTATATTTTCATCTTGTTTCGTCGAAGTGTTGGGGTAAATTGGGGTAAATTTGGTGTAAGGGGGTAAATCAAGCAGGTAAGAGTCCATAAAATTGGTATTTAGTATATACAAGAGAAGCTAAGGTCTCAAAATATTTTTGGCATTAGCCACCCCCATTATCACCCCCACCATTCTTAAAGGGGATGAAAAAAAGATTGTGATTTAGTGTATGTACAAGAACCAGAAACCTCGAAATATTTTTTTACTTCATTCACCCCCACTGCATCTTCGGCAGCTTGTGCCTCGGAGCGTCTGCTGGGTCATAGTCAGTAGCCTCCCTGACCAGCAGGTTCCCATGCTCCTCGGTAAGGGCGTAGATCTTCTTGGCTTTCTCCTTGATGATTTCAGTGACTGGGGTGTACTCCAGGTGCCTGAAGATGTCTTCGTTGCGTACGAACCAGGGTGCGTTGAACGCCATCCTGAGGGCGACGGTCTCCACTCGCTGGATCTGCTGGAGGTAGCTCTTCGCTTGGTAGCCCCAGGCTACGGTGGCGTACGTCAGTTGGGGCCGGAGGAGTGATCTGATAAGCGTGAGCTTATTTCTCAGGTTGAGCCTGCTCCGTCTACCCGTCATGGGGTAGATTAGAGCTTTCGTCCTCCTGGCCTTCTTGACGATGGCTCGTGTTCAGTCTCCATGTTAGGCCTTTGTCCATGTTCACACCATGGTAGTTGGCGGTATCGTGCCATTGGATGTCTTCGCCAAACAAGGAAACGTGACCTGTGGGGTTTTGTTTCCTTACCTCCTTGAAGAGAACTGCCTTACTTTTCTCGGCGTTGACAGCTACCTTCCATCTGTTGCACCGGTCCTCTAGGAGGGAGGCTGCCTCCTGTAGGTTTCTGGTGGCGATCTTCGCGTTCCAGTATCTGGCAGTCAGGGCTGTGTCGTCGGCGTAGAGGGCCAAGGAGGTCCGCTCTGTCCGGGGTAGATCTGAGGTGTAGATGGAGGACAAGTGTGGGAAGAGCACTGAGCCTTGGAGACTCCTACCTCCATTGATCTGTACGTCCACTATCTTCACCCTCATCTTTCTTCTGTGTAGGTATGATCTCACCAGCTTGATGAGTGCAATGGGGTAACCCATACTCATAATTTTGGCTAGGAGATCATCGTGCCAGACCCTGTCGAAGGCTTTAGCGACGTCCAGGAACAGCGCTGCCGTGACCTGTCTTTGGTTGAACCCCTTCGTGACCTCCTCGGTGAGACGGAGCACTTGAAGTTCGGTGGAGTGTCCTGTTCTGTACGCAAACTGCTCGTCCGGTAGGATGTCCAGTTCTTCTGTCTTCTCGGCTCTCCTTTTGAGTATGACTCGTTCGGTTACCTTGCTCACGGCCGGGAGTAGAGTGATTGGCCTGTAAGAAGAGGGAAAGATTAGGTTCTTACCTGGCTTCGGGATGACTATGACGTCGGATTTCTTCCACCTGGAGGGGAAATGTCTCAATCTCAACATTGCGTTGATGATGTTGACCAGCGCCGCTACTCCTTTCCTGGGTAGCTTCTTGAGGACGATGTTCCCAATGCCATCACATCCTGGAGCCTTCCTGGGTTTTAGGTTCCTTAGGATCTCCTTGACCTCCTCGGGGTTGGTCGGAAGGATGTGTTCGTCATCTGGCAGGCGGTTCATCCGACGTACCCTGTGTTCCACGTCGTCCACCCAGTCCTCGTCCTCATCATCGAGCTGGTTTGCCCTACACCGCAGCTCCAAGCTATCGGCGAATACCTCGGCTTTTTCCTGGCGAGTGTAGACAATTCCATTCTCTCCGTGGATCGGAGGCATGGGTGTCCTTCGGTTGCGCAGGGCCCGTTGGGTGGTCCAGATAGTTCTGTCATGTGTGTCCAGTGACTCCAGGTGGCGCTGCCATCCTTCTTGTCTGTGTTCCTGGAGGGCAGCCTTGACTCTCCTACTCAGGGTGTTGTATAGTCTTCTGTCTTCTGGGAGTCTGGTTCTCTGGGCCCCTCTCTTCGCACTTCGTCTATCCCTTATCAGCTGCCTGGTATCCTCCGGGAGGTTTGCCATTGGCGCTGGTGCTCGTCTCGTCTCCGTTTTGGTGGTACTTTCCCTCAGTGCCGCCTGGATCTGTTCCTCCAGGGAGGTGATGGTCCTCTCCACATCTTCCTAGGTTTCGAGTCTGGGAATTTGTGCAATGTCCCTCTGCAAGATTGCACGGAACGATTCCCAGTCCGTCCGCCTTTTGATGAAGGTTGTCGTGTTCTCACCGTCCTTTTCTCCTAGCTCTAGGAGAATTGGATTGTGCTCGGTGGAACCATTCATCATGGTGCTGATTTCTGCTTCGAGGGTCATCTTCTTCAGCATCGCGATGTCCAGTACATCCGGTCTGTGTCTACCATTGTCATGGGTAGATCCGTCCGGCCCGAGGAGCAGTAGGTTGCCATTGTGCAGCTACTCCTAAAATTCATACTAGCTACCAATTTTAATGCATTTCTAACGAAATTTGTGCGGCGCCTAAGCCAAATAACAAAATTTTCAACTAAAAAAAATGTATTTTCAATTTTTGCTCACCTTGCACTGGACGTAGCTTGAAGTTAATATGGGCTCAGTCACCTTGCAGTTTAAGAAAGATTTTATAGAAATCACTTAAGCCAATTGAAGTCGGTTAAAACTGGGGAAAGGGGCTATAGCGGCTGTAAAAATGTATCAAATGAAGAGATCAGTTTACTAATAAACTTGGTAAATAAAAACCAACGGAGATACGAATATAAGAAGACTGACACGTTGTGGCCAATAAACAAAAGATGAAAGCATGTGAGGTCCTGAGTCTAGAATTATTCAACAGTATATCGGCGGAAGAACCTCATTGCAGTAAAGTTGTTGAAGCAAAATAGAGCAACTACTTTATCTGGTCATGGATCAGCTTCAGAATAACTTGAATACCATCTTTTGTTAGATAGAACCTTACATGAAGATCATGGTCCTAATAATTAAAATATGGTTGGGTTTTTCTTTTACCTAGAAGCCTTCCCAGGTGTTCAATCAAAGGCAAAATGTTGTCGTCATCATCAGAGATATGTTGAATATCTATAATATTGTCCATTAGATCCATATTTTAAGACGTAACGTAGACGTACGCAGCTTAAAGACACTTTTTTCACACACAAACAAACTTAACCTTAAAGAATTGTTTTGTCAGCTTTGTTAAATCAGCTAAAATTAGCTTAATAGTGTTGCACTACACCAATTTTTTTAAATGAGCTTTAATGTTTTGAAAAACACGCCTAGTTTAAATGCTGGTTAAAATTTAAACATGGTTAGCTAATTCAAATTTTCCCGCGCCGAAAATCCTGCTGAAAAGAACTTTTTTTCATGGTATCAGTAACGCCCAGTCACCAAAATTTGAATTCAATCCCATCCATAATAATAAAGATATGATGATGGTCGAACTTGAAAATGGACACAAACAAAAATTTGTCTAAAATTTTTCTTATACAACTTGGTATAAAGCGGTATACAAAACACGATTCTGAAATTATCTGAACCATATCTCTAGTGCTAATATGAATTTCATATAAAATACATTTATTTTCGATCTTAATGTTACATTTTGATATAAATCAGTGGAGTTTTTTGGCTATCTGGTCTGTAACACCAATATTTGAAATATATCTGTACCACAATAACCAGGTTGATCAAGCTGAAAACGGAACAGAGGCTGTCACGGAATATGAGAAAATACGTCGAGTGCTTATAGTTTCGGTCAAAATAGCACTAAAAGTATGTGTACTATTTTTTTTAGGACATTCTCCCTTTGGAACTACTCGATATTCGCTATTAAATCTTGAAGGTTTTTGCTCATAACTTCTAAGCTATCGATAAAACCAATTTTTCTCGAAAACATCGATATCAACTACCTCCTCCCCCTTCTTTAGAAAACTGTTCAAGATATTTTAAAATGACATCTCAAATTCCAAAAATGTATGTGTCAAAGGGGTAAGAAGCATTACTTAAAATAGTGTTAACGCCAATTTTGACCAGGGGAAGCCCAAATCTATATGGAACAGTGCATGAAGTAAATGGGGGGGGGGGTTAGACTGGACAGGACCCCCAACGTTTAACACTCACATTAATGAGACTACACCAAGGTCCCGTTCGATTGGCGGGCGGACCACGGTCGGATTGCTAAAAAGCGTTCGAATCAGCGGTCTGATGTTGGTCGACATGGTCACGTTTCAAGATACGACTGTGAAAGCGTTCGACTTCGTCCACTGTGGGCGTGCTCACGGTGGTCCCAGTCGAATATAGCCCGAGTGCCATTCAGGAAACTGTACACGCTCCTGGCCAAAAATAGCTAGCAGACTATATGGACAAAATGAAAAATTAATCACAGTTGCCGTAAATCCGGCCATCACATATGAGGCACCGGTGTAGTGCAGCAAAGAGTTTTGGAGCACAAATACATGCGCCTTATTACAAATCCATCAAGATGCACCTCCTTGAGACCTTTATGCGCGTTGCCACGACAAAACGCCACTACCGGACTACGTTCAACAAATTTCCCAGAAATTTTATACGTTCTAACTGACAGGTAGCCCGCTAACAAACAACATAACGCATATAATCGAGTGTAATACTCCATTTCGAATTAAAACATACCCTACCATAAAAGGCGTTGCCAATTTTTCGGCAACAGGCAAAAGCCATCATTCTTCTTTGTGATAAATTCTCTTCCGTTTCTTTTCCTTTGTTTCCTTCTGTTATTATTTGATTTTAAAATTCGTTTTTTCAGCAGCACTAAATTTTATAGGAACACTAAATTCTACAAAACCGCTGCCCAAGGAATCACTACTTCCACATTCAGATTTTCTATCTTAGTCAGTCACAACGAAAAAATTCTGTATGTGGAAATCATTGATTATGGAATTTTAATAATATAATATTTGAAATCCTCTACCCCAAAAACCCATAAAACGATACCCCATATCTGTAGTGGGGTGGGGGTGGTAGTGGGGGTAGATGAAGTAAAAAAATATTTTGAGGTTTCTGGTTCTTGTACACACACTAAACCACAATTTTTTTTTCATCCCCTTTAATGGGGTGGGGGGGTGGTAATGGAGGTGGCTAATGCCAAACTTTTTTTTGAGACCTTAGCTTCTCTTGTATATACTAAATACCAATTTTATGGACTCTTACTTGCTTGATTTACTTATTTATCCCAAATTTACCCCCATTTCGACGGAACAAGATGAAAATATAATCTAGTTCTAGATCCCGTTAAAGTACATACGTGTATCAAATTTCAAGTCAATACGTCAAACGGTTCCAGAGTAAACGTGCGCACAAAAAAAAGTTAGACAGACAGACCAACAGACAGACATTTTTTTTTGGCTCAAACTTAAAATCTCGACGTTTCATGACATTCTAAGCCTATTTGAACAATAAAAATTTTTTTTTAAATTTTTGTCGTTACTATACTTCCACTGGATGTGGAAATAAAATTAATACACCTACAATATATAATTCTTTTTACGTAGTTTAAGCAGACTGGCTTCGCCACTGTTGTGGAATTGTTGGAAGCAGGAGTCTCTTCCTGTCTCAGCAACCAAAATGTATAGTTACAAAAATTCTTTTTTAGAATTTACATTTTATCCTTCCCTTTGGAACATTTTAAAGAAACATCATTTTGGTACGCATCCTGTGAAATGAGTTTTGGTTTTATTTATACTATTAGGCGCTACTGAACCGTGGATATCTGGCTGCTCCAGATTTGGCAATGTTATATGTATTTGATATCTATAATAAAGTTGATGCTTATGATGATGGTAAGAAGCGTTAGGGGTATTCCATCCCTGACTTCCTAGGCAAGATACGAAAGGGGCTACATTTTTTAATCACAGGTACTCACTATGTAAACTAACCAAATTTCATCACAATCGAGATTTAAAGGTGAAAATTTCCGAAGGGGACATCCTGGAAAAAAAAATACACGTACCATTCGTGTTATTTTAACACAAACTAGATTTTACCCAGGTATTGCCACGTATTTCTGAGACACCCCCGTATATCTTAACAGAGGTCCACCACCTAATGTAACAAAATGTGTAATTGGCATTTACAGAATATTGAGTATACGTTAAATCATGATTAAATAGTGTACGAAGTGTCGCCTTTATTGAAGAGGGTGAACCAAATTGAAATATCTCAGGCCATTGTCGCTCGACCATGCAGACCGTTATTTGAGGAGAACTCCCTAGCCGATACGTTCAGAAATTGAAGGTCTAAGGCAAGAAATAACCATCAAAACAAGTTTATCAATCTAACGACACGGCGCAATCCTTTCTATCGTTCTGTGCCCTCCATTCAAAGAGAGGTCCGATCCGCTATTCGGTTACGGATATAAGGTGTCACTTCGCGTAAATGTATTTTAAGTACTGGGTTATGTCACAAGAGACCATTAGGGGCTTTCGGGTTATTTGTCACGGCAAGTACGGCTGAGCAGATGCAGTTGAGCTGCAAAGATTAAGTAGCAGTTAAATTCGACTAGTCATCAGTCTGGAAAAGGTATTGTAAACGGGTGAAGGCAAAACAGATCTTAATTCGCAGTACAGGGATGTCTTTTTCTAATCAAATTCAAATTTATTTGTATGATCATATGAACATGACAATTTTGAGAATCTGGCAGCGTTGTGAACAACTTGAGTTTGCCAGGGAAATCTTATGCTACAAATTAGTTGTATTGTACAACGGAAATTGATACATTTAATATAAACAAGAAATAAAGAATATGTAATACAAAACTAATTAAAGAAAAAATAGAACGTGAAAAATAGAATTAATTGAATGAAGCAAAACAGGTGGAGAATGAAACTCACGCAGGTGCCTGAACTTGACAAAACATATCTTGGTGTTCAAAACCATATTTTTTAATTTCTTTTGAAAACGTTTTCTGTGTATATTGGATCTCGTAAGGCAATTATGATCAGAATATTTTCTTAAACATGGAAAATAACACACTAACACCAAATCTAAGGCCAAGGCTATTTAAAAGGGTGTTGTTGTACATTTGAAATGATGCAGACAACATCCGCTACCCATCGATATTGCTAGTGTCGGAGCTGGGCGAGCCCAAAATTTTGTACACCAGATTTCCTCTTTGACGAAGATTACATAGATTTCTTTCAGATTTCCTGAGATTTCTTGGGATTTCCTAAGATTTCCTGAAATTTCCTCGGATTTCCTTAAGATTTTTTCGGATTTCTTTAAGATTTCCTCGATTTTTTTTTTTAATTTTTTGAAGAGCGAGGGGGAGATATTCTAAAAGTAAAAGATTTCCTGAGATTTTCTCCAGATTTCCTAAGATTTCTTCGGATTTCCTTCTGAGTGTACTCCAGATTTCCTTCGCGGTTTGCCCCTCGGAGCTGTACACGATAGACAGTATGATCATTATAGAATTTAGCAAAATCTATCAAATATGATAAAATAAATATTTCTACAAACTACCTAAAATGTGGCATTTCAGTCTCCAAAGACGGAAAATGTGATTTGATTTTCAAATTGCACTACAATGAGACTTAAAAAAAATCTATGTACATTTTGGTACTACGATAAGAAAAATGAAATTATGAATTAGGACGGTTTACATTCGGTGACAAAAGCTTTGAGGAAAATGCACCGGATGGCGAAGTTTTCTTCATTCCTAATGGTGATTTTTTTAATTTTCGCGTGTAGTAATGGCCAAAATTACTAAAACTCAGTATGTCACTACAAAAATCCTCGGAGGGAAAGAGGCAAATATATCGACGAAATATAGAGGTACCATGTGTCTCCAGTCGCCATGGGGCTTCCACAAGACAGGGAATGGGTGAAGATTTTATTTATGGGTGAAATGCCTTTAGCAATATTTCGCAGTAGTAACTTAGATTTTGAATAGATTCAATCGAACATATCCAGGACACAGCCAAAAAAGAGCAGCAGCATTAGGAGACCCGAGAAGTGCATATAGGAACAGCTGTGTAACTGTTATGGATTTTAACACATTCACTGCCAGACCTCATTAGTGACGATTGATCGTGTGCCACCTATTTTCTTTTGCAATTTGTTAATTTAATGTTTGTATTAGCTAGTGATTAGCTAGTGGACACTCTACTAAGTTCAAATTTTCCATTTTTTTTTGCTAAAAAACAAAATTAGTTTTCTTTCCTTTTTTTTTCTTTCGATTTTTTCTTTTTTTTTAAATTAATTACAATTTAGTGTAACGCTGTATTAGGTATATAGAAGAACGCCTCTCAGGCGGTCACGGCGTTTTTATCAAAATCGGATGAACGCCCCTGGGGCGGTGCCGGCAGTGAATGTGTTAATAAAATCAAAAATAATAAAATAAAAATGTTTTCAAACTACCACAAAATCTGATTTCAAAGAAATATGTCAATCGACGAAGAAAAGATTTAGAAAGTACACCGAAAGGTACTGGATAGTGTCTATTCATAGGGGTAGATTGGAAGCGAGGCGAAATCATGTTGTCTTTATCAGGTTACATGTGTAATTTGAAAAAGAAGGAAAGCCTCATATAACTTATACAGGGTGTTTCACAAGGAAACGGACATGCTTTAATGGCAAATAGAGGACACCGAGGGTAATCATAATCACCCCTACCTAGAAAAAGCTAGTTGAGCCCTTTGTTACTTGTTACCTCGGTTGTTACTTTGTAAAGGAATGGAATAATAAATTCATATTTGACACATATAATACACTAGTGATCCTGAATAAGTGCTTGTATCACACAAAAAAAAATCCAGGTCTGAACTCGAAAAATCGAAATGTTTTTGTTGTTCTTCAAGAAAAGAATACCCTGTACATATTTTTTTTTAATTTCAATATTAAATTCGAAAAGTACATAAAAAACTGAACAAAAAGGCCTCATCGATTTTTTTGTCACACTTATCGCATTCGGAATAAATTCCACTAAATAACGCAATATGAGACTTTAGAAAATATCGATGAATGTTACGTGCAAAAAATGCTTCCACTATTAAATTAGGCATTTACTTTTTTTTAAGTAATAGATATTGTTTTATTGCCAATTTATCGGAGGGGGTAAAATAAACAGAATGACAAATCAAGAATCTATTTCATTCCTCTCATTTATTAAGAATTAAAACACCAATATAGCATACCTATTAACAATAAGAAGAACGGTAGCAACAAAGTTGCATGTCAATAATGCACACTGTAACTAGGGATTGCATTACCGGTTAACCGGTTAACCGGTTATTAGGACAAAAAACACATGACGCTAATTACCGGTTATTTTAATTTTTTACTGGTTATTTCGGTAAATTCTGAACTTACGATATGTCACGTATTCAACGTTTCTATTTATGTCACTGACTAGTATTCACTAAATACAGAGTGATTGTCCCAACACCGAGCACTTTTAACAATAAATAAATAATATTATAAAAAGTAAACTCCAAACACCAAGCCCTAAGAAATACAAGAGAGACATTGACAATATCTTACGACAGAAAATTGAATATTTCACTGCCGCAAATATCCTTGGAATACATTTAGAATTATGTTATTACCAATTCTTATCAACTTATTGACCCACCAATATCGATTGAAGAAGGGCATCTTCAGCTGGGGTATTCTATGCACAAATATCAGACGACTAACAGATATAGCTTTGAAAAACTAACCCTTTCAACAGGCTATTTTTAAAAAAATATTGTATTTTTAGATTAGATATTCAGTAAATGCCATATTACTTCCACATCCAGTGGAAGTATAGTAACGACAAAAAAATTAAAAGAAATTTTTTTTGTTCAAATAGGCTTAGAATGTCACGAAACGTCGAGATTTTAAGTTTGAGTAAAAAAAAATATCTGTCTGTCGGTCTGTCTGTGTCGGTCTGTCTGTCTGTAACTTTTTTTGTGCGCACGTTTACTCTGGAACCGTTTGAGATATTGACTTGAAATTTGGTACACGTATGTACTTTAACGAGATCTAGAACTAGATTATATTTTCATCTTGTTCCGTCGAAGGGTTGGGGGGTAAATTTGGGGAAAATAGGTAAATCAAGCAGGTATTAGTCCATAAAATTGGTATTTAGTATATACAAGAGAAGCTGAGGTCTCAAAAAAAATTTTGGCATTAGCTACCCCCATTACCACCCCCACCCATTATTAAAGGGGATGAAAAAAAAATGTGAATTAGGGTGTGTACAAGAACCAGAAACCTCAAAATGTTTTTTACTTCATCCACCCCCACTACCACCCCCACCCCGCTACCGATGTGGGGTATCATTTTATGGGTTTTTGGGGTAGAGGATTTCAAATATTATATTATTAATGTTCCATAAACAATTATTTCCACATACAAAATTTTTTCGTTGTGAGTGACTTAGATAAAAAATCTGGATGTGGAAGTAGTGATTCCTTGGGCAGCGGTTTTTGAGTTTATGTTTATAATTTTTGTTATTTAAGTGAATATTTTTGTTATTTACAGAATAATTATTTATTTAAATTTGTTTCATTTATATTTTTTCCTTTTGATAAATTAACTCCTATATAAAAAAGTCTGTTTGACAGTCACATTTTTGACAGCGATAAAAAAGGTGCATCGTTTTTAATCACCGATCACTGTTCCTCAAAAGCAGAGTACATGTAGTAGTCGCACGTCACTTTGAAATCTGTACTGTCAGCTATAATTTTTAAGTATTGTTGAAACTGATATACAATATGAGTCGTTTTGGGAAAATTATTATTTTTAATAAATTATTGTTGTTGTTCGTTCACATATTCTGTCGTTAATTTATCTTGCCAAAAAACACTCGAGTTTATCTTTTATGGATAAAGGAATCAAAACAATGTCATTATTGACAAGTGAAAAAGAAATAAAAAAGTGTGAAATAAAACTTAATATTTCGTTGTTTTACTATTGATTTCTATGGAAACAGCAATAGAATTTAGTCATTAAGACCAGGTAACTTTGGGCGATTTTGGATTTGGAACGATCTTTAGGGCTCCATATCTCGAAACCTTTTCGGACCTGGCTGCATTTGAATATTTGTTCAGGGTGTTCAAAAGAACATTTTTACGTGGGTTAGATTAAATTTGACTGGAGGCAAAATTTTGCCAATCAGTCATTTTGCTCTAAAAACTGACATTTGACAAAATCGCTCGACCTCCGGTCTCGCGATTTTTTCATGTCAGTTTTTCTTATAAAATCACTGATTTGGCAAAATTATTTCGTTACAAAGAGAAATTTATCCGATAAAAAAAGCTCTTGTGATCTTACTATTCATAAAAAACCTTTTGTTTGTTCATTATATTAAATATACGTATAAAAAAATGTTTTTTGTTAAATTTAGATAATTTTGTACATGGAAAAATACAATTGCCATTTTCGCCACCCTAATCGTCCATTCTAAAAATTACCGGTAAATACCGGTTAACCGGTTATTTACATTTTTATTTACCGATTTACCGGTTATTAAAACTTCCGGTAAATTGCAATCCCTATTTGTAACCAAACTATAATAATTGTACGAAAAACAAAAATGCAGATATTGTCATTTATCAATGGGGACAACTAACTGATTTACCGTTCCAAGTCTTTGTTTAAAGTTGTCACTATTGATCATAGTAGCGTCATATTATTTGTTTATAAGTTTTTTAATAGTTTTCGTTATTTAATACAATTATTTATTTAATATTTCAAAAATGCGGTACCAATTCTCAAACGAAGAATATGCTGACATAATTTTGATCTACGGATATTGTAACGAAAATGGCGGGGCAGCAGAGAGGGAATATCAAAGACACTTTCCTAAGAAATGACGGCCTGACTATAAAACTTTTGGGTCAGTATATCAGTATTCCAGAAAACATGGCAAGTTTCCTACAGCTGCAGTTGCCGAACGCAACATAAGGCAAGAAGTTAGGAAATAATATTTTACATATGGTTAATCAAAATTCAAGTCTAAGTACCCGAAAAATTGTTCTGTGATTGGTGTTCCTTACACTAGGATATGGAGAATATTGGAAAAAGAACATTTTCACCAGTATCATATTCAATTAGTACAACGTCTTGCACCAGACGATGAAGTGAGTGAATATGATTTGCAATTTTTTTTTCCTTTGGGCCTTACTCGGGTCCAATTTGTAAGGCCCACTAGAAAAAAATTTTGAAAATCATATTTGAACGTATTTTTTTCCGTATCTGCAATACAAAATTGGTCTTTCCATAAAAAAAAAAAAAGGTTGGGGCCCCAGGGCCGTATCAAGGGCCCGGCCCGGGTACTGAACCATAGCATTAGATGACCCCCATCGACTCCTACAACTTTTATTTAAGTCATGTTTCAATTGTTGGCTTAACCGCCGAGATAATGGGGTTCTTGTGATTTCAATTGTCGGTAAGGCCCACTGGAAGAAATTTTTGAAAATCATATTTGAACGTTTTTTTTTTTTTTCGTAGAATTAGATTCTGCAATAAAAGAGGTCCCATTTAAAAAAACAAAGTTAGGTATCATAGGGCCTCACCAAGGTTACGGACCCGGTGCCCGACCACAGAATCAGATGCCCCACTTAGAACACAACAACTTTTGTAGAGGTCATTTCTTAATTGATGGCTTACACTACGAGATATTTGCAATAATAGATTAAAATGGTCCACCCTGTATATTTGTATTATTTGAATTTTAGCTGTTCTTATTGAATTAAATATCTAGAGTCTCGCCTGTTAAGTATATGGAATTGGGCCCAGCGGCTTATTGGGCTATTCATTCACACAAATATTGCTTATAACTAGGGATGCTCAACAAAATATATAATAAACCTCTATCTCCTATATTACCAGAGTTATGGGGGTAACAACCCTCAACTTAAATTGTTTTTTTCAAAATTAAAATAGAAGATGAAGATAATTAAATGAAATTAATAGGAGATGTTGATAAAATAACTTTATATTTTATATTTTTCTACATTCCTATTACGCCATTTAGTGTATTAAAAAAATAATTTAATTTTTGAGGGTGCTGTTATTAACCCCTACCAAAAAAATATATATTTATGTTATTTAACACTGACATAATTATCGTGTGTAAAAATTACTGCAAGGTCATTGGTGGAAGGTGCTTATGAACAATAACACAAGAACACAAAAAAAAGTGCGAAGACCTAGACCACTGAATTCCTATGGATGCTAATAATAAAAAAAATGTACTACTACTTTTAGCTTGAGTAGTATTGATTTTGTTAGAAAATATGTTAGGCCATTTTAATCAATCCACAGTAATATCTCCTCAAAATGTTTCAGGCAAAAGTTGTTCCATTCAGAGGGAGACATCTTTTGGATAGAACAGTTTTCCACACCTCACCCCTGATGAGCGGGGGCCAACTTTTGAATTTTTAATGGAACTCTATATTTTTTTTATCGCGTATTCTGATTCTACGGAAAAAATTAGATAACTTTTGTACCAAACATTTTTTACTCCCCATTACCCCGATGGGGGTAACTTTTTAATTTTCAAAAACGTGCAGGGGAAAATCTCTGAACTAGGGCATACAAAACAAAAGTTGTTTAGTTCAGAGTCATCTTTTGTTTGAAACATTTTTCCTAAAAATGCCCTAGTTCAGAGATGGTCGCCTGCAGGTTTTTGAAAATTAAAAAGTTACACCTCCATCCCCACCAGAGTGAGCGGGGTTTTTTCTCTTATAGAGTACTGACACTAAACTTTCCTTATTTTAGCTTGTTAAAAATACTTTTAAAATGTTCTACTTTAATTACACTATTTCCATTAAGATTTATTTACTGAACAAATAATTTATTTCTCATGAATAGAATCGAGCACTGACAAAAAATTATATTACGTTTTAGTCTGTTTTAAAATAACGAATCTTATGACTTGTAACGTAAGTGTAAAAAAGACTGAAAGCACTATCTTATAAACTATCAAGCGAAATATTAGTTTCGTAATTTGTAATGAAATATTTTATGAAGAGGCAACAACCACAAATTTATTAATTTCATTTTTCCGCTTTCAGGGGTTTTTCCGCACGAGTGAACATTTTTTTATATTTTGCTGCTTTCTTCTGCATGACAGTGATCGGTTAATATCTAAAAAAAAAACAAATTTCAAGTTGAAGAGATTCTTTTAGTTTTTACTAGAGCAGTTGAGATAACCGAACCATTTGAACACCCTACTGTGTGAATTTGATGACAAATTTATGTTTCCATACATTTCAAATGTATATGTCACACACATCAAAATATTAAAAAAGAGTTAAAAGTTGCTAATTGCATTGTTCTGTAAATTAAAATATTAACCAGCTGAGAACGTCGAAATTCGAGGGAACGGGGATGTCGAAAAAAATATCCTAGAAATTATTCTTTGGGAGCACACCTTTGAATTTACTACCAACACTCACATTTTCGAGAATTCGCGGTATTTTTCAACGTAATAATCTCACTTTTTCCTAGGGTAGTTCATAAAAACAAAAGAGTCTACTCCGAGGTCTACTCTATACATCCTTCGTCAAATGTTGACGTGTTTAGTACAGTTAATTATTTTATTCTTTTAGTGGCCGTATATATTTTTTAATCTATTTACTTAATGTCGGCCTATTTCCGCTACCAAGGTTTATCACCGACGCCAGGAGACGAGCTGCCAACCTGGAAATTTTTCCGAACCTCTTCTCTGTCGAAGAGTAAGATCTTTTACTTGCCTAACATTTAATAGACAAGGGACCGACTACTTTACATCCCCTCCGAAGGATGGTATGTCCACTACGTAATCCTTATCTCAAATTACATAGCATAGTATACACAGATATGCAAGCCGCTAGAAGGTGGGACGAGATATCCGGGTTTCCTTAGACGGTTCACCCATTTAAGTACTAACTGCGATGAACGTTGCTTAAATTTATGTATCGAAATACAGAAGAAGAAGGTTATTTTTAATTAATAGCTACATGCACCTTTCCAGAACCTGGCCCGGAGCCAACCAAACAACCATGGCGCATAGCGCCGCGATGAATGTAGGGTTGGGCGGGACAGGTCCGGTTCGGCTACAACAACAATTGAGGAAAAGAAGTTAAAATTCTTGTCTAAGATAAAAGACTTAAAATTAACAATTCGGTTTGGAAATAATATATAGAAACACTAACACAAAATAATAAGAAATTACACTATAAATTAGCGTAGCACACGTGCACTGAATAAATTTTGGTTGTTGGCTCGAGAAAAACTAAATAAAAAAACCCGTTCGAGAACTGCCCCCCTGCCTCCAGGAAAGTGTGGTCGGAAAGAAAAATTAAAATTTAAAAAGTTTTAATTTTTAGAATTTTTGGTCTAGAGGAAAAAGGACAAAAGAACAAAAAGGGTAAACAAACAATTTGAACAAAAGAGAGAGAATAGAAAAGATTGAAGATGTAAAGATGAGGAAAGATAAAGTTTAGGGTAGTAGTAAGGTATGGTAGAGGAAATACATGTACAGTCAAGACGCCTCTACGCTCGCCCATACCCCGTACATTTTTTTCACTAAAACTAAAATAGGTTTCTTCTGTAGCAATTGTGTTAACTACATATCAAATATTATTGTTTTCCGTAACATTTTTTCTTAATTATTTTTTGAGGTGTTCAGCCTCTACATTTATCGAACAAAATATACCAGATTAGAGGGGTGAATGAAGTAAAAAAATATATTGAGGCTTTTGGTTCTTGTATACACACTAAATCACAATTTTATTCTTTTCACCCCCTTTAATAATGAGGTGGGCGTGGTAATGGGGGTGGCTAATGCCAAGCCAAAAATTTTTTTGAAACTTTGAGCTGCTGTTACATATACTAAATACCAATTGTATGGACTCTTACTTGCTTGGTTTGCCTATTTACCCCCATTTATCCCAATTTACCCCCCACCCTTCAACGGAATAAGATCGAAATATAACCTACTTCCAGATCTCATTAAAATACATACGTGTACCAAATTTCAAGTCAATATCTTGAACGGTTCCAAAGTAATCGTGCGCATAAAAAAAGTTAGACAGATCGCAGACAGACCGACAGACAGAATATTTTTTCAAACTTAAAATCTCGACGTTTCATGACATTATAACCCTATCTGAACAATAAATATTTTCAAAATTTTCGTTTGCGTTACTACCTAAATATATATAACATGTCGTTCCATGATGAAGAGATATTCTTCAAAAAATGCTTTATTTTCGAAATTAATAAAACAAAAGTGAAAATTAATTCGAATCCATTTTCGATATGCGATACACACACGCAGACAATCGCTGGGCACTGACTGATTCCCTCGGATCTCTTCGGTCAACTGCGGCCTCAGTGTTACCAATAGTATTAACTGTAATTATCCGCCGACTGACATGAAAATGTCCGAAAATGTCCGATCACTCCGATTTTAGTTAGAAGAAGAGTTAGGCTATATTGGACTGGGACCACCGTGGGCACACCCACAGTGGACGAAGTCGAACGCGACTACCCAGCGTGTGTTGTAGTATTGCAAACTCAAAGTGATTTTTTAGTGAATCTGAAAATAATTGAGAAAAATATAATATGAATAATACAAAAATATGTATAATTTATGCTGTTTCAGAATAATTTCTACGAAAGTCGCAGCCATGACAACAATTATTATTATTACAAATATGATATATAGAAGCTACGTGCTCCGTAATGGGTAAACAAACACAAACTAGTTTTAAAATTTATATATTGTGTACCCTGATGGTCTGCCTTTCATTCGAACGAAACTAACCGCATAGGCCCGCCCTCAGTCGCATCTTAAAACGTGACCATATCGACCAACAGTCGAACGATTTTTAGCAGTCCGACCGTGGTCCGCCTACCAGTCGAACGGGACCTTAGAAGGTTGTCAGTGTTGCCACTTGCGCAAATTTTGGGTGCCGCAGTCTAATTTTGTTTAAAATTTATTAAAAAATATTAAAACCATTAAAACTTAAGAATTTGTTTTTAATAAATTGCCATAACATTAAGAAATTTAAAAAATTAAAAATAAATTACGTACTTACTCTGTGAAAAAAATAATTAAAAAAAGTCCGAAAAAGTCCGAATTTATTCAAGGTCCGAAAAATGTCCACAGCGTTAAAAAAAGTCCGAAAATCGGACAAAAGTTCATCAATTGGCAACACTGTGCGCCCTCTACACGCACAGTTTGATGTAGTAGGGGCCATTAGTACGTTATACAGAGTGTAATTAGTTTCATGTCATTAAAAAAAACTGGTAATGGACCGACTAGAAAAACAAAAAACCTTTATGACTTTTTCCTCCAGGGTCACTTTGATAAAACTGACCTAGGTCAACAATTTGGATATTAGGGTAGGAAACATTTGAGAACCACGTGTAGTTCTCGTCAGCACGCGGCGGCCCGCAGTTTCAAAGCAAAGAAGGGCGGCACCTTTGATGACCGCCTCAACGGAAACAATTATAAAAATGTAAATAATTCGTTATCTCTTTTTGCAGAATTGCAAGCAAATGATGGGCGTAGAGGTTTAAACACAGCATTTCTTTACACGTGTATTTTTTTAATTTACAACAAAATATTGGAGCTTTTATTGTTGTTTATAATTTTTCAGATTTAAATGTGGTTTATTAACATTTGTAACCTAAATGAGCGTTCTGGGTTAAAAGCTTAAAAACTGAGAAATTATTGCATGACATTGGGAAATAAAGAGTTAGACGTCTGAGATACGATAACAGAAAACAATTATGTGTATTTTAAGTCAAGAAAAAATCTGATTTATTTAACGAATTGCCGATCAGATATCGAAAACTAAAATATTCGATAAATCTAGAACTTACCAAATTATTATTGATTTACATAAATTGTTCGAAATGGCTTCCGTCTGCATCAATACACTTTTCGGCTCGTCGAACCAAGAACATACGCATTCCGTTCAACACATTTGGTAAATTAGGATCATTTTTTATGGTTTCTATGCACATTAAAATACCACACTAAACTATCAACTAACGTTGTCAATAAAGAAAATAAAAATAAAAACTTGGTTCAAAATTCAAAAAGCAACACAAAAAGAACGAACAAGTAGTGTCTGTACGTAACCAAGAACTTAACGACTTGAACGGTAAGTCAATAAAATGAATCTTAACTGTAAATATGTGGCCCAAAATTCAAAAAGAACAAAAGCAACATACAAAAACAATGAACAGGTCCGACGTGTGTACTTAGCGAAGTGCCCACAGAAACTAAAATATTGCACAAGGGAGAGTATAGTTTTCTTCAGATCTACTAAGCGGTCAGAAAACGCCTATGTCTTTCATCTTTACCGCACCGCTAAAGACCTTACCTTATCTACTTTTAAAAAGCCATAAAAAAGTGTGATTATCAACTTGTGTCCTCGCCGACGCGCGGTCTCTAACAAAGGAGCGCGACACTTTGAAAGAGCCGTATTAGCGTATTTGATGATTAGAGGCGTCGACATACGCGAAGATAAAAGCCTACCCAACATTCCAGCAGTTGTCAAACAATATTATTGAAAATTTTCGAAATTTAAAAAAAAAAAATTCCTAAAACTTTGTTCGTTTAGTCGTTCCCCACCACCAGTTTTTTTTTTAATGACATGAAACTGATTACACCCTGTAGTTCGAATGCTGACATTCATTTATTTATTTCAACTTCTATTTGGTTTTTATGTATGAAAATAAAAATTAGAGAATACGCATCTGTGAATAAAGAGCTTTATATAAAAAAAACTGGAAAGTGTATACTATAAAATGTTTTGAGTCACGAAAGTTTAGCCTTATTTTATTTTTTCAATTTAAATGAAAACAAAATAGAGAAAGAAAACACGGATCTCTCATTTTTATCTCCAGTTTTCGATTTTCAAATGAAAATTGGAAAATCCCCACTCTTATTGAGTGCAGTGTTGATTTACAGTAGATTCATGTAAGCAACTCATTTCAATAATTCCACGGGCACACACAAAAAGAAAGTTGTGAATCTGAAACAAAACCTGTCAAAATGTATGTATTTTTGTGCGCTGAATCCAAATCTGCCATCAGATTTGGTCTATGTCATCGGAATTCTTTTCTACATCCGATGAAAGTCAAACGTCCCCAGTTTTCATGAGAAATTTTGAATTTCATCGAATGTAGAAAAAAATTTCGATGAGATAGGCCAGGTCTGATGGCAGATTCCGATTGAGGGCACAGAAATATATACATTTTGATAGGGTTTGTTTCAGGTTCACGGCTTTTCTTTTTGTGTGCCGGTGTTTTTATTAAGTATTGAATATGCTTTCTACGATATATAAGTTACTTGAGTAATAGTACAGTCGATAGATAGATTTTTAATCTGAATAAGTGCGGGAGTTTTGAAACTTTGGTAATTTGTAGATTTTGATGACCTGAATCAAATAAGAACAAATGCAAAATGTGATTTCAGCGCCGCCATATTGAAAAAACGGAGCACAAAAACAGTTTCTTTTAAATATCTCGCTTCCGGTGCCTCATACGACAAAAAATGTTATGAAAATAATAGAGCATTCAATTTTCTACAAAATATGTCTTATACATTCTTTCGTTAAAGTGAATAGTTTCGGTGCAGCAGCCGATCGAAGTCAAGCATTCTTGACAAAATTATAATTTTTTATAATTTCTCAATTTAGTGCGACTTTTATGAAGGAGTGCTTTTGTGTTGAGACAAAATTTGTTTTCATAATTTGAAAATCCTAAAATATAGTTGATTTTACTTGTCTGCTACGCACAGCTTAATGTTCAATACTCGTTTCCACACCACCTTGAGGTAGAGTATATGGCCTCTTTTTTACGTGGTTGTCCCCTATAGGCCTAATCCACGACTAGCCTGCTTCTTGAGGCGCTTTAGGTGCTTGATGTCGAAGGTCCAGGTTAGTTGTAGCCTTCAACAATACTTTCTTCGGAAAATACTTCCGTTGCGCTTTCCACTGATTCTATGTATTGATTTTTCTCCATGCATGCGAGAAATGTTTCGACTGTAGAGTCGACTTGAAGCTCGTCGACTGTTGCTGGTGCATTATCGCAGCTTTGTCCGTTACAAAATTTGCAATTTACAGAACATGTTAACCCTGCCTTTCTACAACCACATGCTGCACTGCACCCTTTCTTGCATTTACAGGAAAGAAATTTAAGTAGCTTTTCAGAAGCAGGATCTTTCAGCATTGTTACTTGTGTAAGCCCAGCTTTGCTCTGTTTCTAGCCCCATTCTTCGACATTTTTGCAATCCCCCTGCCACTCCTGGACTTGATAATATGTCCTGAATGAATGCTATAGGGGGCAACCACGTAAAAAAAAGCGCCATATACTCTACCTCAAGGTGGTGTGGAAAGGAGTATTAAACATTGAGTTATGCGTAGCAGACAAGTAAAATCAACTGTATTTGAGGATTTTCAGGTATGAAAACAAATTTTGTCTCAACACAAAAACACTCCTTCATAAAAGTCGCATTAAATTGAGAAATTACAAAAAATCATAATTTTGTCAAGAATGCTTGACTTCGATCGGCTGCTGCACCGAAACTATTCAGTCTAACGAAAAAATGTATAGGACATATTTTGTAGAAAATTTAATGGTCTTTTATTTAATGCACCCGAAGCGAGATATTTAAAAGAAACTGTTTTTGTGCGCCATTTTTTCAATATGGTGGCGCCGGCGGCTGAGATCACATTTTGCATTTTTTCTTACTTCATTCAGGGCATCGAAATATACAAATTCCCAAAGTTTCAAAATTCCCGCACTTATTCGGACTAAACCCCATGATTTATGCTCTCACCGTTGTATTATAATACCAACATTGTAACAGAACATCAAAGTTAGTAACTGTGTTGAAAATTATTATGCATTACTATGAATATAAATATGTACTTAAGAAAGACATTTGAAACTTACATTTTCAGTTAGAAGTCAACTAGCGTTCAACTTCTCATTACATTATAACAATGTCAGCATACCTAATACAAATTCATATAAAACGACAAAAGTAACCAAATTAAACTCAGACTCTCGTTTCAGAACTCCACAAACGTGGAAACTGCTTCTTGAATAGCAAGTAGTAGAGGAGAAAAATTGCATTACAATTCTGAAAAATTCATTTCTTATGAATGAGAATTTAAGAAAGGAACATTTTGATAGTGGCATCAGTATATTATACAAAAAATAAGTTATCTGTTATGACAAGCCAAAGATGCAGTTGTTATATACCAAGGTAAGGGGTAAAATATAAATTACATACTAACTTAGTATAACACATAAGGTAACACAATAATTGTAATCAAACGCAGCATAAAAAGAAGGGAAAAAATATGAAAATCACGTGTATTTAAATTCTGTTTCCACTAACTTTCAGTGCTATGGCCTTAGTTGATTCTGACATAATTTATTTATAATGTCTCATATTTTCCATATTAAAAAAAATCTTGGGAATGCGTAACACTGAAAAAGAAAAAGTTAGTTGGAAATTTTCTCAAAATGGGTTTTTTCCTGGGAGGGTTGAAACCCATTTTTGAATTTGCCGCCAATTCTAACATACTTTTTAGTCTCAGTCCTCAAAATTTCGTTATTTCATCATTTGCCGTGGGTGTGAATTTTCTCCAAATACCTAATAGTGCTAATAAAGCTAATTCTAATGAATAGTAATTAAAAAATACTGAAAGAAATTGTGGTTAATTTGGTTAGAATTAGCGGCAAATTCAAAAGGAAAAAAACTATTTTTGGGAAAATTGCCATCTCTAGAAAAAGTATTTTGATAAAAAAAATCTAATAATAATTTGACAACTAACTGTTAGTTAGCTATGCTTTTAGAGGACAGAATATTTACTAGTGAAATATTCTGTCGAAGTATATACGTTTCCTTAAATATATATGGAATAAAAACCACACTGCAACCAACAGCTATTATTCTCCGGACTAATGCCCCGCCGAGCGCTGAATTACTAATTACAAGCCTGGCCGCGTTAAATGCAATAACTATGTATTGCCACAAAACGTTAAAGTTTCGATTGCAAGAGACACCAGCCGAAAGACTTATTCCTACTCAAAGGAGCTCTCGCACCAGCCATTCCACACCACTTGCAGTCTGCAGTTTCGAGCTATTGGCTCCCGTCAGTGCAAGGTAGGTCTGTACCAAGAGTGAACAAGGGCCTCGTTCCAGCCATCTCAGACCTACCTTGCACTGACGAGAGCCAATAGCTCGAAACTGCAGTCTGCAAGTGGTGTAGAGTAGCTGGTGCGAGAGCTCCTTTGAGTAGGAATAAGTCTTTCGGCTGGTGTCTGTTGCAATCGAAACTTAGCATTTTGTGGCAAGACGTTATTGTACTTAACGCGGCCAGGCTTGTAATTCAGCGCTCGGCGGGGCAGTCTGGTTTTTAGTCCTTATATATTTAAGGAAACGTATACAGGAATTCGACAAAATATTTCACTAGTAAAAAAAACTAACTATTAGTTTGTCCTTTAACAATTTGATGAACAAATCTTTCATTATATTATTGATAAATTAAAAATCTGAAGTACGCCATCTGATGTTCTCACGTATTGTTGACAAGAGAATAGCAATTGTTGTTTAAAGATTGTTTAGCAGTTTATTTAATTAATCATTTTCATAGTTAGAAATGGTTACGAATAAATGAAAAAATTCAATTAAAACTAATTTTCGCAAAATCCAGCTATTTTTATTATAAAGAATATGTGAATTTAGCTACTTGTTATTAGTTTATTATTTTGATATAATTTGACTTTGACCGATAAATACAAATTTTAACTTATTAAAATTTTTATTATTATAAAATTGATACCCTTCCTTACTAATGTTGCGCGTCGTCGCTGCTATGCTACATCGGCAATGTGAAATTTTAGCCTGGCTTTGGCTGCCATCTTCACGTGGGTAAAACACGATGTGTTTTAATCTTACTTTTCTCACACTTTTTAGTTGTTTAAACAAAGATTATAATTGCAGATATAATACAAAATATAATAAATAAATTTAGCTACATAGTACCTGCCGTTTTTTTTATTTGATTATTTAAGTGAAATTCCCATTCGTAGAAGAAAATACTCTTCATAGCTATTTATGTAACAAAATTATATTTGAAGTAAAATGCAACACACGGACAATTTGATATTAATTTCAAGTTACAAAAATAACTTAATAAAACCTGTAATAGCGACAGGATATCTGCACGAAGTACGTTCTACCGCAGTAATTTTGAATAATTTCTCACTTGATATGAATATTTGGTAGAAACCTGTCAGTTGCTCCTGTTTTTAAAGAATTTTATCGGGTGAGCTGCAAAGCTAATATATATATTAGAAACTATATTTGCTGCAGAAAATTGTCATATTTTTTAAAATTTAAAACCCAGTGAGTGTTATAATCAAGGCTCGGGAGATTTGTCTCTGTGACGGTTAAAACCAGAGTTGGTTCTAGGTTAGCGCGGAAAGATTTCTATGTAAGAATGACACAGTATATCTTACCTTGCACTTTTTTTTAGCGAATTTCATAATATCGTAAAGTTTATGACCATATTAACTTTGGATATTACAGAATTCTCTAAAAAAAGTACGAGGTAAGATATATGTGTCATACTTGCATACAAATCGTTCCGCGCTGACCTAGAGCCTACCCTGATTTAACCGTCACGGAGACAAATCTCCCGAGCCTTGGTTATAACACTAAATGCCATGCACCTGATATAACCTAACCCCTGACTTCAACTCACCCAACTTGTTTCGAGTCGTACTTCATATTATTCTTAAACATCTTTTGAGCGTTGGTTTATTCTCAATGATTAATTTCCTTACCTGAAAAAAAACAGAAGTTAGTTAATTGAAACTTAAAATTTAAATTCTTAACGGTAAATCAATTTGTTTTAACATCGATCTTCACAGTCTATTAACATACAGTTTCTTAAAACCATAAAATTATTTAAAAATGATTTCGCTTCAGCAGCTTTCCTGATTGAATGTTTAATATTTCAAACCTAAAATATGTTTTCACCGGAAATGTTAGTTTCGCTTTATTTGTATTATGTTGATAAAGTAAGATATTTTGTGATTAAACTAATTTCGTATGCTAAATGGAAACGTATCTTATTAAGTGAATTTGCTACTAATATTTTATTCTACGGAAGTACCAAGTAACCTTTTTGTTAATGCGAACTGTAAATAAAACGACGTGTTAGGAGCTCCCTGCGTGGGGTGAGCGAGATGACAAATAGTGTAGGGTGAGTTTGGTGAGATTCTGTATTTGAAGTAAAACCACAGCTAAACGATCGTTTCTACAGAAGAATTTTACCTGATATGCAAACTAATATACATCACTTCAAGGTAATACTTCACTACTCATTAAACTTTGACTGTTATTTTTTGCTTCAAAAACGTAATAAATTAGAAGCAAATTTAATATTGACACATACTAGAGTGGAGTTAAAAAAGACACTTTTTTACTTTTTTTGAAAATCCGAAATGCTTGGGGTTGTAAAAGTTGCTACACCAGATAGGCAATACCAGGATAAAATATTATTAAAATCTAATATTATTTTGAGGTGCCGCGAAGATCTTAAAGTTTTGGAAAAACCCGCTTGCAAATAATCTTCATATCTTTTTATTTTTTGTGTAAAAATTTAGGGTGTAAAAAGCCATTCAAATACTTTTGTCAATCTCTAAAAAAAACTCTGTTCTATATTAAAAAGCTATGAGTTGCCGCAAGGCTACTAAATATTAAAATTTTTAGCATTTTAAGCCTTTAATGTAATTAATTGATTAATTAATTTTTTTTCAAGTTAATTTTGAATATATCTACTCTAATAAATTCCAAGTATAATTAAATTTGAAAAACCATCAGTTTTTCAACGTTCAAAAATGGCGTCATTCATGCAAATTTAAAAAAATGTAGTTTGCGGTAGCTTAAAACCGCTGCCCAAGGAATCACTACTTCCACATCCAGATTTTCTGTCCAAGTCACTCACAACGAAAACATTTTGTATATGGAAATAATTGTTTATGGAACTTTAATAATATAATATTTGAAATCCTCTACCCCAAAAACCCATAAAACGATACCCCACATCGGTAGTGGGGTGGGGGGTGGTGATAGGGCGGTGGTAGTGGGGGTGGATGAAGTAAAAAAATATTTTAAGGTTTTTGATCCTTGTACACATACTAAATCACAATTTTTTTTCATCCCTTTTAATAATGGGTGTGGCAATGGGGTGGCTAATGTCAAAAATTTTTTGGAAACCTTAGCCTCTCTTGTATATACTAAATACCAATTTTATGGACTCTTACCTGCTTGATTTACCTATTTACCCCAAATTTACCCTAATTTACCCTTCGACGGAACAAGACGAAAATACAATCCAGTTCTAGATCTCATTAAAGTACATATGCGTACCAAATTTCAAGTCAATATCTTAAATGGTTCCAGAGTAAACGTGCGCACAAAAAAAAATTACAGACAGACCGACAGACAGAATTTTTTTTTTCGCTCAAACTTAGAATCTCGACGTTTCATGACATTCTAAACCTATTTAAACAATAAAAATGTTTAAAAATTTCTTTGTCGTTACTATACTTCCTCTGGATGTGGAAGTAATAAAGGGAAACATTTCTAACTATACAGGTTGTCCCAGCTTAACAATATTGTAATATGTTGCACCCCTTAAAATTTAAGGTTATGTTACTAAAAAGTAGGCAGACTTCAACAGATCGAATGTCTGAATGAATGTAGTGTATTTGCACCTACTCGAAAAAGAACCTACCAGAAGATTCCAAAGTGACATCTGGAATTCTCTAGAGAATGGTGGCGTCATCACAGAACAATCGAGATCTGTCATTTTTAGGTATAAAAGACCAACCGCATTCTCAGCGAGTAGTTCAAAAGTTGAGAAAGTATAGAAAGTGAGGTTAAGAGTTCAAGGATAAACAAAGTAATAAACATTGTGATTTTTAGTCAGTAAAGTGTATTTAAATTAATAATAGTATTGTGAAGTATCCAGTAAACATTTAATAAAGTGTGTTAGTGGACATCTCTTGTTATAATTTTTGGAACCCACGGAATTTGCGAGGGTGGTTTCCTAAGGGTGGAAACACGTTACAAATTGGTGTCAGAAAGCGGAATTTTATGACAAGAGGGACTCTGAAGTTGTGCAGGAGTGTTCGAGAAGTATTCTCGAGGTTTAGTGCTAACACAGTGGACTAATTTACTGGACATTGTTCGAGGGTTATTTTCGGACAGGAAAATAGTGTTAAGTGCATTTTTGAGACATTGTAGAACATTTTATTAGGACATTAGTGTGATCCTTTGAACTGAGAAGTGATAGAGACACTGAAAAAGACTCATTTAGTGCGTGAAAATTTCTAGAACTTTTCTATTTGGACATTAGTGGAGATTATTAAATTCTCTGAACTGGATAGTGACAAAAGACTCTGGATAAGACTTTTTCGTGCTATTTCGAGATTTGTCTGGAAAGTTCCATTACCGATATTGACGTGACAGTTAAATTTATTTTATTTTAATTTCATCGTATGCCCGTAACAACAAGAAGTATGGCATCCGATAAACAAATACAGGACTTGTTCGAACAATTCAAAAAAATGATGGCGCAGCAACGGCAGGAAGACAAAGAAGAACAGGAGAGAAAACGTCAAGAGGAGGAAAAACGACATCAGGAAGAAAAAGAACAGGAAGAAAGAAGACGTCAAGAGGAGGAAAAACGACGTCAGGAAGAAAAAGAACAGCAAGAAAGACGACGTCAAGAAGAGAAAGAGGAACAAGAAAGACGACGCCAAGAAGAAACAACCGAACTGCGAAAAATTATAGAAGACCAAGAAAAGCGACGTCAGAAAGAAAAAGAGGATGAAGAAACAAGACGTCAGAAAGAAAAAGAGGATGAAGAAACAAGACGTCAGAAAGAAAAAGAGGATGAAGAAAGAAGACGTCAGAAAGAAAAAGAGGATGAAGAAAGAAGACGTCAAGAAGAGAAAGACGATTTGAGACAAATTATGGAAGACCTGAAGATACGACAGCAAGAGGAGAAAGAAGAACAAGAAAGACGACATCAAGAGGAAAAACAGGAGCAAGAAAGACGCCAGGAAGAATTAAGGAAAATTCTAAATGAACAAATCAAAATACAACAGGACGCTATAATTTCTGCCAATGAAGTACTAAAATGTGAAGTCAAAGAAGAGATAAACAAGGTCGAAGGTAAAGTAGGAGTAGTCGAGACAGAAGTCAGTCAAGTAAAAGGAGAAGTAACCGAAGTTAAAGAGAAAGTAAACAAGTTCGAAGAAGAAGTCAAAGGAGAAATAGACCGGCTTAAACGACAGTTGAGAGATAGAGGAAGCCAACAGGTGGTATCATCGGGTCAGCGACTAAAACCTCCTTCTTTTGACGGCCAAAGTTCCTGGACGACGTACAAGAGGCAGTTTGAGGCAGCATCATGTGCGAACAACTGGGATAACGAGGAAAAGGCCATGGCATTAGTTCTGGCATTAAGGGGCCAGGCCCCAGAGTTGCTTCAGACTATCCCAGTGGATAAACAAAGGGACTTCAAAGTCTTGGAAGCTGCATTGGACTTGAGATATGGCGACCAACATCTCGCCCAAGTATACCAAGCCCAGCTAAAATCACGAACACAAAAGGCTGGAGAGAGTTTACAGGAATTCGAAGCTGCGATAGAGAGACTGGCACACCTGGCATATCCGAGTGCACCTAGAGAATTTCAGGAACAATTAGCCGTAGGGGCCTTTTTAGATGGCATAAGGGACGAAGAGGTCAGGCGAGTTCTGAGGCTGACAAGACACCAAAGTAGTAGCGAAGCTTTGGTGCGTGCACTTGAAGTAGAAGCCGCCTACAGAGATACTCCAAGGTCGAGAGTGCGAGCTGTGACTCTCGAAGAATCGCAACCAGAAATGAACCAGAACCCTATGTTGACGGAGATGCAGAAAATGTTTACCAAATTATTGAACAAAGTGGATGATCTTAGGGAGCAGAGAAAACAACAAAATAAAGGAAAGCCGAGTGGAGGTATTAAATGTTACAACTGCGGCAAGGTAGGACACATGAAGCGAGACTGTCGACAGCAGAATTCGGAGAGTCGAGTAAATGCTGTGAATCTTGAAGAGACGCAGGAAAACAGTACCAAGGGGGTTGTCCTGGCTAGGGAATGCGGTGCCCCCAGAGAAATAAAGATTTCCCAGCTTCAAAGAATTCCAAGCAGTCTGTTGTTGCAAGGATATGTGAATGGAAGAAAATGCGTGTTTACTATTGACACCGGTGCTACGTCATCAATAGTGCGGCCAGGGTTTATATCAGGCTTGCAGATTGACAAGAGGCAAAATGGAGTAATCATTCGGACAGCCACGGGGGACAGGGCTGCGGTCCATGGAGAAGTCGACTTGGAACTGCAGGTTGGACGGTTGAGGTTCAATTACAAGGTCATTGTGGCTGACATTATGGATGATTTCATTTTGGGTCTGGACATCATGGGAGAGCAGGGATTTATTGTTGATGTAGGGGAGCGAGTCTTAAAAATTGGAAATGAGGAATTTATTCTGGCAACCGCAGACGACCAATTCCATAAAGCGAGATTGTTAACAACACAGACGATCAAGATTCCTGCTCATTCAGAACAAATGATCGATGCTGCTGTAGAAGGAAATCCTGGAGGGTACCGTGTTGGCCTAGTTGAAGATGACGAATCGATTAAGTCCCTACCCAATATTATTGTGGCGAGAACTTTAACCCGGACTCAAGACAAAATCCCAATTAGAGTTGTTAATTTAAATTCCCACTCGGTGACAATTAAGGAAGGCAAACCGATTGGCTCCTATGAACCGGTCACATGGGTAGCGAGGTGCGAGGAACAAACAGAGGGAAGTTCGTCTACGAAAATAGACCAGGAAGTTTTGACCTTGCTGAGTACCCAGTTGGAGCATTTATCTGAGGATGAACGAAGGGAGGCAATCAAGTTCCTGGAAAAGGAAAGTTCAGTATTTGCCAAGAATACAGAGGCCCTTACAAAAACAGACATAGTCCAGCATCGGATAAATACTGGCGACTCACCAGCTATTCGACAACCACCTAGGAGGCTTCCATTAGCGAAACAAGAGGATGCCTCGGCAATGATAAACAAGATGCTGCAAGATGGAGTCATTGAGGAGTCAACGAGTCCCTGGTCATCGCCAGTAGTTTTGGTTGCCAAGAAGGACGGAACATTAAGATTTTGTGTCGATTATCGAAAATTAAATGATGTCACGAAGAAAGACAGTTACCCATTACCACGAATTGACGACACGTTAAGCACGTTGGCAGGCTCACGATGGTTTTCTACGTTAGACCTTAGGAGTGGATACTGGCAAGTGGGGCTTCATCCTGATGATAAAGAAAAGACAGCGTTTTCAGCAGGCAGTGGTCTTTATCAATTTACCGTGATGCCTTTTGGACTTTGCAATGCGCCAGCTACCTTTGAAAGACTGATGGAGTTCGTGCTGCGAGGGCTAACCTGGAGGACGTGCCTGGTTTACCTTGACGACGTGCTTGTTATGGGACAGGACTTTACAGAACATTTGAAAAATCTTCAAGAAGTATTTGGGCGAGTCAGGAATGCCCATCTGAAGTTGAACCCGAAGAAGTGCCTGCTATTCCAGAAAGAAGTCAAATTTCTTGGTCACGTGGTGTCTTCGGATGGAATACAAACAGACCCCGACAAAATTTCTGCTGTACGAGATTGGCCAAGACCATCTAACGTTCATGAAGTACGGAGCTTCCTTGGCCTCTGCACTTATTATAGGCGCTTTGTGGAAGGGTTTGCAGAAATTGCGAAGCCACTACACCGGCTGACAGAAGAGAAAGTGCAGTACCAATGGACACCGGAATGTGAAACGGCATGGAGAAAATTGAAGGCAGCTCTATGCACTGGTCCTGTGCTAGCGTACCCACAACGGGAAGGACTTTTTATTTTAGACACGGATGCCAGCAATTCTTCGGTCGGTTGTGTACTGTCCCAAATCCAGAATGGGCAGGAAAGAGTGATCGAATATTTCAGCAAGGTGCTGTCCAAACCGGAAAGAAATTATTGTGTAACCCGGAAAGAGTTACTGGCCATCGTTAAATCAGTGGACCATTTTCATAAATATCTTTATGGAAGACATTTTAAGATTCGCACCGACCATGCTGCATTAAAATGGCTGTTGCAGTTGAAAACCTCTGAAGGTCAACTGGCTCGTTGGATAGAACGGCTGCAACAGTATGATTTCAAAATCGAACATCGACCTGGAAGATCTCATAAGAACGCAGACGCTTTATCTAGAAGACCATGCAAGGAAGATTGCAAGCACTGCCACCACGTTGAGAAATTTCAGGGTACGGTGGCCGTCAACACTATTAAAATAGAGGTTCCGGATGATTGGACAACTGAAGCCCTTAGACAAGAACAACTGAATGACACAGAGATTGGGGTTATATTGAGAGCAAAAGAGAAAGGAATTCGACCAGCGTGGAAGGATGTTTCGGACAAGGCAGTTGGATTGAAGGCTTTGTGGGCCCAAAGGAATTCACTCAAAGTTATGAACGGGCTGCTAAAGAGAGCTTGGGAAAGCCCGGATGGCAAGGAAGTTGTTATGCGTCTAGTGATTCCCAGGTGTCGAGTACCGAAAGTACTTCAGGAAGTGCATAATGGAGCATCCGGTGGACACTTCGGCGTTAATAAGACCCTGAATAAAGTACGAGAACGATTTTATTGGGTAAATAGTCGTCAGGATGTGGAAGCTTGGTGTCGCAATTGCAAAATTTGTGCAGCAAGTAAGGGACCGCAGACTAGAAGTAGGGGTGCAATGAAACAATATAACGTCGGAGCTCCTTTCGAGAGGATTGCGATCGATATAGCCGGCCCATTCCCAGTAACCAAGGACGGTAACAAGTATATACTGGTTGCCATGGACTATTTTAGTAAGTGGCCAGAGGCCTATGCAATTCCAAACCAAGAAGCAGTCACTGTCGCCAAAGTCTTGGTAGATAATTTGATATGTCGGTTTGGTGTACCCCTGGAGCTGCACTCAGATCAAGGGAGGAACTTTGAGTCAGGTGTGTTTCAGCAAATCTGCAAGTTATTGGGGATACACAAAACACGGACAACAGCCCTTCACCCGCAATCAGATGGAATGGTGGAACGACATAACAAGACCATGAAAGAACATCTCTCTAAAGTGGTTCATAAGAATCAACGTGATTGGGATCTCCACATACCGTTCTTCCTCATGGCATACAGAGCTGCTATCCACGAGTCTACGAAACAAACACCAGCCCGTGTAGTATTTGGACATGAGATCAGACTGCCATGTGATTTGATTTTCGGAACACCAGGCGGAGAACAGCTTCCTGTGAACAGCTATGTGGATGAAATGAGTGAACGGCTAAGAAATGTTCATGAGCTGGTTAGAGACCAAATCACCATAGCCAGTGACCGAATGAAGGCTCGATACGACCGTAAGGGTAGTTCAGAAGGGTTCAAGGCAGGAGATCTGGTTTGGCTGTATAACCCACAGCGAAAGAAAGGGAAGTCACCGAAATTTCAACCTCCTTGGGATGGACCGTATACTGTTATTACCCGAATTAATGATGTCGTCTATCGTATTCAACGAAACAAAAAGTCCAAGATGAAGATCGTACACTCGGATAGACTGGCGAAGTATGTGAAAGAGGCTGAATTGCCTGACCGGGACGTTCAGGCTTAAGGAGGGGGCAGTGTAATATGTTGCACCCCTCAAAATTTAAGGTTATGTTACTAAAAAGTAGGCAGACTTCAACAGATCGAATGTCGGAATGAATGTAGTGTATTTGCACCTACTCGAAAAAGAACCTACCAGAAGATTCCAAAGTGACATCTGGAATTCTCTAGAGAATGGTGGCGTCATCACAGAACAATCGAGATCTGTCATTTTTAGGTATAAAAGACCAACCGCATTCTCAGCGAGTAGTTCAGAAGTTGAGAAAGTATAGAAAGTGAGGTTAAGAGTTCAAGGATAAACAAAGTAATAAACATTGTGATTTTTGGTCAGTAAAGTGTATTTAAATTAATAATAGTATTGTGAAATATTCAGTAAACATTTAATAAAGTGTGTTAGTGGACATCTCTTGTTATAATTTTTGGAACCCACGGAATTTGCGAGGGTGGTTTCCTAAGGGTGGAAACACGTTACAATATGTTAAAAGCATGGGAGCCCATATGAACCTCCAATTTGTTCCGTATTTGACTTAATTTTCCTGTACTATCAGACGTCTGATAATATGATATTGGTAATTCATCAATTACGTAAATGCTTTTTTCTGTGTGAAAAATATCGATTAATAGTAGTGATATAGTACTAAAACCAAAAAATCATTTCCTCAATATCATATTAAATACGTCAATAGGAATTAGCCACGTTTCGTCAATAGATAATGTTAGTCCGTCATCTACGACACGAACAAGGAAGGGTATCTAAATGATTTACGTAAAGATTACAGAGAACTGATGCTTTTGTCGGATGCTGTGCCCACCACTATCAATCGGTCTCGTATTGACTAAATTGGCTAACGGTATCAAAGGGTCTAATGGTTTACTCCGTATTAGGTATAAAGTTTAGAGATTCAGTGTTTATTGCCTTTTCGGATATCTGAATAGTTATTTTTTTTATCACTTTTATTATCGACTATGTTGCATTGTTATATTTATTATTGATAGTGGGGGCCTGTAAATTAGACAAGTTCGACGTGGGCTTTATGTGCTAATTTTGTTAAAATTAACGCCTCAATTGTTAAAATTACGTTATTATTGATAAAAGAAACAGTTCGATATTGACAAATGACATATAAACAAGACATTTTAGTCCCGCCCAATAAATGTTAATAGATACAAACCCCCATCTGTTCCATCCGATCGCATCGAGACAGGGCCGGATTAAGCATCAGCGCGCCCCTAGGCTAATCATGTACTTGCGCCCTCTTATTAATAATGAAAAAAAAATGATAAGCCGGTTTCAAAATTGATAAGGTGGGGGGAAGTTTTTATATTCAAAAGTACTATAAGATCACATAAACTTTAAATTTTCATTGCTAATTGTTTAAACTTTTATAAACAAATAGATAAAGTACGTATTTTTGAAAAAAAAATTTTTCCATTTTATTGGTTATAAAATATTATGATCAAAAGAAAAAAAAATTTCTTCAACAATTTTTTAAATTGTCTAATAATTTTTTCCTTATTTCAATATTTAATCAAATTATTAAGAAAAAATTTTATTCTTAAAATTTATTATTTGCAATTCTCTACAAGCTGGAAAAATGAATTTTTTTTTCTGTTGTTAATTTATTTGTTTATTTAATAAACAATTTGTTATTAACAATCGCCGAATGTGTTTATATATTTTTTTAGATAGAAAAAAAAATAAAAACAACCGTATACATAAACAAAATTAAATTTAAAATTCTATAAAAAACATTAAAAATTTTTTTTGACATGTTTATGTATACAGTTGTTTGTGTTATTTTTTTTTTCTATCTATAAAAAATATAAACACATTCGGCGATTGTTGATAACGAATTGTTTATTAAATAAACAAATAAATTAACAACAAAAAAATTTTTCTTTTCACCAGCTTATAGAAAATTGCAAATAATAAATTTTAAGAATAAAATTTTTTCTTAATTGTTTGTTTAAATATTGAAAAAATGAAAAAAATCATTATAGACAATTAAAAAAAAATTTTTTTCTTTTAATCATATTTTATAACCAATAAAATGGCAAAAATGTTTTTTTCAAAAATACGCAATTTATCTATTTGTCTATAAAATTTGTTTGAACAATTAGCAATGAAAATTTAAAGTTTATGTGATCTTATAGTACTTTTGAATATAAAAACAGTAATAATAATTAAAATTAACAAAAAAAAATTCAACCTCTCTTTTTCATTTTTTTAGTTTTTTGTTAGATTAAATAATTCATAACTAATAGACTATAACAATTAAAAACATCTGGATGTCATAATCCCACAAAGTATAGTTGACGAAGCGAAATAATTTTAGTGACTTTTGTTTAATAATTATCCGACTTGAAATATAAACGCAAACTGTAAAAAAAATTGTTAATTAACAATAGGCTCATTTTATGAAAATCGGTAAAAAAAATTTTTACAACGGGATATTGTTCCTTTAAGTGTCTACATAATACCATAATTTTTAAAAAAATTTAAATTAATATTTAATAAAATAAAAAAATATTTTTACTTATTACGGTCGGTTTCAGAGCATCGTAACGGCTTAGTGTTCGCCGCGCGGAGCTCTATTTTCAACATTAAATTAAAATTATTAATAATAGAGATAGAGTTTCGGGAGTCTGTACTTTTTTATTGGAAATTTCTTCCTCTTTGAGAATCTTTCTTTAAAATTTTTTAGATACTAATAGTTTTCGAGTTATATACAAAAAACAAAACTCGTTATTTTTTCAATCTTCATTTATTTATAACTTTTGCAACTGTTTATGTGCGGGTTTGAAAATTTTGAACATTTTTCTAGACGTCATTCCGAATCCAATGAGCCCTCACTCATATTTTTACGAGCTTTATCAAGAATTAACACGGCTTTGAACTTGTGAACTAGTATATTAAACAAACAATTTTTTACGCTCATTATCCCAACAATATTTTGTGGCTGTCTTTTTCGCCAGCCCTTATGCATTATACGCTACAATACATTTTATTTTCAAAGGTTAATGGTAACCAGTAAATGTCATCCGTCGGCCATCGGGAGATAAAATTAGTTAGCGCCGAAGCGCCCCCTCTGGGTTCGGCGCCCCTAGGTTATAGCTTATTTAGCCTTATAGATAATCCGGCCCTGCATCGAGACATGACCAATCTGTGTCTGAACAGAAAAAGTCCTATAAACAACAGGTAAAGTATCTGTTTTATTTATATTTTGTTCTCCTGACGCACTCTGTCTCTGAGAATTCAGACATTAATATGATCTTAAAGGAAGACTTTTTATAATATTAATAATATATATCACTAAATGTATCAAGAGAAACAGAATATGATAAATTATTAATGCGTGTTTCCTAATTGTTATTCTTTTCTTTATTTACAGGGGCAATTGTAAAATTTAGGTGCTAATCTAGCAGGGCTGGCTCTAGAGGGGGAGGCGAAGCGGGCGGCTGCCCGGGGCGGCAAAATTCTAGGGGCGGCAAATTCTTAGGGGCCGGTCCGAGGTAAATAGGCATTTGTTCCGGCGGATAAAAAAACCGACGGTCAAAAGAAATTTAAACGCCAGCTCTTTTCACTCCTTAATCCTTACTTAGAACGAAAGAAGTCTCAGATGTGATTTTCTGGCTGCTATCTTAAAAACTCGGCCACTGACATAAATGCCGGATGTCATTTATAAAAAATTATTAACTTAACCTAATTTTGCATGTTCGTCCCAAATTCTGCAAGTTTGCTTAAGAAAGTTCTGATGTATTATTTCTTTTTCTTTTGACCTCTGAAACTTTAGAATATATTTTTTGTTTTTTTTTTTTTGATGTTTCGAGATGTTTATCTAGGCAATATTAGTTAGTCATAATTAAGCAATCCAAACCACGTGACTTTTAACATGGCGTTGTGGGCAAACATCCTGCAAACGTTTGTATTCATTCGTTAAACGTTTGTTAAAGAGTTTGTTTTTCGGTTGCCTTGGCTACATTTCCGCGAGTTAATTAAAATAAACCCCGTGTTTGCCCACAACAAAATAATTTGACAGGTTGTTGGATTGCCTAATTATTATTGATTTATCATTTATTGTTATACTGTTAAAATGTTTAAATTTTTTATTTCGTTCTTTGTTTTTTAATGTCAATAAATTTTAATAAAGAGTATGGATGTTTAGTGGCGTTTTTAAAAATGTTACCAAGGCGGTAGCAGTCTGCTTTAGACCGTGATTAAGTCAAAATACGTATTAGTACTTTTTGAACCTTTAAATAATATTTGCAATTGCATGAAAAAAAGGAAAATTCGTTTGGCGAAACCTATTTTTCGAAGAAAATGTTTCTACTACTCGAATTTCTAACTTTTCATTTTAGAGCGGCCAAAGCCTTGAAAAATACAAAATTTTCGCCTGCGGCGCATTTTTCCCACAAAAAAAAAAATATTCTTCTCTGGCCCACTCAAATTTGAAGTTCTAGTCCCGTGTTTGATTGGGTCGATTTCCTAAAATTTCCAGGGCCGGTTGGACTAACCCCATCCACCCCTGATCCCATATACAAAAATCTCTCGTCAATTAATATTTTCCTTAAAAAAATCAAAGTATGGTTCATTAATGCCCACAAAACCTAGAATATATTTTTTTGGATACCATTCTGTATTATGTTCATGATTGATTCTCTTACTTATTTACTTATGAGTAATTTATTTTTAACCTCCGACCCCAAAAGAGGTATGTTTGTCTGTGGCTTCATATCTCTTCAACGGGTGATCCGAGTTTGATGTAGTTTTTTTATTTGTAAGAGTATTTTGTCGAGAAGGCTATAGGCCATATTAGATTTTGATGTTTGGTCGCCATCTTGAATTCCCCTCTAGAAATTGTCCGATTGAAGTAAAATTGAAAATGTGTGCAGACAATCATGGTAGCCGAACATGATTTAGGCCTCATTTTGATTCGGTCATATGAAACTGGTACGATTAGATACATTGATCGGGGGTTTTTAAAAATTTTCAATTTTACTTGTTTAGTATTTCTATAAATAAGATATTTTACATAGTATTTACTGTTTTCTTATTGTATTGGATTATTGTATTGTTTTGTTGTATTGTAACTCATGCTATATGTTTTCTTTCTTGCGTAATTGATTAAGTAAGTGATTCATTAGATGAAGTGTAAAGGTAGACTTTCGCAAAAAGCGACATCGACAAGAGACCGAGACAGGCGACAGCAACACACAGTCCAGTGTCGCTTCGAATGGAGTAGCATTGAATTCCATTGTAACAGTGGTGTCGCTGCCGCCTGTCTCTGAGGCTTGTCTCGGCCTCCTGTCGCTATCGCTTGTTGCGAAGGTCTACCTTGCAGGTAGACTTTCGTAACTTAATTTTCGAAGCGTGCGACAACGACACACAGCCCAGTGTCGCACGCTTCGAACAGAGTCGCTTTGAATTCCGTTGTACCTTTAAGGTAGACTTTCGTAATAGGTGACAGCGACAGGAGACCGAGACAGGCGACAGCGACATCACCGGTACAATGAGATTCAATGCGACTCCGTTCGAAGCGTGCAACATTGGGCTGTGTGTCGCTGTCGCACGATTCAAACGGAGTCGTATTGAATTTAATTGTACCGGTGGTGTCGCTGTCGCCTGTCTCTTGTCGTTTGTTGTGAAAGTTTACACATAATATAATTTTATTTATTGTCTGGAAATAAACATTTATTTACACATTTATTAAAAATAATGTTGGTTATTAAGGGTTCCGTAAAGTTTATGATAATGCTCGTTTAAATTATCATGTTAAGTTCTGCTCATCGACCTACACTTTTCTTTTATCAAATATTTTCCACACTTTCACTCTCTATAGTATTCCCTCGTCCCTTAGGAAGTTGATTCATCCTTCAGCATATTCTGATATTCTCTGACAGTTTTGTGCATTTTTGTTTGACTCGTTTCTTTCATTGTGTTTCTTTTTCTAATCCATTTTATATCCACAAAAGAAATAAACCACAAAAACCTAACGTCTTTCTGTATTTATCTAGTTTTAGTCATTGAAGATATATCCTTGCGATTTAACATTCTATTGTATCATATACTGAACGTTTATAGCAGTGAGATGAAAAATAAAAAAGGCGACATAAGAGAAAAAACGTAGCAATAATGGATAATTATGGATTCCCAAGTGACATGTGCCAACAGCGATATTTATTATATAATTTTCATTAAATTATTTACTTGGTCAGGTCAGAAATGATTTTATGTACTAATAATAAGAAATTATATTTTGACAAAACAACAAATTAAATATTGTATAAAATATAAATAAATATAATTAAAAAACTAAACCTCTAATCTACAAAACTTTAAATTCAAAATGGCAGACGTGAAGAAAACCAAAATGGCGAGCACCTTTAAGAATTGGGATTTTTCTATCCTCGTTTTTTATGGAATTCTTTTTGACGTAGTTAACACAAATCAGTGAAATATATCTTGACCTAACAAAACAATTAATACTTATTTATGCTAGTAGGTAGTTTACTCCCAACAGCATAGTAATTAAAAAAAAATGAACCGTCTTTAAAAATGTCGTTAAAAACTATAAAATAAAATTTTACCATCACCAGTTAATTTGAACCTTATTACATAATACCGATATTGAAGTCGGTTAAAAATACATGTAAATTGATATTTGCTCATTTTTACATCGACCACAATATCTATTAGGTAATAAGGTTCAATTAACTGGACGACGCGACGGTGAAACTTTATTTCATAATTATTAGTGACATTTTTTGAAGGCAATGCAATTAAAAAAAAAAAGATTGTTGAAGTTTTAAGTTTTTAACACAAAATTTAATTTAATGAAATTAAATTATCACTGGCGACTCCGCCAAATATTAAAAAAATTTCAAAAATCTTTTCAGCTATAATATACCAAGGACGTTGATAATACGAAATAATTTTATCACAGTTTCCGAAAGCACTTGCTTGGTAATATCCCGACGCCGTAGGCGGAGGGATATTACCTAAAAGCAACGTGCTTGAGGAAGTTGTGATAAAATTATGAGCGTTCGCATAGAAACTTTTTTGCAATTTATTTGTTCAAAACTATTTATTAAAAACACAATTAATAAAAAAGCAATTTGTAAAATTAAATGTAGATCATGCATTATGTATTATTTGGTATATTTTCCTCTATTATTATATTCATTAAATCATTATTTGCAATTCCAAATCGACATTGTCAAAAAATAAATTTTAAATTATTGAACTGTCAAACTGGATGACATAAGTGAAAAGATCCCTAAGGGATCTTTTCAGTGTAATTTTGTTGTGATTGGTTGTTTCAGCACACGTGATTAGAAATGTGCGAATTTAATAGGACTGCTATTTGAGCTAAAAATTTTCGTATGTAAGTGCTTAAAATTTTATCGAAAATTTTTTCGAAAGCGTGTTGCCTGGTAATATAAAGAGTGCAAATTGGCAGTTTATTATCCCGACCGCTTTAGCGGGAGGGATTTAATCTTTGATAATAAACTGCCAATTTGCACGAGTTATATTAACTAGGGGCAACTTAGCTTGAGAACAAATTTTTAGATAAAATTTAAAGCACGAGTGGTATTTGTGGAGAATATTTCACGAATAAATAATTCATTAAGTATATCTTCAATATTATGTTCAGTAATTAATTGCCTTCAGACGTTTCCTTGTTGCTTTTTAGAGATTACTCACCTTTATCTTCAATTTCATCTTTTACGTCACATAAAAATGCATTTCTAAAGCGACTCATCTAATAAAAAACAAAGTAGGTTTAAATTATGACAATCAAGAAAAACAATATACATTAAACCATAGGTACTGTAACTTATAAGTCTAGTCATCACAACAAAGCACGCTTCGACCAATCACATTACCGGTGAAATCACACAAATTGCATATTACCAATCTATCCCCTTTACGTTCTAAGGCTGCCGGCTCAGACGGTATGGTACCGCCATCTAGTAACGCTAGCTTAACTTAGTTACTATCCTAAACAGTGAATTGAATTATTATATTAAAGTGTTTATTAATATATATTTATGTATTTAATCCTTGTTTCTAATTTGAGAAGTTTGATAGTTAAGTTAAGGTTTACTTGTTTAAGTAGAGAGACTTTAAGTACAACGAATTATAATGTATATAGTGATACTGCCGAGTTTTGATTTTGCAAATAAGTGTTAGCTGCATTGTAATGATTGATGAATTACCATACGTAAGTACCTACATTTGTGTATTTATCATGAAATAACTGATTTGTCTGCTTCGTAGATATTCATATTTAATTTTAGTTGTGAAAATTATTTTGTAATTATGTTAGGTATTAAGCCATTGAAAGCTGTGTAACTTGTCCCGAACCTATATAAGTTCCACACAGCATTGGCTTTTAGGTTATTAATACAATAGTACAATTTACAATTTACGTTAACAATTAGTAATAAGCTAGAGAAGATATTTATAGATAACATTTAAAAGCACGATTTGTCCTATTTGCTGAAAACATGTCACGACACAAAACGTCAAAAAATTTTCGCAATATTTGCCGCTGCAGCGACCTAAAAAATTAGAGCGATAAATTTTGCATGTTGGTCCTGTCAAAAGCAGATCTAGCTTGAATTACCACTAATAATGACGTTTGATTGGTGCAATGTTGTGAAAAAAACGGGCTCTCATTGGCTGTAACGTTAATGAGTGAAATAATCAATTCAATTTTTGCTTACTTTGACCAGACGTAGCTTGATGAAATTAATCTGGAACTACCGCCGAACCATGCCTTACAGTTTGAGAAGATGTCATAGAAATCGCATAAGCCAATTCATAAGAAATGATTGAACAAGTGTTAAAAAACATACGGATTGAATTGAGAACCTCCTCATTTTACAAATTTTAAGAAGTCAGTTAAAAAGAACAGTCTGTATTAGGACGAGTGAAACTAAGACCAATACATGTTATATGAATGTCAGGTGTTTTATTGACAAAAGGGCAGTATATTATAAGAGGGTTGAGTTCGGCCCATATTTATCTACATAGTGTTACACTTTTCATCGAGCCAAACTTGACTTATTGGGTTTAAAATTTTGCTTCTAAATATATACCTACAAAGTGAGTGTTATGATGTAACCACATTTGATTCAGTCATAGGTGTAAGATTCTAGGATGGAAAACGAAGATCGATGTAACAAAAATTATATTAGCGACTTTTTATGTACCATTTGATACTATATACTTATTTCGCGTCCTCCTGAAGCCCCTTGTACCAAATTTGAAGGAGGTATCTAGAAAAATGTTCCAGATAAAAGCATTAAAAAATGTAATTTTTCCACAATACCCTAGCCGGAAAAAGAGGATAGTGATGAATTAACTGTCAGTAGTGTCAAGCGGCACCTGTCATTGAGCGACGTTGATTTGGTAAGCCTTTGTAAACATTATTTTGAACTACAACTCCCGAAATTTAATCGCCAATAGGATCTGTTGCACGCACTGATCACGTGCATTTTACTGTTCTCCTTTCCCGGTTAACGTATAGTAACTCGAAAAAACCGCTGCCCAAGGAATCACTACTTCCACATCCAGATTTTCTATCCAAGTCACTCACAACGAAAAAATTTTGTATGTGGAAATAATTGTTTATGGAACTTTAATAACATAATATTTGAAATTCTCTACCCCAAAAACCCATAAAACGATACCCCACATCGGTAGTGGGGTGGGGGTGGATGAAGTAAAAAAATATTTTGAGGTTTCTGGTTCTTGTACACACTAAATCACAATTTTTTTTCATCCCCTTTAATAATGGGGTGCGGATGGTAATGGGGGTGGCTAATGCCAACATTTTTTTTGAGACCATAGCTTCTCTTGTATATACTAAATCCCAATTTTATGGACTCTTACCTGCTTGATTTACCCATTTATCCCAAATTTACCTCAATTTATCCCCCAACCCTTCGACAGAACAAGATGAAAATATAATCTAGTTCTAGATCTCGTTAAAGTACATATTACATAGTACCAAATTTCAAGTCAATATCTCAAACGGTTCCAGAGTAAACGTGCGCACAAAAAAGTTACGACAGAAATTTTTTTTTCGCTCAAACTTAAAATCTCCACGTTTCATGACATTATAAGCCTATTTGAACAATAAAAATTTTAAAAAAATTTTTTTGTCCTTACTATAAACATAAACTATAAACATAAACATAACATTCCACTAGATATGGAAGTAATTATTAAATACAGATAGACGCCATCTAATACTTTTTTTTGTTAGTCGGCAAAGATTTTATTCTTGAGAAGAATATCTCAACAAACGAACAAAAAAGTTATTCATAAGTATCACCTCCAAAACTTTCATTTAATTTAATCTCCAATGACAAATCTGGCTGTGGAAACAACTGACAATGCTACATTTATTATTGACAATTAGACCTCGACCGATGGCAGAATTTTACGGATGGGCCGATGCCGATGGCCGATGTTTGAATTTTGAACTCAGACAAGAGACATCAATCAACATATTCTAAAATAAAAATTAATATTTATTGCACAAAAACAGAAACAAAGGTATACATTATAAAAAATGGAATTCCAGCGTCTTCAAAGCGTACCGAAATGTTGGCTCCAGCAGACCAGCTCACTTTTACGAGTTCGCATGTCAATTTACAAAGTGAACTTAGAAGGTCGATTGGTTGGTTGGATCATCTATAGACCCCCTAACGCACACTTTATTGATTCTAAATCTAAACAAGCTAATTTACTGAGCTCTTTATATAATTTTTACACATTCTATAGGATACTCTTCGCAGTTTTCTTGTAAATAACGTTAGTTTTTGGACATCCTAAATTTTGTGATACTAACTTTGTTGTGAAAAAAACATATGAAAAAAAAAATTTAAAAAGAAACATCCAACCTGTGTGGGATTCGAACACGCGATCTTTGGATAGCCACTGGACTATCACAGATTACTACGAAAATTTAATGTCTGTAATATATATCCTACGAGAACCATATTTCAACGCATTAAATATATTATTATAAAATATATATTAGTAAAATGTATAAACAAAAAAAATACAGAGATACATATCGCAAGATTTCTATTTAAGTACAAGCGCTAAAAATGAAGAAAATGATTTCTTTTAAATTAAATGATTAATAACTTTCTTATTTACTGATTGATTTTCTTCAAAAACAATAGGGTTCTTCCTCTAGATCAGTCAGTCAGTCAGTCAGGGTATTCTTTTATATATATAGATTTAGGTATGGTATATTGCTGTTTTACTCGTTTTTAATAAATAAGAGGAACGAAATAGAGTCCTGATTCGGTGGCCTCTAGTATTTATTATTTCATTTATTTTACCCCCTTATAACTAAAACATGAATTATAATTTACATGAATTATTGTTGAAAAGAAAAAAATCTAATTTAATTGTGGAAGCATTTTTAGCGCGTATCATTCAACGATATTTTTTCAAGTCTCATATTGTGTTATTTATTTCGAAGGCGGCAAAAGCGTGGCAAAAAAAAAATAATCAAGCCATTTTGTACGAGTTTTATATACCTTTCGAATTATATATTGAAATTTAAAGCAAATATATACAGGGTATTGTTTTCTTGAAGAACAACATCAACAAGTCCCGACCTGGAACTTTTTTTGGTCTCATACATGTAGCTATTCAGAATCACTAGTGTATTACATGTTTCAAATATGAATTGTTCCATTTCTTTACTAAGTAATAACTTCGGGAGTAGTTTAACATTGTAAGTAATAGTAACAATTTCCGCAATAAGTTGGTTATTCATTTATTACTGACCTCTAGGTAGGTACTTTCATACAAAGTATACAATCAAAATTTATTCCATTTCTTGACAATAATTCTTATTGGAAAGATTTATACAGTTTTCAAGTAGTGAGTTGGACATATAAAAATAGCTACTGTAAAAATCGCTGACTCGAACAAAACAATGGTCATTACCGCTGGCTCTACCGCAACTAATGTCGGTTAGAAGCAAAAACTTTAATACACAGCGGCAAGCAAGAACTTATTTTACCAGAATTTATGTGCAATGATTGTTCTGAAACAAACATCAATATGAAAGACCAAGGCTTTGTTTATATATATTTTATGAGGCGTTGCTAAACGTGATAATCATAAATGAAGTTACAAGTAATGACAAAGATCAATTCAAGATCAATTACATTCAAGTTACAATATTCAATTTAGCAATTTTGGCGCCGCGCGCCGGTTCACAATTCGAAAATATTTCTGTACTGGCTTGGATACTTTTAAATTAACAACTTTTGTTTATTTCTTTTGGTTTATAAATAACAGAACGAATTTAAAGAAAACATTATTTGTTATTTTATTGAAATTAACTTTTATTAAAATTAATGAATAACCGTTGCATCATCATGTCTTCAAAAACATGTAATCATAAACTAATCTACAGGACGAATGTTATTTTCATTAAAATGAATCAATTTGCAGTGAAGATTCTCGTTTTCACTCCTTGTAGAGGTGGTTTCAGCGTTTTTTGAGGGTAAGTACCGTTGAATAATCAAGAATAAAATGACACTAGAGATTTCTGCTCAAAAAATGTTCGAAATTACAATAGACGGCAATATAGTTAACGTTACTACGATTCTCCCCCAATGGGGTAGTTGGGGGGGGGGTGATTTTAATAAAAATTCTCGCCGATGACAATATAATGTTTTATAGGGTGTTTGGAGTATGTAAAAATTTAGGCGATAGTTTTTAGCTTGAATTCCTTGTTTGTCGACATTTACAGTGTAAACCTGGATTTTATACTCATAATTGCCCCAATAACTCTTCCTCCTCTCTTTCAAAATTCCCGCCAATTGTATTTCTTTCATTTATTGGACAACTGAAAACATTTGCCACAAACTTTGGCCGGTTTGATTACAATGCTATTCGGGTTTTTTTTTTCTGAGTGGGCGCACCGCAACGCTCAATGAGAAAACTCTCGCGGTGTCCATCCCTTCACCTACAACTACAGTCAAACCGAAGAACCTAGTGGTTTGATTACGATGAAATATGTTCAATTTTTCACAGGCCCGCAATATAAATTGCCGGCCCTTAAGGCCCATATTCACAACAGACAAGTTTGCTTGTTTGAACGAATACTATCATCAGACCACTTCGGTTAGTGGTTGGAAAATTTTTTGACTTTTCGGCACTAGCTCCTAGAATATAATGAGCCAAAAGACTTTAAAAATTTTTTTAACGATGTGATCTTTTGTATTTGCAAAAGTATACTTGAGAGAGACGATATTATTTGTTGGCGAGGAAATTATATTCGGGCAATTAGAGCTACTCGTGAATGCGGAAGATATTATTATAGACGAGACGTGGTTGAATAAAGCACGTACTGTAACGCGAATTTGGCAAGATTAAAAATGTACAAAGTGTTCGTTAAGCTCATATGAAAGACTAGTTCAATCGGATTAAAAAGACCAACAGGAAAAGGAAAGCGCTTATAGCCGAGCAAATTTTAATTTGGCGGGCTCAAAGGTCGCATCATCATGTAAACTGAGAGGATCAGACATACGCAACTAGTTTCTCTCTGCGACATTGCAATGGTTCTGTGTGCATCGCGTACCAAATCGTACGTTGTGTTACCAACTCATACACATGCCAAGTTAAAGTTTACACGACTATATTAACAGCGTACATAGGAAGTGATTCATGATTCGTGGAAGATGGACTTCTATCTCTTGTGTCAAAAAAACTGGCGAGTATCATGAGGGCATAAACGCGGATGTTTTTGAGGAATGCTTTGCAAAAATTCTCACAAAGATAGAACACGGATCTGTCGTTATTAAGGATAACGCCCCGTACCACAGCCGATTAATGGAAAAATTACCAACCAGCGCATGGAGAGAAGCGCAAATTCAAGACTGATTAGATGTCTTACTCACCATTTTTTTAAATTTTCTTAAAGAAAATTCGAGTATTACCCTTTTTAAATTTTTACACAGTTGTTTTGTTGATTTTTCTACTTAGTGGTGCACGTATTGTTTTAAACCCACCAATTTGTATTTTATTCATTATAGGCATAGCAAATTATTTATTTCAACACGCTATATCTCGCCTGTTTCAACTTTTACTTTAACTTATTTTTTGTGGTATGTATTCGAAATTTAAAAAAATAGTTTTTAATTTTCTTACATGTTTGGTTAATCTTTTAATCTATCCCAGCCATAAAAGCGTAGAAGTTATTGGTCCAAAATTGAAAATTGAGAACATCAATTTTTTATTGTACCATTTGAAAGTAGATGTTATTCTGCTATATCACAGTTCACTCTTTTCCGTCAAAAAAGAACTGTCTGACGGTGGGTCGTTAAGGTATAAATTCTATCGAACATGGAACGAAGGTCTACATCGCACAGCTCAGCAGTAACGAGTCTGGTTATTAACTGAAATAACGAATTTTTGTTTACATGTTCATTTATTTCATTTTCATTATTTAAAATGTATTGAAAAATACTGGGGTTTGATTTAAATCGTGATTTTAATTTTTAAAAACCAGCTGATTTGAATCATGATTAAAATAGTAATTTAAATCAGGCCAACCCTGCCATTGGACCACCCTATATAATATACAGTCCAACTTGTAATGAGCGCCAGACAATTTTATTTTTAGTCATAGTTTTTTCTTTTTGGTGGTTTTAATAAAAGCGTTTTTTAATATTTACTTATTTTATATCCATTGTTAAAAGGACCAAAGGTAATTAAATGTTAATTATCTCTACTTGTCTACTAAATGTATTAAAAATGCTTATACACCACGTTTAAAATAAGAACGAACATTAAAATTACCTCTCCATAAAAACGATCCATAAAAATTTAAATCTAGGAATCGTATATTTTTTTACGCGTTCTTCTCCATTATCATAAAATGTGTTTTAATAATAAAAAAAACTCTTAATAAAGAAATAAAAGCAGTATTGAAATCATTGAGTACAAAGCGTACTGGATTTTCTGAAAGGTAAATAAACGGAAAACGATAAGAAATTTTACATAAACCTATAGACTACAAGCCCATCGTAATTTTTAAGGGGCCAAGTGACCCAGCATGAATTATATCCAGTACGATGTTGGTATATGAAACCAGAACTTTAGGCGCTATGCCGTCACTTTTGGGCGGTACAGGTGAGTACACAGGTAAGTTGAATTTTCCATCTGAAAGTGCGCTCTTCAGAAAAAATATTTTTGTACGGCCTCATGTTTGATAGTTAATAAAAAATAGTTAATAAAAAATAATCACCTAGAACCTACTGCCGTACAAAAATAATGGGACCGGAAGCCAGGAGAATTTTTTATTTTCCGAAAATTTTCCCAGGCAAATAGGTGATTTGATACTGTACGGCGTTTGTACAATTAGATTTGTATGCTTTCATAGATTCATTATTCAGCAACGCCGTACATATCTGGTGGTTCCAGGGTGAGAAATCTTGCACGGGTCCAGGGATTTCTCACCCTGGAACCACCCAGATATGGGTCGTTCTTTCGTTCTTTTCTGGTTGTTTATAATTCGTTTGTATAGTCCTTTGTTCATACTCATTTAGAGCTTGTTGGATGTTCCTGAGTCCTTGGTGCTTTCATATGTGATAATGAAAGCAACTTCTAGTTACTGTACTATTACTAAATACGTTATTTCTTTTCACCCAATGGAGGTCCGGCCCATCCTTCTTTATGATACTTAAATATAGGATAGTACACACTTAATATCTGAAATCTGGGTATACTCATTCAATCATTGTTATTATATCTATAATAAACTACCAAAATAAACATGCGTATACAAAAGCCGTTTGCCAACTTCATTCTGTTTTGTAAAATACGAACCACGTACCATACATTTGATCGTGATACAGGAACATTATAAAGAACACAAATCTCAATTTCAGTAAACAGCTCACGAGAATGTATCCAGTTTAAAATTTAAGGGATAGAAGGGATAGGGATGATTAAATATTTACTTCCTTGTTTGCCGTCACGTAAGCATACGTGACATATTTATTAGAAACTTTTCCTAATACATACATATTTATATACAGTGTGTCCACGGATCGTGGAAACGGTAGGTATAAACGACCGAATCCCTCTTAATTTAAAACTTATGTTCGGTATATCTAAAAATATGCTTTCCACCCAAGCAAATTACCTTTTCTGTTATAAATGTAAAAAAAAAATATTTTGAAAAAGTTATTCATAATTGTCACTGGACCGAATTTCAAACAAAACTGCATTCAATGAATCGACATCAGCTTGGTAACCCAACGTTGTGGCATACCATAAATCGCAGAACCACAAACAACATTTTCAATGGGAGTTAAGGACAGGATCTTGCAGAATGAGAGGGAAATATGCGTTTATTTTCGATTTATTATAAATATTTAAAAAACCAAACATAGTATAAAACTTTAAAACTGTTTTAGCTACTTGCTATTGTTCTAACGAATACAACTATTTATATTTTTTATTGTAAATTTCTGTTGTACTTGAATATCGTAGTTTGTCAATGAAAATAGTTCCTAATTTCATTATTAAAGTAAGGCATTTAACTATATACAAAATCTATGATAAAAACTGTATAAGGTTGTATTCCTTAGAGCAATGGGAAGTACCTGAAACTATTTTAAAGATGATATCATTTATGATTTTTTAAATATTTATAATAAACCTTAAATAAACACGTATTTCCCTCTCACTCTGCAAAATCCTACCTTTAAGTATCAAAGTAGACTTTTTCTGGATTACTGTAAACTTAAACTCAGAGCTGAAGTCAGGGGTTGGCAAGTTGGCGGTCGCCGAAGCAGAAAGGCGCATTTGGTTGACTGACGCTCGTCAATCCTCGGTCAGCTTCCAATAACGTGTCCCAAAACCAAAAATGCTAAAGGCGCAGTCTACCCTAGTTCCAGCTCTGCTTAAACTACCCTGAACATAAAAAAATATGATGAAAACAAGGCGAATTAAAAAAGGAATGTGAAATTAACTTAACAAACCTATTATCACAACAAAACTTACAGTATATTACGCTGTTTGTCAGCCTATTGAAATTTATGCATTCATATCTAAATGTATTCACAAATTTCAAGTTGGAAATGGTGCTCGTCGTTTCTACTTTTGTTTAACTATGCGTGAGAAAATTTTAGCAGATAGACCATTTCAAGGAAACATTTTATTCACTGACGAATCTACTTTCACGACTAATGGTCTCTTCTCAAAATTGTAGGTACTGGGTTCAGGAAAATCCTAATTTCTGAATTACCACTAATAGTCAAAAGTTTAAATGTTTGGTGCGACATAATGTATCACAGAATAATCGGCTTTTATTTTACGGATGGAAATTGAAATCAAAATACTTATTTGGAAATTTAATTTAGTTTTGGGCGAATTGGACAATGAAAATTTAGAATTTAGATGCCCAGCACATTCTACAATTCTAATTAGACAATGATTAGACAATGACTTCCAAGACAGATGGATTGGCCGCTGTGGACCAGATCTAACTCCGTTGGATTACTTCTTATGGGGGTAAATAAAGCCAAAAATGTACGCAAACGATTTCGAAAATGACGCCGACGTAGATTTATTAAAGTAAAGAATTGTAGATGCTGTTGCAATCATTAATGAAGATGTAATCCCATTTGCCTATGAAGAATTTGATTAGAAAAATGTGTACTAGTAAGAAATCTACTTGTGGAATAGTTGGTTGGATGGTTGAATAAAATGTCACTTTTTTTTGAAAATTGTTATTTCCTTATTTTGCAACTAAACTCCGTATTCAAGCTTTTCTTCATGACTGAATAAACTTTGTTAAATAAAATTTTCAATAAATATGTAAAAAAAAAAAAAAGGTAGTTTGCTTAAAGTCGATTTTAAATTCTCTAATTTTTAGAATACCCTGTATAACTTATCTTAAGTTTGACAACTATTAACTCCTAAGACAAGCAAAACTTTTTATAAAGAAATACTTTTTCTCGAAAAATCAAAAATAAGGAAGTTTACAAGAGTGTGGTACCCTATTAGGGGACACATTGTATGTATTTAACGAAGAGTATATTGCATTCTATTGAAAATGGGCAGTATATTAGTGTTAGTTGGAGAAAGAACTCCATTGTTATTGAACAATGATGATTAGTAAATAAGAATAGTTATTAATTATTTAAATTTAAAAAATATATTTTCTTGTTTTTGAAATTGGATAGAAATGTTATTTCCTATGCACTATTTTTACTTCCACATCCAGTGGAAGTATAGTAACGGCAAAAAAGTAAAGAAAAATTTTGAAGCCATTGGTTCTTGTACGCACACTAAATAACAATTTTATTGGGGTGGCTAATGCCAAACATTTTTTTGAGACCTTAGCTTCTCTTATATATACTAAGTACGACTTTTATGTATTATTGCTTAATTTACCTATTTACCTCCATTTACCCCAATTTACCCTACAACCCTGCAACGGAATAAGATCGAAATATAATCTAGTTCCAGATCTCGTCAAAATACATACGTGTACCAGTTACAAGTCAGTATCTTAAACAGTTCCAGAGTAGTTAACGTGCGCACAAAAAAAGTTAGACACAGACAGACAGAATTTTTTTTGCTCAAACTTAAAATTTCGAGGTTTCATGACATTCTAAGCGTATTTGAACAATACAAAATTTTAATTTCTTTTTGCGTTACTAGACTTCCACTGGATGTGGAAGTAATTAAGTACACCTAAGCAGGGGCGTAGCAAAGGGGAGATATGGGGGGGCACGTTACCCACCAACTTTATCAGACTTGGCAAAAGTTGGAAATTTGAGATATAAGTTGGCAATTTCTATTTTGGTGGAAATTTTTTTTTTTTGGATTTTATCAATTTTTTAGACTACTAAATTTTCCACAACTTAGTACTATTTTAATTTATAATTACATGTTTTTTTTATCCGATCAATAGTTGACAATATATTTTGAAAAGGCCATATTTTACAATTTTTGCAAAAAAAAAAAAAATGAAATTTGTTTTACAACTTTTCAATTAAATATTTTCATATGCGATCAATAGTTAACGAGATATTTTAAAAAAGCTATTTTTTTTGTCTCTTCTGATCCGTAGCTCATAAACTATTGATTGGTCTTATAAAATGGTGTAGCGAAATTGTAGAGAATTTAGTGCAAGAACTTTGAAGCGCTGTAATTCGTAAACGGTTAATTCTACCAAAACGAGCCCTTTTTGTGGTCTCTTTATTTAGCTTCTACACTTTAAAAGAAAATATCTGTCGTTTTGAATTTTTAAACAAACAGTTCTATTATCAAGAGAGGAACTGCCAAATTATTTAAGGAGATAGTTTGCATTAATTTCATGGCCCCCGCACCAAACGCATGGGTAATTTGTTGTCGACGGAATCGTTGCAAATTCAAGGCGTAGAATCCTTAGGTCATTCTCAATGAAAAGTGTTATGGATAAAGTTCCAAAATGTCTTCATTTTAAAAATACAGCAGGTCGAAGCTCCAAAATTCAAAATTTTAAAAACGCGATAAAACGTATTACTTCCACATCCAGTGTATAGTAACGACAAAAAATTTTAAAAAAGTTTTATTGTTGTTGTTTAAACGTCGAGATTTCAAGTTTGAGCGAAAAAAAAATTTTCTGTCTGTCGGTCTGTAACTTTTTTTGTGCGCACGTTTACTCTGGAACCGTTTGAGATATTGACTTAAAATTTGGTACACATATGTACTTTAACGAGATCTAGATTATATTTTCATCTTGTTCCGTCGAAGGGTTGGGGGGTAAATTGGGGTAAATAGGTAAATCAAGCAGGTAAGAGTTCATAAAATTGGTATTTAGTATATACAAGAGAAGCTAAGGTCTCAAAAAAAATCTGGCATTAGCCACCCCCATTACCACCCTCACTCCATTATTAAAGGGGATGAAAAAAAATTGTGATTAAGTGTGTGTACATGAATCAGAAACCTCAAAATATTTTTTATTTTATACCACTCCCTATCACCACCCCCGCCCCACTACCGATGTGGGGTATCGTTTTATGGGTTTTTGGGGTAGAGGATTTCAAATATTATGTTATCCCAAAACGGTTTTCGTCGAGTAACTCGAAAAGTATCACATTTAATGAAAAAAAAAATGCTAAAAACCGATAAGAAAGCATATAAACTAAACACGATTTTTTTTTATTTCTATAGAATTAATAGTTTCGGAGATATAGAAGTTTAATGATGGCGTCCGAACGTTTACAAGACGAAGTATTTAAAATTCTCAAATATTGTCTTTCGTCAATATTATCATTACCTAGATGGTTAATTTTTTTGCCGTTTAAAGCACTTGCTTTAGAGAAAAATTCCATCCGTCATATTGAATTTTTTAATTTTGACTTCGGTAGCAAGCTACCTCAAAAATATAAACATACTACGTTTCAAAAATAAATCAATACACTTTCAAAGATTAAATTTTTCGATTTAGGGATGGTTCGCATCCTTTGGGGGTAAGAGCAAGTGTCGAGACTATATACAGATAATACTTAGAAAATATTATTTAGGTATTAAGCAAATCACAACTTACACACTTTTTTATTTAATATGAAGTTATCTACTTTTTGTATATGGGTGCCTCAATCTGGTCATGCTAATATACCACGGCAAACAATGTAAAACACTGTCATTATTGGAAAACAAATCAAAACAACTGCTCTTATGGCTAATACTGACGAAGTATTGAATTACACGATAGGATTCCTAGCATTTTAAGGCAAAAAAATATACTGAAAATACTTGAATCATTTAATGAAATTCAGTCATTCACAACAATTACTGAACTTTACATTCTATTTCAACTACAGAAAAGTTGTACAAGTTTTTTCGAACTCGTTAGTTCTCATCAATAAAGTATAGGCACGTTCAAGAATAGGTTTGTAAATATTGAATTAATATTACTATACTCTACTGATGAGAACGAACTAGTCGAAAAAACAGGCGGAATTAACGCCTGAAGACATAGGGAAATTAGCTCCCAGGAAAATCGCAAGCTTTGCAAAAAGTCTTGGAATCCTGGGCAACAACTAGATGCAGGGTAATTCACAAAAGACCATTTACGTCGAGGTGAAGAAAGGCCAACCCAGGGCCAAGCGACCCCTTAAACAATCTACAATCTACAATCTACAACTAGTCGAAAAAACTTGTAAAACTTTTCTAGAGTTACAATAGAATAGTTAAGTGACTGGAATTTCAATAAATAATTTAAGAATTTTCATTATATTTTTTTTTGCTTTAACATGCTAGGAATCCTACCAGGTAATTCAATACTTCGTCAGTATTAGCTAGAAGAGTAGTTGTTTTGATTGGTTCTTCAATGAGTGGTGAACACTTAACACTTAACACACTAGTATATTAGCGTATACAGAAAGTAGGTAATTTCATATTAAATAAAAAGTGTGTAAGTTGTGATTTGCTTTATAGCGGGTTTATACGTGCATGGATTTAGTGGCGCCAGTAGATATTGGCACACCAGTAAAAAAATATTGCACGTATACTTACAGTTACTGGCGAGGATGCATCAATGCATGCAGGGTCAAGACTTGCTCTCCAGTTCTCGCCAGTTACTGTTTATAAGTGCAATATTTTTTTACTAGCGTGCCAATATCTACTGGCGCCACTAAATCCATGCACGTAAAAACCTGCTATAATACCTAAATAATATTTTCTAATCATGATTAAAGTAAAATAAACAAAAAATAATTAAGTGTGAAGACAATACCTTTTACTACAAAAATCACCCAGAAAAAGAAATTATCATTACATATTACACTATTTTTAGGGTTTACATATTTTTTACCTACTACAGTTGTAGTAACTAGTTATGATTAAACTTTAATAATGTTTGTTTTCACAATGCTTTATACCTAATACGAAAGTATTTTATTTAGTTTCTTGTAAAACTTTCACATTAAATAAATGTCGAACAGGTAATTTCGAGACTAAAACGTAATTTCATAAGTTTATTATAACTAGGAAAAGGAAAGGACCACAAAAGCAATAAAACCAAGTGTATCACATAATTCGAGCCGAGTGTTTCTCTACTTTGCTATGCAATACAGGGAAAACTACACTGTGAAATAAAGTCAATCTGTTTAGTTGTCACCCCTGCGGGCAAAACGTGCTTTGAAAATCCACGGGTTAACAACTCCTTTGGGAACTCCGACACATGCAACATATATAATTTTTGCAACAATTTATTTTGTAGTTATATAAATAAAACATTTTGCCATGTCAAGATAACTATATGCGAATGTTAACAAAAGCATAAATTGTCTTTATGTATCGTTTTCATAGAGAAAATAAAACAATCTAAAAGTATTTTTAACTCACGACGACATAATTGAACAGAAGAAAATTGAATTCCAACATTCTCGAGTAAAATTATAATAATAATACGTCTATTGATCACAATTTATAAAAACAATTATGAAAATTTGTATATGATTGTATCTCGGTATGTATAATACAAATAGTAGTGTTTTGGATTTTAAAGATATTTTTTTTTTCGAAAGCGTTATTGCTTAGTAACATAAAGGGTGTAAATTAACAGACTATTCTGTGATTTTTGATAATGTTATTTTACACGAATTATATTACTTTTGGCAACTTAGCTAGATAAAATTTAAAGGCGTGAGTGGTATTTGGGAAGAACATTTCACGAATAAATTAATTAAATCCATCATAAACATATCCTTAATATTAAGTTTTGCCGTTAATTGCCTCCAGACGCTTTCTTGGTGTTTTTGGTGTTTACTGACTTTTTTTCAATTCATCCTTCATATTACAAAAAGATGTATTTCCAAATCGACTAATCTAGTAAAAAGAAAACGCTGCCCAAGGACAACTTCCACATCCAGATTTTCTACACACTAAAAAAAGTATATTTGATTTGAATAAATATGCTTCAATCCAAATAAACGATAAGTTTGTATATAATGAATAAGATCAATATTTCAAATGAAGAGTACAATTCATTTAATATTATCCTTAATTAGATAGGTACGTACATTTAATTTATTTAAAATGAAAAATCCTAGTTTTGTTGTTTCAACACTATTCCTTATTTCCGGTATTGTATTGTATTTAAGTGTTTGTAAATAAATTGTATGTTACATTTAAAATCAACTCTCATTTAAAACAATAATATTGAATTTTTTAGATCAAACTAAAAATGAAACTAAACTAAGAATACACATAATTTTAATTTAAATATAATATATTTAATCTAAAAAATAGCTGGTCTCAATTTAACACCAGATTATTTTTAAATCAATATTATAATTTATTTGTGTATAATCCTCTTGTAGTTCAAATAAAAAAACCGCCGCCCAAGGGATCACTACTTCCACATCCGGATTTTCTATCCAAGTCACACAACGAAAAAATTTTGTATCTGGAAAGAATTGTTTATGGAACTTTAATAATATAATATTAAAAACCCATAAAACGATACCCCCCACATTGGTAGTGGGATGGGGGTGGTGATAGGGAGGTGGTAGTGGGGGTGAATAAAGTAAAAAAATATTTTGAGGTTTCTGGTTCTTGTACACACACTAAATCACATTTCATCCCCTTTAAAAATGGGGGTGGCTAATGCCAAAAATTTTTTTGAGCCCTTAGCTTCTCTTATATATACTAAATACCAATTTTATGGACTCTTACCTGCTTGATTTACCTATTTACCCCAATTTACCCCCCAACCCTTCGACGGAACAAGATGAAAATATAATCTAGTTCCAGATCTCGTTAAAGTACATATGTGTATCAAATTTCAAGTCAATATCTCAAACGATTCCAGAGTAAACGTGCGTTACAGACAGACCGACAGACAGAAATTTTTTTCGTTCGAACTTAAAATCTCGACGTTCCACTGGATGTGGAAGTAATAATGTTTGTGCAAATATTTAACAAACGCAGCTATAGAAGCTTAAAGTCGGAATTAGCCATATTCCAAATGTAATGACAACCAAGAAACAGATGAGCACGTTCTAACCATGGTACCTGTAATACGCGGACTGGCGCGCGTAAGGCCGCTGAGAAGTCTTTACTGCAAAGAGTTCCCGCGTACACATGACGATTAAAAACAGAGGGAGAACTATACACTGGCCATATTCAGCCCATAGTATTCATGGTCTCTCTATCAGATATAGAAATGGACTAGTAGTACTGGTAGTACTGCTGTTTTTACTAGTCAATCAGGGCTAGGGATCTACAGTTTAGCGTGGACTCCAAACCACGATCCTCGACCACCAACTTTGATCCACCCTGGTCCACCCACCACCTTTCATGGCGGCGCTAGCCCGGGATTGTCTCCTGGGCCAGCCACCGCCTTTCAAGGTGGTTCACTAGCCCTAGGATTGTCTCTGTTGGCAGCCTATCGACTATTAGATGAGATAATGGATCATCCAGCCAAGTGCCGGACTCACTCAGCATTGCTGCGCCTCGCTGATCGAGTGACGGAACTTAAACCTGTGATCGTACCTCATCCCCTAGAAATGGACTAAAGTTCTAGCATCATCATCTAGTAGCGATAGCAGAACAAAATGTAGGTTTTCGACATGAATTTTACAGCGGTATTAAGAAGAAAAAAATAAATTTTATTTAATAAGTTTTTTTGAAATTTGCTTATAATTTTCAAAATTATAGTTATAAACAAATTCAAATAACTCGGTGGATTTTTTATCAAACCAAAAACGGCAAACGAATTATGAAAATAGATGAAATATTTAACATTTTTCTAAAAAAAATAATGATCTGCTTGAATTTGGGGGGCCAAGATACTTCAGTTTTTGGGTTTAGGTCATTTATAAATAAGCATATCGATATTTCTTCTTAAAATTTGGACTGGTTATTCTTCAAGAATCATATTTTTGTCTCAGCTAGTTGAAAACAATCCAGAAGCATAACTATTAGAAGAGATTGGTATAGAGGCCCGAAAGTCGGGTCTTTAGTGATTTGTTAGAGATTCGAAAGGGCCAAATAGGTCTGAACGTTATATTATGGTTTTCCATGGTTTAAGGTGGCCATATTTATGTGCTAAATTCTGCGTATACTAACATGATTTTAAAGCTATCTTTTTTAAAAAGTATAAGTCATATTTATAAAAGTTGCACATCTACGGAAACTAGAATCTTTAACTTAGGTAAGGGGTGTTTTTATATTTTTAAAAAATGATATTTTCATAGATAAAAAAAATGTTTAACATGTACCTTAGAAACGATGTCAGCTCGTCCCTTCAATAATTATTTTACACTAGTTAAAATAAAAAATAAGGAAAATCAATACAGGCCTTACCTAAGTTAAACATTCACCCATGTTATGAAAAAAAGAAAAGTCGCATTAAACACTTCATAGACTAGAAAGACAGAGTTAAATTTTGCTATGCACTTTCACATGTTTACTAAATATACTGACATTTTATTTAGCAGAGACACAGTAAAGAGGAGAATTTTATACGATTTCAGACGCTATAGGCTATTGTCTTAGTTCGGTTACTGTCTCATAGATGACGCAACAAAAAGAAGTGATTTGATCTAAATTTCATGATTTTATATAAGGTGGACTAAAAAATGGTCAATAAAACGGATCTAATAAATCGATAAAATCGTTAATAATAATTATTCCCGACAAGTTTTAAAGGTTTATAGCTGTTCTGCATTTAAACATGTGAAATTTGAAAAAATATAGGCCCCATAAGAAACTTCCTACATTTAATAATACCTACAATAAATGAAAAATTGTGTAAACGTTATGTATGTAAATTTCTGGGTTGTTTTAGATGAATTACGATAAAAACACATTATATTAACATTAACAAAAAAACGGTTGTCTGTTTACCTACAATGAATGCAACGGCAGTTATTGGGCTAAAAATTTATTTGGTAAACGTTTGAGAAGCAAAGAAATCTGATGAGTCAAAGAACTTGTGTGGTACAGTCGTGGATCCCAGTTCTTTACTCACTTACCTTACCCTAGGAAATGTATTGTAATCGCGAAACAAGCATTCTCCTATCTCTGACATTTATTCGATTTTTTATGTTTCAGATTATATCGACTATAAGAATTAATGTCTTTCAATTCTGTCAATCTGTTGGCACGCGCTATATTTATAAAAACTATTTTATGGAGAAACGTAATATTTTGTTATAATATTGACAAGAAACGAAATACCTAATACTTTTAGTGAATAATATCCCAAAAACATAATGAAAATAATAATAATAATAATTCTTGGAATGTAGAAGAAAGAGCCTGTTATATATTTAACGAGAAAAAGTATACAAGGTGGTAAAAGAAAAGAATAATATGGAGAATAATTAATAAGTAAAAAATGCCAACTATAGAGTGAAGTTTTATGTAAACACTTACAAATTTTTGTTTTTATGTTAGATTTAGGAGATTAAAGATTATTATAATCAGATATATAAAAGAATTTCTTCTTAGTATAACTTTTAGGTGCAAAAGTTTGGCCTACGAGTCTGACATGCATGTGGAATCGTTTACATTGACTTACACTCCTTACAGACGACCGTATGTAATGGTGGAGTGAAATTAGGATTTTAATGTGAATTGTCTGGTCAGGGCAGTTCTTCTGTTTTAACAAGTTCACAACTCAGTTTTGCAGTTTCTGCGATGTCGACGTATTGTTTATTTAAACAATTTAATTTTTTAGACCGTGTTTTCCATCGGTTTTCTTTGAATATCTCGAAATTTGTAAGTCCTATGGAAAATAATACTGTACCATTAAAGTACATACATTATAATTCATTCAAATTGTCATTATTATTTAAAAAAAAATGAACATTGCAAAATTGTGCGTTTTTAAACAAATTACTGTTCTTTAAAAAATAATGGATAATATTCAACGAAATTTTGAAATAATATAGCTCTTATAAAGTACAATCACCATTTAAAACTTCAAATTGAAATGATTACTAAAACGGCTCAAATATACAATTATTGCTAAAACTTTGCACCCTTTTGAAATCCTGCCATCAAGACCAAGAAATGTGTACGATGGCTCAAATTGTAGCATTCTATAAGCATTTTAAGATCACGGAGAAAAAAATTTTTTTTTTCAAAATTTAAACCCGTTTTATTGCAGTTGTAATTTTAGTTACAAATTCAAGTAACTCTGGTCTTTTTACGAAATCGAAAACGGTAAACGAGTAATAAACGTAGATTAAAAAAAAACAACTTTAAAAAAAAATTAATGCTCTAATTGCATTTAAAGCAGATATACGTTTGTTTTTATGTTTAGGTCACTTATAAATAAACAAATTGATATTTTTTATTGAAATTTGGGCTGGTTATTTTCCAATGCTTATTATGTTGTTTCTGCTATTTGAAGATAATCCAAAGCTACAATTGGTAGAATAACAACGAATAATGCGGCTTTGAGAACATAATGCAAATTTTCAATTTTTTTATAACTTTTTTTAATTTTTGTCATGAAAACGATAAACCAACCTAACTTGAACAGCTACCCTTATGTTCATGTATACAGCTTTGTAAAATTTTTATTATTACTGATACAGTAAAAAAATATATTTCGCGAGTAGGATTTGAATCCCGCCGAGACGTTCTCATCCTGAATAAAAAGTGCTCGTCGCGTCGCCTTACCCACTTGGCTACCTAGCGACTAAAGTCCGCTTTGTAAAATCTATATATAACATTCGAACCTTTTTGGTGGTTTTTCGGATCTCTAACAAAATTGCTAAAGACCCCACTTTCGGGCCTCTATACAGTATCTTTTAACAATTATAGCTTTGGATTATTTTCAAGTAGCAGAAACGAAATAATAGACATTGGAGACTTACCAGTCCAGAGCAATGTTAAAAAAGGGCTTTTTTTGGCCCATCCGTGATAAAGTGTGGAAGACTTTTGAGGTGGTGAAACGAATCCGTCACCCGTTTTGCCAAAAGATCTCCGAAACACATTCAAAACCCACCCTTATTTGGTGGTGACATTGGAATTTTGCAGGAAATTCTCTTAAATACTAAGTTTCGATAACTAAGTAGAAAAAGAAGTAAAAGAATCAAATTCACCTTTTCAACCCTCCTCGCCATTCTTTAACCGCCCCTAAGAAGGTTGTAAGCTACAATGACTACTATGTAGTTATCTACATATTTTTAAAAAAAACAGAACTCCTCATTGAGTCGTTACTATCAGAATATAATAATCTGATTCCTTCTGAGTACACTCATACGCCTCATCACCTAAAAGGGCCACCTCCTCACCTTCTTAGGGATATTGATCGGTTTTAATTACAAAAAAAAAAAAATCCTAATACACAGTTGGATGTTTTTTGTCATATTAAGGTGACTTGGCCAATTCAGATCACTCCTGAGTATTTCTTACCCCCTCTAAGGAGGGGTTAAGAAATACTCAGGAGTGATTACTGTTTTGGCCCGTTCGTGGTAAAGTGTGTATTTTTTTTACTAATTTTGGGGTGCTGAATACATCGGGAAGACGTTAAAAATCAACCCTTATTTGGGGGTTGCATTGAAATTGATATAAGAACTTGCAACAAAAAGTTATTCTTTGAGGCAGGAAATTCTTTCAAAATACTCAGTTTCGTTAGGTAAGTAGAAAAAGAAGCAAAAATTCTAAATTCACCCTCCCCCTCGTTTCCCCCACCATTCACCACCCATAAGAACGGTGTAAGTTACAATATCTAATATACGATTATTTATTCATTAAAAAAAAAAAAAACAAAACTCCTCGTTAAATGGCTATTATCAGGTTATAATGTAATTACTTCCGAATACTCCCATCCCCACCAATTAAGGTGGTGGATTTTATCTTTTTAGAGTTTTTATTGGTTTTAATTGCAAAAAAAATTCCTAATCACCCAGTTTGATGTTTTTTTATCATAATAAGATGATTTAGTTAATTCAGATGAATATTTCTCACCTCTGAGATATTTCTGAGATAGTAATCTCTGTGCCACATTCCCACCTCCCGCAAAACGAGTACCTAAATGATACATTAATATATATATTTTCAATAAGTATTTAGGGATAATTTTTTGAAGTCACTGAGTTACTCTGTTATGATAGAAATCCATGTAAGAGGTAATGAAGGATTTCTGTTGTAATAAGAACGACTCGAAAGTCCCAAAATAGTTACTCCCACCCGTTTCGTGGGTAGATTTGGAATTTGAGGGGGCCATAAAATGAAAAAAGATTCCCATTCTAACAAACAAAAATTATTTAAATAACTAAATAATTTTTTACTATAAAAATCATGCAAATTTTTTAAAGGGGATATTGACACCCTACACCGCCTCCTTAGAGGGGTAAGAAATATTTTGGAGTGATCTGAATTGGCCAAGTTACCTTAATATGATAAAAAAACATCCAACTGTGTGTTAGGATTTTCTTTGTAATTAAAACCGATCAATATTCCTTAGAAGGTGAGTGAGGAGGCATATGAGTTTACTCAGAAGTAATCAGATTATTACATTCTGATAGCAACGGCTCAATGAGGTGTTATAGTAGTTATAGTAGCTTACAACTTTCTTGGGGGTGGTGAAAGAATGGCGAGGAGGGTTGAAGGGGTGAAATTGATTTTTTTACTTCTTTTTCTACTTAGTTATCGAAACTTAGTATTTTAAGAAAATTTCCTGCAAAATTCCAATGTCACCCCCAAATAAGGGTGGTTTTTTAATGCGTTCCGGGAATTTTTCGCCAAAACGAGTAACGGATTCGTTTTCAATACCCCAAAATCAGTAAGAAAAGATGAATTCCACACTTTACCACGAATGGGCCAAAAAATCCATTTTTTTAACATTGCTCTTTGAATAAGAAATATCGATTTGTTTATTTATAAGTGACCTAAACGTAAAAACTAAGATATCTCAGCTTTAAATGCAAGTAGAGCATTATCTTTTTTTAAAAGTTGGCTTTTTTAATATACATTAATTACTCCTTTACCGTTTTTTATTTCATGAAAAAACCAGAGTTATTTGAATTTGTTTATAACTACATTTTGAAAATTATAAACAGCTAAATTTTGAAAAAAAATCTCTCTCCGTGATCTTAAAGTACTTATAAAAAGCTACAATTTGAGCCATCGTACCGTTGAGTGAAAAGTTATACTCTTCAATCAACGATCGTACACATATCTTGGTTTCGATGGCAGGATTTCACAAAGGTGCAAAGTTTTAACAACAATTGTATATTTGAGTCGTTTTAATAATCATTTTGATTTAAAACTTTAAGTGGTGATTGTATTCTAAGAGCTATATTTCTCCAGAATTTCATTGAATATTATCCATTATTTTTGAAAGAACATTGATTTGTTTAGAAACGCGTAATTTTGCAATACTCAATTTTTTTTAAATAATAATAACAATTGGAATGAATTACAGTTTATGTATTTTTATTGTACAGCTCATAACGAACATTTTCCTTCTTTTTGTTGTTTTCCATGTTTTCCATATACGCACATACACACTAAATGACAATATTTTTTCATCCCCTTATATAATGGGGTGGGGCAATAGGGGTGACTAATGGCAAAAATTTCTTTGAGACCTTAGCTCCTCTTATATTTACTAAATACCAATTTCATGGACTCTTACTTGCTTTATTTATTTATTTACCCCAATTCACCCAAATTTACAACTCAACTCTTCAACGGAATAAAATCGAAATATAGTCTAGTTCCAAACCTCGTTAGAATACAGACGTGTGCCAAATTTTAAGTCAATATCTTAAACGGTTCCAGAGTAATCGTGAATACCAAAAAAACCAAAACCAAACCAAAACTACCAAAAAAATATAAGAAACAGACACACCGACGCGACAGACTGATTTTTTTTGCTCAAACTTAAAATATTGACGTTTCATGACATTCTAAGCCTATTTGAAGAATAAAAATTTTCAACAAACTTTTTTGCGTTAGTATACTTCCACTGGATGTGGAAGTAATACGCAGAAAATAGCATGACAAAGATATAAAAATCATTGTGTGCCGTGGACTAAACGATAGAAGTAAAGTTTCTACTTCAAGCATTTTCTTCGAGGAAACCTACTACGCATCCATACTACTCGAGGTAACCCACCGTGCATCCAATTTACTCGAAGAAAGCCACTGCGCATCCATAATTCTCGAGGAAACCTACTGCGCATCCATTGTACTAGAGGGAAGCCACTACGCATCCATACTACTTGAGGTAACCTACTGCGCATCTATAGTAGTCGAGAAAAGTCACTGAGCATCCAAAATACTCGAGAAAACCCACTGCGCATCCGTACTACTCGTGGTAACCTACTGCGCATCAATGGTACTCGAGGAAAGCCACTGTGCATCCATAACACTCGGGTGGTGGTAGAGGGATGGTAGTGGCGGTAGATGAAGTAAAAACATTTTTTGATGTCTTAGGTTCTTGTGCTTGGTTCACCTATTTACCCCAGTTCAACCCCCAACCCTTCAACGAAATAAGATCAAAATATAATCTAGTTCCAGGTCTCGTTAAAATACATACATGTACCAAATTTCAAGTCAATATCTTAAGCGGTTCCAAAGTAAACGTGCGCACAAAAAAGTTACAGACAGACCGACTGACAGACAGAAACTTTTTTTCCAAACTTAAAATCTCAACGTTTCGTGACATTCTAAGCCTATTTGGACAATAAAAATTTTCAAATTTTTTTTGCATTACTATAATTCCAGTTGATGTGGAAGTAAAAAGACAACGTAAATAAATTTTAAATATAAAAAGTCCACACTATAAATACTTAATAAATAATAATACATCAATGCAAGAACTTATTTTTCACAAAAATGATACACTAAATAAGGTTGTAAGTAACGCATTCCATAAATAATGGTTTAGTAGAAATATTCCCAAAGGCAGAGGTTCCGATAAGACACGGGGAAAGGGGATTGGCATGCGAATATGACCTGCGGTCGAAGCAGGTAGACACTGTTGTTTACATAATTTCGATTTTGAACACTCGTTACAAAGGATGACTCAAGTGTGTAATATGTTTACAACGGGTTAATTTAATTATAGAGTTCCTTGTTGGATTTCACGAATATGCGCCTGTAATAAAAGGTTTGTCCATTGCTCACTAGGTACCACCACGTATCGGATGGATAAATGCTATTCTTCTCTATGACAGTTGTCGAGGTGGTTCTCTTTTGCGAACATGGCGCCCTTAACACTAAATTCAGCATTTTATTTTATATCTTAGGCACAGCACTGCTTTATATATCCCTTGCTACGGGTAATTTGCAATGATGTGAGGCTTAATCAGCCAGTCCAAACTCAGTTACGATATTTATTCCCAAATGTCTTAATTTTTAGATTTACTATTTAAAAAAATCTGAAATTCTCGCGAACTAAGAGGCACCAACAACTGCCTTATAGTCTTATATCATTTGTAAGAAACAAAATAAACCAATTAGAAACATAGAGACATACGTGTATTATACCTTTATTTTCTATTCCAACTCTACAAGTAAATTTATGAATTTGAGTTATAGATATAATTTTTAAGAGAACTGTTTATCTTAGATAAGACCTGGTGTAAAATATTTAATAGTATAGCAAACTACCCATATTTTTCCAAATTAAAATATTTAGTTTCATGCAATTTGTTATTTACATAACTCCACAAGAAAGTCAAGTAGTTTCAAAAGACCAACATCGTTCCACTCACCAGAAGGGGAAACCTAGAGGAACTGGGTCCTTTAGTTCTTCAAGACATAAAACTACAGTTTCCGAGAAAGGCAAAGTACTTTGGAGTCATTATAGACTCCAAACTTACCTGGAACCAACATCTGGATAGAGTAATGCATAAGTCGGTAGCCGGCAACATGTAGACGATTGCATGACAAAATATGGCGGTTTAAATCTTCTATACCAGTGTAATAAGACCTACCATTACACACGCTGATTTAGTTTGGTAGCCCAAGGCTGCTCAAACAACAGCAGCTAACAGGCTATACCGGGTGCAGAGACTGGGCTGCCTGGGAATCACAGGTGCTATGAAAAGCACCCCCACATCAGCCATGGAGATCCTATTAGACCTCCCTCCACTGAACTTGGGTGATTCAGGGGAAGGCCAGAAAGGGAGCATACAGGCTACAAAACTCTCAGAACCCGACTGCTTTTGGGGGAAATTTGGGACACGATGATAATTAACATTGTAGTAGATCCTCTATTGAGCTTGAGGCCAGACTACATGCTACCAAAAATTACATTTAACAAGCCCTTTACTATCACCATTGGAGATAGGAAGGACTCTGGACTACAGGAGCTCCTCATACATTACGTAAAGGCCTGGCCTGGTACACTGACGGGTCTAGGATGGAAACAGGAGCTAGAGCAGGATTGGTGAAAAGCCAAGGACGAGTATAAGTCTCTCTCTTGGATAGAACTCCACTGCGTTTCAGACAGAAATTCTGGCTATACTCGAACATGTATGGAGAATATTAAACGACAATATATGTGAATCAGCAGATCTTCATTGCATCAGATATTCAGGCGGCACTAGACTTTAATAAGGTACGCAGGGCATCAGTAAAGGCTCAGTAAGAAGGTGATCAAGGACTGGATCAAGAATAAACAAAACCATCACTGGAGAGACATTCTAGGAGATCGACATGGGAAAACACTTATTAATGAACCATGCCCAATACAAACTGAAGAACTGCTCACAAAGAACAGGATGCAGTTGGGAATTATAACAAGTTTTCTGACAGGACATTTTCCTGTTAAGAAGCACCCGTACATAATCGGAAAGTTGACTGGCGACCTTAACTGCAAACTGTGCGGCAAGGTACCAGAAACTGTGGACCATATACGACTGCGAGGCGCTGGACCGCAGAAGATATAATATCTACGGACAAACACAAACGGACCTGAAAACTATCAAAACTATAAAAACTCACCTATTCTCAGATCTGTACCACCGGCACAGGAATACTAAAATGGGCAGAGTAAATTATGACAGTGAGAGCACAATAGGCCCAGGAAGCTGCAATGCCCTCGTAGTACTTTACAGATGAGCCCTGGGAGGAGGGGTTTTAGTCAGTAAGAGTCTGACATACCCCATACCAGCGATGGGATCCCTCCTTGATAAAAAAAAGCCAAGTAGCACAAGATCTGGTGTACTGGCCGGTCGCTTAGAAAGATATTCAAATAAATAGGAACAGAACATATTACGTTATATTTTTACTTTCGTATAACTTCAGATACAAGAATGTTTTTCTGGTAGCCTATAGAAATAATATTAAGTTACGCAAAAAAAGCTACAAATTGTAGAAAATAACTAAGTGTTTACAACTGTAAGATTTGTGACATGATAACGATAAGAATAAATATTTCTTCATGAAATAAAAATCGAGGAATTTGGAAACCTTCAAATTGATTTTTTAACCTTGGCACTTTTTTCGGTGTTCTATATTTAGAAGTAATAGTGCGGACTGAGTCCATGCGATATTAGCGTAGATAAAAGAAACAAAGAAAATGCGCTGAAAGAGTTGCGAAAGAATGAAATACTTTGTTCAAAAATACTTGGTTTCCCTTAGCTCCCACGAGAACCCATGTGTGAATAATTAAAATTAAAATACTTTATACATTTTAGAAAATGTATCATATTTAATATATTTTATCATGCTGCAACTTTTCTTGTAGCTTCTAGAAATATAATACAGTGATAGTACTTGTTATTTTGAGGTTTGCATTAAGTATGCTAATTATGGAAAACTACTGAATTAGTCATTTCTTTCTTGGAATTTCTCATTTCATATGGTAGATAATTCGACACAGTAGTTGAGTATAATAAACCATTTAGAAAGTAATTTAAAAAAAGTTGTACAACCAACCGGTGCTGATATCGTAAACAAATATCGAACATTCAGGAGTCAATTAATTAAAATTATATAAATATAAAAAGAATATTGTTTAGTGTTTATCTTATTCATTATAAAATAAGTAATAAATGTTTCAAGAGAAATTAGGTTACTTAATATTGCGTTCATCAAAAATGTATAATATTTGTATAAAAATGTATAATTATATTCACAAATATCATGAATATACTTTTAATATTTGTCAACATAACGTAGTCAAGAGAGATATTGAACCACTCACACAAAAAATTTGAGAGACGTGTAATAAACAATAGGTAACCATAATATACAATCTTATACTTTACACTCTATTAAATTAAATCAATCTTTCGTTGAAACAAATTTCTTATTTTTTTATTTCCTTTCGTTGATGTTTCTTCTCAACCGTTTTAATTCGTTTCCATCCATCCGCATCTGCAAGTCAATTAACACCTTATTTTCTACACCATCGCTACCTAACTATTTTATTCTGTATTCATTAACGACCTAACAGAGCGTTATTTTCATTAACTCTAAATTCAGATAAATCTATGAAGATTTTTTAAAAGTTTTTAAGCTTTTGGTCAATATTAAGTGATTTCATTGTGTGGTACCAATATGGACACTTAACTGTTGCCTAGGAGGAGGTTCCACTGTTGCAGTCTGGAACCCAAGGTTTACCTCTTACTTTTTGGCAAATCAAGAGTTTGGATTCTTATCCGATCCTTTTAATTAACTCTGGATAATTTTGGCTCTGCAGATTGAAAACTGAAAGTAAACTCTTTCTTGATGATGATTTATCATCGCATTCTAAAATATATTTATCAAGTGGTTCGGTACTGAAAACCATTTTCCATGAACCGTGGTCAATTAGCAGATGTTAGAATTAAATAAATAGTATCGAATAAAATAAATTTTATTCGATGTTAGTATTATTGACATGTAGTTCATATATTTTACAATTGTAATACTAAGATTTAAATAGTTTGCCAGTTTATGGCTGTTTGGCTGATAAACGGTTTGAAACGTATAGATGCTTGTGCTTAAAAAATTGACTTACAGCCATTCAGACACCCAACTATCACCAAAGTAACAGTAATTGAGATAGGAACCTCAAATGAGTAACCATTACTTATCCATCACTAAATTTACGACTTTACGACAAAATATTGAAGAAAAATCACCGAAAAATTAAAAACACTAAAAAAATGTACAATAATTCGTTAATGCTAAATTTCAAAAATAAATTCAAAACAGCTTGGAATATTATTAAAAACAATGAAAACTCAAAAAATAACAAGCTAAAAACGTACTCTTCGCCAATTTACTGAGCTTTTTATATATAATTGTTACACATTCTATAGGATACTCTTCGCAGTTTTCTTGTAAATAATGTTAGTTTTTGGACATCCTAAATTTTGTGATACCATCTTTATTGTGAAAAAAATTGTATGAAAAAAAAAATGAAAAAAAAATATCCAACCTGTAGGATTCGAACACGGGACCTTTGGATTGAAACGCAAAGCTTTAGCCGCTGCGCCACCGCCTATTGCTACGAAAATTGATCGTCTGTGATATATATCTTTCGACATTCATACATATTTCACTTCTGTGAAATATATATTATAAACTTCATAAACAAAAAAAAAATTATTATGGAAATAATATCCCGCAAGATTTCCATTTTAGTACAAGCGACAAAAATTAAGAGATTTTTTTTTTAATTAAATAATTAATAACTTTTTTATTTACTGATCGATTTTCTTCAAAAACAATAGGGTTCTTCCTCTAGCTAACACTAACTTACTTTCTAAATTTCAATACAATCAGACTCTTCTTTCTTAAGTTATCGTGCTTACAAGAAACGTGACGGACGGACGGACGGATAGACGGACATTTTGAAAGTTGTTCAGAATTCGTTCACTAACACAATATTATGAAAATTTTCTCTCTACGAGCGATATTCACGATTTTAGAAATGTGCCGATCAAATACAATATACTTTTCGTTTTTGCGAAGAGTATAATAATCTACCGTCATCATTTACGGATACGGAAAGTATTATTTTAAGACATTTCAAAAGTGCCGCCGAGAGTTTTAATGATTGTTTCATAAGTTCGATAAATACATTAACTAATTATATGGTCGTCTCAAATAACTCTACATACATAGAATTTAATAACCATTTTTTCTTCTTAACACCAGTTACGGATGATGAAGTTAAAGATATTAGATTCATAGCCGCCAAGAATTCGGCCGGGTTTGATCATGTCACCGGTTCATTATTATTAAATATAATTGATCAAATTTGTAGTCCTCTAAGTATGATAATAAATGCATCCTCTTGAAGGAATATTTCGTAGTGCTCTCAAAAAATCTGTAGTGGTATGTACCAATTCACAAAAATCTGATAAATTTCAAATTTCTAATTATAGAGGTGTGGTATTTCTGTCCATTTTCTCCAAAGTCTTCGAAAGAGCATATGATAACAGGTTGTCAAATTTCTTAACTGCCGAAAAGTTACTTACAAATAATCAGTTCGGCTTTAGAAAGGGTTTGTCTATACAAGCCGCAGCGTTAGAGTTGCATAATTTCGTGCTGAATAGCTTTGATTCAAAATAAAAACCAGCCAGCATATTCTTTGATTTAAGTCGTGCGTTTGACACGATAAACCATAATTTGTTAGCTAATAAGATTTTCAAATATGGATCAAATCATATTTAAAAGATAGATCACAGGAAGTTCATTTAAAGTACAACGGGCAATTATTTCAATCTTCTCCCAGTCTTACCCACACTGGAGTCCCTCAGGGTAGTGTGCTGGGTCCTTTTTTATTTATAATATTCATAAATGACATTGTTAAAGCTGATATGATTAATGGGTCATACATCACAATATTTGCAGATGATACCACATCGTCTGTTTCAGGTAACAATTTTCATGATATTAGAGATAAAGTCAATTTAACTATATCTTCGATTCAAAACTATTGCATTAACAACGGACTTGCACTTAATAACCTAAAAACAGAGTGCCTTTAATTTTCACCGAAAAACCGAATGAAAGTTTGCTAGTCAGAATTGATGAGCAAAGTGTGAAACAAAGTTATTATGTCAAATTTTTAGGGCTTTACATCGACTCCCATTTATCTTGGGAAAATCATATTGATTTCTTAATAAACAAAATTAAAGTTGCCTGTTTCTCCATTTATCAATTAAGAAGTCATGTTAGTTTAGATGTTCTTAAAATGTATTATTTTGGATACGTTTACTCGAGGTTGAATTATTGTATTATGTGTTAGGGCAACAAAATCAATGAACTGTTCATTCTGCAAAAGAAAATAATATATACGATGTTATTCAAAGACTCGCGACATTCCTGTATGAACTTATTCTCACAGGTTGGCATTCTTACCATTTCTTGTTTATATATTTTTTTTAACTGTGTTTGTTATTTAAAGTGTAATCCACATAAGTTCGTGGCCAACAGAAATGAAATCCATAGTGATTCCTTAAGACTAACGTACAATGTCGATGTACCTCAACATAGACTATTAATGGCTAATTGACCCATGATCATGTCAATCAAATTATTTAATAAACTACCACTATGTCTCAAATTATTGAAAGACAATAAAATTTTTAAATATAAAGTAAAAAACCGCTGCCCAAGGAATCACTACTTCCACATCCAGATTTTCTATCCAAGTCACTCACAACGAAAAAATTTTGTATGTGGAAATAATTGTTTATGGAACTTTAATAATATAATATTTGAAATCCTCTACCCCAAAAACCCATAAAACGATACCCCACATCGGTAATGGGGTGGGGGTGGTGTAGGGGGTGGTAGTGGGGGCGGATAAAGTAAAAAATTATTTTGAGATTTCTGGTTCTTGTACACACACTAAATCACATTTTTTTTCATCCCCTTTAATAATGGGGTGGGAGTGGTAATGGGGGTGGCTAATGCCAAAATTTTTTTTGAGACCTTAGCCTCTTTTGTATATACTAAATACCAATTTTATGAACTCTTACCTGCTTGATTTACCCATTTACCTCAAATCTACCCCAATTTACCCCCCAACCGTTCGATGGAATAAGATGAAAATATAATCTAGTTCTAGATCTCGTTAAGGTACATACGTGTACCAAATTTCAAGTCAATATCTCAAACGGTTCCAAAGTAAACGTGCGCACAAAAGAAAGTTACAGACAGACAGACAGAAAATTTTTTTTTCGCTCAAACTTAAAATCTCGACGTTTCATGACATTCTAAGCCTATGTGAACAATACAAATTTTTAAAAAATTTTTTGTCGTTACTATACTTCCACTGGATGTGGAAGTAAAAAACCGCTGCCCAAGGAATCACTACTTCCACATCCAGATTTTCTATCCAAGTCACTCACAACGAAAGAAATTTGTAGGTGGAAATAATTGTTCATGGAACTTATAATATTTAAAATCCTCTACCACAAAAATCCATAAAACGATACCCCACATCGGTAGTGGGGTGGGGATGGTGATAGGGGGTGGTTGGTAGTGGGGGTGGATGAAGTAAAAAAAAATATTTTGAGGTTTCTGGTTCTTGTACACACACTAAATCACAATTTGTTTTCATCTCCTTTAATAATGGGGTAGGGGTGGTAATGGGGGTGGCTAATGCCAAAATTTTTTTTGAGACCTTAGCTTCTCTTGTATATACTAAATACCAATTTTATGGACTATTACCTGCTTGATTTACCTATTTACCCCAAATTTACCCCAATTTACCCCCCAACCCTTCGACGGAACAAGATGAAAATATAACCTAGTTCTAGATTTCGTTAAAGTACATATGTGTACCAAATTTCAAGTCAATATCTCAAACGGTTCCAGAGTAAACGTGCGCACAAAAAAAAGTTACAGACCGACAGACAGAACATTTTTTTTCGCTCAAACTTAAAATCTCAACGTTTCATGATATTCTAAGCCTATTTGAACAATAATAATTTTTTAAAAATTTTTTGTCGTTACTATACTTCCACTGGATGTGGAAGTAATTAACCTGTTAAAATGTAACTTTTATTCTGTTACTGAATTCTTGGATGTCCGAATGTGGAAGAATAAGTGACAAATGTATTAACTTATACAGGGTGTAATTAGTTTCATGTCATTAAAAAAAAACTGGTAATGGGGGCCGACTAGACAAACAAAAAACCTTTGACTTTTTCTCTTAGGGGCACTTTAAAAAAAAACTGACCTAGGTCAACAATTTAAATATTAGGGTAGGGAACATTTGAAAACCACTGCCTTTTTGGGTCAATGTACGTGTACTAGGTATAATTCTACAACTTTTAAATTGTCATAAAAAAGTGCAAAGATTACCGACCGACTCGTCGCCGGCCGGCGCGGCGGTTCAAAGCAAAGAAAAGCGGAAACTTTGCACTGCAAGCAATTCATAGGCGTAGAAGAGGTTTAAACACAGCATTTCTTTACATGTGTGTTTTTTTTATTTAGAAAATATCGGAGCTTTTATTGTTGTTTATAATTTATCAGATTTAAATGTGATTAAATTATTAACATTTGTAACCTAAATGAATGTTCTGGGTTAAGCTTAAAAAACGAGTAATTATTTCATGACATTGGGAAAGATACGATAACAGAAAACAATTATGTGTATTTTAAGTTAGGAAAAAATCTGAGTTATTTAACGAATTGCCAATCAGGTATCGTAAACTAAAATATTCAATAAATCTAGAATTTACCAATAAATTATTTTTGATTTACATAAATTGTTCGAAATGGCCTCCATCTGCATCAATACAGTTTTCAGCACGTCGAACTAAGGACATACGCACTCCGTTCAACACATTTGGTAAATTAGGATCATTTTTTATGGTTTCTATGCACATTAAAATACGTTGCTGCAATTGTTCCAAAGTGTCAATTGGATCACGGTAAAGTAGAGATTTAAGATGGCCCCAAAAATAAAAATCCATCGGATTTAAGTCGGGTGACCTAGCAGGCCATGGTACTGGTCCGCCACGCCCAATCCATCGTTGAGGAAACTCCGTGTTTAAAAAATTTCGAACAGCCAGACTAAAATGAATTGGCGTGCCATCATGCATATACCACATTCTTCTGCGCCTTGCCAAAAGTACATCTTCCAACAAATTTGGCAATGTTTGTTGTAAAAAGTTTAAGTATACATCACCATTTAATCTAGCGGGTAATTCTATAGGTCCAATTATTTCATTACTGCAAATTCCTGCACACAAATTAACGCTGAACCGTCGTTGAAAATGCGCCCTTCTTATTACATGTGGGTTTTCGCCTGCCCAATAGTGCATATTTTTAAAATTAAACACTCCACTCATGACTCATCGGAGAAGCAGAGAAAGTTTAAAAAAACCCTCATTTGCCGCGTGTTTTCTCAAAATCCACCTACAAAATTCCATTCGCCCTGCATAATCTTGAGTTCTAGAGCTTGCACACGTTGATAGTGATGGGGGTGTAAGTTCATATCTCTCAAAGTCCTCCACACTACAAAATGGGATACTCCCACACGGTTCGCGATATCGCGGGTGCTTAAAGTTGGATCCTCTTCTACGAGTTCCAAAACTTGAACCTCCGCTTCAATTACCCTGTCTTCGCGTTGTGGACCTCGTTCTCCTCCATGTCCATCGAGACGGCCTGTTTCCCGAAGACGCTGAGCAATGCTTACAAATGTACGTGCACAAGGATGACGTCGATTAGGGAATCTTAAACGATAAAGCTGTTCCGCAGCTGCTGCATTTCCACGACATTCTCCATACATCAAGTGCATATCCGCGAGCTCTGGGTAAGTGTAATTTCCCATAGCGTTCAAAATCTGCATTTTAAAATACCACACTAAACTATTAACTAACGTTGTCAATAAAGAAAATAAAAATAAAAACTTGGTCCAAAATCCAAAAAGTAACACAAAAAGGACGAACAAGTATTGTCTGTACGTAATCAAGAACTTAAACGATAAGTCAATAAAATTAATCTTAACTGTAAATACGTGGCCTAAAATTCAAAAAGAACGAAAACAACGAACGAGTTCGACGTGTGTACTTAACGAAATGTCCACAGAAACTAAAATATTGCACAACACAAGAGGGAGTATAGTTTTCTTCAGATCTACTAAGCACTCAGAAAACGCCGCCGTCTTTCACCTTTACCGCAACGCTAAAGACCTTACCTTACCTACTTTTAAAACGCCATAAAAAGTGTGATTATCAACTTGTATCTTCGCCGACGCGCGGCTCTTAACAAAGGAGCGCGATATTTTGATAAGCCTATCCCAACATTCCAGCAGTTCTCAAACAATACTATTGAAAATTTTCGAAATTTTTGTTTATTTTTTTTTTTTCTAAAACTATGGGTTTTTGACCCCATGTTATATATATATATATATATAAGGTTGTTTTGTTCGTTTAGTCGTTCCCCACCACCAGTTTTTTTTAATGACATGAAACTGATTACACCCTGTATACTTTATTTTATTTTATTTTATTACTTTAATATGTCTATCTGTACTTCATCCTTATATACAATACATGTATCATTGTCCATATTTAAAATTGTTTTATGATTGTTTTAATAATTGTACTTTCGATTTGTATCTTATCAGCAGTATTTATCGTTTTATTATTTGACTATGTTCTACACTTAATCTAATGAAAATAAAGAATTATAGTCGGTGTCCGCGTACATAAATGCAATTTTTACATATCCTCGTATAACTTCTTGTACGGCATAATTGCGCCCAGTCTATCACTTTTTTCTCCTCTGCGAAAATTTTCGTAAACGCGGCGTTCCTCCTTGGCATGAAAAATACGATTTCCACGCGTCGAACTGGAAAATCGGCAAATATATTTTGTCGGACAATTTGATAATTGGATTCTACATATACAGTGTGTCCCACTTTTCACGGTAACACCTACGTAGCTCAGTTATTAATAAATCGATTTATTTTAAACTTGGTTAAGGTATATTAAGGTATACATCTCTTGAAGGTAACTAAAAGCGCATATACCTATTTAATTTATTCCATATACCTTAATTAAGTTTAAAATAAATCGATTTATTAATAACTGAGCTACGCAGGTGTTACCGTGAAAAGTGGGACACACTGTATATATTCTATATATTTCTACAAACTGTCCGACAAAATTTTTGGAACGTTAAGGGTGTCTACCACCCTAAACATAACATAACATAACTTTAAAACATTTATTGATAACCAGCTGATTTTTTCAAGATTGCTTAATAAAAATATGTAAAATCCAATTTTCGAATTGTCGGACAAAATATATTTGCCGATTTTCCAATCCGACGTGTGGAAATCGTCTTTTTCATGCCGAGGAGGAACGCCGCGTTTATGAAAATTCTCGCAGAGGAAAAAAGTGATAGACTAGGCGAAATTATGCCGTACAAGAAGTTATACGAGGATATGTATAAATTGCATTTATGTACGCGGGCACCTAGACTATTATTATTACTATAAATTGATAATTTTTTACTCTTTGCAATGGGACGTTTTTTTTTTTTATAAAAACTATTATTTGCAGGTGCTAAAAATGTATTTAAAATTAGCTGAATTAAAAAATATATTTTGAGTTAACGGAATTTCATATTATTATAGTGACTTAGTGGCGTAGTGTTTACAGTGTTAGGCTTGCACTATACAATTACATTTATTTTCTTGAATAAATAATTATTTAATAATACAATTAAAGAGAGAAAAAAAGAAAATCGCTAAAAATAACACCACCACACAAAAAAAGTCATGAACCTGAAACCAAACCTGTCAAAATGCATGTATTTTTGTACGCTCAATCCGAATCTACCATTAGATTTGGCCTATGTCATCGGAATTTGTTTCTACATTCGATGAAAGTCGAACGTTTTTCTTGAAAACTGAGGACGTTTGACTTTCATCAAATGTAGAAAAATCTTCTAATGACTTAGGCCAAATCTGACGACAGATTCAGATTCAGCGCACAAAAATACATACATTTTGATAGGTTTTGATTCAGGTTCACAACTTTTTTTTGCACCGGCACACTCCCAAAAAAAAGTTGTGAACCTGAAACAAAACCTGTCAAAAATGTATTGTATGTGCCATCAGATTTGGCTATGTCATCTACATTCGATTAAAGAAATCTCGATGACAGGCCAAATCTGATGACAGATTCGGATTCAGCGCACAAAAATATATAGATTTTGACAGGTTTTGTTACAGGTTCACGACTTTTTTTTGTGTGCCGGTGTAATAAATTGCACAGCCCTGACCTCCGGTCCCTGCGTAATAAAAATCGATTGTAAACAGAATGGTAGATTTAAATGAAATGACTTGTAGATATGTACATCCTTGAACTCAAATAGTTATAAATCAAGTAATTTAATTCGTAATTTAATTATTTAGTAGGCTTGCGAAAACCAAGTCCGAAGAAGATGTTTAGTGGCATTTTTTAATATCTTACCGAAATGGTAACAGTGGGCTAGACCGCGGTTGAGTGAGATAATATGGCTAGTCGCTGTTCTCTTTCTTGAGTTTGAGTCTCGACTGCGGCAGATGGCAATGTCGAAGGGATTGGTTGTTGTGCTGTTGTATGTGCGTATGTGTCCTGGTTAAGTGGTAGAATAGTTAAACTCCGCCATGACATTAATATAAATAAGGCATTATTAAAATAAAATATATGATAAATAGATAATAGTATTTACAAATATCTATTATTATTATCTATTTTTATACGCCAAATTCGCCACAGTTTCTTTGGAAAGCGATTTTGGACATACATATGTTTACAGAAACTTTTCGGCTTATTTTTCTAAATAAATATATAGCTTAAAGCTTTATATGTAATTCAAAAACACCATGTATTTCCGTTAATCCTGTTAAAAAAAAAACAAAATTGTGATTCTTAATATAACCCGTTTGTTCATCCGATGTAGTATAATGTGCACTTTGCTTAATTTGGAGCACGCATATGCACCATGCGGAAAATATATTCATTCTCGTTATTCTTGCACTATTTACCTAAATATCTACACTACAGCGCAAACAATAAACACGTTATGTTAATCAAAAAGGTTTAGACATGATATGGTAAACAACATCATTTGCTTACGGTACTCTAATTTGAAATTACAAAAATATGTTTCTAAAATGGGTAAAAAAAATATTTTCTCATGCCATATCACTTCAACCAGTCGAATATGATTAGACATATTATATATATTTAGAATAAAATTTTAGATCATATCACACGATTTGTTACAGAGACGTACAAGTAATTCAGTTCAAACCACTCACTCTCTGACATTTATAAGTAGGTTATTGTTCTATCGAGCGTTAAAGTCTCCAAACAACCTAATAGTATTAGCCATCTTTAAAAGCGTATAAATACTTCGTAGTTTCTTAAGAAATTCATTTTATTATAGATTAATACTTGATTTTTGATACAGATGGTTTCATATTTATATTTCGAGAATTGAAAGCTGCAACTAAGAGAGAGCGAGACACTATTATACAGGTGGTCAGTTTTTTGCTCGTTTTTAAGGCAAATCAACAAAATTTGCTTTTGTAGAATGTTTTAAGGTAAATTTATATTTCATCTAGGTTTAAGATATCAGACGTGAGTGTTATATTATGGGTATCTTACAGAGTAAACATTTCAACGTTTTATCAAAGGCAGGTAGGCCCTGATTCTTTAACGTGAAATATTCATGGTTAGATCTATTAGTCGGGGAGCCCTCCCTAGCGTACGTGCATCCCCCGCCCGATCCTTGGGGACAATGTTTTTCAGAAAGATTGAAGTCTAAGGAACAATTTAAGACATATTCTAAAAAAAAACTGGCTGTACTTTCAAAATGGCGGCCATATGTTAAAAAACACTGTTGCCAATGTTGTTTTTGTCATTTAACGCAAAAACTAAAAAGATGGACAAAAAATTTCTTCACAAAAAACAACGTGCATAAAATATTCTACAATTTTGTACCTATACAATATTTTGATAGGAGTTACCATTTTCCAGATAAATGAGTCCAAAATTAAGAAAACATGGAAATTCATATATCGGCAAATCACTTAAAAAAATAACTGTGACAATTATTGTAAGGCGTATGATATAACTTTATATTATTAACATAAAAGTTAAATAAAATAAACTGAAAAAAATTAATAATAATAATAATAATATAATTTGCAGACATTTATCTCGAAAACGGTAACAGTGGTACCTGGAAAAAGGTAACTCCTATCCAAATATTGTATAGGAACAAAATTGTACTTTGTTTTTGTGCAGTACGTCTTTCTCCATCTTTTTTAGTTTTTGTGTTAAATGACAAAAACAATATTTGCGTTTTTTTTAAACGGACGCCATTTTGAAAGTACAGCCAGCTTTTTTTTTAGGACATGTCTTAAATTGTTCCTTAGGCTTTAATCTTTATGAAAAACATCGTTCCCAAGGATCGGGGGGGTGCACGGACAGTTAGGGTGGGCTTCCGTAGTGTTACGTTTTATACTGAATCTTAAATTTTATCTTAAGAGCTGAATCATTTATCTGGAAAAGGGTAACTCCAATGCAAATATTGTATAGGAACAAAATTGTACAAAATTTTATGCACTTTATTTTTTGCACAGAAAGTTTTTCTCCATCTTTTTTAGATTTTGTGTTAAATGACAAAAACAATATTTGTAAATTTTTTTTTTAACGGACGCCATTTTGAAAGTGCAAATTTTTTTTTTTAGGACATGTCTTAAATTGTTCCTTAGGCTTTAATCTTTATGAAAAACATTGTCCTAAAGGATCGGGGGTGGGGGGGGGGGGGGGGGTGCACGGGCCCTTAGGGTGGGCTCCCGTAGTATATTGTCTATAATTATTTATTTGTGGCATATTCATATTTCCCTAGTCTCTTTTGTTTGTTAGATATACAACAAACTGTCATTTTGATGTATCAAAAAGCCTTCAAAGTTTTGAGAACGGAAAGCGAGGATTTTTTCAAAACGTTAACAACTTTTAATATCATTCTTAATTATATAATAGCTGTGCCAGCGACCACGTTCGCGTGGAATTTTGAAATTAACTAAAAAGCTTCTTTGGTAGAATCTCCAGAGATTGTTTGCGTCACTAACACGGGAGAGAACCACGTAGATCTAGCCGTGGGAAAAGCAACTGACTGAGGTCCACACCCGCAACGCGCAGTTGGAATGTTCCAGAATAGGGAACTTGTCAATTTTTTTTTTTTTTTTTTTTCATTAAAGTGTGTGTTTATGTATAATAAAAATAAATAATTAAAGTTGAAATCCTCGCGAAAAGCGCAGTTACGTCACTTCGAGTGAAAATGAGTAGGTAACGCCCTATAACAATTGATTCCGTCAAGGCGCAAGCGTTGTAATCGAAGTTCTGTGTGTTGTGATCACTGAGCTGAATAACATACTGGGGTGTGCGCTGATGGGGGGATATAATATAAAACCTAAAAAGAATCTTGCAAGCTGAATTTCGACTAGTTCTAATTAAGCTAGAGCTTTGACATTTTGTACAAGTGTATAAGTCCGGTGACAATGCAAGATAGTATAGCCATTATCGGTCTAAATCCAATATGGCGGACGTCCCAAGATGGCGGATCGCCTTTCTCTTCACAACCAACTTGATATGGGTATCAAATGAATGGGTTTGACAAGTAAAATACGATGAACTATGTGACGTCATTCTAAATTCAATACGGCGTACATCCCAAGATGGCGGATCGCCTTTTTCTTCACAACCCCTTTGATATGGTTTGACGAGTAAAATACGATAAACTATGTGACGTCATTCTAAATTCATTATGGCGTACGTCCCAAGATGGCGGATCGCCTTTTTCTTCTTGATATGGGTATCAAGCGAAAGGGTTTGACGAGTAAAATACGATAAACTATGTGACGTCATTCTAAATTCAATATGGTGGACGTGGAAGAGGTGGGGAAGGGATGGGAAGAAGTGGGAAAGGAGGAGGGGAAGGGGTGGGAAAGAGGTGGGGAAGAGGTGGGAAAAGATGGGGAAGAGGTGGGAAAAGATGGGGAAGAGGTGGGAAAGGGGAAGAGGTGGGAAAGGGGAGGAGAATGGGCGGGAAGAGGTGGTAAAGGGGTGGGGAGAGGAGGGGATGGGGTGGAAAGAGGTGGGAAGAGATGGGAAAGGGGAGGGGAAGGTGTGGGAAGAGGTGGGAAGAAGTGGGAAGAAGTGGGAAGTAGTGTTGGAGGGGTGAGAAGACGGGAGAGGGAAGGGGTGGATGTCGATGGCAAATGAAAGGGTTTTGTCTGTCTGTCTGTAAAATAAGTAGACTAAAAAGTAAAAAATAAAATTATATAAAAAAAAGTATTTTTAAGAAAAAGCTTTTATTTGAAAAAACTGTACTAAAAAGTAAAAATAATTTTTTTAAAATTCATACATCTGGAAACCAAAAGCTTTGGGGTCGGTCAATAATTGAGCAAAGTAACTATACGATAGCACTATATGACCGTCCCCAAAGCTTTTGGTTTCCAGGTGTAACAATTTTTAAAAAATTATCTTTACTTTTTAGTCGTTTTTTCAAATAAAAGCTTTTCCTTAAAAATATTTTTTTATATATTTTTAATTACACTAAAGAAAAATCTATTGGTCAACCCGTCGGAATGCACAAAATTGGTAATGTTCCAGCTGTGATACCTAGGTCTATAAACATTTTCATATACGGGCCATTGCTTTAAGCGTATCTCAATTATCCTTCCAGCAAATGCAGGTGCCAATATAATAGAAATAAAAAGACGTGGGGGTTGGCGCTTATTCGCAGGGCAATGGGCCTATACTGATAATTGTGTAAATACCAAAATTAGCGTTGCAAAGAAGATCCCAGGCGAGGCATCTCGTGAAGAACCTTCTACTTTCAGCATCCCTGTAAAAGGTCAAGAAAACTCAAGAATTTCAGGAGTTGTAAAGAAAGGCAACGAAATTGTAGAATATTTCTAGTAATAGTAATTGCGTTATAGATATTAACAACTACTATAATAATAAGCACTAGTATTTATTATATTTAATATTTAGTGACAATTTAAATGTATTTGAAAATAAATATCTTGTATTTCTGCTTACATTATTGTTGAAAAATAATATTTTGGGTATTCAGCAGATAACTTTCAAAGAAACCATTCGTTTCTTCCATAAATAATAATGTAATTAATTCATTTCTTCAGTCAACAATTTAATCAAAAATATTTAATAGTCGTGGACAAAGTATAATATTCTACTAGCATATAATGCCTACTTTCACCCTCACGAAAAATAACCATCATTATATAATCGTTGAATAATATACTATTGCCGCTCGTTGTCATGAGAGACGAGAGCGGCAAAGTAACATTATTCACAGCTCCTCGGTAAACGTCGACTTTGCGCTTTCAAAATGTCGGCAAAAAAGCCTACTTTGTATGTTGTTTGTAGATAAACAATATTCATTTACTCATTTTTTGACCGTATAAAAGTTCAATATACACTAATCAAAGAAAGTATTCTTTTAAATTTAGTCATAGTTTGCTTTTAATTAAATCTCAGGAACGATGAAATTTACAAACAAGACGAGTCCAATAGTTAGGACTAGACCCAATTATTACTTATTTCTTGGAATCAGTCATCCATCACAGAATGTTCAAATCTCATATATGGTTAGTTTTTTACTTCCACATCCAATGGAAGTATAGTAATGACAACAAAATTTTTAAAAATTTTTATTGTTCAGATAAGCTTAGAATGTCATGAAACGTCGAGATTTTAAGTCTGAGCGAAAAAAAAATTTCTGTCTGTCGGTCTGTCTAACTTTTTTTGTGCGTACGTTTACTCTGGAACCGTTTGAGATGTTGACTTGAAATTTGGTACACATATGTACTTTAACGAGATCTAGAACTAGATTATAAGTATTTTCATCTTGTTCCGTCGAAGGGTTGGCGGGTAAATTAGGGTAAATTTGGGGTAAATAGGTAAATCAAGCAGGTAAGAGTTCATAAAATTGGTATTTAGTATGTTCAAGAGAAGCTAAGATCTCAAAAAAAAAATTTGGCATTAGCCACCCCCATTACCACCCCCACCCCATTATTAAAGGGGATGAAAAAAAATTGTGATTTAGTGTGTGTATAAGAACCAGAAACCTCAAAATATTTTTTTATTTTATCCACCCCCACTACCACCCCCACCCCACTACCGATGTGGGCTATCGTTTTATGGGTTTTTGGAACGAAAAAATTTTGTATCTGGAAACAATTGTTTATGGAAGTTTAATAATATAATATTTGAAATCCTCTACCCCACACCGGTAGTGGGGTGGAGGTGGTGACAGGGGGTGGGAGTGAGGGATGGATAAAGTAAAAAAATATGTTGAGATTTCTGGTTCTTGTACACACATTAAATCACATTTTTTTTCATCCCCTTTAATAATGAGGTGAGGGTGGCTAATGCCAAAATTTTTTTGAGACCTTAGCTTCTCTTGTCTATACTAAATATCAATTTTATGAACTCTTACCTGCTTGATTTACCTATTTACTCCAAATTTACCCCAATTTACCCCCCAACCCTTCGACGGAACGAGATGAAAATATAATTTAGTTCTAGATCTCGTTAAAGTACATATGTGTACCAAATTTCAAGTCAATATCTCAAACGGTTCCAGAGCAAACGTGCGCACAAAAAAAGTTACAGACGGACAGACCGACAGACAGAAATTTTTTTTTCGCTCAAACTTGAAATTTCGACGTTTCATGACATTCTAAGATTATTTGAACAATAAAAATATTTAAAAATCTTTTTGTCGTTACTATACTTCCACTGGATGTGGAAGTAAAATTGTCTATGCTGATTACCGCATGGGGAGTTAAAAGTATAAAATTTGGAATACGTTTTATCACTCGTTCTATATGTAAACATTTAGAGAAGACGTAACGCCCAATTGAATTGAATTTTTGCATACACGTGTAGTTCTGGTGACAATACAATAATACAAAAAGTGTGTTTTAAGTTTTAACACTATAATATTAATAATAATAATAATAATAATTAAGATGTAACTAAAAATTTTAAAATGAAATTGAATGTAAAAAAACTTTTTAAAAACAAGCTTTTATTATTATTTAGGAGTTCTAAAACGATAAAATAAGTTATCTGCAATTAATTGTCTTAAAGGTTTGTCGCATGAATAGAAAAAAAAATACTTACTTAGGTGGTTACAATCTCTGTCAAACAAAATTAATGCCTGTATGAACTTCTCGAGTGCGATAAGCTTTTAAGACAATTAATTCAACATAAATAATAAATTTTTAAATAAACATCGTGGAAAAAAATTGTACAGAAATACGTTTCATAACATGATAAATTTGAATATATCGAAACTGCAATATACAGTGTGTTACTTAGATTCGAACGAACTTTACGTAGATTTGACCACGCTCGACTTCAACTTCCACTTGTTTATTATTTATTCACGACTAAAAAACCGCTGCCCAAGGAATCACTACTTCCACATCCAAGTCAATCACAACGAAAAAACTTTGTATGTGGAAATAATTGTTTCTGGAACTTTAATAATATAATATTTGAAATCCTCTACCCCAAAAACCCATAAAACGATACCCCACATCGGTAGTGGGGTGGGGGTGGTGAAAGGGGTGGTAGTGGGGGTGGATAAAGTAAAAAAATATTTTGAGGTTTTTGGTTCTTGCACATACACTAAATCACAATTTTTTTTCATCCCCTTTAATAAGGGGGGTGGGGGTGGTAAAGGGGGTTGGTAATGCCAAAATTTTTTTGAGACCTTAGCTTCTCTTGTATGTACTAAATACCAATTTTATGGACTCTTACCTGCTTTATTTACCCATTTACCCCAAATTTACCCCAATTTACCCCCCTACCCTTCGTCAGAACAACATGAAAATATAATCTAGTTCCAGATCTCGTTAAAGTACATATGTGTACCAAATTTCAAGTCAATATCTCAAACGGTTCCAGAGTAAACGTGCGCACAAAAAAAGTTACAGACAGACAGACAGACCGACAGGCAGACCGACAGACAGACCGACAGACAGACCGACAGACAGACCGACAGACAGACAGAATTTTTTTTTTTGCTCAAACTTAAAATCTCGACGTTTCATGACATTTTAAGCCTATTTGAACAATAAAAATTTTTGAAAATTTTTTTGTCGTTACTATACTTCCACTGGACGTGGAAGTAATAAAAAGTGGCACAGTAACTGAATACCACCAGCGAATTTCAGGTTCTAATACTCATTTATGGCCACTATAGTCATCCACTTTTTTAAAATTGTTGAAAATAATTATGATACTTTTCTTTCTTTTTGAAAATACATAGAGCAAGACATGAAAAAACGTTCTTACCAAGTTGTTTACATTTTTTATATATTCTTTCAAATTTCTCTAAAATAAACAAATAGTTTGAAAATGGTAAAATGTACCTCGAATAAAATGGAAAAGTTTTGTTTACACATTTCCGCCATGTCATTCGTTTAAAAGTTAGAGAGGCACTCGAGATATTGAAATCGAACAAATATTATACATGCTAAGAAACCTATTGTTACATCATAATAGGTCACTCCCTATATTGTATTCTCACGACATTTCAGATTTTAATATATAGTTATAGATGTTAGTCAACATTGAAATAGCGTAAAACCTTATATTTCAATTATTATAACAAAGAAATTAGAAAGTGAGCAACAAATATATTCTTTTCGTATAATAAAGTAGAGCTTCAAAGGTGGGTAGGGTACGCTTCCATAACATCAGAATTTACTTCGGAATTTTCAATGAATTAATTTCATGTAATAAAATATTATTTTCTGCAACCGTTTAGAAAAGTAAATTTTTTGATTGCCATTTTAGTTTCGAAATGATATTCTTTTTCACACTAGTTCGGAAAGTAAATTACTTACTAGTGTCAAAAAGTTAATAGGTAACCAATATATATATTTTAATTATTACTCGCCTGCGAATAATTTCATAAATAATTTGTCAAGTTTCATCATATGATTGAGGTCATGCTTGTTGCCAGCAGCGAGACCCATGGCGCATGGTAAAGTTGACGCCAGAATTTCAGTGCGAATAAAAAGGCCATAAAAACTCTCCATAGAAATATCAAAGCCGGAGCTATTATATGCTAGGTAGACTTAGTCACCGCTGTCTATACTTCGAATTTTTTGTATTACAATGAAAATTATAATATGAGAGATTCAATCCGCTAAAATGTAATGTAAAAACCGTGGAAAACACAAACTGTGCACAGCACTGATACACTGATGAAAATTCCTAACCTAAATCTAGAATAATAATACCACTAGCCGTCCTTCGTGTTCGCAACACTGACCGATAAATTCGAAGTTCGTCTCTGTGTTCATGACTAGAACCTAAACACCGCACCCACCCCCTAAGGTTTCTTACCTGCTTCGTATAGGGTGACTCGCGTAACTTTACCATAAGAGTTAGAAATCTTGATTAAAAAAGCTGGGTTTCCATTAATTTCTTATTTTAATCATGCCAGAACATAGTTCATATGAAAATAAATATGTAGTAAACATTATATTTATTATTTAATATAGTGTAGAAAAATAAAGTATGCCCCGGTCTCCCGCTATATTAGCTCAGTCGGCAGCTTTGAGTTTTTTATGTGTCTAGTATTTTTGTAGGCAACTATACTGCGTCATAATTTGGCGTGTTTATGCTCCGCCATTTGTGTCTTCTAGTGCTGTTCTTCTTCTGAATCTTCTGTTTTCTCCGTATCTAACATCGGCAGCGTATTTCATCGCATACGTTTCTATCCCTATTCAACAGAGTTAAAAAAAGTTACAACAAGAAGAGGTCAATTCGACCTGTATGCTCTATTTTAATGCGTACAATCATTACTCTTAATTATCTTAAGCGATATCAATGAAATCTTTCTCAAACCGTAAGGTATGGCTCGCTGGTGGTTCCATATTTATTTCATCAAACTACGTCTAATGCAAGATGAGCAAAAATTGGAAAAAGATTTTTTTAGTTGAAAATTTTGCAACATTTGGCGAAGGAAGTGTAATAAAATTGGTAGCTAATAGGTATTTTAGGAGTAGCTGATACCGAATCTGATCTCAAAAATTAAGAATTCAAAACGGTGAATCCAATGCGGTTGCCATAATGCAACATTATTGCAGATTTACATGTTTGATGTGAGTTTTCAGGATTATCTGATGAGCCCGCCGTTAAAGTTTAAAAATACAAAATGATGGATAAGTTATAGTTTACTATGTAGAAACGAAATAAATGTCACTAAAAAGGGTGAAAAAATAAATTGAAAAAATTTGAACAGTCCTTAAAAAGTATCGCTGAAAATTGTGAAATAAAATTTCACCATCGCCAGTCATTGAATCTTATTACCTAATATTGATATTGAGGTCGGTGTAAAAATAAACACAAGACGAATTCAAGCGTATTTTTAAACGACATCAATATAAATATTAGGGTAATAAGGTTTAATTAACTGGGCGACAATGAAATTTTATTTCACAATTTTTAACGATCTTTTTTGGAGGCGGTTCAATTTTTTTTTTAATTTATTTGTTATGGTTTTCCCTCCCACTAATGTCATATTGTTTTTACAGGTAACTGTATAATTCTCTCCATTTTTATACTTCACATAAAAAATGCAAAGCTACCTACCGAGCTAATATAAGGGGAGACCGTGGCGTGCTTTATTTTTCTATAATATATTAAATAATAAGTAATACTCAGTAGATAAAACATAATTTCTCTTATGTAAAGTATGTTCTGGCATGATTAAGATAAGAAATAAACGGAAACAAGACTTTTTTAATTAAGATTTCTAACTGTTGTGATATAGTTACGCGAATCACCCCCAATAGAATGGCGCGGAGTTTATTGTCGACGTTAATACCACGATAATAGATAATCAGAGCTGTACTTTGAATTTATCTGTCAATGTCGCGAGGGATGGCAATTCGTCCACCAATGCATAAGATATTCCTATCTTGAGGCAAAACAGAGTAAGATTTTTTTATTTACCAGAAACGTCATTAAGTTTCTACCGAAAACACGATTTTTCAATCTCTAGTACTATTTTGTTCATTCTAATATGCAAAAATTTGAAGTACGGTTCTGTAGTACTCTTGTCAGCATATAATAGCGCCGACTTTGATATTTTTACAACCGATTTTTTATGGCATTTTTTATGTGCCATATACATTTGTAGACAACTATACGAAGTCCATTTTACCACTTCTCAGACTTCTGTTAGCTTTTGTCGTTCTACTCCGTATGGCATCGTTGGCAGTATAGTGACTGTGTATGTTCTCTTCTCCATGGTTGTTTATTTTCTAGCTGTTAACATTTTAATCATTCCTTTTATAGTTTCTTGTTCTAGGACCATGGGGAATCGAGAGGATATGGTGCATCCTTGCTTGACTTCGATGTTTTTTCTGTTTAGTTTCCGTTATATGTTGTTTTCTTTCTGACTGTCTCTTGTCTAATTCTTTACTTTTTGATATTAGTGCGTGCTGGGTTATATTGTTATAGAACATCCCAGAATTGACCTGAGTCGAGGAATAAATAAAAATTTCAACTTAGGAAAAATTTATTTAAAAAACTATTAGAGCATAACTAAACAAAGACAAAAAAGGCACAACACGTGGCGCCCAGAAATTTTTCACTTAGAAAAATATGCTTATGTCCAGGCCATGAGAGTGAACGTATATTATGGTCATGGAAAAGCGTACCGAAAATAAAAGTATATTTTTGGCTCAGGAAAAGGATATATTGTACTTTTTCAAAAGTGTGCCTTTGGACGAAAATATTTTTGTGGACAAGGAAAATCAGATAATATACTTTTTAAGAAGTACGCTAAAAATGTACTTGAAAATGAAAATATTTTGAATATTTTCTAACTTTTTATCGCTTCACGAAACATGATATAAGTGGAGACTGGAGATACAGTCATTGTGAATGTCATTGTGAAAAGAATGAATATGAAATTTTAACGAGGCGACGTACTAAAAAGGTGAAACCGAAAAATGTGGCAAAGGCACTTAGCGTCTATAGGCAATTATTAGGTTAAAATTAGCAAAAGTGGACACGGCCGGTTTCTCGAATAACACAAATTTGGACGAGTGCGTTGGAGAATCGGCAGAAAGCGATAGTAGGAAAACCAAACGCAGGTCTTTCCAAATGGAAAAGTTATAGAGAAAACTGCCTTGTGCATAAGTAAGACAAACAGGCCATTTGTCAAAAAGTACGTCGCAAGGCGGAAAGTTGTAATAACATATATAGTTGAACTCAAATCGAACCTTAAAACTAAAACCAAAATTTTGAAAAAGTTAAATATTTTTATATTATTTTCAGTCAATCCTAACCAAAGTGCATACATAAACTTCCGAGGAAGTTGTGTGAACTATTTTACTTAATCCATTGGTAATGCACGTTCTCAATTAAATGGTGGTTGCGAAACCAAAATCCTCACTTGTCCTTGCCCTACTTGGGAAGGCGTTTCATTGAAATATATAGATTCTCTTAGATAGGATAACTGCTTAATATCATTTGTACTTTATTTTAAATCTAATCAATAAATGGTATTATTCGAACATTCGTGTTTTTATTGATTGAATGGTTGACTTTCAATCTTATCTCTCAAGGGCTTTTGTGTGTTAGGCCGAAATTGAGTATCGAATGTCTCCAGACACCCACAAGTTTGTATCTCAATAACCGGTCACATCAGGAGAGCTTGAGAGAGATTATTTTGTGAAGGAAAATCAGAGATCTCTAAGCCACAAGATACATTAAATTGTTAGGTAAATAAGATACAGCGTATCAAGAGAGAAACCAATTTTGGAGAGAGCGCCGTTAGCAATTTACGGTAAGTGCAGCTTTTACCTTCCTCATCTGTCAAACATCTCATAGATACATATAGAACTCGTCTGGGAGTGGAAAATCACACACGAACAAGGGAGAACGCTACTGCGACAACTTTAATAAATAAATAATTGGTGTCGCGTCCTTCAGGCGCCACGCCGTGTGTACAATATCTGCGGAGATACCTACTCAATTAAATAACAAAGTATGCAAATTTTTCTATTCCAACTGCGAAGGTTTTCATCATTATGGAATTAATCGAAAAAAAAATTTACTATAGCGAGTTGAAATATTTTAAATGCGTAACTGGTTTTACTCGGACAAAAGTCCGAGTTGTAAAGTGTTTTGTCTATCCCAGGTAAAATAGACCAAAACAATGAACAGCACGAGTTGTATAAATCTCACGTCTGGCGTTCTAATTTACATATAGATGACATTACAAAGACATCATGTCTTATACCCCTATAAACTTTACACTACAAGCTGAGTTTCATTCTAGTTATTAGTGTGAATATTTGTTGTAGTTCTCTAATGAAGTTAAACTTCACACGCCATGCACACAGTTTGAACAAAATGAATACCTCAACCGCCAATTCAATTATAATGTTTCATAGTTGTATAATAAGCCCTTTCTGTTCTGAAACTGAAATCTCTTATATACGGCCAATTCTAACTACCTGTTCTTGTTTAGCAACCGGATAAGTGAAACTCACACCAGGTAGTTATATAACAAAGGTTACAGCGTCCCATGCTCTAATATGGTTTTATATGAAAGACGTAGGTATTAAAAATGAATGAATTATATAGGATGTTTTATAATTATAAATAACTGCTGTCGTACATAAAACGTCAGATTTTGTAAAACGGAGGAAATAAGTCGTAGAGTAGATATAAAATATTCGTAAACAATTTTGTAAAGAAAAACGGATCGTCAATTTCATCAAATAAGTGAAACATAATTTATCTGCGATTGTCAGATAAAGTAAGCTTTTTTGCTCACATCTCTTTTGACAACGCAAAGTTGACGTTTCCTGAAAAACGTCACTTTAATGGTCGTATCCCATGACAACAAGCGTCAATAGTTATTTTTTCGCCGACTGGCAGCAAAATACAAATTTTGCTGACTAATTTCAATCAGCAAAGTGTCACTTTGCCTGCCTAGGCAGCAAAGTTCTCACTTTGTTGCCTAGGCAGCAAAATGGTTGGTCGTCATGGCAATTAAATATTTGACACTTTTTGACAAATAACATTTATTAAGAAACATAATTACAGAAAATTTCCAAGAAAAATTACCAACGCATTTTTAGTTATTTTTAACATTAACAGTAAAATTTGAACAATTTTAAATAAGTATCCTTTCTTTTTCCTCTTCTCCTATTTTTCCACTAATATTTATTATATTACTAGTTTGAGTACTTTAAATATTTTAAGATGTATTTAAACAATCAGCGAAAAATTATATGTTCAACTCAGCAGCAAAATAGATTGACTGCCTTGGCTGTATTTCTATTCTCGCTACGCTAGGCCAGGAATTACCAGCCGCGGCAGTCAATCTACTATTTTGCTGCCTAGTTGAACAAATAACTATTTCTACCACTCGAATATTAAAATACTAGAGTTTCTACGACTTAAAAAAAACTAAATGTTAATGTTAAAAAATTGTACTTCTTTACATTATTTTTAGTGCATAAAACATACAGAATCGGAAAGCATTTGTTTTGGTATTGCACTAGTTTCAACAATTTAACCAACCGCCCACAATAAAGACGTCTACCAGTACTCTAACAGAGGTAAACAGTGACACGCCCGTCAAGAGAAGCATGTACACGATTGCATGCTTCGCTCTCGCTTGCCGCTCTCGCTTACTCTTATTGTCATCCCAAAACCAACACTTTTCGATACTGTATGTTTGTGGTAATAATGAAAAAAACCGCTGTCCTATGAGTCACTACTTCCACATCCAGATTTTCCATCTAAGTCTCTCACAACGAACAAAATTCATACAAAATATTTTAAGTTATCCTTCCTGTATACTATAGTACATTATTCAACGAGCGGTAATGTAGGTAATAATTCACGCAGATGAAGTTTACAGAACGAGCCGGAGGCAAGTGAGTTATTACCATTGCCGCAAGTTGAATACTATACTTTATCTACGATTATAACAATAAATATTAAATTGAGAAAATTTTGTTTAAATTACTCAGTTTGTTTATTAATACTCTTAACTATAAAATTTAATTTTTGTACACACTTTTATATTTATTCTGCGATTTTTTCGGGTAATAAATTATGTATTGTATCATTACCTGTCTTCATTCTGGTGGTGTACCTACCTACATATTAGTTCATCTTCACTAACCGAATTCATCATTTTTGGCACAATTATTACTTAACTTGATTTGAAAACGTCGACACTATTCAAACATGATAAATCACCTTCCTCTTCCCAGTAATAATGGACCGTTTTATTTCACCGTATCGGAGAAGAACTTATCTCGGACAGAGCCACCTTCTTCGCGTCGCGCGTTAAGGCGCGTTTGCACGCATCCAGTAATTTAGTCGAGTCGTTTAGTAATTTAGTACTCGACCAATGCGGACAGCGTGTTTAGTCGAGTGACTTAGTGGAAAGCGCTGTCCGCATTGGTCGAGTACTAAATTACTAAACGACTCGACTAAATTACTGGATGCGTGCAAACGTGCCTTTACGTCGATTGGACAGGCTAGGCATAAAGATAAAGGTGATTGGCTCCGTACCTAGTGATTTATAATAACTACTCATTATAACTCACGATATTTGTTTATGGACACTATTAATTGTTCAAAAGCAGTTCATTAATTAGTATATAACCTAATAAGAGTAGATAAAATATTTTATTACACAAATCGCAATTAAAATATGTTTTTACGAATATTAGCGTGGCGGCTTAGCCCGCAAAACCAAGTAAATGTTGCATTACAAACATTACATGTAAATATGTTTACCCTTTCACAGTATGGCATCAGATATTAATAAGTGGTAGTTATCTTTATTTATCCATATTTTAATTTTGTTTTATCTTCCACCTCGTCCCACTTTGTCTCACATTGTCCCACCTTGTCCCAACTTCCCCTAATTACCCTTAATCACCCTTAATTATCCCCCACTAACTAACTACTAGAACTCGTCTACCCCCACTAATTCCCACTTTGCCCCACTTTGTGCCGCCTTCCCGTATCAAGTAAAAAAAATGAGGCCTTTGGTTCTTGTGCACGCACTAAATCTCGTTAAAATATATACGTGCGCACAAGACAGACCTCGAGACAGACGGACAGACAGAAATCTTTTTTTTTTGCTCAAACTTAAAATCGACGTTTCATGACATTCTAAGCCCATTTGAACAATAAAAATTTTCAGACGGACAGAGAAATCTTTTTTTTGCCCAAACTTAAAATCAACGTTTCATGACATTCTAAGCCTATTTGAACAATAAAAATTTTCAATTTTTTTTTTTGAGTTATTTACATACCTCCACTGGATGTGGAGGTAAAAGTAAAAAGCGTGAAAAAGATAACATTATTTCACGCTTATGTGTAGCTGGATCCATGAGTGCATTGAAAACAATTGTAGTTGTCTCACGAGCTTCGCTTCAGAAACGTCAAATTATGAATTTGTGTTTTGACGTTTAAGCTAATATTGAAAGGACCCCGCACATTTCTTATGGAAGTGGCTGAAATTAAAATATGTTGTTCCTCTTGACCTGTACATCAAAAGTTCTCTACATGGGCACAAAGTCTGAAAATGGACAGTTTTCGAGATACAAGGGGGTGAAAAGACGATTTTTCACCCCCTTGTATCTCGAAAACTGTCCATTTTCAGACTTTGTGACTATGAGAACTTTTGATGTGGAACAACATATTTTAATTTCAGCCATTTTCACCAAGGGCCACTTCCCATAAGAAATGTGCGAGGTCCTTTACTTCTCTAAATATGGAAATTGCGGTCCGTCGTAGAAAAAATATTGTATGGCATTCATGCATAAAGTGACTTTTTTTCACTCATGGGAATGCCTCACTCACCTGCAGCTCGTGTATAAAACTTTCTCTTCGTGAAAAAAGTACCACTTTATGCACTCGTTGCATAAAGTACTATTTTTCCATTACTTTTTATGCGTAAAACATATGATTATGATAATAGTGAAAAAAAAGTGAAATGTGTGAAAAAAGTAACATTATTTCACACTCATGTCTAGCCGGATCTAAGAAGGCATTGAAAACAACTGACGTTGTCTTATGATCTTAACTTTAGAAAAATCAAATAATGGTTTGGATGTTTAAGTTAATTTTGTCAATTGTTTTCAATGCACTCTTATGATCTGGCTATATGAAGAGTGATATATGTTACTTTCTTACACCTTTCACTTTTTTTCATAAGAATATAAATATCAATATTATAAATAATTCAAGCATTATTGTCAAAGAACACTGAAATGTGGGTTATTTTACAATAATATACTCATTGATAATAAATAAATGGACTACATGAAATTAAATAACTAATTTTCAATCTTTAAAAGTAAGATATGATTATTATAGACTCTAGTATGCAATTTTTTACTTTACGCACTACACAGGGTGTGTAAAGTAAGTACTTTATGCACGGTAGTAGAAAATAGTTATTTATGCAACAAGTGTGTAAAATGATACTTTTGTCCCATAAGTGAATAAAGGCAGTTTACACACGAATTGCATACAATATTTTTTCTAATACCGAAATCGTTAAAAAAATATATGTATACATTAAATTATAAACAATTTACTTTACGCCCTATTTGTTAAAATCCACCGATGGTAAACAAATGGCCTATATAAAACCGCTGCCCAAGGAATCACTACTTCCACATCCAAATTTTTTACCCAAGTCGCTCACAACGAAAAAAATTTGTATGTGGAAATAATTGTTTATGGAACTTTAATAATATAATATTTGAAATCCTCTACCCCAAAAACCCATAAAACGATACCCCACATCGGTAGCGGGGTGGAGGTGGTGATGGGGGGTGGTAGTGGGGGTGGATGAAGTAAAAAAATATTTTGAGGTTTCTGGTTCTTGTACACACACTAAATCACAATTTTTCTTCATCCCCTTTAATAATGGGGTGGGGGTGGTAATGGGGGTGGCTAATGCCAAAACTTTTTTTGGGACCTTAGCTTCTCTTGTATATACTAAATACCAATATTATGGACTCTTACCTGCTTGATTTACTTATTTTCCCCAAATTTACCCCCCAACCCTTCGACGGAACAAGATGAAAATATAATTTAGTTCTAGATCTCGTTAAAGTACATATGTGTACCAAATTTCAATATCTCAAACGGTTCCAGAGTAAACGTGCGCACAAAAAAGTTACAGACCGACAGACAGACAGACCGACAGACCGACAGACAGAAATTTTTTTTTTCGTTCAAACTTAAAATCTCGACGTTTCGTGACATTCTAAGCCTATTTGAACAATAAAAATTTTTTAAAATTTTTTTGTCGTTACTATACTTCCACTGGATGTGGAAGTAAAACTAAATAACTAGTTTTTGACCTTTAAAAATAAGATGATTATCATAGGCAATTTTTAACTGTATTACTTTACGCCCTAAAGTATGTAAGTGTAAGTATGTACTTTACCCACGGTAGTAGAAAAAAAAATTTTGAAGACTTCTTAATATGAACTACTTATAATAAACGGAACGATCGGTGCTAGATACCCTACGACAGAAGTTACGCAGTGTATTTATTATCCTCCTGTTGGTCTAGAAAGGTAGGGCATTTATTTTGTTATGATCTTCGATGGATTCACATAGTGTAAGATTGAACGTTTTTCAAATTTACACGGGATATAAAAAATTTCGGAATAAACCAATTATAATAATTAATAATAAAGTATATGTCGATTGGTTCTAAAATTAGAAGTGAAAGTGGCAATTATATTTGTTTTAATGAGATTTTAATGTTTATTACATGTAACTTTTTTTTTTAATTTGGAAGACAAAATATGACTAATGACTTTGTAATTTTACTTAAATATAGACTATCGTTTTCACGCCTCTGCCAATTTTAACTATCTGTAACCTCAATAAGTGAAATATTTACCAATGTAAATGTGTATATCTACAATGTCTTCTACTTAAGATGAGTTAATTATTATTAAACTAATCCAAAAAAACGTTTGCATATCATAGGGTTCTGAAAGGCGCTTTATTTCGCATGCTTTCATCTTTGCTTTCATTTTACTTTCACTGGGCCTACTATAATACAAAAAATTTCCATTAAAATTTGCGAAACAGTATTCCTGTTTGAGGAAGTTTTTAGATTCATTCTAAAATCTTAATTCTCAAAGATCAAAATCGATATCATGAAACTATCATTTTTAACTCTAAGCATTTTTTTCCCAACATAGAGGGTAGTTTGAAACGATGTTGGTTTCTTACCGCACGTTCCAAAGACTGTGCAACACCCCGATAGAATAACAACGCTTGTAAGTTTTCATAGAGACTTCATTTCCTGGTTAAAATATAATTACTTCACCCAGACTAGCATGAACCGAGATTACACACTTGTAAAAACATAATTGTAAAATACATTATTGGAATGGCAAAGTTTAAATTAAGCATAATTTAAGTGACATTGCAAAATGAGTTCTTCCTTTAGTCTAGACTACAAATGCTTACGCTACATGCATTTAATCATTAATCTAGCTATTGGTATACCTACGGTCCTATTACAGGGTATTTTTAAAGTTAACATTTTTTTTAACAATTGGAAGACAAAAGGGGAAAATAAAAAAACGTTTCTACATGAACACAAATTTAATTATTGTTAGTTTTCAACATTTCGGGGATGTAATATGAAGTGTTGTTGGATTTCTGAGAATAGTTCCACGTGACTGATAGGAACCCAGAGGGGGTCAAACGTCAAACAACGTTTGACTTATAATGTAAATTTTTATATTTTGTCATTTAATCCCTTGATAAAGTAAAAAAATATTTTGAGGTTTCTGGTTCTTGTACACACACTAAATCACATTTTTTTTCATCCCTTTAATAATGGGGTGGGGGTGGTAATAGGGGTGGCTAATGTACAAATTTTTTTTGAGACCTTAGCTTCTCTTGTATATACCAAATACCAATTTTATGAACTCTTACCTGCTTGATTTACCTATTTACCCCCCAACCCTTCGACGGAACAAGATGAAAATATAATCCAGTTCTAGATCTCATTAAAGTACATATATGTACCAAATTTCAAGTCAATATCTCAAACGGTTCCAGAGTAAACGTGCGCACAAAAAAAAGAACAGAATTTTTTTTTCGTTCAAACTTAAAATCTCGACGTTTCATGACATTCTAAGATTATTTGAACAATAAAAATTTTTAAAAAATTTTTGTCGTTACTATACTTCCACTGGATGTGGAAGTAAAATATAAAGCTCTTATATAGTCCCTTGAGGTAAAGCTTTGACCCCAAAATTTCTGTGACTGGACCGCAAGATATCTACTCCCCCATTTTCGAGGGTGGGGAACACGATGATGAGAATATTTCCGATCTACGTTTCATTTACTTACTACCCTTAAACCGAAAAAACACCCTTATTTGGGTTCTAGGCTTGCGAGGCTTGCCGGATAGGGCTTTTTTGTCAACTAGAATAAAATAAGTAAATATTGACTACGGGTGACCTAACCCACCCCGAGGGGTTGAAACTATCTAAATAACGAAATGCCCAATAACAAAAACAATGAAAATCAGCTGGAAAACGGTATATCCCCTGTTTTTGAAGGCGGGGATCACAATGGTGACGATATTTCCCGATCTACCCTTCACTCACTACCCGTAAACCGAAAAAACCACCCCTTTTAACGATTTCCCGGTGCTAGGCTGGCGAGGGCTTATCGTATCATTTTTTTTTATATAAATTCAAATAAAACAAGTAAAAAAACCGCTGCCCAAGGAATCACTACTTCCACATCCAGATTCTCTATCCAAGTCACTCACAACGAAAAAACTTTGTATGTGAAAATAATTGTTTATGGAACTTTAATAATATAATATTTGAAATCCTCTACCCTAAAAACCCATAAAACGATACCCCACATCGGTAGTGGGGTGGGGGTGGTGATAGGGGGGTGGTAGTGGGGGTGGATGAAGTAAAAAAATATTTTGAGGTTTCTGGTTCCTGTACATACACTAAATCACAATTTTTTTTTCATCCCCTTTAATAAGGAGGTGGCTAATGCCAAAATTTTTTTTGAGACCCTTGAGAGCTTCTCTTGTATATACTAAATACCAATTTTATGGACTCTTACCTGCTTAATTTACCCATTTACCCCAAATTTACCTCAATTTACCCCCCAACCTTTCGACGGAACAAGATGAAAATATAATCTAGTTCTAGAATTCGTTAAAGTACATATGTGTACCAAATTTCAAGTCAATATCTTAAACGGTTCCAGAGTAAACGTGCGCACAAAAAAAAGTTACAGACAGACCGACAGACAGCCCGACAGACAGACCGACAGACAGACCGACAGACAGACATTTTTCGCTCAAACTTAAAATCTCGACGTTTCATGACATTTTAAGTCTATTTGGACAATAAAAATTTTTAAAAATTTTTTTGTCGTTACTATACTTCCACTGGACGTGGAAGTAATTGACCACAGGTGACCTAACACACCACCAGGGGTTGACACTACTCCCACCCCAAATAACGAAATACCACGAAAACAACGAAAATTAGCTTGGAAACGGTATACTCCCGTTTTCAAGAGCGGGGAATGCATTGGTGACAATATTTTCGACCTACTCTTCACTTACTACTACCCCTGAACCTGAAAACCACCCCCTCTTTCGATTTTCTGCTTGCTAGGCTTGCGAGGGCTTGTAGGATAGGATTTCTTCTCGTCAATTCGAATAAAATAAATAAACCTCGATCAGACGAGACCCGGGTGTTCAAGCAGCCTTTACACGAAGTGAACTTTTCCTTCAGTGACTGTGACGTCCATTTCGACTCGGATGAACAGTGTGGTTATAACTGTGAGCGTCGAAAGATCTATTAGCATAGAATGAGAATTGTATATAATGAACCAGATGTAACGAATGATCATTGAATGAATAAAAACGAGAATATTTTTACATATACAGTGTGTCCCACTTTTCACGTAGCTCAGTTATTGGTCATCCAATTTCATCCAAATTTGGATCTTTAACAAAGATTTTTAATATTTCTTTTTTGAGTAAGACAAAACTTATTTCAGTCAGTGGCGTGCATTTTTATTAAGAAAAAAAGAGTCGATTTTTCGAGAAATCATATTAGCGCATTTTTTTGTTCAAGAACTAATGCAATATTATTGATCAGCATGCTGTAGAACCACTATATCCAGAATTTAACCACATTTTGATTTTTGGTTTTCGAATTACGATCCACTTATCATATTACTTATTTTAAACATTAAATAATCAATAAATTGGTAATGAAATTTTTTTCGAAAAAAAGTCATTCTTCCTTTTCTCTTTAAATTCACTTTTTCCACTATCCCATATTATCGAAATTTCGAAGGCTACGAATTTTCATTGAAAAATTTTGGGTAATCAGACCTGTAAATTATTCGGGCTATAAGAATTACCGAATTTGAAGATATTGGGTGGTAGAAAAATTGAATTTAAAGAGAAAATAAAGAATGACATTCTTTCGAAAAAAGATTCGTTAACCAATTTATTGATTATTTAATGTTTAAAATAGGCAATTTTAAGTGAGTTGTAATTCGAAAACCAAATATCAAAATGTTGTTAAATTCTGAATATAGGGGTTCCACAACATGCCGATCAATAATATTGCATTAGTTTTTCACCAAAAAAATGCCTAATATGATTTCTCGAAAAATCGACCTTTTTTTTCTTAATAAAAATGCACGCCAATGACTGAAATAAGTTTTGTCTTACTCAAAAAGGATATAGTAATGGTCTTTGATACCGATCCAAATTTGGTTGAAATTGGATAACTAATAACTGAGCTACGTAGGTGTTACCGTGAAAAGTGGGACACACTGTCTAATCAATGAAAAACAAAAATATCTACATATACCAATGACCCGTGTTAATCAATTCCCTACAAGCCACTGAAAGAAAAGTTTACTTTGTGTAAAGGCTGCTTGAACCGTCCCCGGATTGGTTAGGTCTCGTCTGATCGAGGTTTAACTTATTTTGTTCGAATTGACGAGAAAATAATACTATCCGAAGCCCTCGCAAGCCCAGCACCGGAAAATCCGAAAAGGGGTAGTGGGTAAAGGGTAGGTCGGGAAATATTGCAACCATCGTGTTCCCCGCCTCGAAAACGTTTTCCAGCTGATTTTCGTTACTTTCGTGGCATTTCGTTATTGGGAGTGGCGGTAGTTCAACCCCCAGGAGTGATCAATCTGTGGTCAATCGTTACTTATTTTATTCGAATTGACAAAAAAAAAACCGAATCTACAAGCCCTCGCAAGCCTAGCACCGGGGCGGTTTTTCCGGTTTAGGGTAGTGGGAGAGTAGTAGGTGTTGGAAAATATTGTCACCATCATATTTCCCGCACTCGAAAATGGAGGAGTAGATGTCTTGCGGTCCAGTCACAGAACTTGGGGTCAAAACTTTACCTCAAGGGACTATATGTATAAGAACTTTATATTTTTAGAATTCAAAGGCCACTGGCGGCCGAACTATTGAATTTTGAGCATTGTACCCATGAGAACTTTTGTTTAGTATATCCAGGAGAACTTTTTTCCCAAAATTTAAAAAAATTTGACCGAAAGGCCTTTTCCTATACTTTTGTACGGGGTCCTTTCACTTTTTCAAAATTTTAATAAATACCAGGAAATCCTCTATTAGTCGGGAATTGAAGCACAAGTACCTGTCAGACATACTGCTGGAAAGTGCCGTACTCCATGTGGGATATTCTCTAGATTGGGGAAATATTGCGTCCCTGAACGATAACTTGAAAACCACATAATTTTTTTTGTTTTTGATTTTATGCTTATTACCGTCTAAAGCAGGCTCTACTAGGCCACATTTGTTTATTTTATTTTAACATGAACAATTGTGTTTAAACAATTACTTTATGGTCAAAATGTCATTAACATGGCATGTCCTCGGCAGATTTTTAATAGGAAATTGTGTATTTTACACGTCTCCTTTTATTGGAATGAATTATCATGGATGTCCTTCTTGAAAGGAATGTTTATGCATTATCATATAATTTTACTGATTACCTAATTTTATTTATGTAGTATTTTACAAAGCGATAAACTTTGTCCTCCATTTTATTGTCATTAACATGGAAATAAATTTACCTTTAAAATTTTCAATTTAACGAATTTTGTAAAAAATAGCAAGTGTTAATATATGTGTGATTAGTGTGAGAAACAGTCTACAGAAGATTTGGAGTTGTTCAGTAGTGTTTAGACTCTTGAGAGAGAAGGTTTGCTGTACATTGATAAAGTTATGTTAATTGTGTGTCATTAACACGGTTACTGTAAGTTCAATGTTACAACCCCTTTAATTTTGAAAATTATGTGATTACTTAGTTTCCATCAAATACTTCAAGTACGTAAACAAGCATTTTAGTGAAAACATTTTTTATACTCGGTATCAACTTTAAGCTCCATTTTGTCATTAACATGGACGGAATTACTTGTCATTAACATGGACCGATAATATCCATGCTAATGAGCGGGGTCCATGGTAATGACATCTTTTTTTAAATTTGCAGGATATAATTAGAATATTGTGAAATGGGACGAACTAAATTAACTGACGAAGAAAGGAAGAAAAGAAAACGAGAATGTGAGAAGAAAAGACGTGAGAAAATAAAAAATTACATTTTACATTTTTATAAAATATGCGTTGCTAAAAATTATAATAAATATAAATATTCTTATAACAAATGTTGTATTATTTTTTATTATACATAATAAAAACTATTAATAATAACCCAGCTAAAACTAACGTTAACAGATTTTGTCATTAGCATGTACAAGTCATTAACATGGACAGGCCCTGTCATTAACGTGGAACCATGTATTTTTTTATAAAGATAGCATAACAATATGCTAGTCATTTCAACATCATTTAATTTTTTTCAGATTTTTTCATTGAGGTTTTTTTTTACATATTCAATAATCAAAATTGCACCAAACCAGAGAATGACCCATGTAAAATTGTCTGTTCTAATACAGTACGAAATAACTAAATATAACGCAAATGAGTGCTCACATCCGTCGGTTTCGATTTGTAGCGCGCTCGATTGCAGGACAGCCAAATTAAAAAAAATCTTCTCCGTTTCACTCAGGATATCAGTATGAATCAATCACTAAAAATAATTTTGGTCTTTTCTCGTAATTTCGTACGATCTAGTTTTCGTTAATTTCCCAAAATTAAAAAAAACTCGCAGGCTACATTTTTCAATGCGTCGACTACGTAGAGGTTACCGGTTACCTGATATTTTTTCTGATATTTCTATAAATTTTAGATGTGTTTTGACTACACTGTTATTAAATGCACTGTTAGCTAAAAAGAGGTTAAAAAAGAATAGAGTTTTAGCTTATGTTTTGTGGTAGAAAACGCAAGTTTTATTTTAAAAATTCAATTTTTCACAATTTCCAAAATAAAGCAATCCCCGATTTTTGTGCGCCCTCCGGTACTTAAGACTGAAAAATAAAAGTTTCCAGAATTATATATGGTCAATATCCCCCCGAATCGCCTCCAGATCGCCCCTGTATATTCCCGGATTCGCGTTTAGATCGCCTCGGATCGGCCTGGATCGCCTCGCTAAGGGACGAAAAATCGCCCTGTGACTTATTCATTTTCGATTGTCAGTCTTTTGGTTGGGGAAATGTGCTTCGAATGATAGTACTCGATTGCAAGTGTTTTGAAAATTACTTTAGAGGCAGTGTCCCAGCTCCCTCCAGAATTTATTTATTTATATATCGATTTTGTTCAAGAACAACAGGATTCTTCCTCTAGCTAAGACCAATTTACTGTTAAAATGTTAATACAATCAGACTTTTCTTTCGTAAGTTATTGTACTTACAAGAAACGTGACGGACAGATTGAAAGACATTTTGAAAGTTGTTCAGAATTCGTTCACTAACACAATGATATAAAAATTATTCTCTACGAGTGACATTTACGGTTTTAGAGATGCAATAAATGATATACTTACCCTTCTACATTACATCCACTTTATGAACCATTCATTCCTCGAAATATCTGCTCCACCTTTTGATTTGTTGCTTAGGCGGAATTAGCATCCCGGAGCCCCAACGCCAGGATTTTATTAATATATACTAATTTTTAAAGCGCTTGTTTTTATTTCCTTATTCAGATCACGATTTTAAACACCCACATTAAAAGCTGCCTACGTTCGCAAACGGCTAGAACGATTTCAGAATATTTATTTACTTTTTTTAATTAACAGTAAAACCGAAAATAATTAATCTTCTGCTCCCTTGTTTTGTGGGTGCGTAAAACTTTTCGAGTTCCTCAAGTTTTTAAGCTCATAAAATCGATTCATTTACCACTTTCCAAGTGTTTGAGTTGTGGATACATATATAATGAAATGACTAAGGAAGACGGAAAGTCAATTTTAAAGCCAGTATGTATAACCTCAGCGGAAGAGGAAATTACCCATATATACTCATTGTTTAAATAAGACGGGTGAATGTAATCATTACGTTTCTTCTAAATTAACTATTGTAGTTTGCTAGTATTGTATATAATAACCTTTAATTTGATACGGAATAAACTTCTTCACCCTTGACTCTTAATCATATTAAACAATTTTATTTCTTTAGAAGAAATTAAAATAACATATATATATTGTCTAAATGTTGAATGTGAAATTTTCTTAATTTCTCTGTTTTTCTTGCTGGGGTCCTCTTGTCCGTGAAATTTACAAAATAATACAGTTATCCATTATTTTACTGGAAAGTAACCTCAACGCCTGTGACTTTTACGTCGAAGGAACAGTTAGCGGGTGTTTTTGACAAATGATGAATAAGAACAAAAGTATAAAAATAATGTAGTTTGCTGACGTTTCAGAAACCGAATTTGTTTGCTTTATCAAAGCTTTATTACGTAAATATTTTATTCTTCTTTCTTCTTTAGCCTGTTCTTGTCCACTCCTGGAGATAGGCCTCTTCCATGTTTTTCCACCGCTGTCTGTCTTACCCCCGTCAAATAGAAACAAAAGAGGATGGTCAATAAGGGTTTTCCGCCCTCTCAGAAAAAGGACCAAACTACATGGAACAAGTGTCTTATGTACATAGAAACAATATTCAGTTGATTTTAGCTTAAACAGATGCACCTCCATATCCCCAATACTCCCACCAAAATACACAAGTAGAAGTACCCGGGCAGACTGGGTTGCTACAGTGTACTGTGTACACAGATATGATGTACCAAACTCACCAACTGGCACAATAACCCCCCCCCCCCACGCTTCCCCCAAGCACAGTAGGGAGTTTGATTTAAAATACTTAAAATCTAATCTCGACATATTAGGATGGTACAGTAGAAATCCAGACACACTTAATTCATGCGGGGCTTAACCCCCCATACAGGGGAACTGTAAGTACCTAGTTGAACAATAAAAGATATTGACCGTGTACCTAATTTCAGTGGCACCACATTTACGTGAATTGTAATGTTCGAGCCAAATGGTAATCAAATGGTATTCACGGTCGGTAACGACTAACTACAATTTCCACTCGTTATTATTTTATATATTGAACATAAATATTAATTCATATTTCATAAAATAATTTTCTCGTGCAACATTACTCTTTACTTCAGCCTAAATTAGCTCAATGGAATTCAGTTTACAGTAGCAAGGCGGCAGTCGTAATACGTCAATACCTCCATTGCATATATCGACGAATGCTATTTCGCTAGGGTTAGTAATTAGGCTCTAACCTGCAGTTGAGAATTATAGCAGGACTTCTAACTGGACACTTTCCTGTCCAGAAGCACCTGCATATAATGGGAAAATTCGACGGCGACCTGAACTGCAGATTATGCAAACGGGAACCAGAAACGGCGGATCATGTTATATTCAAATGCGAGGCATTGGCCTGGAGAAGATATACCTAACATCTACGGGCAAACACAGACACACCCGGAAACCATTAAGTGAATCAGGACAGGGAGAGCACAATAAGTCCAGAAGACTACAGTGCACTCGGAATGGGCTCATTTAGCACTTTTTTTAATTTGATTATCGGAAAGATCTTAAAATTCTAAGACCCTGTGCAAAAAACTAGAATTTTGTGATACCTGCCACCCGCCTTGTCGAATCTCGACCGTGACGTCACTTGATAGGAACAAGCTAGTTGCACAGAGAAAAACTCGAGGATCTCAAGCCGAATGCACGAGCTTTGATATGTTGCGCGACCGTTTCGTTTCCTATCGTCTGACGTCACGATGTTGGTCGCACCGCGCTTCCAATTCCCTCTTTAGAAGTCGTATATTTCGAGAACCACATATCGGATTCATCTAGAATTTTCAACATTGCCTAATTTTAAATAATACTTTATTCACAAGAAGTAACAACTACTAAATAAAATTCATTAAATGAGCACATATTTAACAGACGAACTCGACGAAGCAATAAAAGTTATACTGCACATTTCGGGTGATTTATTGAAAAAAATGCAATAAATTAAAGAGCCAATTATAAATAATTTAAAAATATAAATTTGTCTAGCCAATTCTTCACCTGAATACAACTATGTACCTGAAGTTTCGAACGTTCAGTTGAACGAATTTAAATTGAAAATTTGAAGTTAATCGACTTGGACGTACAATTTTTCTGGTAATATTTGCTGGCAACGATACTATCGTTGCCAACAAATATTACCGTAAAAGTGGTACGCCTAAGTCGATTTATAATTTTTATTAATCTTTCCTTTTCAAATGAAATTCGTTCAAGTGAACGTTCGAAACTTCAGGTACATATACAACTTTTACGAAAAATAAAATTTTCAATAGTCAACATAATAATTTCCAATGTGGCGTAGACTTAATGACAGACACTATATGAAGACAATTAATCACATTTTTTTCTCCATATTTAGTGGTAGATATTAAATAAATAAGTTAAATTAAATACATCATTTTACCAACCAATTTATAAGACATATACCATCATAGTTCAACATCTTACGCCCTGCCCCATGAACACTAGCATCCTTTTCATTAATTAACATTCTAATAGTGGTTTCTCTTGCTACTAATTTCCTCATTTACTCTTTCGCAATTAGACTCGTTGAGCTTTTCCAACCAGCATTACCTGGCTTTTATCCGCGATCTATTATGAGGTTGTTCAGATTGTTCATAGAGTGCCTGATTATAGTTTAGAATAGCGACAAAAACATTGAATGTTGGATTAAACAATGTTTCCAGGTGGATGGGACAGGGGGCATACGGGCAAATGCCCGTCGGGCCGGTGTCTCTGGGGCCGGGCAGGGCCGGTCCGAGGTAAATAGGCATTTGTTCCGGCGAATAAAAAACCCGACGGCCAAAAAAATTTAAACTGCAGCTTCTTTCCCTCCTTAGAACTAAATAAGTCTCAGATGTGATTTTCAGGCTGCTATCTTAAAAACTCGGCTACTGACAAAAATGCCAGATGTCATTTATAAAAAGTTATAACGTAATAACCTAATTTTGCATGTTCGTCCCAAATTCTGCAAGTTTGCTTAAGAAAGTTCTGATGTATTTAAAAAGAATGAAGACCTTTTTTTTTGACCTCTGAAACTTTAGAATTATTTTTGTTTTGTTTTTTTTTTTTGATGTTTAGAGGTGCTTATGTAGACATAGTTCATTAACGGGGTACTTTGTAGTTACAAGAAACGAAGCAATAGATTTTTTTTTATCTTGTATATGTTGTAGAGAGTATGTACAATCCAAGTTTTAGACCTCCAATCCCTTGGCAAATTTTTGTGTGGACGAAAAATCCACGAATTTTTGGCACTTCTTACAGTTTGTGGCCTATAACTTAAAAACAATGCATCCAATCGGAACGTCATCTATTATCAAAATTAAGGAGCATTAAATTTCGCTTCGAATGAGTACCTCAGTTAAAATTGAAAGAGAAAAAGCAGGTTTATGGTACTCAAAAACTTCCTTCAACTATGATCCCACACATATCTTCTTCATGCATGCATTTACTGGGTGTGACACCACGTCATCATTTTTTGGTTACTTGAAAGGAAAATTTTTATGCCTCATTGAGCAACATCCACACCTGAAAGCACAAGCAGCAACATTTCTAGAGCCATCTGTTTCTGAAGACTTGATAGAACAGGCAGGGAACAGCTGATCTTGGCACTGTACGGACAGATGCGCAGTAGATCTCTGGACGAGTTGAGATACGAGCTTTTTATAAAATCCGCCTCAAAAAAATCGTTCAACCTAACATGGTTGCCATCAACATCGGATGCAGCAAGGTGGCACTCAATGCGCGCATACCACCAAGTGCAAACTTGGCTGGGAAACGTAACAAACCCATGCCAATAGGGCTTATTGCCTATAACAATGTCAAAGGATGCTGCACACGATATACTGCTGAAAATGGTTTCGTGTACATGCAAAAAAGGTTGCACTGCAGCATGTAGCTGTCGGAAATCAGGCCTAAACTGCTCTTTGACCTGCAAACACTGCTCTGGCCTCTCATGTCAGACCGCTTCTGAGATTGAGTTGGATGAAGATAAAGACGACGGCGAAGATTGCTTCGAGCTTGAGGAAGTTGGTGGTGCTACTGCAATGGATCAGGAAGACAGGATGCAGTACGAGAACATTAGTCAGCCCCAATCCGAACAGATTCGACTACTATAACCACCACACGCAAATAATTCGTTTTTTCCAAAACTTATTTTTACTTCATTTCAGTTTTTTCTTACACCTTGTATTGTTCTTGCACTTTGCATTTGTTTATTTTTTTTACACTTTGTTGTATTACTGCTATTGGGCAAATTTTTATTTTTGATTAATAAACTTTGGGCCTTTCTTTACATTATGCTTTTATTTCGACAACTCATTTTCTCAAATTAATGTGGATAAAAAGAAATAAAAGAAAATAATAAATATATTTATATGTAGGACATTTTGGATTTTGAATGTATTTTGCTTAATATTGATCGAAATTGGAAAACTGATCCCATCCACCCCTAGATGTTTCCGTATCTTTTCCTTATAGAAACATTAAATTAATAATCCAAAAACCCCTACCCAAGGAATCACTACTTCCACATCCAGATTTTTATCCAAGTAACTCACAACGAAAAAAGTTTGTATGTGGACATGATTGTTTATGGAACTTTAATAATATAATATTTAAAATCCTCTACCCCAAAAACCCATAAAACTATACCCCACATCGGTAGCGTGGTGGGGGTGGTGATAGGGGGTGGTAGTGGGGGTGGATGAAGTAAGAAAATATTTTGAGGTTTCTGGTTCTTGTATACACACTGAATCACAATTTTTTTTCATCCCCTTTAATAATGGGGTGGGGGGTGGTAATGGGGGTGGCTAATGCCAAAATTTTTTTGAGACCTTAGCTTCTCTTGTATATACTCAATACCAATTTTATGGACTCTTACCCTCTTGATTTACCTATTTACCCTAAATTTACCCCAATTTACCCTCAACCCTTCGACGGAACAAGATGAAAATATAATCTGGTTCTAGATCTCGTTAAAGTACATACGTGTACCAAATTTCAAGTCAATATCTCAAACGGTTCCAGAGTAAACGTGCGCACAAAAAAAGTTACAGACAGACAGACCGACAGACAGACCGACAGACAGACCGACAGACAGAAATTTTTTTTTCGCTCAAACTTAAAATCTCGACGTTTCGTGACATTCTAAGCCTATTTGAACAATAAAACTTTTTAAAATTTTTTTTGTCGTTACTATACTTCCACTGGATGTGGAAGCAATTAAGAAATGGCATGTTTAGAGTCAGTAGTTCACTGCAGTATAAAAAAACTCAATACAATATAAAATATATAAAAATGTACGTGACTACTATTTATTTATAGCATATAAGTGCTCGAATAACACTTACCATATTTAAAGCACTTTACGCAACAATCAACAAAAAATGCAAATTTTCCACAGCTAAATTATTTACACGTCAACGGTACGGGAATTACAATGGCGATTGGAGAAAGTCTTGGTAGGTGACCGATCCGGATGTATCTACATTTGTTGAGATTCACCGCACTTCGACAATAAAAGACTCGATAAAAGATAAAATATTTCTCTGATATAACCACGTGCATTCGTATTCATCAACGAACAAAATACTTTTTTCCTTATATTTTCAACAAAATAGTTTTACCGTTAAATTAGAAATTAAATTGAAATAGAATATTTCATATTGTTTTCAGATAATTTTTTTGTACGAAAACTTAATTATCTACCTACGTATTGTGTATCTAAAAATTCCTATACTGATTATCATAGAAGCTGTATTTACGCTTCTGGTAACCGTCACAAGTTAAACACCAGCATTTTACAAAAATATTGACAAATAAAGAACACTTAAATGTATAGCTACGTAACTAAATCGACTGAATAAAATAATACGCAGAATTAATGAAGTCTCATTATTATTTGTATGTATTTTTCCAGATATCTGTGTACATTTCATTTGAAGACAATTGGGAATACCGACGGAACGAACATTGTAGTACGTGGAAAATACCTGCAAAAACTTTTTAAAACTGTAAGCAGTTCAAACTCTTTGGAAAATACCCCAGAAAATACCGAAAAAATACTTTGTAAATATACGAAATATTTGTAAACGCTGGCAGCCATCTCTACACTCACTAGCAGACTTTTAGTAGAAAAAAAGTTAACTCACTTATAAACAACTCCCAACAGACAATGATAGAAATGAGAAACAACAAACATGAAATTTGAGCATTAATATTTCTGATCCAAACATTCAATTTTACTGTCTCGTTGGTACAACAAACTTTTCAATTGAACTTTGGTTGTAAAACTAAAGATACAAGTACATTATGATAATCTTAACATATAAAACATATAATAATTTCCATTCGACCCTTTTCCCCCTCTGATTTTGATGAGAAAAACGTTTTCCTCAAATACTAAAATTTGCTAAAAATCATATTATATAACTTTTATAATTTCTCTTGGCGTAGAAATCATTTTTACCTGCAAGTTACAAATTTAAAATTTGTCAAAATTCAACCACCCCTTTTCCCACTCTGGTTTCAGGTAACGATTTGCTCGTTTTAACTATTTTCTCACGCAATTCTCAACAATTAGCCAAAATCCAAACAATATTTTTCCTACTCTAGTATTTAGTCACACTTAGAAACTCTTTCAATAGAACAACGACTAAACCAAATCTTCAAACATTTGAAAAAATATAAAACAAACAACAATACTCACGCGAGAAAATACATACTACTACAACATTGGACCAGGAAACCGAAGGAAGAAGAGAATGCGAATGCAAAGAAAGAACGAATAACATTAATAGAAGTAATGGACCACTGGCCTTTAGACAGGTCACAATGGAATGAGCAACTGCTAGAAATTACGGTTAGAGCTAGAAGAAATACTGCACCTGGAGTAAACAAAATAAACGAGTGAATGCACTATATGCCGGAAAGGCTAAAGGAGCAAACCTTACAAATTATCACCAGAGTATGCATGGAAATAATACCTCTGCCTACGAAATAATAATAACACGTCTTTATTATTTTTCATATAAACATGACAACAAGTAATTATACAATTCATTATAAAATAAAACACGAAAAATAAATGGCGAAGTTAAGCGATCACAATCCACAAGAAATCATGCACGCTTTTCTTACACTTAAACCACAACCAAATGGGACACGATCATACAAATACTTCTCCTAAAATCAACTTTCACAGGGTATAGATGATTACAGCAGAATAACACTTTGCAACGTAGGATACAAATACTACGCATCAACGCATAATTTCTGCTCGAACCACTAGAGAAACACATCGGAATACCTTCAAACTACCTGACAGCATGCATCAAAACCAGATCCAGAACGACTATATGTACACCACCAAAAAATCCTGGAAAAATGGAGAGAAGGACCAAAACTACACATAGTCGCAATAAATCTCCAGAAGATATTTGACATTATCAGTCACGAAACCATAGTCAACACCTTACGCAACAAAAGAGTACCCCACTACCTAATAAACCGGATAATTAATTAAATTAAAATTTCCTCTTGGATATTCAACATGGATCTAACTCAAGTGATACAAAACACAATCAGGACACACCAAATTTTAACGAAGACACAGAAACATTAAGAACCTTGATAGTACTAGCATACGCCCATGATCTAATCGCCACGGAAAAAGAGGACATTCTCAACTTTCTATAGAAAACGTGAACCCGCACCTAGATACATCTGGAGAGAAAATAAACTTCAAGAAGAGTCTAATAGGGATACGAAATCCGTTAACAAAAGAGATCCCGGTCAGCGTGTCAAGCGATGACATAAAACGTCAACATTAATAGGAGGGCAAATAATTACGAAAATGATAAAAACGTACGCAATAAAGTACTGAGGATATATCCAAGAGGAATCCAGCGCATCTACCGAAGAAAACGCTAATACTGAACAGCAACAAACTAGAAATAGGGAGATCATGCTACACGTAGATAACAACCATCGGGAGGATCCGAGGGAGGATCGAACAGCAAGAAAAAAATGAATACCATAAAGAGATTGTAATGATATATGCTCTGCCGGAATCAGAAATGGAACAAACAGAAGACTCAGAAGACGAACTTAAAAAGCCAAAACATAAGGAGGAACATAAGCCTATATTCCTATATCATGCGTCATGTGACTCTCGCTGCATGACAACAAGCATGACCCAAATCCAACTCAGCGTAGACGTACCCAGCCCAGCAGTATGTTTCCCGAGAGTAGCAGTACGCTGGTAAATCAAATCTAATTACTTATTTGGAAAAGTGGAAAAGCGGCTATGTCGAACGGTCTATCCCATTTGTGTACGTTTCAATGTTTACAATAAACGTCATTATTATTATTATTTAAATTCTAGCCACTTATCTCCAAAGTTTTGGGGAAAAAACTGTTTAAATTTTGAAGATTGCCGAGGGGATTACAGGTACAAATGATTTCTCCACCTCAAGAGTGAATGAAATCCCGAAGGTGCGTTGTTGGTATTAAAATCAGCAATTGTGGCCGAAAACCAAACGGGGAAGAATACTATATGATTTTTAGAGAGGGTAGAAGCTGGTTTCTGCAACTCAGCGTTTGTGAAACTTGGGGGTGCATTACTGGCACTTAAATTAGTAATATCAAAGGATTACAAGCAAGAAATAGTTTCCGTGCCTCGAGAATTAATAAAATTTCGTGGTTTGAAGTCAAAAATATAAGGTCGAATTTCAAGAATGTATCTAAGAGAGTATCTGTCAAAATTTGGGGGTAAAAAATATTAAGGATATTCATTACAGCTAGACAAGATACGAAAGGTGTCATATTTCTCAACATAAATACACAGATTACTTACTATGTAGGTACCTATATACCGTCTAAATTTTATTACAGTTGATACAGTAGTTTGGAAATTATGTGCAAAAAACCTTTTTCAAAATTAAATCTTTAAGTGGGAATAGCTCTGCAGTGGGCGTCCTAAGAAAACAAGTACTTTTAGTGTTATTTTGACTCAAACTAAACGCTATCAAAATATATTGCCCCACACTTCTGGGACACCCTGTATAAGTACATGTCTCTTATCTCAGAAAATAAATAACTAGGACTAATTTATGATTTAATTATATAGACCTGTATCCTAATTTCTCTTCACGTGTGCTAGTGGTTAACCAATCCGTAATATATACAAAAATAAGCATACTTTGTGTACTTACTTATGATGAATATGAATGAATTCCTACATCAATTTAGCAGCACAATTAAAATGCAGAAATTCTTTAATAATACCTAATTACAATGACTAATTAATTAATAGTAATTTTGAGTTTGGAATAGTCTAATTATAGATAAATAGAATATTGTTTCCTCAATTATACCTACACGTATTTATTACTATTTATTTTGTTGTTAATTGTCCCTACATAAATAATTGCGATGAAAGCAAAAATAATATACTTACCAACAGCAATTTATTTTTTAGCCAGTCAGCGACATATTACATTTCAAAATTCTTCTATTTAATAATTACCTACATTTTTATATTATACAAATTGTTTCACATGTGAAAGGAAATTTATTTAAGGAGAAAATCGTTATGTAGGTAAGTATATAAAATTTACAATATCTACAGACCAAAATTCGCTAGTAGCTTTCTATAAAAAACTGCGTAAATTCTTTAGAAGTACAGTATATTTTTAATAGATACATATTATATTGTAAATATCCGAAAATGTCTTCAAATGTTCTAAATCGTTGCAAAATTCCCGGTCTCGTTAGTAACACCACAGTGCTTCTCTAATCCAATAGTTAGTATATATACTTACGTAAATAGTGTACTATCAACACAAATTTCATAATTTTCAGTAAAATGGAGTAACCCTTTACATATACATGTATAAATAAATAAAATAATGTTCCTTGAAATAACCTCATATATCGACGATTCCTGCTCCAGTTTCCTCAATCATCAGTAAAATCCAAGCAATATTTCCCTGACCTAATGCTTTTAATATGTACCTACACACTAAAATATGTATGCCGAGATGTATGTCTTAAATTCATCACATTTCTTGTGATACTATAAATTGACATTTTTAGAAGTTTATGCTGACATGATACAACATAGGTTTAAAAAAATTACACTTTCATCAATACTACAGTCAATAAATTCCTAAATTCCTAGCAAATCTAGCAAAATATGCGAAAATATCTTTACAGTTCCACAGCAGCTTTAAATCGCTAACACTCATCGTTTAGTCCGAGAACCCGTATTTTTTTTTTTTGAGTAATTTCGTTAACAGAATGGTACCTACTTCTTTATTGCTGTTTTAGGCATGTGGACTATATTGTAGAACAAGCAAAGTCCCATGCGCTCCGCCAAGAGCAAAAAAAGTTACATTTGACTTTGCTGCCGTCTGGGGAAATATTTAGTTCCAACATACAGTGTGTCCCAGGATAGATGTAACAAGAGGTGTAATGGACCAAAAAAATTTTGGAATTTTGGAATGGTATTTGGGGATTGAGTCCTGCTTGTTGTAAAACTAAAGTATACTAAAAATGACTTGATTTGGTGTTCTACAGGGGGTTTTATAAGCAAAGTTGTAAAAATCACCACTAATAAAGTACCTTTATTTTTCAAAATATGAAAAAACAACAAGCAGGACTCAATCCCCAAATACCATTCCAAAATTCCAAAATTTTTGGTCCATTACGCCTCTTGTTACATCTATCCTGGGACACACTATATATGTATACAAATGAATATAATTGTTGACAAAGCAATGTATTAGAGAGTAATAAAGAAATAACCGTTTTGCTATGTGTCAAATGTCATAAATGATGATAAATTGGATCAAGCGTTGATCTTTCGATGTCAACACCAGTAGATATTTTTTTCATATCTGGCAAATAATTAGTTCCGCGATTTTCGTCTGGCAATTCTATTGGCGTTAAGGGTTAGGTTAGGTTAGATTAGGTTGAAATGAGAGTGGGCTAGTAACAGACCCTCCACCGCGACTATCTAGTTCTATTGTGGCTCACTCCTAATTATATTTCACCCAATAGGTTCAGCCATTTGATAAAACCGACTACCTTATTGGGTGAGAGGTTGTCCAGGTCCTCTGGCAGCACTTGCCCTTTGCCAAAAAGTGAGAATCTGGTTCTTTCTACAGCAGGGCAGGTACATAGAACGTGCGCTGCCGTTTCATCCTCCTCGAAACACAGTCGGCATTCAGCGTTGTCCGCTATTCCGACTCTGTGTAGGTGGTGATTTAGTCTGCAGTGCCCAGTATACAGGGTGATTCTTTTAAGGCGGCCATTAGAATATTTCCCACTTGCAGATGAGATAGACATTTGAGATTTGGTACCCTACCATAGTCGACCATTGCGAGTCCGAAAATAATAATTTCAAAATGGCGGCACTTCCGGAAATACCAGAAGTCGTTACCAACTTGCTTATTTTAAATGGAACACCCTGTATATTTTCGACTTTTCGAAATTGTCATACAATTCTGAGTCAAAACATGTGGCACACCCTATACCTAAACCGAGCAGTTTCGGAGATATTGGACATTTTATAAAAAATTTGACAGGTGCAACGGTTTGCAAGAACCGTTATAACTTTCTTCGTGTAGGAGATCCTTATTTGCTCTTTGGTACGTAGAAAGAACACAAGATCAGCTACTCTCTACAAAAAAAATAGATTCCACAATAGTATACCAAGTGTTTTATTTTTCACGTTACATTTTGTTAAATTCAAACCTCAAAAGCTTTTTTATTTCAAATGGAACACCCTATATTTTTTTATATCAAATTATGTTATATTAAATTCCATTTTTTCTAGTATAAGCATTGTAGTGGTTAAAGTTACAACTTTTCGAAATATTGGCGATTTTCTTAAATGTCCAAAAATTTTTAATAAAAATTGCCATCAACTTACCCATGATTAGAAACAATCATTAATGTCAGTCATTCTTTTATGTTAAAAAACGCCAGCACGTTTAAATTACACCCACGAAGACTTTGTTTATTATTTATGGAGAATGTGATATAGTAATACCAAGAACATGTAACACATTTGCTACTCGATACCCACAAGAACAAAAACCATCCACCATACATTGTAAAAGGCATATTGGATAATTTTAGAATATTTGGCTCTGTCAAATGGCACATGCCAAATTTTATTATGGCAATCGATGTAGAATTAAATTTGAGGTGGACTTATATCAGCATGTCCTATATCTAACACATGTACTTTTTGAATTATTCGCAAGTTTTTGTTGAAAATTATAATTTATCCAAAAAAACGTAGAAGCCTATGAAACAATTGAAACAATAAAGTGGGTATCGAGTAGCAAATGTGTTACATGTTCTTGGTATTATTACTTTATCACATTCTCCATAAATAATAAACAAATCTAAAAGTCTTCGTGGGTGTAATTTAAACGTGCTGGCATTTTTTAACAAAAGAGAATGACTGACATTAATCATTGTTTGTAATCATGGGTAAGTTGATGGCAATTTTTACTAAAAATTCTTGGACATTTAAGAGAATCGCCAATATTTCGAAAAGTTGTAACTTTAACCCCCACAATGCTTATACTAGAAAAAAGGGAATTTAATTTAACATAATTTGATGTAAAAAATACAGGATGTTCCATTTGAAATAAAAAAAATTTTGAGGTTTGAGTTTGACAAAATGTAATGTGAAAAATAAAACATTTGGTATACTATTTTGGAATCTATTTTTTATAAAATGTCCAATATCTCCGAAACTGCTCGGTTTAGGTATAGGGTGTGCTACATGTTTTGACTCAGAACTTTATGATCAATTCGAAAAGTCGAAAATATATAGGGTGTTCCATTTAAAATAAGCAAGTTGGTATCGACTTCCGGTATTTCCGGAGGTGCCGCCATTTTGAAATTATTATTTTCGAACTCGCAATGGTCGACTATGGTAGGGTACCAAATTTCAAATGGCTATCTAATCTACAAGTGGGAGATATTCTAATGGCCGCCTTAAAAGAATCACCCTGTATAGGCCAACTAGAGTTCTTAGGTGTAACCTATTTAACTCTAATAGTTTTTTAGTTCCTCGGATTTCAAATGAATGAATTAGACTAATTCCTGAAATGTTTTTATTTAAATATGAAAATGGAGGGCAGTCGTAGAAAACGTGCGGTTTGTGCAGTCAATTTTTTTTTTTAAACTGTTTAACGTCGGCCTATTTCCGCTACCAGGGCCTATCACCGACGCCAGGAGACGATCTACCCCCAACCTGGAAATTTTGCCGAACCTCTTCCCTTAAGAAGAGTAGGGATCTTTTACTTGCCTAACATTTAATAGACAAGGGACCGCCTGCTTTACATCCCCTCCGAAGGATGGTATATCCACTACGTAATCCTCGTCTGAAATTGCGTAACTTCCGAGTATACACTGATATACAAGCCTCTAGAAGGTGGGACGAGAACGCTGTATTTCCCAAGATGGGAGCCCATCCAAGTACTAACCGCGCTCGACGTTGCTTCAACGGAATATCGACTGATATTCACATTGAAGTCGCCTCTACGCTCGCCCCCAGTCAAATTTTCCATTCGTGAAAAACGTAACGCCTGCGGGGTAAATAACTATTTTTGCATTTTTGAGGTACGCCCTTGGGTACGCCCCTACGCCGTTTACCGCTCAGCACCTAGACGGCGCTTTTTGTGATTGGCATTTTTAATCATTTCATAATAGTATTTTATATAACAAGTGGCTAAAATAGTTTTTTTTTTACAAGTGGGGCGTTTATAGTACGAGTCGAAGGCGAGTACTGTAAACCACACGAGTAAAAAAAAAACACATTAAGTCTCGAGTTGTATACAAAATTTTTTGTATCACCATTCGAAATCAGAAGACAATATAATTTTGTAAAAATAGACTAAATTCTATTGCTGTTTCCATAGAAACCAATAAGTTTTATATCAAACTGTAAAATAAAAATTATTTCACTCTTTTTTCTTTATTTTACACTTGTCAATGATTCATTGAAAGTGTCAAATAAATGCCATTTTAGGATGTGGCTTTACAAAAAAAATATTTATTTTCATTTCAAAATGACGTTAGACTATAACATTGGCGTACGTATTTGGTGAATTTACATGTCTGAGTTCCCTGAAACCAAAAACGTGGTTTAAAAAAATACCTGTCTGTCGTCTGGCTGGATGTCTGTCATATGTGATCGCACAAAGAGCCGAAAATCGCTGGATCAATTTGGTTCAAATTTTACATTCGTGTTGAGAACAGTAATTTCTTTAATATCGCAAAATCAATGCCAGTGCAAATTTAAGAGAAGTGGTAAAGACCGGTTCTAACAATTTTGATTAAATTTAAAACAGGAAGTAATGTTGGGTATTTAGCTAAATACCTAAGATAATGTTTTTTAATAATAATGCAAGTATCAATAGTAAATACATTTATTTTTAGTACAGGATGCTTGGTAGAAAATACAGGGAGGATGACTTGGGGGGCTAAGGGTTAAAGATGGAAAATAATCATTTTCTTTGAAACGGCGAGCGTCAGATCATTTATTTTATTTGTGGGAGGCTCCGATTAAAGAACTTATATCTAGATACATAATGGCATGAATTTTATGATCCCGAAAGACTCCCATTCTAAGGCACTTCTTCCCATAAGTTGCTGATTGGCCCATCGGCGTATTCGCGGCCGCTCGTACACGACCGGCTTCAGTTCGATTATCATAATCTCAGTTGACAGTTCGGCCATTAATGTCAATAAATGTTTTTCGTGTTCTCCGACCAAAAACTGGTGAAAAAGTAATTTTATTTTAAGTTGTGATTTGCTTAATACCTAAATAATATTCTCTATTCATATTTACACAGTTTAGTGACAATATATTTTGTGCAAATAAATAGTGAAGTGCTGTGCCGTTTGCAGAAAGCAGTTTAGAAAAGAAGAAAATCGATCGTTCCATAGTCGTAACATGATGAAGTTCAGTTTACAGTTATAAAGTAAATAGCAATTAAATTTTAATATCCTTTCAATACATATTTATCTTACTGTAACATCGTATGCCTACATCACGTTATATAAAGACCCGGTAATGCAGGAATTGCAATAATTCATTTTAATGAAAATATTTACCATTCTACACATTTTCTACACACACAACGCCACTGTTGCCTATGGGATGTGATGTTCATCTATCCATTTTAATGGACATACCGTGTGTGTAGTCGCGGGCTAGGCATGGGGAGTAGAATTACAACATCGCGTGTGCCAGCTGGCTGAAATGAAATAACAGAGCTGGAATGCTCCATCGATGGACGAATTTACGGCTGCCGGTGTTGTCATATTTCTCGCGCTACGTGAATGTACATGCCTAATGGGAAATTACACGCACGGTATAATGTGACTATGTTAGGAGCAAACAAGGTATATAGTGAAAAGATAGCCTGTTATGTATCTAGATATAAGTTCTTTAATCGGAGGTGGGAGGCAGTTCAGTTTTCCTTTTTTTTTAATAAATATTGTTATCTCGCATTTTGTAAATGCCCCATTCAGGACAATCAAATAATTATATTCATAAGTACAGTGCAAAAAATCAATTTTGAGTTTTTTATAAACTAACACGTTTACCTTGGCATTAAAAAAATGTTTTTGATGGCATGAGTCCTATAAAACACAGGTTTCTAAATAATAAAATATTTTCTTCCCTAACACGGCTCTAAGGTATCGTAGCAGCAGGTCACCCTGCTAACATCCTCGGTAAGAGCCGATGTATGTGCGACCACATAAATGTACATTTTTGTTTTACAAATTGATGGATGGCATCGATGTATCGACTGAGACTGCTACCTGCACCTCTAGCAGCGTAGTAACAATTATGGTTAAATTTAACACAAAAATAACTCCCTCAATAGCAGTATGAGATGACATGATTAGTTGTTCCTGGAAAATGCAGGGAGGACGTGGGGCAGATTTTTTTCTTTAAAACGACTCTGATGATTCTGATTAAATTTAAGGCAATTGGTAAAAAAATATAAGCTATATCGTACTCTACAGGCTTTGCTCCTACGTGGGAGAGCTAGTCCGAGTTGTGTCAGGCTGTTTGTTTATATAGGCTCTCACGTATCAAGTCGACTACCTACAATTTAAATTTTATAATTTTCTAGAACACAGATTCGAAGGTAAGACTTCAACAATTATGTTTTTAAACTAAAAGTATCCAGGATGAATCAAAACGAAATGGACAATGGACATGCTGTTATGGTTATGACTGTTATGAAAGAGAGTTTCTTTAGATAAATTAGAAATGAGCATTAAAAAATGTCTGAGCTTTCTCTTAAGGAAATACAGAGTGATTTATCATGAGTTTTGTCCAAAACTGTTTGAAGTATTATACGTGCTAGAATCAGAACGTACTTTGCAGGGTTGGCATATTTAAAACAAAATGTTTTAAACAAGATGTTTAAAATATGTTTAAAACATCGCACCATGGTTTAAACAAATGTTTAAAACATATTTAATACACAATGCGATGTTTTAAACAAATGAATTATTTTGGATATTGTGGAAAAGCAGGAAAAGTGCCGATGATGGTCCATTCCGATAACTTAATTCAATATAAACATTAAACACACTCACAAAAAAATAGCCTCTGTAGTCTTACTGAGTCAAATGGTCAGTGATCATTTGCACTAAACTGAACGTTTTATTTGTAGAGTGCTGTAAAATCCGTTTAAGAGCGCCAGCTGGCATCATGTAGTAGTAGCAGACACAGTAACTTGGCGCCGTTTAATTTTAGTTTAACAGAGTTTTAAACGTTTTAAACCTGTTTTAAACGTGTTTTAAACATACCATTTAAAACATTGAGACAAACTGTTTAAAATAAAAAAAAACAGCTTTTTTGTTTAAAATAAAAAAACTTTTTTTTTCCAACTCTGGTACTTTGAGTGTATAGTACCCTACTAATATTGTCAACTTACATGCATACACACGTAAAAAATTCGGGAGGCGGGTTAAGTAATTTTTATTTATAATGATCCTATGAGAAATAGTTACCCTGTATATATATATTTTTTAAATTCTGGTACTACATTATGAAACTACATCCAAATACGATAGAAACTGTTTTATATTCAAACTTTTGACGAACAATTATCCATAAAATCGAAAGAAAATGAAAAAAAAATAAAATTTTAAATTACATTTTCTTGTATAAAGTATCTGATTATTTCATAATTAAACATTTTGTGATTTCATACATAATTAGGTAATATAAAGACAATAAAGAATAGAAAAATGTAAAACCAGAATAAGTAATATTTTTTTCTCTTTTTCTCTGAAAAAATTCACCCTAAATACATTTCCTTACATTCCGATAATTACTAAATTATGAAACTGTACACAAAAAAGATAAAACATTTTTTTTGCAACAATACAACATTAAGTATTAAAAAATATTATTTTAGGTATTACTTAGTAGATAACGTTCAAAGCAACCATTCGTTCTATCCAAGTATTATTGGTCCAAATCCGATCAAGCTATTATGTCAACAAAGAATTTCCCTTGTTAAGCGTGTAAAAAAATGTCGGCGTCTTTGGCGGTGCGATGCCGCGTGTTTGATGGTCAAAGAGGCCGACATTTTTTGAGTGCTTCGTAGACCTGAAGACAACTTTAACAATGTTTATTTAACTATCCTCCAGTAGAGATAAGTACTTAATAAGATATCTCATGTACTAGCGATATCATCAGTATATAGAAAGAATGGTTATTTTTTTGTTCTTCATATTAAATGTTAGATATTAACATCCAGTTTCACAATCGTTGGTTAATTAATGGTTAGGATTTGACTAATAGTTTATTATAAAAATTTGTGACATTAACTAGCCAGTTTTATAATTGTTGGTTAATTAAGGATTTGTTGAAAAGTACTGTTTCAGAATGTCTGGTAAAGTCGTGTCTTACTAATAATGAACTTTCGGGCCTGGTTAGTCAACCAAAAAGATAACCAACGATTGTGAAACTGGCTGTAAGTGTATGAAAGCAGTTGGTAAGAAATGTCTCATAAGGGAGATTTCTTGTAGGTACACTAGCTTGATCCGACTTGGATCAATAGTATATGGAAAGAACGAATGGTTTCTTTGATAGTCATCCGCTGAATACCCAAAATAACATTTTTTAATAATTGTGTACGCAGAAATAAAATATATTTATTTTTAAGTACAACAATATAACAATAAGTGCAACATTAATAACAACAAATTTACAAACGTTTAAAATGCTATAAATTGTTTTCAAAATCAAACCATTTTACTTTCCTTTCCGTAAAGTCACAAATTAACTAAAACACTATATTGTTAATTTTCCTCACAAGAACCACAGAAATAAAAATTAAGTGTTTAATCTGGTCCTTTTTCTATTGTTGAATATAGTTTCATTTTACACTCGGTTTTACAAAAATCATGCATGACATCACAACATTTTTCAATGATATATTTCCATCAAATAGGAAGAAAATATACACAGATCACAATAATTTCTTGAATCACGAATCCATTGTTTCAACGAATATGCAAATAAATGAATTCTTCATACAAAACAAGTACCTACCTACTTTTGTCACAAGATAAATTATTTTTTATATGAAGAATTTATTTATTTGCGTATATATGAAGCAATGTATTCTTGAATCAAAACATTATTTCTATCTGTGTAGTTTAAAAATGTATTTTTTGCATTTTTCGATTTTAGTCAAAATTGGTCGTTTATTTAAAATTCGTCAAGTGTGACAAAAATGCCAGACACACAATTCACAGATTCAATTATTTTTAGATGTAGTTCCATAATGTAGTATCAGAATTTGAAGACTTTCTGACTTTCATAGGAGCCCAATAAATAAAAATTACTCAATATTTATTTATGCATGTAAATTGACAATTATTAGTATACACACTCAGAAGACCAGATTCTAGCAAGCAGTTTAAAAGACTTAACCTTAAAGAAAATTATGCACAAACTATAATCACCCTGTTACTTCGTTAAAACAAAGCTCAGACATTTTTAACAGCCATTTTCTTAAGCGAACTCCATCTACCAAAATAATATCTCCTTCCTTGTGAATCACCCTGTATTTACATGCAAAATATTAGTTGCAATAAGTCATTATTGTTATGCAAACGAATTTCAACACGCGTCATCGAATTCACACAGCACAACATTTATTAAAAGGAATAAAAGTATGTATATATATTTAGCAGCCTACTTCCACCAAATAAAGAATAAAAGTGTAACTGTACCTTTGAACCGTAGAGAATATTAATTTAAAATGAACTGACAAAGTAGTGCTCTACATCAAAGTTGCAATTTGACGCGATATTACTAGAGTTGCTCTCATAGTTGCCCTACTTCTTCGGCAAGAACAATTTACGAAACAATAAAGCCTAAAGGTAACCGCTTGAATTCACATGGATCTGAGAGTTTCATCAAATTAACACTGGGCTGTCAAAATATATCAGACAGAATTGCGTGTCAAACAGACAATAGTTTGAGTAAACCGGCATTTGTGAAGACCTACATTGTTAGCATTCGCCCAGCGTCAGGACATCACCACATCATCAAATTATGAGACGAGTGAGCAGTTGTCAGTACAAATATAACAATTCTTTTAACTGTGAGAAAGCTTTTTACGGTGAAACAGACACGAGAACATACTATATGTGTTGGTTAATAAACTTTCGTAATTTCATTCCCACTCGCATCTTCGAGCGATTTTACCTTAGTTGCCGCAGAAACTCAACTTTGCAATAAGGTTAACAACCTTCTATAATATTCACAATGCCTCGGATTTTTATCGTGAACTTGTTTCCAAATCTAGATTAATTATATCGGTTCCATAGTTGTATGATTACTGAAATGTTGTGATAAATAATAGACAATTTATTAAAGTGTAGTATTATTACCTGAGCCTGGTGTGAGCCTGGTATCTGCCAGAACAAGGGAAATAGTCCAATAACATAAAACCAATATGGATAAGTAGTTTAAGATGCTGGGGTTCCCCCCAAACCACTTCATTTTACACAAAACACCACACATGCAAGAACTAATTAAAATAAAACGAAACACAAAAACATAACATACAAACTACAGTGTCATATAAGTCGGTACATATTTTACACAAAACGAATAACCATTATAGATCACGGATATAGAAAGGTGTATTCTTCTATGGATACGTATTGTTATGATGTTCCGGAACACAAACCACCTGCACAGCGAGCGCTCGCGGACTACAGTCTACGTCAAGACTAAAAGCACTCAAACCGCTTTACGTGAATTTCTGCGGCGCTTGCTCTGTGTTTGGTACAGGTAATTTCTGTGAACTTCTAGCAGATTTAACATTTTACCTTCTTATGAGTTATGACCACAAGTGATTGTTACACGATATATCATTTAGGGAAAAAAGAAGATAATGTATCATTGCCACTACACGGAAGAATAACGTTTATATGCGTATTACATTCCAAATTTGATACTTAGTGAAGAACCGTTGCAGTTTTATTTGGGAACCAGTCGGTAAAGTACTATTTTAATGTTTTTTTTTTAATGTTAGAAATTCAAAACATTAAAGTCCTTACAATTTAAAAATTGACATTTTATTTCTTTAATTTTAATAATTTTTGGAAATTGCATTATTTCTTTTGATAAATTAATAATTGTATAACTCGGGGATTCAGAAAATTCGTAAGGGACGTTTTGTAGCTTATAAAGACCTTTAATTTGAGCCTGGCAGGTTGCTGTATCTTAAAAATTAACAGTTATGCATTTCGGCACTTTTTGGACGCATTCAAGTCGCTTTCATTTTTCACTTGTTTCCTTAAAACTATAACATTTAGACTAATAATGCTTACATAACTTTTTAAAGTACATTTGATCATATTTCGTTTCAGAGATCAACTGTTCCATTATCTAGAAAAATAACGAAGATATGAGGAATTGTTTATGAAAAAGTCAGGTGCGTGAAAATCTGTATAGTCTTTGTTAATAAAATAATATATATGATTTTTCTACTTTTCATTAAAAGACATTGCTATAGGTTAATAAAAACTTTTAAAATCCAATTTCAAAATGGCAATTTTTTGGCTAAAATATTTATTTTAGAAATATTTTGGTCATTATTGCCCGTTTTTTGGCAATAACATTGCTTACATAATAAAATAATAATATTTGTCGATGCTTAGTTTTCTGTTAACAGATAGAACTTAGAGGAAATTCCTATAGATGTAACACTGCCCCTCCTTAAGCCTGAACATTCCGGTCAGGCAATTTAGTGTCTTCCACATACTTCTCCAGTCTATCCAAATTGACAATTTTCATCTTCGGCTTCTTACGTCAACATCATCTTCTTCATCGTCTTCATTTAAATTAGATAAACAACGTCATTGATTCGGGTGATAATAGAATACGGTCCTTTTCGAGGCGGTTGAGGCTTCGGGGACCCTCCCTTCTTTCGCTGTGGGTTGTACAGCCAAACCAAATCTCCTGCCTTGAATCCTCCTGAACTGGCATTACGGTCAACGAGCCTTCATTCGCTCACTAGATATGGTGATCCTAGTCTGTGGTCCCTTAATGGCTGCAGAAATCTTTCATTGGTGACACCAAGCCTCCACATCCTAACGACTATTAACCCAATAAAATCGTCCTCGTACTTTACTCATCCGCGTGATTTCAGCTGAGCCTGGTATACTTAGGCGAAATGTTGGTTGCCATATCTCAAGTCCAGCGCAAGTTCCAAAAACTTTTAAGTCTCTTTGTTTTTCCACTGGGATGAGTTTTGACAAAAATTATAATTTGTCTTCAAACATTTGATTCATCTTGTACATATGATATTACAACATTATTTTCGTCAACATCATCTTCTTCATCGTCTTCGTCAATTAGGACAGTGGGTTTACAGTTAATAAAGCTGAGGTGTAGTGCAATCCGGTTTTTCATTGGGATTGAAATCAAACAGTTTTGTAGCTTCCATTCCCAATTATTTGGCATCAAATCGTACCTAGAGCCATATTTGCACCTGTAAGTGTTCTTTCTTTAGGTGTTCTATTACTATAGTACGTCGGGTACATGGCGGGTACATGGCTATATTAGCCAAAAAGCTGCACTTTTGATTGGGATGTGCCACTTTCTGTGATGCCAAAAAGTAACTTTCCAGATAGACAGCCACTTTAATGTGGCGACCATTCAAGATGGCCGCCATTAGTTTTTGTATCTCAGCTCCTAATGGTCCGATTTCTATTTTTTTGTTTTGTTTGAAAGCTCTTGTAAAAAAACATTTTTTTCTTAAATTAATCGGCAATTTCTACATTTTCGGCGCGATTTCAGATCGAAAAATGCACAATTCCAGTATTTTAGTCCGTTGCTAAGAAACTATCACAAAACAGACCGGAAAAGATCCGTTGCCAAGCAACGATCAACAAAACTGTACGGGAATGTTACTTTCCCGGCCTAGGCCGGGAAAGTAACATTCCCGTGCGGTTTTTTATGTATATAAGAGAAGCTAAGGTCTCAAAAAAAATTTTGACATTAGCCACCCCCATTACCACCCCCACCTCATTATTAAAGGGAATGAAAAAAAATTGTGATTTAGTATGTGTACAAGAACCAGAAACCTCAAAATATTTTTTTAATTCATCCATCCCCCACTACCACCCCCTATCGCCACCCCCGCCCCACTACCGACGTGGGGTATCGTTTTATGGGTTTTTGGGGTAGAGGATTTCAAATATTATATTATTAAAGTTCCATAAATAATTATTTCCGCATACCGTTACTTACTATTCAGTGACGTCATCCAAATTTTTTCGTTGTGAGTGACTTGGATGGAAAATCTGGATGTGGAAGTAGTGATTGATTGGGTAGCGGTTTTTTTACTTTTATGAGTGTATATATTGTAAGTACATTGCATAGTTTCGGAAGTCATTTCTTACAGTGTTTAATATATTTCATAGAGTTACACGTATAAACTATGTATTCTGGGAATCTAAAAGCGACATTAAATTATTAAATTTCTATAATATCATCCAAGAATTTTAGAAATCACTATTACTTCCACATCCAGTGGAAGTATAGTAACGACAAAAATTTTTTTAAAAATTTTTATTGTTCAAATAAGCTTAGAATGTCACGAAACGTCGAGATTTTAAGTTTGAGCGAAAAAAAAAATTCCGTCTGTCGGTCTGACGGTCTGTCTGTAACTTTTTTTGTGCGCACGTTTACTCTGGAACCGTATGAGATATTGATTTAAAATTTCGTACACATATGTACTTTAACGAGATCTAGAACTAGATTATATTTTCATCTTGTTCCGTCGAAGGGATGGGGGGTAAATTGGAGTAAATTTGGAGTAAATAGGTAAATCAAGCAGGTAAGAGTTCATAAAATTGGTATTTAGTATATACAAGAGAAGCTAAGGTCTCAAACAAAATTTTGGCATCAGCCACCCCCATTACCACCCCATTATTAAAGAGGATGAAAAAAAAATTGTAATTTAGTGTGTGTACAAGAACTAGAAACCTCAAAATATTTTTTTACTTCATCCACCCCCACTACCACCCCCCATCACCACCCCCACCCCTCTACCGATGTGGGGTATCGTTTTATGGGTTTTTGGGGTAGAGGATTTCAAATATTATATTATTAAAGCTCCTTAAACAATGATTTCCACATACAAAATGTTTTCGTTGTGAGTGACTGATAAAAAATCTGGATGTGGAAGTAGTGATTCCTTGGGCAGCGGTTTATATTATATCTTGAGTAAAATGCCACAAAAAAAACTTCTTGTAGGATTAATTAGTTTATATATTTATCTATAAAATGTCAAACTAAACAAATTTTAAATCTGTCGGTATAAAATGAGAGATCACTTCATTTTTACTTGGGGGGGTAAATTGGGGTAAATTTGGGGAAAATAGGTAAATCAAGCAGGTAAGAGTCCATAAAATTGGTATTTAGTATATACAAGAGAAGCTGAGGTCTCAAAAAAAATTTTGGCATTAGCCACCTCCATTACCACCCACCATTATTAAAGGGGATGAAAAAAAAATGTGATTTAGGGTGTGTACAAGAACCAGAAACCTCAAAATGTTTTTTACTTCATCCACCCCCCCTACCACCCCCTATCACCACCCCCACCCCGCTACCGATGTGGGGTATCATTTTATGGGTTTTTTGGGGTAGAGGATTTCAAATATTATATTATTAATATTCCATAAACAATTATTTCCATATACAAAATTTTTTCGTTGTGAGTGACTTAGATAAAAAATCTGGATGTGGAAATAGTGATTCCTTGGGCAGCGGTTTTATTTAATTACTTCCACATCCAGTGGAAGTATAGTAACGACAAAATAAATTTTTTTAAATTTTTATTGTTCAAATAGGCTTAGAATGTCATGAAACGTCGAGATTTTAAGTTTGAGCAAAAAAAAGACTTCTGTCCGTCTGTCGGTCTGTCGGTCTGTCGGTCTGTCGGTCTGTCGGTCTGTCGGTCTGTCGGTCTGTCGGTCTGTCGGTCTGTCGGTCTGTCGGTCTGTCGGTCTGTCGGTCTGTCGGTCTGTCGGTCTGTCGGTCTGTCGGTCTGTCGGTCTGTCTGTCGATCTATCTGTGACTTTTTTTGTGCGCACGATTACTCTGGAACCGTTTAAGATATTGACTTGGAATTTGATACACGTATGTATTTTAACGAGATCTGGAACTAGATTATATTTTCATCTTATTCCGTTGAATGGTTGGGGGGTAAATTGGGGTAAATGGGAGTAGATAGGTAAATCAAACAGGTAAGAGTCCATAAAATTGGTATTTAATATATATAAAAGAAGTTAAGGCCTCAAAAAATTTTTTGGCATTAGCCTCTCTCATTACTACCCCCACCCCATTATTAAAGGAGGTGAAAAAATATAATTGTAATGTAGCGTGTATACAAGAGCCTAAGGTCTCAAAAATTGTTTTTAATTAATCCACCCCCCCCACCCCCCGATGTGGCATATCGTTTTATAGGTTTTTGGGGTAGGCGATTTCAAATATCATGTTATTAAAGTTACTTCGAGTAGTATGGATGCGCAGTAGGTTTCCCCGAGTATTATGGATGCGCAATGGCTTTCCTCGAGTACCATCGATGCGCAGTAGGTTACCTCTAGTAGTATGGATGCGCAGTGGGTTTCCTCGAGTCAAATGGATGCGCAGTGGGTTACTTCAAGTAGTATGGATGCGCAGTAGGTTTCCCCGAGTATTATGGATGCGCAGTGGCTTTCCTTGAGTACCATTGATGCGCAGTAGGTTACCACGAGTGTATAGATGAGCAGTAGATAACCTCAAGTGGTATGGATGCGCAGTGGGTTTCATCAAGAAATATGAATGCGCAGTGGCTTTCCTCTAGTAAATTGGATACACAGTTGGTTACCTCGAGTAGTGTGGATGCGTAGCAGGTTTCATTAAAGAAAATACTTGAAGTAGAGGCTTTACTTCTATCGTGTAGTCTACGGCACAAAATGATTTTTTATACCTTCGTCATGATATTTTCTGCGTATTACTTCCACATCCAGTTGAAGTATACTAACGCAAGAAACATTTTTGAAAATTTTCATTGTTCAAATAGGCTTAGAATGTCATGAAACGTCAATATTTTGAGTTTAAGTTTAAGTTTGAATAAAATAAATTTGTCGCTTTGTCTGTTAGTCTTGTATCTTTTTGGTGCTCACGATTGCTCTGGAACCGTTTAAGATATTGACTTAAAATATGGCACACGTATGTATTTTAACGAGATCTGGAACTAGAATATATATTGATCTTATTCCGTTGCAGAGTTGAAGGTTAAATTGAGGTAAATGGGGGTAAATCAAGCAATTAAGAGTGCATGAAATTGGTATCTAGTAAATATGAGAGTAGCTAAGGTCTCAAAAACATTTTTGGCAATAGCCACCTCTATTACCACCCCCACCCCATTATTAAAGGGGGTGAAAAAATATTGTGATTTAGTGTGTATACAGGAATAAGTCATCAAGAGTATTTTTCACTTCATATTTCACTTAAATATTTAGATTATGGTATTTGTAAATAAAACCATGTGACTGCAAACGGTTACTTACTATTCAGTGACGTCATCCGTTAGTCGAATAATTTTCCTAAAGTAGGTGTAGTGTCCTAACCTCTTGCAGACGTCTGCCAACAACTAATTTTGGAGAATCTTGAATGTAAAATTGCCATATTTGTAGTGATAATCCTCTTTGTATGCATTTTTAAAAGCTTTTATTTAACTTGCAATGTTTGTTTGTATGTTTGTTTGTTGGTTTAGGTCAAATCTTGCAAGCTGAATTTTGACTAGTTCTAATTAAGCTAGAGCTTTGAAATTAGGCACACGTGTATAGGTCCGGTGACAATGCAACATAGTATAGCCATTATCGGTTTAAATCCAATATGGCGGACGTCCCAAGATGGCGGATCGGCTTTTTAGTCATAACCCCCCTGATATGGGTATCAAATGAAAGGGTTTGACGAGTAAAATACGATAAACAATGTGACGTCATTCTAAATCCAATATGGAGGACGTCCCAAGATGGCGGATCGGATTTTCAGTCATAACCCCCCTGATATGGGTATCAAATGAAAGGGTTTGACGAGTAAAATATGATAAACAATGTGACGTCATTCTAAATCCAATATGGAGGACGTCCCAAGATGGCGGATCGGCTTTTTAGTCACAACCCCCCTGATATGGGTATCAAATGAAAGGGTTTGACGAGTAAAATACGATAAAGTGTGTGACGTCATTCTAAATTCAATATGGCGGACGTGGAAGAGGTGGGGAAGGGGTAGAAAGAGGTGAGAAGAGGTGGTAAAGGGGTGGGAAGAGATGAGAAGAGGTGGGGAAGGGGTGGGAAGAGGTGGGAAAGAGGTGGGAAGGGTGGGAAAGGGGTGGGAAGAGGTGGGAAAGGGTGGGAAGAGGTGAGGAAGGGATGGGACGAGGTAGGAAAAGGGTGGGAAGAGTTGGAAAGAGATGGGGAAGGGCAGGGGAAGTGGTGGAAAGAGGGAAGAAGTGGGAAGTAGAGAAGACGGGAGAGAGGAGGGGTGGATGGCGGTGGATGGCGGTGGCAAATGAAAGGGTTGATTGATTGATTGATTTACCAGCGTGCGGTAGGCATTGCTGCCACTCCCAGGTTATACAGCTGGGCCTGCTACGTCCACGCTGGGTTGGACTAAGGTCAAGCTTGTTGCCAGCAGCGAGAGCCACATGGCGCATGGTAAAGGAATGTGGGATGGGAGGTGTAGGTATTTGTGAGATGCGTTACCGCATTGTGTCGTGAGGGAGTGTTTAAGCTCCCTTTTTTTTTGTGTTTTTGGTTCTGGACTTCTGCCTATTCTGGGTCTTCTTGTGAGATATGTTGCCGCGTTGTGTCGCTGCTGTTTGTGCTCCTATTTTTGTACTTCTGCTTCTACAAGCCTTCTTCTTCTTCTTCTTCTGAGACTTCTGATTCCTCCGTTTCTGATTCTGGTAGAGTATATATCGCTCCAATTTCTTTGTGGAAATTCATTTTTCCCCTCGCTTTCCCAGTATGTTTGGTCCTTCCCAGTTTGTTCATGATCCTCTCGATTGTTGTTTTTCACGTGTAACATGGTCTCCCTATTTTTAGTTTGCTGTTTGATTGATTGATTGATTGATTTACCAGCGTGCGGTAGGCATTTCTGCCACTCCCAAGGATTATATAGCTGGGCCTGCTACGTCCACGCTGGGTTGGACTAGGGTCATGCTTGTTGCCAGCAGCGAGTGCCACATGGCGCACGGTAAAAGAATGTGGGATGGAAGGTGTAGGTATTTGTAAGATGCGTTACCGCGTGAGGGAGCGTTTAAGCTCCCTTTTTTGTGTTTTTGGTTCGCCTTCTTTTTCTGAGTCTTCTGATTCCACGGTTTCCAATGCTGGGTTGGATTTGGGTCGTGCTTGTTGTCAGCAGCGAGAGCCACATGACGCATGGTACAGGAGTGTGGGGTGGGCAGTGTTTGTTTATGAAATGTGTTGCCGCATTGTGTTCGTGATGTTTATGCTCCTCTTTTTTGTGTTTCTGCTTCTACAGATTGTCTTCTTCTTCTTCTTCTGAGTATATGTCTGTAGGTATATATGAAATGCGTGGACGGCATTGTGTCATGCTGTGGAATGTTTGTGCTCCTCTTTTTGTATTTCTGCTTCTACAAATCTTCTTCTTCTTCTAAGTCTTCTGATTCCTGGGTTTCTGGTTCTGGTAGAGTACATATCACTGCGATTTCTTTGTGGAATTCATTTTATTTTTCTCCTTTGCTTTTCTTTCCCAATATGTTTGGTAGTTTGTTCATGATCCTCTCGGTTGTTGTTTTCCACGTGTAACCTGGTTTCCCTGTTTTTAGTGTAGAATGTAATGTAGAATTTTTCACTTAACAACGAGCACAATTTTGACCTGAAAACCATCACTTGATAATTTACCTAGGAAAATATTACGAAATTAGATTTTCAACACTATATTATAACACAGCGCAAAGAACATGCAATATCATAAAACACACTCATATTAAACCAGACACCAACAAAAGTCAAAGATCAGCAGTCCCTATCTGTGATGCTTCTCTTCCCTTCCATTCTCTTCTCTTTTTGACTTGTTCTATCGCATTACACCAATAACTGTACCTAGGTCTGGATTATGTACGAAAGCAATCACTACTGACAAAATCTTTAATCGCACGTCCCGAGGTATGTATTACCCTTCAAACACCCATCACCCACATGACAGCTCAAAATTTGTTATCTCTGTTATTTTCCTGCTTCCTGTACACAGTCTCAATTGGCGTGTTGTCGTCTTCTTGTTGGTTGTTGAGGTGAAAAGTTATGATTTCGCCCTCCTCTTGATGTATTATTATTGTCCTCTTCAAGTTTGCTGTTGCTGTTATCGTCTCCTGCCCACCTCAGAAACCGTCTTTTCTCAGGTCTCCGACGAACGCCTCTGTCTTTTCCTTGTTGATGCTGTATTGATTTTAACTGGGTTCCGGTTCGGTGATGGATGCTAGCATGAACGGGGTGGAATAGTCTATGTTATTTTGTATATAGTCCGGTACTTGTTTTCGTTTATTTTTTGCTTTCTCTTCTTCCTCCAGTTTATCTCCACTGTTGCTGTTCCTCTTCTCGTGTATGTGTTATCATTTCTTCTGTATTTAACCCCCCGCTTTAACGCCCCTGACTCGTTCCCCCGTTTCTGTGTCTACCATATGTAGTCGGAGAGCAGCCAATCTGTAGGAAGCATTTTAAAAGTAGTCTATACAACTCGCGAACACCCACCTAAAAAACAGATGATATTATGTAAAATGATCTTCTGGATTTGATTTTTGAGTTCGCCCGTTAATTTGAGATTGCCAAATCGGGCAATTCGCAAATTTTTTGAAAACTTTTAAAATTATGTGTTAATTTTTGTTTTGCACATAACACATCATATCTTTTTTATTTTAATTCCGATTTAGACCAATATTTTACACATTATCCCTCCAATATTTTTAGACAGGCTGACGGCAAAGAATATAGTGTAACTAATAATATAGTGCCTAAAAAAATATAATTACCCTCTATTGTCGCGTTTTTTTAAAATTTGCATTGAAAAATATCCGATCGAGGTAACTTTTTTATTTTTAAAGAGAGAGTTATAGTATAAACGAGAAAAATGTTCCAAATACTTTAAACAAACTTTTTTATAAAGAGAATTTTTTGAAATTCGGCTCATGTAACGAGATGACGCTGTTGAATGCGGCCGCGCAACTCGTCCACATTAATTTAAAGCATAACTTCTGTTAACGTCGCCCATCTGTGGTGTCGTTTAAGCGATCAAGTGAGTCTACGGATTATTTAGTTTCTATTTGCAATTAAATGTTATAAAATTATGTAGATAATCTCGAAACATACACATTCAAAAATATATTTTCATTAATTATAACAGCAAGTGGGCACTAAAAATTACATTTTCCTTCGCGTAAACAACTTATATTACATTGCACGATTGCTTTGCTACACTTGCAGCTCGTAGTACAGTTATATAATTTACATTTACAAAATGGAGTTAACTCAATAAAATTGGGTTTTGGGCTTTTTGAAATCATCTTTGGAAATAAGATTTCCTCCTTTAGGTACCATCCAAAATCTAAAACATTTGGAATTCTGGGCTTAATTTGGTAGGCTGTCTTGTAAATAGCACATTGCAGAAATGTCCTTTTTACTTGTATTCTCTGTACTAGGATTTACAATTTCTGATTTTCTTTTATAAGCAGTTCGGGTATACGATCTTCTACATTGTGCATGGTAAACTGGATTTAGTGATAAAATCAAAAGTTTCTGTTCTAAATATTGTTTTAGAGCCACAGAAATGTCATCGGATTTTGCATTTGATCGGCACATTTCTAAAACCGTAATTATCGCTCGCAGACAAAAAATTTTCATACCATTGTGTTAGTGAACGAATTCTGAACAACTTTCGAAATGTCCGTCTGTCTGTCCGTCCGTCACGTTTCTTGTAAGCACGATAACTGAAGAAAGAAAATTCCGATTGTACTGAAATTTGGACAGTAAATTAGTGTTAGCTAGAGGAAGAACCCTATTTGAACAAAATCGATCGGTAAATAAAAATGTTATTACTTAATGATTTAAATTTGAAAAAATTTTTTTTTAATTTTTATGTTTTTGTAATTGAATTTAGAAATCTGGTGAAATGATATTTCATTTTAATATCTAAATATTTATATATTTTACAAATATACATTTCATAATGGAGGTAATATACAACCGTGAAAATATGATTTTAGCTTGTAGCTGAATGTAAAAATTTACATTCTTTTACGTGTAAGGTGGTGGTGTAGTTCTTTTGATTCGGAATCGAAACCCAAATGGGGTTTGGTATAGTTTTTTTACCAAGTCTTTTACTAACTAAGATCGTACTATAAAATTAAAAATTTCTAAAAGTAACATTATTTACAAAAAACTGTGAAAAGTATCCTATTGAATGTATAACAATTACACTCAAAGAAATAGTATGGGTAAATTCAACAAAAAAAAATGGTTAACTAACAATATCGTTAATTTTGTTAAACCAAACTATATTGATGGTATTTTTAAACAAGAGGTGATTGTTATTTTAATTAATAAAAAGTTGTCGTACAAGAAAACAAATATTAACTTAAAAAATAGATGAATAAGACTATTATTTTGTTGGTCTGACTATTATTTTGTTGAATTCTGTCAAATTAAACTAGATAATAGTATATTTTATTTTTAACTATTATCGAATTGTAATTCTAACCCAGTATTAGTTCGCTGTACTATTGTACTTGGTAGACAAACCAATATTATTGTCGTCTTCTAGAAGTTCTAAAAGAATTACCATAAAATTTGATTGCTTACCACGTAGTCTATTACAGAAATTATTCCCAGATGACGCCACATACAAATCACTAACAATAATCCATCATGCATTCATTATCTTGCACTCTTATGAATTTATAGAAAATTAATAACATGATTGCAGTGTTCAAATTCTCTCAGGGATCATTGATATATTTGGATGGATCTTATAAACGATCTCTAATCTTTGGTTTGGGTGGTCTGATGTCTCAATACTGAGATTTTGGCTAACCAAAAAAAACTTCATCATACAATAAAGTGTAGATCAACCTAAAAATTAGTTGGTGAACAAAAAACAAAGTCGTTGTACTATTTAATTGTAGACCAAATTGAAAATGGTTAGTGAACATAAAAAAATGTCATTGTACTATTTAATTTGTTACAAGAAGATATGATTATTAAGCTACTATTTGTTTACGAAAACAAATAAAGTTGTATGACTATTCTTTACTGATTGATTTAACTATGAAACTAGATAGGCGCGATTTCATATGCTCTTTTTGGTTGAATTTACCTATCATTTTCTTTGAGTGTATATAAAAATCCAGTGAACAGGCGAAGAGTACGTTTTTAGCTTGTTTCCTTTGATTTCCTATACGAGTAATTATAATTTATTATGCCAAACTATGTGTTTATAACGCACTAAATATAAGGACTGAGATAGAAAGCACTTTCAAGTTAACATACATGGACACTGGAAAATAATAATCACCCGGCACATGTCTGCTTTTAGCTCTAGATGCGATTGCGGCCGATTGATAGTAGCGCGCATTCGTTCGGACGCTGAAACAATCAATATTTCGATAAGGGAGCAAAATTTCAAAAAAAACTTCTTATAAAAGATTTTATTTAGTTCATTCGGAACATTTTCTTCGGTTATAGTAGGCACCTAACTTTAAAAATAAAAAAGATACCTCGATCGGACATTTTACTCTGCAAATTTTAAAGATTTTGCGTCAAAGAAAAGTTGTTATTTTTTTTTGCCAACTAATTATTTTTTAGGTAAAGTTTTTTACTTTCAACATATCAAAGAATAGTTAGAGAATATTATGTAAAAAAATTAAAAAATTCTGAAGTAAAATAGAAAATATATGACGTGTTATATGAAAAACAAAAAATAACACATCATTTTTATTTTTTTTAGAAAATTGCCAATTTGGTCATTTTGGCAATCTCAAATTAATGGGCGAATTCAAAAATCAAGTTTAGCAGGTTATTTTACATCAGATTACCTATTTTTTAGGTGGGTGTTCGCGAGTTGTATAGAGGGTGCCGAATTCAGAGGGTCTGGTCTTCCACTAATGATCTTTCGTTCCTACGTTCTGTCTCCGATCCATCATTCTTGTGTATAGATACCATTTCCTAGGAAAATCTGTGCATTTCCATTGAACTGCAAGAGGTTCAGCGCCCAGGCGTATTTTACCAATAGTACGCCTCTGGTTGTCCGGTTGTCCATTTGTTACCCAAGTCGCGGCTTGTTTATCTAAGAAACCCTGTTTATCTTAAGGAATAATACACTTCAATAAAGCCATAAATGAAAAGAAAATCTCGGGGATATGAAGCGAAAAAGGGCAAAACTTTGACACCAGAAGAAATTAATGAAATAAAGGAAGCACCTGATAGAGTTTATCTTTTACATAAGGTAAGATTGCCAAACACTAAATATCTCAAATCATATATATATAAATAAATAAATAAATAAAATAAATAATAGTTTATTACAAAAAGAACATACATACATGACAACATTTTTTGGATACAGTAATGTAAATAAACTAAAAATGAGGTCACAAGACGATTTACAATCGTCTGACCGTGACCAAGTGTATAAAAATATGTTTAACTAACACTAATTTAAAAAAAATTAATGTGTATATATCTAACGAAAAAGAAGAAATAAATAATAATAAATATCATATTATATCATAGTATCATAATATCATTTTCTGTAACCGATCATTAAACATAAAAAGAAACGAAATAAGTATATAAAAGACACACCCTTTAACTGCAATTTATTCAAAGTTGTTTGTTATACATCAATTATATCAGATATTGATTCTTTAAGTCAATTTGAGCTTTAATTTTTTTTTCTATCTGCCATTACATATTTTTTTAGCTCTAGTTTAAAGCGTCTTTTTTGTAAAGACTTAATATACTCTGGGAGTGTATTAAAACATCTTGGATCAAGGAAAGTCCAACTGCGTCGTGCTGCAATTGTGTTCATTTTAGGTACATGCATAATTATTTTGAAGGTTTGTCTGGTACTATGAGTGGAGGTTACTATAGAGGTATTTTTCAGGTAAGAATCTCGGACGCATTTAAAAAAGTATAATTGTCTTATGTCAGCAACATTACTATTTTTAAAGAAAAGGTCAGATGGGTACAAAAGGCTTTTGCCTAGTAATATTTTTAAAAATTTCTTTTGTATAGTCTCTAAAATGCACATATGGCAGTTTAAAGCTCCCCCCCATGCAATTATTCCGTAATTTAAGTGCGATTCTACAAGGGCAGTGTATACCGATCTAAGTTGAGATGTAGGTAAATATTTTTTAAGTTGTTTAAATTTGAATAGTATACATCTAATTTTATTCGTTATAGATTTGATGTGCTCATCCCGTCTTAAGTGAGGATCCAAGATTACTCCAAGGTATTTTATATAATTATTTGCTACCCAAATATGTTGCAAGTTCCCAATTTTTAGCGAGTTGAATTTGGGTAATCCATTTGTGTACATTGCAAAAGGAAGATATTGAGTTTTTTTTATATTTATTGTGAGCGACTTTCTATCGAACCAATTCTTAAATAAAATTAGGTCTTTTTCAACTTTATCTTTTAGTGCGTTCCAGGAAGTGTCTTTGTACATAACTGCCGTATCGTCAGCATAGGAAAAGATTTGACCACACGAGGGGATTTCAAAAATGGAGTTAATATACAAAATAAATAGAACTGGCCCTAAAACTGTTCCTTGCGGAACTCCGAACTCAATAGTACTCGAATCACTGTAAGTATCATTGACATATGCTCTTTGTTGTCGGTTTTCTAGGTAACTTTTTATTAATTTCAAGGCATTATTGCGGAGACCGTACTGTTCAAGCGTTGTAAGTAGCTTTTCGTGGCTGACAGTGTCAAATGCTTTCTGTAGATCAAAGAAGACTGTAAGACATTTTTCTTTGTTGTCTAATGCCTTATAAATTTCAGCACTCAAATTTCTTATAGCATCATTTGTTGATTTTCCCTCTACAAAACCGAACTGAGATTCAGAAATAATATTATACTTTTTTATAAAACTACAAATTCTAATTTTAAGGACTTTTTCAAACACTTTTGCTAAAGCTGAAATAAGTGAGACAGGGCGAGAGTTCGAGATGTCTAGCGGATCTCCTGTCTTAAATAAAGGTTTAATAATTGCACACTTAAAAGTAGAGGGGCAATTGCCTTGTTCAATCATATTATTTATTAAGATACTTAAGGGCAACGAAACAAAATCTGAGATGTCTTTTAGTGCAATTGAGCTTATTCCATCCATACCAACTTTTTTGTTTTTAAGGTCACCTATAATATATTTAATTTCTATTTCTGAAGTAGGTTCTAGAAAAATGGAGTTATTAATTGTGCGTTGGGGGCTAGCTATATTAGGATTATCAATCTGTATTTAATTGGCTAAGTTTTTACCAATATTAGTAAAAAATTGAACAAACTCATTTGCAATTTTGAATTATCATGTGTTGTATAAAACATATTAATTTATTTAAGGTCGTATTAATCGTGGGAATTATAGGTGCATGTCGCTCTAATGAGCTCTACGAAATGAAAATTGAAGACGTAAAAGATCTAAGTACAACATTATTAATAACTGTACCTAAAACGAAAACCAAAGTGGTAAGAAGTTTTGTCATTAGTAGTCATTTTTATGAGATTTTAAAAAAGTACATGGATCTTCGTCCGTCGCACGTGACAATGCTCATTTTTTTAAAATTACCAAAGAGGTAAATGCACCATTCAACGAATTGAAAAATATAAGTTTAATGTACTTGGAAAACTTATTTGAATTTGCCAAATCCTGAATTTTACACCGGTCATTGCTATCGGAGATCTTCGGCTGCACTATACGTGGATGGAGGTGGCAATATTACGGGGTTGAAGCGTCACGGAGGCTGGAAGTCGACCAATTTATTAAAAATGAAATGATAACAGCCGAAACTATTTCAAAGCAAGTTAACAATGATACGGATTCTACAGTTGCTAGAGTGGTTAATGCTGATAGTATTACTACCGTTGAAAATAGTGCTAATCATACTATAACACAAAATATACCCTCATCAGTTCAGTTTATTAACTGTAGTAACATTAACTTACATTTTGCTGAAAAGAAAGGAGATATTATCACCCTCGTATTCCTCGCCCTCGAAAACGGGGGTTTACCGTCTTTCAGCTGATTTTCGCTGTTTTCATGGCATTTAGTTATTGGGGGTGGAATAGTTTCAACCCCCCGAGGGTGGGTTAAGTCACCTGTGGTCAGTATTTACTTATTTTATTCAAACTGACCAAAAAAACCGATCCGGTAAACCCTCGCAAGCGTAGCATCGGAAAATCGGAAAAGGGGGTGGTTTTTTCGATTTAGGTCGGAAAATATTGCCACCATCGTGTTCTCCGCCCTCGAAAACATGTCTTGAGGTCCGGTTGCAGAATTTTTGGGGTAAAAGCTTTACCTCAAGTTACTATTGTTATAGTCCGGTAAACTCTAAGGTGGCGTATGTATGAGTTGGTAACACGACGTACGATTTGATATGCGATGCGCATAAAACTGTCGCAGTGACATAGAGACGAACTAGTTGCGTATGTCTTATTCTCTTAGTTTATATGATGAAGCGACCTTTGGACGCGCCAGTTTAGAGTTTGCTCGACTATATTTGAGGCAAATAGATTGTAACTTAAATTGCAGTAAATACGTTGTTTTTATTAAAAAAACATGGTATTTACTCATTGTTTACTCATATTGTTCAACAGTTGATTGAAATATCACTAGTCATGTATTATCCAAAGTCATCTTACCTTATTAGCAGGGCCGCGCCGCACAGTGCGACCGAATTCATTTCTAGCCGGACAAAAGTGCAAAAAACAATTGACGCCAAACAAAACAAAACTTGTCTTAACGTGCTCGTTAGAGGTAGCTAGGTTTATTGTATACACGACGCGTCGCTGGTAATTAGATTCAGAGTGTAAGGTGCAGTGTAAGTTGCATATTATTTGCGTACGAAATTCTAGTAATAAGTGGCACCTCTGAATGTTTGATATTATCAACATAGCATAGTTGACTATCGGTTAGTGGGTTGTTTTTTCAACAGTAAGGTAAGTGTATGTAGCCTATACATTCACATTTCCCAAATTAGGATTGTCTATTGAATAATAAAGTATAATCAATTGTCGACTGAAAAATTTAGTTATAGTTATGTTAAATAGGACCGCAAAAAAAAGAGGGGGCGAGGGGATATTTCTCTATTTTATTTTTCTTTTCTGTACAGTGGCTACTTATGATTGCTTAATAGCTGATGTGCCAAGTTGCGCCATAACTGATTAAAATTAAATTATTAATTAATAATAACTATAAATTATTACCCTGCGAAGTTAATTTTAATTATTCATACTTTTAGATATGTGCAAAGTAACTTTTACAAATAACGATTTATTTGAGATATTACGAAATCGGGAAACTATTCTGTGTCCAGCTTCCGCCAATTCAAAAAATTTCTCTTTGACTTCATCTATAACATATATAAAAGAATACCCTGACTGACTGACTCGTCTATCAACGCACAGCTCAAACCGCTGGGTCTAGAAACTTGAAATTTTGCATAGAGGTTCCTCGAATGGCGTAGGCATCCACTAAGAAGGGATTTTTCGAAATTCGACCCCCAAGGGGGTAAAAAAGAGGGTCCAAATTTTAGGCTTCTTCGGAAACTGTTAGATCTAGATGCGTGAAATTTAGCAGAAATATTTTTTGTTGAAATCTATTAGATACGTATAAGACGTATGTTTGAAATCGCGTAAGTCAGAAACGTGATTATTCGAGCGATAGACTCTTCTGAGGAAATGAGAAGACACGTATTCGACGATTTTTAAAAAGAGACCCCCGAAAGGGTAAACGGGGAGGGGGTAGTTTTTAAGCTTTTCGGAAACGGTTAGACCTAGTAGCGCAAAATTTGGCAGAAATACTTTTTATTGGAGTCCATTAGACACGAGTGAGGCGAAATATTGATTTTCACTTTTTGCATTTAATAAATTAAATTAATTATGAAATGTGTTTTTATTTCCTAATACCTATTCTGACACGATGATCATGAGTGAGACAGGTGAGACATCTTGAACAGCTGTAATAGGTGTAACAGGTCCGCGGACCAGTTACACCTGTTACGCCTGTTCGAGCTGTTCAAGATGTCTAGCTTTTTATATATACATATACATATACATATACATATACATATACATATACATATACATATACATATACATATACATATACATATACATATACATATACATATACATGTACATATACATATACATATACATATGCATATACATATACATATACATATACATATACATATACATATATATATACATATACGTATATTATGTATGATCAGCTCAAACAGCTCGAACAAGTGTAACAGGTGTAACAGGTATAACAGGTGTAACAGGTCCGCGAACCTGTTACACCTGTTCGAGCTGTTCAAGATGTCTAGCTCTTTATATATACACTAGCTGATGCCCGCGACTTTGTCCGTCTGGAACTTCATCAGCTTGGAATTAAGAACATTGAGATACTAACCAACTGCATATCCATTGCATTTAAGGAAACCCAGTTCCCATCCATTGCACAAGAGGAAACCCACAGTGCATCCATTGTACTCGAAAAAATCCACTGCGCATCCATAGTGACCGTGGAAATCCACTGCACATCCATAGTACTCGAGGAAACCAACTGCGCATCCATTTTGCTCGGGGAAACCCAGTGCGCATTAATAGTACTCGAGGAAACCCACTGCGCATCCATAGTACTCGAGGAAACCCACTGTGCATCCTTAGTACTCGGGGAAACTCACTGCGCATCGCAATTTGTCTATTTTTGAGTTAGAGCTAGTTAAACGAAAAAAATAATTATTTTAATCGACAATAGAACACGGGCGGGTAATGGTCAAATTCCATGCTTAAAAACATCCCTCCCCCTGTCCACCCGTTTGGGGTAGGGAGAGGGGGGTCTCCTTTTGAAAACCGTCGAATACGTGTCTCCTTATTTCCTCAGAATGGAATATCACGTTTCTGACTTACGCGATTTCAGAGATACGGATGCCCTTTAGACCATCTACCACCCTCGGTCTTACCCCTTCAAAAAGTGAAAATCGAAATTTCGTCTCACTCGTGTCTAATAGATTCCAGTAAAGATTATTTCTGCCAAATTTCATGCTTCTAGGTCTAATCGTTTCCGAAAAGTTTAAACACCACCCCCTCCCCGTTTACCCTTTCGGGGGGTCTCTTTTCGACCCCTTCAAAAAGTGAAAATCGAAATTTCGTCTTACACGTATCTAACAGATTTCAACAAAAAATATTTCTGCCAAATTTCACGCATTTAGATCTAACAGTTTCCAAAAAAGCCTAAAATTTCAACCCTCTTTTTTACCCCCTCAGAGGTCGAATTTCGAAAAATCCCTTCTTAGTGGATGCCTATGCCATTCGAGGAACCTCTATGCAAAATTTTAAGTTTCTAGACTCAGCGGTTTGAGCTGTGCGTTGATAGATGAGTCAGTCAGTCAGGGTATTCTTAATAATAAAAGCGACATTACTCAGTTTGGTTTTATTTATTTCAAAGCAAGTTAACAATGATACGGCTTCTACTTCTACAGCTGCTAGAGTGGTTAATGCTGTACTTGGCTCTACAGTCAACAACAACACTGATTTTATTTATTTCAATAATATGTATGCACTAGAGGTTATCATTACGTAAAAACTAATTTTGACCAGATCAAAATTGAATTGGTCCCACTGTGCGCCGTCCATAAGGGCAAGTCGTGCGGCGCACGACGGCGCCACGTAAACAAAGGCGCCGTAAGGCGCGGCGAGTTTTGAAAATTAAAATTAAAAAAACAATGTAGGCAATTGCCTAGAGGCCTCAACGCGTGAGTAGGCGTTTCAACAGTTAAAAAAACCGCTGCCCAACGAATCACTACTTCCACATCCAGATTTTTTATTCAAGCCACTCACAACGAAAAAATTTTGTATGTGGAAATAATTGTTTATGGAACTTTAATAATATAATATTTGAAATCCTCTACCCCAAAAAACCATAAAATGATACCCCACATCTGTAGTGGGGTGGGGGTGGTGATAGGGGGTGGTAGTGGGGGTGGATGAAGTAAAAAATATTTTGAGGTTTCTGGTTCTTGTACACACACACTAAATCACATTTTTTTTCATCCCCTTTAATACTGGAGTGGGGGTGGTAATGGGGGTGGCAAAAGCCAAATTTTTTTTTTGAGAATTTGGCGTCTCTTGTATATACTAAGTACCAATTTTATGGACTCTTACCTGCTTGATTTACCTATTTACCCCAAATTTACCCCAATTTACTCCCCAACCCTTCGACGGAACAAGATGAAAATATAATCCAGTTCTAGATCTCGTTAAAGTACATATGTGTACCAAATCTCAAGTCAATATCTCAAACGGTTCCAGAGTAAACGTGCGCACAAAAAAAGTTACACAGACAGACAGACATTTTTTTTTGCTGAAACTTAAAATCTCGACGTTTCATGACATTCTAAGCCTATCTGAACAATAAAAATTTTTTACTTAAAATCTCGACGTTTCATGACATTCTAAGCCTATCTGAACATTAAAAATTTTAAAAAATTTTTATTGTTCAGATAGGCTTAGAATGTCATGAAACGTCGAGATTTTAAGTTTGAGTGAAAAAAAATTTCTGTCTGTCGGTCTGTCTGTCTGTATGTCTAACTTTTTTTGTGCGCACGTTTACTCTGGAACCGTTTGAGATATTGATTTGAAATTTGGTACACATATGCACTTTAACGAGATCTAGAACTAGATTATATTTTCATCTTGTTCCATCGAAGGGTTGGGGAGTAATTACTTCATCCACCCCCACTACCACCCCCACTCCACTACCGATGTGGGGTATCGTTTTATGGGATAGAGGATTTCAAATATTATATTATTAAAGTTCCATAAAGAGTTATTTCCACATACGAAATTTTTTCGTTGTGAGTGACTTGGATAGAAAATCTGGATGTGGAAGTAGTAATTCCTTGGGCAGCGGTTTTTTTTTTTATATTTTGGGTAATTACTTCCACATCCAGTGGAAGTATAGTAACGACAAAAAATATTTTAAAAAATTTTTATTGTTCAAATAGGCTTAGAATGTCACGAAACGTCGAGATTTTAAGTTTGAGCGAAAAAAAATGTCTGCCTGTCGGTCTGTGTCTGTCTGTAACTTTTTGTGCGCACGTTTACTCTGGAACCGTTTGAGATATTGACTTGAAATTTGGTACACATATGTACTTTAACGAGATCTAGAACTAGATTATATTTTTATCTTGTTCCGTCGAAGGGTTGGGGGGTAAATTGGGGTAAATTTGGGGAAAATAGGTAAATCAAGCAGGTAAGAGTCCATAAAATTGGTATTTAGTATTTACAAGAGAAGCTAAAGTCTCAAAAAAAATTTTGGCATTAGCCACCCGCCCCCACCCCATTATTAAAGGGGATGAAAAAAAAATGTGAAGAACCAAACACCTCAAAACGTTTTTTTACTTCATCCACCTCCACTACCACCCCCTATCACCACCCGCATCCCGCTACCGATGTGGGGTATCGTTTTATGGGTTTTTGGGGTAGAGGATTTCAAATATTATATTATTAAAGTTCCATAAACAATTATTTCCACATACAAAATTTTTTCGTTGTGAGTGACTTGAATAAAAAATGTGGATGTGGAAGTAGTCATTCCTTGGGCAGCGGTTTTTTGGGTCGTATTATGGTTAATTTTCATCTTGGAATGACAGATAAAAAACCAAATTAGAGGAAATTGAATATGCGTTCAATTTCATTTTCGAATATCGTAAAAACAGGGCCGATAATGTCAAGTCTTTAAAACGTTATATATATATAGTCTAGGAAATAGCGTGCATAATTCGACGACGAGTGGTTACCGTCTGCCAGTCGGTAATCGAAGAGACAATATAAGTACAAATTTTTTTCTTTCTGGAACTTTTTGGTAAGGTGGGGGGATAGGGAGGGGGGGCATTTATTTTTCAATCGAATGATTATCGATATCTGTCCGCATAGATAGGTAGTATATGTACTTCACATACTCCAATTACGCTGGCAGACGAAACTTCCGATCGGCGCGTGCGTTAACCAAAAATAGAAAAAAAATTTTTAGTTTCTATTTTCGGTTAGCGCACGCGCCGACCAGAAGTTTCGTCTGCCAGCGTAACTGGGGTATGTGAAGTACATATACTAACTATCTATGCGGGCAGATATCGATAATCATTCGATTTAGAAATAAATGCCTCCCCCATCCCTATCCCCCCATCATACCAAAAAGTTCCAGAGAGAAAAAAGTTTTGTACTTATATGGTCTCTTCGATTACCGACTGGCAGACGGTAACCACCCGTCGTCGAATTTGCACGCTATTTCCTAGGCTAATAACTGTTAATTTGCATCGTAGGTACAACGTCAAAAAACCATATTATATAGGAAATTTCATAAGCTTCTAAAAAGTAATTACTGATTGTTCGCTAAAATAGTTATTTTTCAATATTTTAAAAACGTAATTTTGATGCTTCTATCAAAGTAAAATATTTACGAGAAAAGAAACATGGCCATATTTGTTGGTGAGCATGGTGGAACATAATGGCATAATCTGCATGTTAATTTGTATAGGCAAACAAATAACTTTAATAACTACCTATACAATGAAAGTAGTTATTAATCTACGTTTCGTTTTATTTAGTTAAACCACTGGTACCCTTCTGTATCACCGAGTTGTATTTTCAACGGCATGTGTTATTCGACTCTTCCTAGGAAATCAATTTGTAAATTTTAGAAATTGGTATTACTATTACTATCCGCACTTTTCTTACACATAATTCAAAGCCTAAAGTTGTTAATTTTTAAATTATTTATTTCTTTCTTATTTTTTTACTTCATCCACCCCCACTATCACCCCCACCCCACTACCGATGTGGGGTATTGTTTTATGGGTTCTTGGGGTAGAAGATTTCAAATATTATATTATTAAAGTTCCATAAACAATTATTTTCACGTACAAAGTTTTTTCGTTGTGAGGGACTTGGGTAGAGAATCTGGATGTGGAAGTAGTGATTCCTTGGGCAGCGGTTTTTTTTTTGTATGAAACATACGCATTTTTCCAAAATTCGGTACCAACAATAATGTTAATAAAATATATATACAATAATATTTAATATCGTTCGTCTTTTTTTCTCTATCAACCAATTTTTAATATTTGAGAGAAATGGAAGTAATTTTATTTTTTTTCTAAATTGTAAAAAATCGAATTCCAAAGTATCAATTTAAAATCTATTTCAAAGTACCTCTATACAAATTGTAAAATTTTTACGGCGTAATTTTGGTGCAAATGGTTGAGACGGGATATTTTTTAAGTATTGCTGTATAAATTTTGAAAATTATTTTATTTAAACATTACGTATTATTAGCGATTTTTGGAATATTAAGTATTTTTCATACAAAAAACGTTATTTTTTTTCTGATAATTTTTACCTTAAATATTTATAACAAAAAATTACTTGCACAAAACTATCATACAGTTTTATATCCATACGTATTGTGTGTTGAACCAGAAAAATCTAGTAAGCAGAGCAACATATAGATTTACCACATTCGTACTTTTTGCGAATTTCGGGTCAACAGAATAATTTTCATCGCAGAATGACAGGAAAATGAAAATAAGGACAATAAAATAAGCTTTCAATTTTACTTTTTACCTAGAACGCACCATTTTCTAATCGAAAAGAGGGACCTGAATGGGGCGTCGAAATTACAAAAATATTAAATCGTAGTAACTCATCTGTTAATTTTTAACCCACAGTGACCTTAAAAAACAAACTGTAGATGATTTCATAAGATTTACAAAAGGTAGAACAGAAAAGTACAGCAAATATTTCGCAAAAAGCAGGCATTTAATACTATTGCTTTATAGGTTCCTCCCAGGCTCTAAACAACCCGAGGAATAATTCACCCAAGAAAATTGATTCCCCTTCCATTAATAAAAAAGGAGGTATAATACAAAAACAAAGAGTCTTAAAACAGAAACGTTTTAGCATTTTTTTCTTTTTACAGATCAAATGGGAACAATTAAAGAATTCAAAAAGATGACCAAAGCTTTAGCCGATATTAACAGCATCTAAAAATAAATCCATTTATACGAAATTGTTTTCCACAAATTATCCATCATATTACCTAGAACAACTTTGTATATGTCGTTGATTATGTTTAATTTCGAGAAGTTTCTTTTTTGTTTTTTTTTCATGTGCAGAATACAGAAGGCTGAGATCGCGGCTCATGAGTTTTTTCATCATCAAGGACATTTTTTTTGCAGTAACTCCTCTCACATGAGAAAGGACACGTCCACTTAAAATTTTTAAAAATCGGAATTAAGTGTTCTTTTAACCGAGAAGGCGAGAAACTTCACCAAATCGTGAAAGTCATCATTGGCGAGAATTTTAATTTTCTCCTCCAATTCGTCTAGTTCTACCTGTGTCTTCGGGGATAAATTAAATTTGGAAAAATTTGAAAATTTGTGTATTGTTGAATTTTCACTTATAATATCCCTAGAGCTTAAAAAATTTCCGGATATTAATTTAAACTCGTGGGATATTCGGTAAGAAAATTTCACACCATTATTTTATAAATATTATGCCAAAATTGAACATTTTTATTACGAATGACAAAAATTCATTCATTATAGTGGGTCATGGAATAACAACTGGTGGTTAATAAAATACGAAATTTCTTAGTGAAATAACATACCATTCTCCAAGTTTAGTTACATGAACTTTTTATAAATAACTTAAAAACATATTATATTTCTGTTTTTTATTAACTTTGGTCTACTAAAATTGGTGGAACATCATTTATTTTTGATAATTATTCTGAAGTACCCACCTACTTCAAGATTAATATGTTTAATAAAATACGAAATTTCTTAGTGAAATAACATACCATTCTCCAAGTTTAGTTACATGAACTTTTTATAAATAACTTAAAAACATATTATATTTCCGTTTTTTATTAACTTTGATCTACTAAAATTGGTGGAACATCATTTATTTCTGATATTACTTAAATGCGAGCACAGGGAATGTATTCATTCTTGTCGCAGAGACAATAATTAACAACTTCTAGGCGGCCATGGAATAATGAAAGGTAACAAGATAGTAAGGGCTGCCGCACTTACAGACGTCAATTAGATTAATTTTTACATTCTAATCATAACAAAATTTGATTATCAGCCATAAGAATAAAGTGCATGAGCATATAGCACAAAAATGGCTCCAGGTTCTAAAACATATTAATTTGTGTACTTATAATATCCTCGTGAATATCCTCTTTTGCGTCGCCAAATAAATTTAATTCTAAAAGCACTCCAACTCCCGCGTCTTTACTTTGACATTTTAATTGACAGAAAAATTTCCACTTATTAATTTGACAGAATGTAAAAAATTTCCGGAAATTTTTTGGGTTGCCATGGTAACTTAACAAAAAACAAGCCTATGATTGGTTAAAAAATGTGGTGTGAAATTTTCACTAAAATTTTTAGCTTCATACTGATTTCATTGATGTCTTTTTTCATTTCTGAAATGTCATATTTAAAGTAATGAAAATAAAATGAACTGCGGACCAAAAAAAGTGTTTTTATTTTTAAAGGGAAAAAATTAAATATTCTTTTTCTACTGACCTTTAGAAATGTTCTATATTTCAGTTCTAATTTGAGTTAGAAAAAGTTGAACTTTTCCCAACTAGAGCGAAAAATATATTTCCGCACTAAAATTGGTTATATTTACTAGTTTCTAAGCCAACATTCCCTAGTAACGAAATTAGATTTCGTGATCCAACTTTTTAATTTGTAATGTCAAATAAAAGTATATCAGTATGTAAATATCAAATATCAAATTCAAAAAATTGTCTAGGTTTAATTACATTTCGAAACGTGTTTTTTCCAAATGCTGTACATTTTTGATCTCGGCTATCGCCTCTGTCAAAAACCCTAAGCCTAAAACGGAAAAGAACACTTTTCCTAACTTGTTGCACAAATAGCTATTTTCTAATTCGGTATCGAAAACTATTTTCCTAATATTTTTGCAACTAGTTGTATACATATACAAATCCTTTATGTACTCAATTTACTTTCTGATCAGATTTTCCTAACGAATTGCACACATAATTGTTTCATAACTTCATGCATTAATAAATAATTACTATTTTGCTAGCATAACTTTTTAAAAAATATATGTGCAGTTGGCAATTTAAATACTGTCGGCATGCTTAGAACTCATTCGTAAAAGTAAACTGGTCTGCTGGAATTCCAACAATCTTCAAGGCGTGCGACAATGTTAGCTCCCGACAGCTGGATCGTCTGTAGACCCCTTTAACCTAATCGTAGTGACAAGTGGTTTGTTTTACTTTTAATTTAGTTATAAACCTTTACGGTAGAAACAAAGCACTGTCGCTGCGATTAGACTTAAATGTGTTGAAATTGCCAACTGCACATAATTGTAAACAAGTTATGCTATAAGAAGAGTAATAATTATTTATGCATTTTCATAGGAAATTGGAAAGTAATGTTGATACAATATTGATGTATTAGATTGGTGCAATATTAGAATTTGGTGTTGGTCCATTATTGGTATATGGTCTGGGGCCAATGTTTGTATATGGTATTGGGCCGATATTGGTATATGATCTTGGGTCAATATCGATATAAGATCGTGGGACAATATTAGTATATGATGTTAGACTTATATTGATATAAGATCTTGTGCCAATATTGATATATGATGTTGGATCAATATTGCAGAATGTCAACATTTTTTATTGGTCCAATATAGAGAAATTAGATTGGCCCAATGTATCTTCGATATTAGCCCAATGTTGAACCAATATAGTTGTGCTACTTGGGATAGCGCTGAAAAATCGGTTTTTTCGATTTGGGGGTAGCAGTTGGACTCTACGTCGAAAAATATTGTCACCATCGTATTCCCCGTCCTCGAAAACGGTCGCAGAACTTTTGGGCTTTTTGCCTTTTTCTGGTTTACCTCAAGGAACTACAATTACTTAACAGATTTTAGATTTAAAATTATATTAATTATATAAAGATCTTCATGGGGAAAACACAAACGAAAGAATCCCGCTTGAGGCAGTTCTGAACTATAAAAATAAAAAAGTACTAAATACTTGTGGGATTAAATTTTAAAGAATATAGCCAAAGGAGCTTTGGAGAGAAACTGAAACGTGAAAAGTGAAATTTTGCATTTATATTTTTGTTGTTTGTAAACTAGCTGTTATTTGAAATATCTTTAGAAAGTTGAAAAATACCTCAAATTCTTTATCTTAGTAATGCCATGTATCCGTTACCCGTTTGAACATTTCCCCTACTTTTATCTCCGTCTTCTTATTCATATTCTTAGCCGATATTTTGTGTACAATGTATTATTCTAGTTGGTCTTCCTTTGCTGCATGATATGTTGACAGCTTCACGCGCCTTCTGTCGCAGTTACCTATTAGACGCATAGTCTCACCAAAGGTCTTTCCCATCAGCTCCTTGATGACATCAGCGCAACGTTTTGGGGCGCGTCCTCTTTGCCTCCTGCCACCTGATTTTCACTCAACTATGAACCGTTCTATATTATTGATGTCTTCGAGCATATAAGGGAAAATAGAGGGCCTCTTTTATTTTTCAACAATGCGAACGTTTGTTCACAACACATATAGGCAAGGGGCGCGAAAGGCGTAGTAAGCACTGTAGTAAACAGCCACAAAACATAATAGAACATGAAAGTAAACAATACGCAAATGAAACTAAACGCCATATTAGATAGCATCTCCTACGGAACACGTCATTATCTTGTACCAGCCAAGAGAATCGGGGATTAATAACTTGTTTATTTACAGTTGTGGGTCGAACAAACAAACAACTGTTTGGCGACCTCTATTTTCTCCTATATGCTCGAAGGTTGATGACCCAAAAATTAAAGAATTCGGGAGAATACGATGCTGGAGAGTCGCTTTTAGGGACGTACTTCTTGAAGAATCAATCTGTTGATGCGGTGGGCTGTCCAGGAAATTCACAACAAACGTCTTTAGATCCACATCCAGAAAGCATCAATTCGCACACCGTCTGTCTGCTTTCATAACGGTCCAATAAAAAAGATGGAGAAAAAGAGGGAGTAAACGAGTTTGATTTTTGTGCGTCTCGTGATATTTTTGTTACATCAAAATTCGTTCATCTTACCATCTGCATTCCTCGCCGAATCTCAGATTTGCAGTTACCAAATTGTCCACAAGGTGTCTTGTTTACTACCTCACAGTTACGTATCGCGTCTGGCTGGTTTATTATTTACTCACTCTACATTAATAATTTTGTCTTTTTGTCTTTACACCTATACCATAACCAGAACATATTGTTCGAAGTATATCCAGCAAGTGAGTGAGTTCATCCTCGCTTGATTCAAACTCAGGTGGTATCATCTGCAAATTAGTCTATGTAATGAAGGCAGAAATAGTGTAAATATTTCGTGCAAAGACGAGATTACCTCCCCCCCCTCGTTTTCGAGTATGCTGAATACGATGTAGGTGGTGAGAGAAGTTTTTGACCGCCACAACCCCCTGAAACTGCCAAAAACCACCCTTTTATGAATCCCTTTATGGTTTCATGTATAAACTGGTCTGGGGATTGATTTATCGATGGGTTATACTTGAAATAACATGAAAGGGCGTTATAGAGTAAGTGGAATCCAGACAGCAGGCCTAGGGGGTTGATTAAATCATTTTTTTTCAAATGATTCGGTTGAAATGCGTATCCTCCTGTTTTCGGTGTCACCAAGCACGGGAAAAAATATTCATTTTTAGTTCCAACCCCCCCTCATCCCTCAAACGGGCAGAAACCACCCCTCACTCACCAGAAAGCATGCTATCCAGGATTTACAGATTTTTCGACACATGATCGTTATTCCTGTGCATATCCCTTCATTTTTCACGGAAGAGAAGGAGATATCGAGGGTTGAAGTAACCCTCGCTATCTCCTTGAAGCAACCCTTACAGGGGGTGTAAAATTCATTAACTTTAGATCGTCAATACGCCCTCCCTCGTTTTCGCAGGCGCTGATCACGATAAAAATATTCACCTTCATCTCCGACTCTGCTCAACCGATATAATGGACGGAAACTTACTCTCATCCACCAGTTATCGCTGGGGCGATAATTGTGTAGGTTGCTGAGTAGGGTATAATGATTTCTTCATCGGGGAGTAATGAATAATAAATGTTGTCGTCAAGGCAATGTTGTTTATTCAAACAATTGCATGAAAAAACTTTTATGACAAAATTAATTTTTACACCCATTAGAAGGGTTGAAGCAACCCCCGAGGTCACTGCCATCTTCTCTTCCATGAAAAATGAAGAGATATGCATAGGAATAACGATCGTGTGTCGAAAAACCTGTAAATCCTGGATATCATGCTTTATGGTGAGTGAGGGGTGATTTCTGCCTGTTTGAGGGATGAGGAGGGATTGGAGATAAAAATAAATATTTTTCCCGTGATCAGCGACCCCGAAAACAGGGGGGATACGCGATTGAACCGAATCATTAAAAAAAAAATGAGGGTTTCTCCCTAGGCCTGCTGTCTGCATTCCACTTACTCTATAACCCCCTTCCATGTTATTTCAAGTACAACCCGTCAATATATCACTCCCCGGACCCGCTTATATATAAAACATGAAGGGATCCTTTCATGAAGAGGGTAGTTTTTGGCCGTTTCTAGGGGTTGCGGCGGTCAAAAACTTCTCCCATCATCTGCATCGAAAAGAGGGGGAAGATAATCTCATCTTTGCACGAAATATTTACAAAAAAGTCGTCTTATAATGCTTCATTACATAGACTAAATCTCAATTTGGAAATCTTGGCTCCACCTATACAGATTACTTCATCCTGCTAGTCCTCCAACACAGGCGCATTTGCGGTTGATGTTAAAGGGAACTGGTGACACAACACTGCCCTGTCTAACGCCTTTGCCAACTTTACATTTGTCGGAGTTAATGGTGTATATTTTTACAATTAATTATTTTTTATTTATTTGCTTTCATCACGATTAGAGAATATTATTTAGGTATTAAGCAAATCACAATATACAATATACTGAAAGTAGGTAATTTCATAATAAATAGAAAAGTGTGTATGTTGTGAAATCTCGTCAAATTTATGAAATAGTATATTTTTTCTGAAATCACAATCAATATTATTAAAAATTAAGGAATTTGTATTAATGCATAACATTTCTTCATTACAATCTAACTGCTAACTAGTAAATGCAATTTTAATGAGAGTTGGTTTGTCTGCGCGTATTTATTTACTGTCTAAAATATACATAAAAAACCGTACGGGAATGTTACTTTCCCGGCCTAGGCCGGGAATAGTATATTGTGTATTTAGGTGTGAAAGCAATACATTCCCGGACGACGATGCAAATTGTTGGCCGAGGCGTTAGCCGAGGCCAACAAGCATCGAAGTTCGGGAATGTATTGCTTTCACACCGAAGTACACATACTATTTTTTCTGAAATCACAATCAATATTATTATAAATTAAGGAATTTGTATTAATGCATAACATTTCTTCATTACAATCTAACTGTTTACTAATAAATGCAATTTTAATGTGAGTTGGTTTGTCTGTGTGTATTTATTTACTGTCTAAAATATACATAAAAAAACCGTACAGAAATGTTACTTCCCCGGCCTAGGCCGGGAAAGTAACATTCCCGTACGGTTTTGTTGATCGTTGCTTGGCAACGGATCTTTTCCGGTCTGTCTTCTGATAGTTTCTTAGGAACGGACTAAAATACTGGAATTGTGCATTTTTCGATCTGAAATCGCGCCGAAAATGTAGACATTGCCGATCGATTTCAGAAAAAGGAATATGAAGCATTCATTCGATGGAAAGAAATGAACAACATTGTAATTGTAGACGAAGATGCAATGTTGAACTATTTACATGAAAAGTAAGTGCCGCCATTCTTTGCATTCGATATTAATAACATATGTAAATTATTATTGTGACTATTTTCGTATCTTCCTATTACAGTCGCAAGAAGTAAAACCATCTACTCTCTGGTCAAAATATTCGATGATAAAAGCTGTTTTGTCTGACAAAGGAAATATAGGAATAAATAAATTCGTCAGTCATAGCTTTTTTTAAGCGAAATTCAGTAGGCTACGAGACCACAAAGTCAAAAATTTTGACGCGCTAAGAAATTAATATATTTTTGATAAATGCAGACGATGAGAAGTATTTATTAATCAAAGTAAGTTTAAAATCGTACTTTAATGACATGAATCAGCTTCATATCTAATTTCGCAGGTTGCTCTTCTAATTGGCGTGTGTGGTGCATGCTGGCGCGAAGAGCTACATTCAAAAAAAATACAAGATATTGTCCAGAAAGACACACGATGTCTTCTTATAACAATTCCCGATACGAAGACCAACATTAAGAGCGTGTTTCCCGTGGTAGCTGAAGGTGAAGCTATTAATCTCATGGAAATGTACCAGAAATATGTTCGACTACGACCAGCGAATGTTAAACACGATTTTTTTTTATTTCTTATCGTAAGAGAAAATGTACGGTACAACGTGTAGGAATCCATTCTTTTAGGAAAATGCCCTCTATCGTTGCTGAATTTCTTAAACTACCGAACCCGACAGAGTATACAGGGCATTACTTCCGGTGAAGTTCTGCGTCTCTTGCGGCAGATGCTGACGTCTATTTAATCTCGTTGAAACGGCTAGGAGGATGGAAGCAAGTTTTTTCACAATATTATTGTCTTTTTATTCTAAATAATAACTAATTCCAGGTCGTCTGCAGAGTCATATATAGAAGAATCAATTGAGAAGAAGAAAAAAGTACAGAATGTTAATGGGGGAGAAGAAAATCGAACCATCGAGTAACATAATATCGGTTACTACCGAAGCTACTACCACAACATCAAAAGAAATTAACACGATACCCTCAGGTTCGGGTATTTCGTTTGGAGGTAATAGTTTTGAAGGTGCTCAAAATTGTTCATTTAATTTTCATTTTCGCTGAAATGAGTCCGTAAAATAGCTATTTTAGGGACCAAATACAAAAAAAAATTATTAAAGTATTTTTAATATATATCTTTTTGCTTTAAAATGCTAAGAATCCTATCATGTAAATCAATACTTCGTCAGTATTAGCTAGAGGAGTAGTTGTTTTGATTGGTTCTGCAATAATTAGTGTTTTAAAGTATTTACCTAACAAATATTACCGTGCCCAGATTAGGGCAACAATAAACAGAAAGTAGGTAATTTCATAATAAATAGAAAAGTGTGTATGTTGTGATTTGCTTAATACCTAAATAATACCTATTCTTTAGGATTGTATACTATCACCAAAGCAAAATTTTCTTAATACTGCAGGCAAATAATACAGACCAGCTGTTTGGGTGCCTCCATCTCGAATAACACATTCCACAATTTGTATCATTTTGCATTATAAAAAGCGTTATCGTAGACTACAAAACAAAAATACATTGTTTTCTCTTGTTCGCAAATTTTGTAATGACAGTGTAGTTATCACAGTACCTATTCGATAAGTGTTCGCTAAATCAATATTGTGTTCGCATCCTTCAACAAAATCTGCTTTCTAAGGAAATCTTTGCTAAAATAAATAATGAAGTCTGGATAGAAGAACTTGCAGCACTATTTTACTGACATGTGGTACTAAAATGAGTAATATGTAGTTGTCACGGAGGTTCTCCATATCTGATTTCTTCACATCTCTTTCTCTGCCGTGATATTATCAGCCCCAGTCGCTTTGCCAACTCTTCTTCGAATTTTATAGGCATTTTTTTGTTCTGATAAAACTTATGTCATACTGGTATCAGATTATATTTATCAAATTAGTGTATTCGTATGCTAAAACTGGAATTTATCGTAATTATAACCCACAATACCGCACCCTATAATTAAAGTATGTAGATTTTAAATCTACACAAAAATAAACAAGGGTTGTTAGTTGTAACCGAATAAAATATTTAGTTTTCAAACGTCTTTGAGATATCCAATTATATCACAAATTATCCTTCAATTACCATATTTAAGAAAACATAAAATGTCACAAATAGAATATTTATAGAGGATTATTAAAAATACGAGATTTAATTAACAAATATTCAAATAACTATCTGGACTTTTGCCATGATATGGCCCCGCGTCACAATGTTGTCGCTGTAAGGACACGTGGCCAAATTACAGTGAAAGTAGTTAAGAATCAAAATCAAAACAATCATTAGAATAATGACCGGAAAAACCTAAAAACCAATATGACAACAAAGTTAAGTCGTATAATAAGTTTTGATATAGAGTACGTTGATATTATTGATAGGATCGGTACGCCGGTCTATCTTCTATTCTAATTACTTCCACATCCAGTGGAAGTATAGTAACGACAAAAACATTTTTAAAAATTTTTATTGTTCAAATAGAATGTCATGAAACGTCGAGATTTCAAGTTTGAGCGAAAAAAAAATTTCTGTCTGTCGATCTGTCTGTCGGTCTGTAACTTTTTTGTGTGCACGTTTACTCTGGAACCGTTTGAGATATTGACTTGAAACTTGGTACACATATGTACTTTAACGAGATCTAGAACTAGATTATATTTTCATCTTCTTCCGTCGTAGGGTTGGGGGGTAAATTGGGGTAAATTTGGAGTAAATAGGTAAATCAAGCAGGTAAGAGTTCATAAAATTGATATTTAGTATAGACAAGAGAAACTAAGGTCTCAAAAAATAATTTGGCATTAGCCACCCCCATTACCACCCCCACCCCATTATTAAAGGGGATGAAAAAAATATGATTTAGTGTGTGTACAAGAAACCTCAAAATATTTTTTTACTTTTTTCGTTGTGAGAGACTTGGATAGAAAATCTGGATGTGGAAGTAGCCTTGGGCAGCGTTTTTTTACAATTTTACAAACATTCTATAATTTAAGCAATCACTCATTATTATGTTATGAATTAGATGTTTATTTCGCTGTTTAAAACAAATTAAATCAATATTGATGTCTGTCAGTTTAAATTAAATGAAATGCAAAAAAATGAGGAAGTTATTGGAAATGTTGATATAAATAATGACGATGAGTCCGACACAGGAAATCACTAAAAAAAAACGAGGACAGAAAAATAAGCTTTAGTTTGTACATTCAATAAATTAATTTTTAAATACAAAATGTATACCTTTTTTATCCACAATAAGAGTAAAAACTAGTCACTCATCAATGTCTTATCAAATAAATTGAATGTAATCTTTACATATTTATTTTATGAAGCAACGTAATTGAATGATTGAAAAATAATCGAATATTCGGAAAGCTGACAAAAAAAATAAGTTGAATTAAAAAAAAAACGTCCATCTAGCCACTCCTGAAGCCGAGAAAAAGAGAAATGAAGCTGCCGCCGCGGTAAAACTGTCCAAGTACGCCATTAGCAGTAAAGAGGGAGGGGGATCTGGCTTCTAGTGTGAGCGCGAGCGCCAAGGATGCAATTTTCTCGATTTTTTTCCATGGCCCATCTAGACATATAGACATGGCACTTTATGTAAGTGATAACACACACTCTGAGGTATATTCATTTAAATTTTTGAGTAAAAATATTTTCAAATTTCGCCGTAATCACAAAAAACGTGAAATCTTCATATCTCGGCTCCAAAGCATCGGAGCAAAAATTTTCTTTATTTAAATTCCTGTTTTTTTATGACAATTCAAATGCCGTTAGTTGAAATAAATTTTATGCAAAATCCACTGAGATATTTACATTTGTTTAAGTTGCAAAATTGATTTTTTGCGTAAAAAAGTCGCAAATTAAAATTTTTTTGCAATATTCTTCTTGATTATGTAAATGTACGTCAATACAACGAAACAGAACTGTAATATATTAATATGATCTTTTAGTATAACAGTTTGAATTTTTTTTTATAAATTAATTGCAAAAAAAATAATTAGTATTTTGCAACGGAACAAAGTGCATTTCATTAAGAGTAAAAATATGTACTATTTCTCATAATATCGTTAACATGCAGATTTTATATTTGTTTCTACAGTACTTCAAAGTTCGAGGATCGAAAAATCCAATTTTTTCAGTTTTTTGCCATAAAATGTTATTAACAATCAAAAATTAGTTCTTTGCATATACCTACCTTATAAGGGAACCCATGGCGAAGAAACGAACGTTTTTCTATGACCTTTAGAAGCGAAGACATAAGCAAACAAGTAAGTTGCAAAATTCATAATGTTTACAAAAAGTTGAATAACAATTAAAGCCGCCATTTTGAGTGGTCAACACTATTTTTTTCGGATTCCTGAGGAAATTCTGTAGGGGGTAGACTAATTTTTGGCTTGTCACCGGACTATAACCCGATATAATAGTGCTGATTCAAAAATCGATAATCACTACCAATATTTTAATAATTGATTATTTTGTATTAGTGTAATAAAATATGTCTGTATTAACACATTTTAGTGGTATTTAAACATATTTTAATTATACCTACCCTGATGTTTGCTCTGGGCGCCAAAGTTTCTAGCTACAACGCAGAAAATTAGTACCAAAACTACTAAGAAAATATTTGCGATGTTAATGAGAACTTGTAGACATGTTTAAGAATACTTACTATTTGGAAAACTAACGAGTCCTGAGTGAAAGAGTACCTCCTTTGGGGGTTAATGGGGCCAATGATTACCTTATGGCCAAATTCAGTATTTTATTAAAAATTACAGATTTTTTTATGCACATAAAAACAAAATGATGTGCATGAATGGAGGCAGATGGAGCAAAATTTACTACTTAGTCGACCTCAGAAGCATCGCCTCGTCGACAGTATCGCTGGACTCAGATTCATTATCGGCGGTGGGATCTTCTTCTTCTTCTTCTTCTTCTTCTATCTCTTCTATGACTCCCAGATAGGTGAGTCTTTGAAGTTATGTTACCTTTTGTTACAGCAGACCACCACAAACGAGGCATAAGTAATAATTGTTAGGTATATTGTTTTACTATAACAGTATAGTACTACCTTCTTACCTTACCATATTTTACCAAAGATCCTTCTACAGACCCAAAGAGTTAGTGGTTCTATATATTTGTCTCTCTATACGATCTTTAAAATCCATACTGAAGTATTTGGTGAACCGTCATCGTGGAGATCGTTAGAATGGTACCGTGGAGTACTGTCTCGACAAAACCGTCTAGCCTGCGTCTCCTAGTGAAAATTACAGTTCTGCCTTAGAGGGTTTGACTCTAAGGCCCTGGTCATTGCACCATCTCTGCATGATCTTCAAGGCCTTTTGCAAGAGCTCATTAACCATATTTGGGAATTTTCCCGAGATGATAATTGCCAGGTCATCTGCACTGTAAAAAATGAAGGTAAATTTACCGTCGTTGAGCGTAAAATTTTAATGTAACTTTACCCGCAAAGAGAGTGTAAAATTCCATTTATTCCAAAATTCTAATTCCATTCCATACACCACGGTGGTGTAACAAAATTGCCCCTTACCCAAACAGGATTTTCTTTTCGTAGTTTTATCGTCGTTGCTTGTAAAATTACACCCAATTGTAACGTAATTTTACCCGCAAAGAGAGTGTAAAATTTCTATTTACCTTATATTTTGGGTAATCCTCCCTGGCAAATGGAATTTTATACTCTATTTGCAGGTAAAGTTACATTAAAATTTTGCACCGACGGTAAATTTACCTTCATTTTTTACAGTGTGCATATCCATGCAGAGAAGACTTTCACTCTCAAGTTCCTGAAGTAGACCGAGAACGAGGCTCCTTAACAAAGGGGAAAGGACGCCTCCTTACTGAAACATTCATTACCGTTTCCTCATTGGCGGCTATAATTTGTCTTCCCGCTTCAATGATCTGATGGCTCATCGAAACCATGATAGGCAGCCGCGGTGCAAATTGAGTCTAAGAAGATATTATCAAATGCTCCCTCGATGTCCAGAAAAGCATCACCGCAAGTTCTTTGTGGTGCAGCATCTTCTCGATCCTGGAAACGATCGGATGAAGGGCCGTCTCCATCGACTTCCCAGCCTGGTAAGCGGGTTGCAAAGGATGCAGAGGCATCAAAGCAAGTGTCACGTGTTTATCAACAATATCTCTAATGCTTTGAGCAGGAAGGATGTAAGGCTGATTGGTCTGTAGGATTTGGCAGTATCGTAAGTAAGACGCACGTCCAGCTTTTGGTATGAAAAATACTTTGCTCTTCAGAACATGGAAGCATACCCCATAGCCCATAGCCAGACAGGTTTTCAACAAGTTATAAACAGGACGTATGAGTGACTCCGAGTCTTCCCGAAGCTACAGCCCGTAAATAGTTATAAAAAATTGTTTTTTTGAACATATCTTCAATTATCCATCGGACGCTGAAATATGTTATTATCAATTTTGTAGAGCAATTAAATTCTCTACAATCTAGTGCTCTACAAGCTTGCAATTACATATTTTTATGCTCGATCAATAGTTGACAGATGTTTTGAAAAAAAATATGTTTTATAACTTTTAAATAAAAATTGTAGAAAACCTAATGTTGTACAAGTTTGCAACTACATATTTTTATATCCGACCAATAGTTAACGAAATATTTTGAGAAAGCTTTTTTTTCAACTTTTCACGGACTGTAGCTCGTGAACTATCAATTCTACAGAATTGTACAGAAATTAAGATTTCATTTGACATTTTAATATGTACGATCAATAGTTTACGAAATAATCGGCAAAAACAACGTTTTGAAAACTTTGACGCGCCGTAATTCGTAAATGGTTAGTTCTACGAAAATGGGGCTGTTAAGGGATTTATAGAGAATTTAGTGGTGAACAAAAAAGATGCTTACCATTTTTATCGTAGCATAAATGGTTTGCGAAATATTTCTCTTTGACTTTTCGCTAACCTCAACCACCGCCGACCCCGTCAACTTCATAAAATACTCAGAATGAACACCTTAAAAAAAACTGACTTACACCATTTTTGTATTACAAGCACACTTTTTCTTTTACCTATTGATTGGACTAAAAGCAAGAATTCATGACTCATGGAGTTCTTATAGTGATTTCCATTTACATTCTGAAAATATCTATGTTTAATTCATAAGCATAAAAGTAACGTCAGTACTATTACTCCCCTTCACATCTCTCGTCAAAATTCCAAGATCATCCCTGGTCAAAAACTGTATTATTTACAATGGTATAATCATCATGCTCATCGTTACACCCTATTATAGGCCGGGAGCCCGCGTATAAAATGGCTGACTATCCGGCGAACTTTGAAAATATGAAAAATGGATTGTTCTGATATAAGTTAGCAATGAATGAACCGTCAGCTGGTTGGGTAGCGGTGGGGGTGGATGTCAAAGGATTGAAAACACATAAAAAAAAATTGAGAAAAAAACTATCCGGCGAACGCTGAAACTTATATGAGGGGAAGATTATGTTGTATAATGAAAGTAGAATATCGTCAGCTGATCGATCAAACAGGTCCAAAAACACGAAAAATTTAAATTATTCGGCGAACTTTAAAATTTGGGTATAAGATAATATTTACACTGAGATTCACGAAAAACATAGTCAGCTGCAAGTAAGTGGGTGGAAAAGTCGTCAGCTGGTACAGAACAGTGCTGAGTGTTGATCACCTGAGAGGCAGCGCCCATCACCTTTCTTGCATCAGCTGACGACTTTTCCACCCACATACTTGCAGCTGACTGTGTTTATCGTTAATCTTAGTATGCATATTATCATATACCCGAATTTCAAAGTTCGCCATAAAGATTTAATTAGTAATATCGATATCGATAACTTAATGTTAGAAAACGTGCGTGCGGCATTCCCGAGTTTCTTTTTTAATTTGATTAAATATTCAATTTATTATTAATATACATTATTTTATGAGAATACAAATTAATACATTCATACATTTCAAAATTATACAGGATGATGTGCTCAGAAAATTTATTTAGTTTAGTGAAAATAAAAATAAATTTATTCGGCTTCCGATAACAGATCTTCCTCATTCTCATTTTCATCCAACTCATCACTCTCTTGATGCTCAGTGGGTGAAAGATCTTTTTTCTCTTTGTCACTCGCATCTAAAAAAATAATTAATTATAAAAAATTGATTAATATTATAATAGGGTGAAAAGTGAAAAGCACAAATGATATAATACCTTCAGTATTTTCGGCATCTTGGATAATCATTTCCAGTTATGAAGGTAATTGATCTCAATCAAACCACTTGCAAGTTAAATTTGTTTTCCTCAAGCTGTCACCCATAACCAAGGGATCTAATGTAGATGGCACTTGTTTGTGTGCGTTGTTCCAAATCGTATACATACATACAACAGTTCTTAAAACGCGCTGTACAAATTCCGACTTCGACGAAGGCGACAGAGATGCATCAAAATTTTTGTCTGGTAACCGAAACTCGTTATCATTTTCGCTAAATTTATACACCTTAGTGAAAGTAGCTACACGAGCATCATTGACGTTTTTTTATAGCTTTAAACCCATACATCGTGCAAACAAACTTCTCTGTTATATTAACGACATTATTTAGGTTCTCCTCTGGTAAATTATTCAAACTTTTAAATGCTTCAATAACTTCTTTTAGAAGCTCTAGTCAAGTTTATTTCAATGTATTGGGCAAGTGATGAAATGGCTCCGTTCGTAGGTAATAAAACCCTATACCTAAATAGTGAAAACTGCTATAGTTATTGAGTTCGAAGCGACTATATTCAATCTAGTATCACCTAAGAAGCCCTGGAAAGCTTATCGTGTTCTAGTCGGCGAACACTATGTGGGTGGAAAAGTCGTCAGCTGATGCAAGAAAGGTGATGGGCGCTGCCTCGCAGGTAATCAACACTCAGCACTGTTCTGTACCAGCTGACGACTTTTCCACCCACATACTTGCAGCTGACTATGTTTTTCGTGAATCTCAGTGCAAATATTATCTTATACCCAAATTTTAAAGTTCGCCGAATAATTTAAATTTTTCGTGTTTTTGGACTTGTTTGATCGATCAGCTGACGGTAAATCCACCGCCCCCCGTCCAACTGACTATATTCTACTTTCATTATACAACATAATCTTCCCCTCATATAAGTTTCAGCGTTCGCCGGATAGTTTTTTTTCTCAATTTTTTTTTACGTGTTTTCAACCCTTTGACAGCCACCCCCACCGCTACCCGACCAGCTAACGGTCCATTCATTGCTAACTTAAATGAGAACAATCCATTTTTCATATTTTCAAAGTTCGCCATATAGTCAATCATTTTATACGCGGGCTCCCGGCCTATTATAATTTAGAAGAATATCATGACTATTTATTTTAATGTTATGTAATATTTTATTTATGGTTTTTAAATTATTTTACTTCCACGTCCAGTGGAAGTATAGTAAGGACAAAAAAATTTTTTAAAATTTTTATTGTTCAAATAGGCTTAAAATGTCATAAAAGTCGAGATTTTAAGTTTGAGCGAAAAAAAAATTTCTGTCTGTCTGTAGCTTTTTTTTGTGCGCACGTTTGCTCTGAAACCGTTTAAGATATTGACTTGAAATTTGGTACACATATGTATTTTAACGAGATCTAGAACTAGATTATATTTTCATCTTGTTCCGTCGAAGAGTTGGGGGGTAAATTGGGGTAAATTTGGGGTAAATGGGTAAATCAAGCAGGTAAGAGACCATAAAATTGGTATTTAGTATATACAAGAGAAGCTAAGGTCTCAAAAAAAATTTTGGCATTAGCCACCCCCATTACCACCCCACCCCATTAATAAAGGGGATGAAAAAAAATTGTGATTTAGTGTGTGTACAAGAACCAGAAACCTCAAAATGTTTTTTTTCTTCATCCACCCTCACTTTCAACCCCTATCACCACCTCTACCCCGCTACCGATGTGGGGTACCGTTTTATAGGTTTTTGGGGTAGAGGATTTCAAATATTATATTATTAAAGTTCCATAAACTATTATTTCCACATACAAAATTTTTTCGTTGTGAGTGACTTGAATAAAATTCTGAATGTGGAAGTAGTGATTCCTTGGGAAGCGGTTTTTTTTTCTATCGATTGGTATATTATTTGTTTATACAGGGTGTCCCGTGAATAATGGATAATCCTGAAAATGGTAATAGGCCAGGCCATAACCTATTAGAATATCACAACTTGACCTTGTCGAAAACCCTACGGTTTTCGAGATATGGGCACATTTTTGAAATGTTGAAAATTCCTGCTCTAGAATAGTATTTTGCATGCCACTCCCACAAGGTAAGGATGTTTTCATTCTGTTTTTTTGTTGAGTATTCTAGAACAGTTGTGCTATCAAACGTGTATAGGAGTTTTGAGATAACGACGACGGTGTTCTCAAAAAAAAAAAAAAAATTGTATTTATTAAATTTCGGTGCCTGCTGAATTTGACTTTTTATGGTGTAAAGAAAAGTGCCAAGCGAAACTTGCCACTTATCTTAAAAACTTGCTCACTTATTATTATGTTCTAAAAGGTTTAAAAATTCTGATTCTTCCTGTCAGAAAAAAAGATATAGCTGTTTGAATAGCGGAGGAGCTAAATTTATCGATTTAAAATTTTTAACAAGTAAAAGCCTTGTTACTTCCACGTCGTGGAAGTATAGTAATGACAAAAAAATTTTAAAAAATTTTTATTGTCCAAATAGGCTTAAAATGTCATGAAACGTCGAGATTTTAAGTTTGAGCGAAAAAAATTTTTCTGTCTGTCTGTCGGTCTGCTGTCTAACTTTTTTTTGCGCACGTTTACTCTGGAACCGTTTAAGATATTGACTTGAAATTTGGTACACATATGTACTTTAATGAGATCTAGACCTAGATTATATTTTCATCTTGTTCCGTCGAAGGGTTGGGGGGTAAATTGGTAAATTTGGGGTAAATGGGTAAATCAAGCAGGTAAGAGTCCATGAAATTGGTATTTAGTATACACAAGAAAAGCTAAGGGCTCAAAACAATTTTTGGCATTAGCACCATTCAAGATGGCCGCCATTAGTTTTTGTATCTCAGCTCCTAATGGTCCGATTTCTATTTTTTTGTTTTGTTTGAAAGCTCTTGTAAAAAAACATTTTTTTTTAATTTTTCGGAGTTCTTTTTGTAATTTGATGATTTGTGAATTATTTATTTATTTGCACAGTAGATACTGATGTAGTTGTTTTGGCAATATCTTTCTTCCACGTTCTCAAAACTGCGGAACTTCAAGAGATGTGGATTCTCTTTGGTACTGGCAAGGGTCAGAGATACATGAACATTAATGCCATGTTTGAAAATATGGGTGAACATAAAGCTGTTGCATTGAGAGGATTCCATGCATTCACTGGATCAGATGTAACGTCATCATTTGCAATGAAAGGGAAACAGACTGCCTGGAAAGTGTAGAAATCATTTCCTGAAGATGCTGAAGCCTTCCAAGCTATCTCTATACCACAACAGTCTATTTCTGACGAGACCTTTCAAGTTCTGGAGAAGTTTACTGTTTTGCTTTACTACAAAGACGCAGAAGACTTATCAGTCAATCGTGTTAGAAAGCTTCTCTTTGCTTCAAAAAGTCGCAGTCTACAAAGTCTGCCCCCAACAAAAAGGTACTAAGGCAGCATTGTCTTCGTTCAGCATACCATGCAGGACAAATTTGGGGTCGTGCATGCTCAATGATGGACAACATTCCAGGGCCAGAAGGATGGGGATGGACCATGGTTGATGGGGAGTGGACCCCGGTCTGGTCTTCTCTTCCTTCTCTTATGGTAGCCTGCAGAGAATTAGTTAGGTGTAGTTGCTCTGGATGCCGTACACTATGCTCCTGCTCAAAAGCCAAGGTTCCATTCACGTTACATTGCACGAAGTGCACTGGGAGTTGACGATGAAGCAATAATACAATAAAAGGTATGCGTTTAATTGATTATTACTTCCACATCCAGTGGAAGTATAGTAACGACAAAAAATATTTTTAAAATTTTTATTGTTCAAATAGGCTTAGAATCCCACAAAACGTCGAGATTTTAAGTTTGAGCGAAAAAAAATTTCTGTCTGTCGGTCTGTCTGTCTGTAACTTTTGTTGTGCGCACGTTTACTCTGGAACCGTTTGAGATATTGACTTGAAATTTGGTACACATATGTACTCTAACAAGATCTAGAACTAGATTATATTTTCATCTTGTTCCGTCGAATGGTGGGGGGGTATATTGGGGTAAATTTGGGGAAAATAGGTAAATAGAGCAGGTAAGAGTCCATAAAATTGGTATTTAGTATATACAAGAGAAGCTAAGGTCTCAAAAAAATTTTGACATTAGCCACCCCCCCCATTACCACCCCATTATTAAAGGGGATAAAAAAAAAATGTGATTTAGTGTGTGTACGAGAACCAGCCACCTCAAAACATTTTTTTACTTCATCCACCCCCACTACCACCCCCTATCACCACCCCCACCCCGCTACCGATGTGGGGTATCGTTTTATGGGTTTTTGGAGTAGGGGATTTCAAATATTATATTATTAAAGTTCCATAAACAATTATTTCCGCATACAAAATTTTTTCGTTGTGAGTGACTTGGATAAAAAATATGGATGTGGAAGTAGTGATTCCTTGGGCAGCGGTTTTTTTATGCGTATATCTGGGCACCGAGCACTCTACTATTTATGAGAAACTTGATAGTGTAATGGACCAAATTTTATAAAATATCGGCCATATTTTATAAAATCTTTGTCAAAGAACTTTTATAGTCTAATTTGGGCCTAAGGAAGTAACCTGTTTTAGTGAAAAAGATATACATGGTGGTCTCTAAAAGAATAAAATAATTAACTAGGCTAAATCGGTCAGCATTCGACAGGGGATGTATATTTGAAAATGTGACTAAGGTATGACACTCCTTTGTTTTTATAAACTTCTCTAGGAAAAGGTGAGACCATTACGTTGAAACAGGTCCACGAATTTCTTGAAAATGTTAGTGCTGGTATAGTTGAAGCAATCGCATTTGTGAGCGACGTTGAGAGGCAAGGGGTGCAGAACGCAGAGCCAGATTTAACTATATTGTTCGCTCGTTTACTTTTTATAATATTACACTTACAATATCCCCCAAAGCACTGCTATGAATTGGTTACAAAACTTACTAAAATTATTTTCAAAAACACCAAATAAAGAAATATAAGGTAATTATCGAATTATATCTTCACCCCGACAGTATAAGCTCGACTGCGGTGTCTAACTGCGGTCCTGGATTAAACAACACACTCAACACGTCAGATAGCCGACATCGAATGGCCGCTATCTTCTCTTTCATTTAATGTAAAAGTGGAGTAAAGACGGGAGATCTAGTAGTTAGTTCCTCTCGCCCAGCGACATAATAAGGAGAGACTGGAAAAGTAGGCGTGGCACATGATCAGAACATATTCAAGCAACTAGTCCGCATGGGCGTCACTTGAACTTAACGTTATGGAATTTGCGAATATTTTAAAAATGTATAGAGCAACATTTACTTCTTTTTTAAATATAATATAATTTATTACTACTTCTACAGCGTTGACTAATAGATTTGAGCTCAACTAATAATAGAACAGTGTAATAAAAAACAATATTCATTCATTAATTGTATCCCTCAAAGCAGTACTCCACTGCAAATCTTGGCAACTAAGGCCAACAAATGCACCCCCACTGCGTCCCTCGGGCGTTTATTGTATGTCCAAACAAACCGTATGTATACTGAATTGGAATTGCCCCTCTAAACTTTAGACCTCGTTGCTCTCGCCCCTCATAACGGCTCACTATTAAAATTACTTCAACTATCTTCAACTATAGTAAGTTCAAAAGTGTGTCTATAAAGCAAATTTTCTGGGATACATTTCTAAACATCCCTACTTTGCCGAATCTCGACGAGGTTAGTCTATAGTATAACTATAAATATGAATGAATAAACTATTTAAACCTGTTATATGTTTTTTCTACTATCTGCGGAACTTTGGCACACATTTTCTTCAGAGTTTTCTTCCTAAGAAAAAAATATGTCAGTTTTTCTATGATGATCTTAATACCATAGATAGAAATCGACTTTTAGTGTCAGTAGTGGAACATTTCTTTTATCGATAAATAGATAAATAGAAATTATATTTTAATTTTCATTTATCAAAGAAGGAGAAGGAGGATAATCCCATTTATATTTGGTAGCCGAACTAATAGACCGGGAGCTAGTGACATATTTGGCTGACTCATTTAATTAACTTTATAAAGTTGTTTTTCGTCTCAACTGTGGGAAAAAAATAGTGTCGCTGGAAGCTTGACAGATTACGTTCATCTTACATGTTTTACTATAAAAAACCGCTGCCCAAGGAATCATTACTTCCACATCCAGATTCTCTATTCAAGTCACTCACAACGAAAAAAACTTTGTACGTGGAAATAATTGTTCATGGAACTTTAATAATATCATATTTGAAATCCTCTACCCCAAAAACCCATAAAACGATACCCCACATCGGTAGTGGGGTGGGGGTGGTGATAAGGGGGTGGTAGTGGGGGTGGATGAAGTAAAAAATATTTTGAGGTTTCTGGTTCGTGTACATACACTAAATCACAATTTTTTTTCATCCTCTTTAAAAAGGGGGTGGGGGTGGTAATGGGGGTGGCTAATGCCAAAATTTTTTTTAAGACCTTAGCTTCTCTTGTATATATTAAATACCAATTTTATGGACTCTTACCTGCTTGATTTACCCATTTACCCCAAATTTACCCCAATTTACCCCCCAACCCTTCGACGGAACAAGATGTAAATATAATCTAGTTCCAGATCTCGTTAAAGTACATACGTGTACCAAATTTCAAGTCAATATCTTAAACGGTTCCAGAGTAAACGTGCGCACAAAAAAAAGTTACAGACAGACCGACAGACAGACAGAATTTTTTTTTTCGCTCAAACTTAAAATCTCAACGTTTCATGACATTTTAAGCCTATTTGACCAATAAAAATTTTTAAAAATTTTTTTGTCGTTACTATACTTCCACTAGATGTGGAAGTAATATTAGTACAAGAAGTTTCAACATTAATGATTTAAATCAAATTACTTTGTTTCTTTGACATATTCGTTCAAGTGGCATTTTGCCCCACACGTATGATGGCAGGCATACTCTTTTCGAGCATTTCATAATGTCCATAATTCATACATTCAGTCAATGATACTACTTTTACTTCCACGTCCAGTGGAAGTATAGTAACGACAAAAAAATTTTTAAAAATTTTTATTGTTCAGATAGGCTTAGAATGTCACAAAACGTCGAGATTTTAAGTTTGAGCGAAAAAAAAATTCTGTCTGTCGGTCTGTCTGTCGGTCTGTCTGTAACTTTTTTTGTGCGCACGTTTACTCTGGAACTGTTTGAGATATTGACTTGAAATTTGGTACACATATGTACTTTAACGAGATCTAGAACTAGATTATATTTTCATCTTGTTCCATCTAAGGGTTGGGGAAATTTGGGGAAAATAGGTAAATCAAGCAGGTAAGAGTCCATAAAATTGGTATTTAGTATATACAAGAGAAGCTGAGGTCTTAAAAAAAATGTTGGCATTAGCCACCCCCATTACCACCCCCACCTCATTATTAAAGGGGGTGAAAAAAAAATGTGATTTAGGGTGTGTACAAGAACAGAAACCTCAAAATGTTTTTTTACTTCATCCACCCCCACTACCACCCCCTATCACCATCTCCACCCCGCTACCGATGTGGGGTATCGTTTTATGGGTTTTTGGGGTAGAGGATTTCAAATATTATATTATTAAAGTTCCATAAACAATTATTTCCACATACAAAATTTTTTCGTTGTGAGTGACTTAGATAAAAAATCTGGATGTGGAAGTAGTGATTCCTTGGGCAGCGGTTTTTTACATAGTTCAGACACTCCTGTTGAGCCTCGTACCGAGCGTGCCCTGGCAGACAACCATTTTCACTAAATTGTAGAATAATGTTAATAGGAGTGTTAATGAAATCAACCTAAAATTTCTGTCGCTGTCTCCCAGCCTATAATCTACAAATCTCGCCTCGGTCAGGTATGTTGAAAAGTAGCTTCTTTATTTAAATTCAATATCCTCTAATTGACTTAGCTAATACATTGGAAGTTTTTACTCTAAGATTTATTTACATGTAGACAGAAGGAACGTTTAATTTAATCAATATATGTATATTACTTTTTTGTAAAAATAATTCGATATCTTCTTTTTCTTGAACGGCCGTGTTCCTTTGGACGATGATCAAGGTCGATTAGTCTGTATAAAGTTGCATGTTAACATTTGCGCATTTCTTTTTTCGTATCGATATCCCCTTATAAAGGCGTAATACAAAAGCTATTCGTTTACTTTTAACTAATCTGGCCTGTGGTCACTAAATCAAAAATTACCCGTAACCTAGTTTAAAAAATTTCTTCTAATTATGTGTATCAATAAACAGGGTGTTTAATAAATAATGATAAATTCTTCCGCTAGATTGGGCCAAATATCCTTTGGTAAAATATTACTGGTTAATAAGGTACAGGAGGCTAAAGTTAATTTTTGAATTTTTCTGTAATAACATGAAAAGTATTTTAGACATGTCTTGAAATTGGTATTAAAACATTATTAAAGATAAAAATAATAATCTGTTATTTAACCTGCGACACAGTAGCGTAGCAGGCTAAAGCGTGTTAGTGGCGAGCACACTTGGTCACACTGTCTATCGTGTACTGGGTCTGATCTCCAGCTCCGACATTGGCAATGTCGGTGGGTAATGGGTGTTGTCTGTTTTTTTTTTCAAGTGTAACAACAGAAAACATCAAAATTAATTTTCTAACTATCTTCATTTTCATATGAAATTATTGTAGTCATTATTTCTAACCAAACACGTTCATAAAAAGATTAACAAAAACTATTGAATACTATATCTACAGTTTGTCGATAATTTAAAGATATTTACAAAAATAATGACGTTGATAGTGATAGACTTGAAGTCGATTTAAATAACGTATATATGTTAATACAACAGCTGCAGCATGCTTCTGTTATGTCACTCATTTAACAGGGAATCACCCATTTGGACCTTGTTGGTAATCGTCCAGTGACAAAAAAAGTTGGGTGATAGTCTGTGCGAATGGCCAATTGAAAAATCGATGCCTTCTTTGATTTCATTATCTTGAAAATAAAACATTTTAACAAAAAATTTAAATTAGATTGAAAATTGAAACCACATTATGTCAAATAATTGTTAGTGAATGTAGCATCATTCTGCTCATCAAATCTTCTTCTTGTTATATTATTTACTTTGAAAACTGAAAGATTTGAAAACATTTGGGAATTACTGCAAGGTTGTCTATTCATATGTGAGAGATATTATAGCAAATACAACACCAAGAATCATATCTGATTTTTCCTTTGATAAGTCACCAAAGAGTATCGAACGAATTCGTCATGGTATATGTGAATCAATCAATCTTCACCCTATTAAAAATACAATACCTATGCCTGTACAAAAAGACAAATGTTGATCTTCTAGTTCCAACAAAGTCAAACTTCAAGTCTAATCTAATCAATATCTAATTGAAGCAATATATAGCCAAATACATAGTGCAACATTTTTGCTAACTCAACTACATGCACGTCTTTACAGCAAACCAGTTTAAAATAATCCCAGGAAGAACTACAATTTACCATGTAAGGCGAGTATCTGCAACTGTTGAAATAAGTAATTCATCCATTCAGGGTACTATACAAGGAAACCCTCCTTGCCTATCACTTCCCATTCCCGAAATAAATACTGCTTTATTCACTTGTTGCATAAATAACTATTATATAACTATTAAAAAAAGTTACTTTTCTGCTTGTCAAAATATGTATTTTTTCATGGAAACTGTTTTTTATGGTTGCAGGTTAAATAAAATGTTTTGCGCACGGAGTGCTAATTCACTCTTAAAACACCCAAATCAATTAAAACACGTTTTATCGAAAGCATAAAACACGTTTTATTTAAGAAACACCATAATTTAGCCCAGTCGATGAAGATATTTACCCACAAAAAGTTGCAAACTGTGTAAACTTTTTTTTAATGAGTTCGTGAAAGTATGTAGAATAATATCCTGAAAAGTTTACATTTTGCTTGGATGCAGAACATAAAAAAAAGTGAAAAAAAATTTTTTTTCATCCATTCTTTCACAATTACTTCCACGTCCAGGGGAAGTATAGTAACGACAAAAAAATGTTAAAAAACTTTTATTGTCCAAATAGGCTTAAAATGTCATGAAACGTCGAGATTTTAAGTTTGAGCGAAAAAAAATTTCTGTCTGTCTGTCGGTCTGTCGGTCTGTCTGTCTGTAACTTTTTTTTGTGCGCACGTTTACTCTGGAACCGTTTAAGATATTGACTTGAAATTTGGTACACATATGTACTTTAACGAGATCTAGAACTACATTATATTTTCATTTTGTTCTGTCGAAGGGTTGGGGGGTAAATTGGGGTAAATTTGGGGTAAATAGGTCAATCAAGCAGGTAAGAGTCCATAAAATTGGTATTTAGTATATACAAGAGAAGCTAATGTCTCAAAAAAATGTTTGGCATTAGCCACCCCCATTACCACCCCCACCCCCTTATTAAAGGGGATGAAAACAAATTGTGATTTAGTGTATGTACAGTAACCATAAATCTCAAAATATTCTTTTACTTCATCCACCCCCCCACTATCACCCCCCTATCACCACCCTCCACCCCACTACCGATGTGGGATATCGTTTTATGGGTTTTTGGGGTAGAGGATTTCAAATATTATATTATTAAAGTTCCATAAACAATTATTTTCACATACAAAGTTTTTTCGTTGTGAGTGACTTGGATAGAGAATCTGGATGTGGAAGTAGTGATTCCTTGGGCAGCGGTTTTTTGAAATTAAATCAAGCTAGGAAAAAACAACAAAAATACAGATGAATAGATCACGTATTTATGAACAAAAAAATGTGCTAACAAAATTTATCGCTAAAGCTACGGTTTTCCCGGAAAAAAATTGTCAAGTGTAACGTTATAACTCGAAGCGAGATACATGCGTGCGCGCGCTTGAATACGCATGACTGTGACACCGACGCGACGCATTGAATTACATGTCATCAAATCATAATTTGTTCAGTATATATGAGTGTTGGTTCATTTAAAAGATGGAAATTGTAGTTTTCTATTGCTTTTTTGTTTTAAACAAAACAATCAAAGGACGGATGGGAAAAATATACTTATATATATTATCACGCCCGAACTCAATCGTCACAATAAAAAATATAGAAAAAAAGTAAAAGCCCTTCAAGAAAATTCTTTCTTCATTGAGAACTGTTGAAAAGTATGTACACTTCATGATTATTATGGTTTATTAAGTTGCAGTAACGTGGATTAAAAAAAAAGTACATCCCAAATCATTTGAATTTAATTGCTTGATGATTTTCTTGATAAACATATATATTATATATATTGGAGGCTGTAACTTGCCGAGAAAATATCACTGTGAAAGGCGGATTTTACGGGTGTTTTCTTGAGGTTAGAGATGAAAACCGAGCCAATCTGACAATTCTGACTTCGCATTCGGATTCAGTGGGTCAAAATACATAAGGATACACTGGGTCTGGTCCACCGGACAGGCCACTTTTTTCATGGGCCTGTGTCAAATTGTTGGTGCCTTATCTGTAACGTATTTCTTATAGCTTCACAAAAGGGGGCATTTTGAGGCCACAACCTTTTTTCTTTTCATTTTAGATATTTTGGCAGTTTTTCCAACTTTACGCCTTATGCGCCACGTCAATGCGCAATGGTGTATACCGGTGTAACACACACATTGTAAACCCTCAATTTTTTCTTTATTACTTCCACATCCAGTGGAAGTATAGTAACGACAAAAAAATTTTTAAAAATTTTTATTGTCCAAATAGGGTTAGAATTTCATGAAACGTCGAGATTTTAAGTTTGAGCGAAAAAAAAATTTCTGTCTGTCGGTCTGTCGATCTGTCGGTCTGTAACTTTTTTTTGTGCGCACGTTTACTCTGGAACCTTTTAAGATATTGACTTGAAATTTGGTACACGTATGTATCTTAACGTGATCTGGAACTAGATTATATTTTCATCTTGTTCCATCGAAGGGTTGGGGGTAAATTGGGGTAAATTTGGGGTAAATAGGTAAATTAAGCAGGTAAGAGTCCAGAAAATTGGTATTTAGTATATTAAAGAGAAGCTAAGGTCTCAAAAAAAATTTTGGCATTAGCCACCCCCATTACCACCCCCACCCCATTATTAAAGGGGATGAAAAAAAAATGTGATTTAGTGTGTGTACAAGAACCAGAAACTTCAAAATATTTTTTTACTTCATCCACCCCCACTACCACCCCCTATCACCACCCCCACCTCACTACCGATGTGGGGTATCGTTTTATAGGTTTTTGGGGTAGAGGATTTTAAATATTATATTATTAAAGTTCCATAAGCAATTATTTCCACGTACAAAATTTGGATGTGGAAGTAGTGATTCCTTGGGCAGCGGTTTTTTTGCAGATAAATTATTAAAACTTGGTATCTCTTCTGTACTTGATAAATGTCACTTTTTGAAACAATTTTTTTTTCTACTTTCCATTGGGTACCAACTTTTGATTTTCAAATAGAACACTCTCTATACTATTACATTTTTGAATTCTACATGATTTTCTGAATATACAATGGCACCACATAAGTGACATCTCAAATGTCAAACTTATTTTTAATTCAATTTTTATTTTTTAGTTTAAGTGTTTCGTGACTATTAAAATTTATTCCAATCAACCCATTTAACGCTAGAAAAATCGAAATCACGTCGAAAATACTAAATTATGTGATTTATGAATAAACAAAAATCTTCAAAATGGTTTTTTAATTTTTTTTTTTTTCAAATGGAACCATATTCGTACCAAGTTACAATTCAGTACAACCATTAATAAGGAATCTACTCATATATATCTTATTCAAATGAACAGTTAATACAATCCAAATGATAATTGAGAGAAAATAAAAAAATCTGCTTTATTCAAGGGACACCACCGCACGTTTTGTGGGTAAATTGGTGACCTGTCAAATTTGATGAATTTTTGATATGTTGTAGTTCAACTGATTTTGAACAATAAATTCCTTTGGCAAAACTTCAAATTATGGACAGTTTCTCCGATAGATGGCTCCGAAGATACAATAACACGATTTCTCAAAACTACCGCAGATATTGAAATAACTGCTGGAAATGAATAACCAGGCTATTTACCATTATTTGGTCTTAGATTGGTGTGCCTGAACTTCCGGTTTTGCCGGAAGTGACGTCGAATCACGTTTTTTCGAGCGCACAACACCCGTTTTTTACTTCAATTTAATAATCATATATATAAAAGTAGCTTTATTAAAATTCACTATCTTAGTAAATAAGTAAGTACGTGCATTGACTGATCGAACTTTGATGCTAGCTACCGGGTACATCATAATCTTGGTACAAAACAAAGTTGATTTTATTTTGCAAGATATAAAATTGCAGTTGTGTCTAGTCAATAAAAACTAATTATTTGTGAGACCATTAAGTAGAATAGGCAGTGTTTGTTTTTTTATAATACATTAAACCTTTTATTTTTTGCAAAAATTGCATAGCTGATTATTTTCATTTTTTTTATATATTTACTTATTTTAATCATTCAATGAGTAGTATTCATAAAACAAAGGATATGCTTATACTTGCAAAATACGAAGGAAATCCTTCTGCATTTATTCATAATAATTTGAAGCAGAACCTTATACTTGTAGAGTAGAAGAATACCCTTGTACTCATAGAAAAGTAAATGGGTAAGCATACTTCAAAGAAAAAGCATATCCTTCAGGAAAACTGAGGTTGGTCAGTAGCAGACTTAGCGCAGTGGTGAAAGTTATTTTATCCTAGTTTGAGCGCGATGGCAGATAATGTGGATGTGAGGGATGTTAAACACTACAAGCCCCGCTTATCTACACTTGTTCGTGACTTTAAAATATTATACCGGTTTGAAGAAAGAAATGTACAATGGCTTGCGGATAGATTCTCAGGTACAAATGAAGAAACTCGGGGAGGTGCGTTGTCATCTATTCATAAAATGAAGATATGTTTGCGTTATCACAGTGATCTTGGCTATCAACAAGGTATCGGTCAAAAAGTTGGTGTTAGTCAAGCCACGGCATCTCGGACTGTGAATGAAGTAGTTGCATAATTGCACATTCCAATGAATCGATAAACTTTTCAAGTACCAACAGAGAAATAACAGAGGCAAAACAGTTATGGCAAATGAAGTATAAGTTTCTGACAGCTATTGGCGCAGTTAATTGTACCCACATAGGGATACTGAAACCAATACTCCATGGAGATGAGTACATTAATCTAAAAGGTAAGCCTACTCTGAATGTGCAAGCCACTTGTGATGCCAAAGAAATGTTCACTAGTGTTGACGTGAGTTGGCCTGGATCTGTGCACGACTCGAGGATATGGAAAAATTCACAAGTGTGCTTACAATTACAAAATAAAGGCAATGCTGTACTACTTGGTGATGACGGATATGGGATAGAGCCATGCCTCATGACTCCATTTCGAGATCCTACTCCTGGTGCAGAGTTAAATTATAACAAACTTTTCAAAAAAGAGAGAGTAATAATTGAACGATGTTTTGACCAACTGAAACGTCGGTTTTCAATCTTACAGTATGTGTGTCGCGTAAAATTGGAAAATGTTCCAAGGATAATCGTTGCTTGTGTTGTGCTCCATAACGTTGCAAAAACGTTAGGCGATCCTGACTTCCAAGCAGCTGAAGAGGCACCAGAAGATGAAGAATACCATGACAATAATAATGATAAACTATTTCTTCGCCATCGAGGACAAGAAATCAGAAGAAACTTGAGTATTGTAATTAACAATTTTAATGATAATTAAGTTTACAAGTGAGCATTGTACGTGTCTCTGCCAACGAATCACAAATTTAAAAAGTTACAGAATTTACGACTATGATGAATAAACTCAAATTCTATTTGTCTGAAACTAAACATTGTGAATTCAAATAAAACGTTCTGGTGAATTTTTTATAAGCTGAAGTACGTTGTATTTCCCTCGCCAACAATTTTCGGTATAGATTCCTTACGCTGCATCAGTTTCAACTTCGTTTCATACTATTACCGTTGTACTACACTCGTGAGGTACTGCTGTAACAGCACTAAGCATTGGAGTTCTTTTGTAGTTAGTCTTCTAGTTTCATGTATTTCGTTTTCGTTTCTTATCAGACGGTCAACCCTTTACTTCTGCTTGAAGGATATCCTCGCAAGTATAAGGTTATCATTATGAATTCGGAAAGAAGGAAATGCTTATACTTCTACCTTTTATTTTAAAGCATAACCTAATACTTCTACCTTATACTTGGGAAGATATCCTTTGTTTTTATGAATACGACTCATTAACAGAAATCAAATCAAAAAAACTTTATTTCAAATTAATTAAACCTTATCCATACAGAAAATAAATCCTACGTGCGGCATGTTAGGTTTTATAATAAAAAATCGGCAGCTACTGGAAGCGGCTAGAACCTCCCCACCCGGTGAATCTTTGAAGCCGAAAAGAGCATTAAAAAATATGAACGGTCTCATTTAATACATTTATTAAGTTGAAATATTTTTTTGATATTAAAACAGAAAAAAAAAGTCTTACGTTCGTTGGGATTTGGACCTAAGAACTTGAGTGTTAAATTTATATTCTGCACAAGATTAATATTTTATTCAATGTTTTAATACAAATATATGCCTCATCGGATCCTAGCCCGGAGCCAGCCAGACAACCGCAGTGAACACCACCGAGGCGGGTGTGAGGCCGGACGGGGTAGGTCCGGTTTGGCTTGGAGAAAAATAGAAATGTGGCATAATAGCTCCTTTCTTCTGTAGGCAGGCTTAAAAACTAGGTTAAAATTATAATGCGTCCACATGGACCTAAAATTAATATAAAAATAAACACAACACTATAAAAACTAAGTTCGTAGGCAAGAGCACTTAATAATTTTGATTATTGATACGGGAAACACAACTAAACGAAAAAATTTCGTTGGTAATGGGTGGTAGGGATGGCCAGGTTTTGGAAAAACCGTATAACTTTTGGTGGACAGCTTCTCTGCCAGATGTGGCCGGGGTAGTGTTCATGGTGGATCGTTTAAGTTTGAGTTGATATATTTTGTTTTATCTTCTGGCCTCGACCGATTTTTCACTAAATCGGTCGGGGAAATAAGCTGTCAAATTTTTGGTTCCAATGTCTTTCTGGAGGAATTTGGTTTTTGACAGTTTTCGAAAAAATATTTTAGGTTGGTACCAATGTTTTAAATTGTTTTTAAGTTATGTAGCACTATTTTCAGGTTATGTTGCCGAAAGAATTTCCGGTGGGATGCCGGAAGTAGCGGAAATAGTTTTTAAAATATAATGTCACTGTCACTTTTAAAGTTTTATTGGAAAAAACTTACCGAAAGGATTTCGGTGAGATTGCTTATACTTGTAGTGCTTGTGGGCGGTTCACGAAGGCCTCTCACACCTTCCGTGGGCTTTATGAACGTCGAAAAAACTTGTAATCTCTCGATGCACTTGACACTCAAACTTACTCAGCATACAGTATGCACGCTTTAACACACCAGTCTATTGAACGTTAGGTTAGACCACAGAATACAGTAACTATACAGAGGCGAAGGCAAGCCTTCCCGCCAAAACCAAATTTGTATACTCATCGCTATTTTTTAGTTGTTTAACAATCAACCTCACTGTTATATTGACACTGTTGACGTTTATCGTGTTAAATTTGGATTTGTGAATTTTATTTCCACTCATTTTGGGAGATTGAGAACATTAACCGAGAATTAAAATTCTCGTAAATAAAACCTAGTGTACAACTCAATTGAAAATAGGCGCCGATTATAAGCAAGTCAAATGGTAATATTTTTCAATCCAACTCGAAATACACTGTTTTTTCAGAGTATCCTTGAATGGGGATCTGCACGTTACGTCATAGCTAACCTCAAAAATATATATTTCTTAAAATTCAAAAGTATTATGGAGCTATTATTAAAATTTCTGCCTGGTTCTCATACTTTCGACCAAAATCTAGTTCAATGTAATGTTTATAAAGTTTTAACTAGTTTGTCACAATAAAATAAAACGCATTATGCAGGTTAGAAATCTAACCTATTAAAAGAAATAAATTAACAACATATTTCTCTCAGTGTAGACGCAACTGGTACGCAAGGTCACAGAAAACGAGCCATCAAAACTCAAAGGAACCGCCAAAGCCTTCGCCTCTGTGTAGTTACTGTACTCTGTGGTTAGATTATAAAATATATCTTACACAAGAAGCGTGTTATTTGGTTTTTAAATTTTTTTCACGGAAACCAAATCGAAAAAGTGCAAGTGTGACATATCGTTGAAATCGGAATTTTTACTGCTTTTCAATGGTTCGATTACAAATTGTAAGTAATCATAAAACTTGTTGTGCCAAAACGGCACCAAACGTAATCCGATCTTAACCAAAACCTTTTCAGATCTTCTGGAGCACTAAAGAAACCCTCATGCAAAGTTTCATCCAAATTCGTTTAGTAGCTTCGCCGCTATCGTGCTAACATACATACACACACACACCATTACACGTTCGCCAACATTTATGGCAGCCGCGCATAGTCCTCAATTGTGGCACTTCATGAAATATTTGCCATATTTATGGCCGCTTTTCTAAGGAGCGTGTAAATCTAGGAATTACTTTTTTACACTCCATACATCTCAATTTATAACGGTAAATTATTTTTGGCAACGGTCGCCACTGTTGGGCAAGTGTAAATAAGTTGCCTTAAATATGTAGATATGGGAATATGTGTAAGCAGGAAGCCATTATTATAGCTTAACAAAGAGTGTGTAAATTGCGCTGTTGCCAAATGAAGTAGGTTACCATAATTATTAGTACAGTCTTATTGTGTGTCAATATTAAAATAAAACTGCTGATTTTGATCCATTTTCAATTTCAGTGTCTGATTGTTCGGAATTTGTTAAAAATAAGTGATCTCAGAGATATATTGTTGGTTTTGAAAGTATTGTAATTGTGAAATAATCACCCTCCGAGATTTTTCCGGATTTTCAGGTTTCAGAGTATGTAGATTCCGAAAATTAAATCCATTTAATTCCATCAGTCTGTCGGTCTGGTATCTGTTTGTCTGTTGGCGCTATATCTATAAAATCATTTGACGGAGAATGATAATATTTGGTAGTTGATGCTACTGCCAACGAAGAACTGTGATACAGTTATGTTCAAAAATATACAGGGTAGACCCCACGATAAATATAATTAATGAAAGAAATGAGACGGAAAACACTGATATTTGGCATGTAGCTACCACAACTCTCAAGGATAAAATTATGAAAAATATATAGGGTGGTCAAAAAAATAATGAGATTGAGGAAAATGATACAAGTCTTACGAAAAATACCATAGTTTTTAGTTAAAAATAATAAACAGGGTCGTCATTCAACAGAAAAAATAATTAATGACTAAATGATGCAAACTGTGCATTTTTTAATGAGGCTGTGAGACAGTGAGGGAAGTTTTGGGTAAACGCCTTTACCGATTTCTTTTGTTTGCTCTTAGCACCGTAAATGAACAATGCGATTTCAACAGGTTGAAAGCTCTTAAAATTTTCTTAAGTAATTTTGCATTATTTATTGATCTTTTAGAATAGAGGGTATTCTAAGTAATGAAGAATCTTCTTTATTTTCAAGATTTTTTTTCACTAAAAATTTTGCATTAAAAGATTTTTTTAAGCAATATACAATATACACTGATAAAAATACCTGCAAAATTACCGAGTATTTGAGCACTTTACTCAGGAAATTTCCCATGATATGACTAGAAAAATATATTTTTTTTCTGAATAATATCGATGTAAGTAATGTTCAGGTGTAGATTTAACATATCGTTGTACATTTACCGTAAAACTATAATTTTACTTTGAAATTTTAATGTTTTGTGTAGTTTTCCTTGGGCAAGTGGCCAAACTTATTTTACACCAGAAAATTACGACAACAATATATTTTCTGTTGATCAAAAATATAATGAAGGAAAGAAATGTGACGGAAGACAGTAATATTTGGCATGCAGTTAACACAATTGTCAAGGAAGAAAAATATGAAAAATATGTACACTTTAAAAAAATTAATGAAAAAAATGCGATTGAAGACGATAATCTTTCGCATGCAGTTAACACAGCTGCAAAGGAAGAATTTTTTAAAAAATATACAGGGTGGTCACCTAAAAAAATAAAGAGAAAATGTGACGAAGGATCCCAAGTAACACATAAAATCGCGGGAACGTATCGGCGACTATAAAAGCCACGATAAACTGGACCGCTACCATAGACTGCCACGTCCCTGCTACGTGGCAGCTACGTAGCCGCCACTGAAAGGGGGAAAAATTTTTAGTCGCCGGGTAGTGTTTCGGGTAGTCCCGGTCTCTATAGATGTGACTATGTTTAGTTACTATAAAGGATCAGGGTGCTAGCGGGTACTACTCCGAGACTCGGCGGCCTAGTAACCCCTACGTGGCTGCCTAGTAACTGCCACTATCACTTTTTAAAATGGTGTTTATCTTTTAGCGACCTCTTTGTTTTTTTCTTTTATAATAATGGCGCAGTGAAATAATGTTATACCAAAAAATGTGTACTTTAGGGGCATGTTTAAAGTACTTCTTTAGCCATTTTTTCAAACGCAAGTTACTTTTTTGATATAAGTTGACATATTAGATGACAAAATTTCAACGCGCCCTCAAAATAACCTTTTTTATAATTTTTTGACAAAATAATTTAAAAAGGCAAGATTAAACAATTTTAATATTTATTAGGGAAACATTTGGAATACTTTCAAAATCATTTTTCGTAAAAGTTTATGATAAGATTATGATAACCATTGTCTATTTTTGATTATAACCAATTTTTTTTTTTTAATTTTAACAACTAATAATGGCCGATTTTAACAAAGATACTATAAAGTTAGACCCTCCACCATAAAGTACCTCTAAAAGATCTGTGACTTTGGTGACCCAATAGTAACTATCCTGATGTGACTCTATAGTATCAGATTCTATTTTGGAACTGTAAAGTATCAACAGAAACTATTTCGCTACCCATGTTGCCACTAAAATGCTACGATACTTTGAAGTTCCAAGTCACTGGTCACTGGAACTATTCTGGAACCTAAATTGTCTCTCTATGTACCCAGTTACTTTAGTTAGGCATCTTAGTGGCACTGGTGGGTGGCAGTAGTTGATTCAGTGGTACTATATAGTTTTTGCCACTATAGAGTAACAATAAAATGATAGTGCCTAGTTCCAGTAACTACCCAAATGTTACTTTGACTTTGGGTGTTTACAGTTCCAATAAATGGTATCGGTGTGGTAACAGTTACTTTAAAAGAACCATAAAAAGTAGACTTACCCAATAAAGTAGCAATATTAGTACCAGGGTGTACCCCAGCAACTAAGGCTTCGTAGCAAAACCTAAACCGAAAGGATTTGGTACCATGTGTGTTACTTGGGATGATACTATTTCGAATATAGATAACGCAACTGTTAAACAAAAGCATTTAAAAAATATACAGGGCGGTCACCCCCTAAAAAAAAGTTGAAAAATGTGACGGGGCAATGATATTGCCGCATGCAGTTAACTGGCAAGGAAGAAAATGTTTAAAAATATACAGACTAGTCACCCCAAAAAACTAAAGAAAAAATGTGACGGAGGATGATAATATTTCGAACATAGATAATACAACTGTCAAAGAAAAGTACTTAAAAAATATACAGAGGGCGGTTACTCTCCAAGGAAAAGATGAAAAATGTAAAGGAGCAATAGTATTTTACATGTAGTTAACACAACTGTCAAAGAAAAGTATGAGGGAATTAAACAGGGAGGTCACCCTGAAAAATTTAATAAAATAAATGTGACGAAGAACGATAATATTTTGCATGTAGTTACCACAATAACTCTCAAGGAAAAAAACTAAAAGAACAGGATGTCACCATAAAAAAATAATGAAAAAATGTGACAGATGATAATAATATTTCGCATGTAGATAACATAACTGTCAAAGAAAAACATGAAAAAATATACAGGGTGGTCACTACAAAAAAAGAATGAAAAATGTGACGAAGGGCAATAATATACCGCAGGTAGTTAACATAACTGCCAAAGACGAAAATTATGAAAAAATATACAACCTAAAAAAAAAAAATAATAAAAAAAAATGTGACAGACGACGATATTTCGCATGCAATTAACACAGCTGTCAGGGAAGGAAAATATGAAAAATATACAGGATTGTCACTATAAAAAATAATTATAGTGGAAATAATATTTGGCCGGTAATTGACGCAATTACCGAGAATTAAACCTGAAATACTTTTAGTGAAAAGTATACAGGGTGGTTATTATAAAAATAAATAATTAAGAAACGGCAGAAGGAAATGATATTTGGAGTATAGTTGTCACTTACCAGGAAGAAATACTGATATTCTTTTAGTTAAAAATATATGCAGGGTTGTGATTCTACAGAAAAGATAATGAATAAATGAAAGATGCTAAATAGAGGGGTAAGTATTGCATAAAGACCAGTAAATTTGGGACAATGACATTTCAACAAGTTAAAAATTCTTGAAATTTTCTAAGTAATGTTTTATAATTTTTTAATTTTTTAAAACAGAGGGTGTCCTAAATTAAAAAAAAACCTTCTTCTTTCAAGATTTTTTTCACAGTCAAAGTTTACTATTATAAAATTCCTTTAAATTTGATGCTAAGTATATGTATAATTTTAAAAATGATAACATTTTTAAAATGGGTTTTCCATTTTACGGTTGCACGCGATTTTTCCTACCCATAAATTAATTATAATTTGGCCATGTAGAGTTTTATCTTAAGATATATTACCTTACTAGTAAAGATAATTTTTCTACATAATTTTCTCTCATAGTGCAAAGTTATATCTGTCACAAACTCGAGAAGTAGGCTAGTAGGCTAAATTATTAATATGTAGAAAAAATCTCCCTATCCTAAATTGAATATATTGTTTAAAAACTATTACACTTTTTTTTCATTATGTTTTTAAGGGTGTCCAGTGTCTACCCTGTATATTTTTCCCTAAAAGCATCATGTTTCCTCCTCGGCAATAGTGACAACTACCTACCAAATATTCTTCCCCTCAAGTAGTTTTGTAACTATAGAGCCAGCAGACAAACACGCCAGACCGATAGGCAGACAGGCAGACAGACAGGCTGACGGCATTAAAAGCATTAAAAGATTTTAATTTTCGTAATTTGCATGAAATGTGAATATCCGAGGAAATCTCGGAAGTTCTTTTTTTTTACAATTACAACAATTTTTTTGGGTAAGGGAGGGAAGTAAAAGACTGAAATAAAGATAATAACAAAATATGGAAAATTTTAAAGAAAGCCGCAAATATCGAAAATAAAACAAAACACACATTTATTGTTAGAAATGAATCTCGAGAAATAATATATTATGACAGAGGAAATGAATAAAAAATGATTTGCAGGAAAACCTAGCAAATGTACCACATTTATTATTTCTTGATCCGACCAATGATCATTTACAATTTCAATATTTTTGCGTTTTCCTGTTGTAAATTTTAATCGTTTCTAAAATTCGTTAATGCCATTTAAAAATGTACGGTAAAACATGTAAAATTTGAAAAATAATACTATACTATAACAAATAGCGAAGATAATATGTACTAATAAGTTATGTACTGATATGTTTTCTGAAGGTCTCTGCTATTCTACAAGTTCTAACATTTTTATGTTCAGGGGCTCATCTTACACTCTCTAATATCACTTCTGGCAACCTCAATGTACAACAAAGGAATATCTTAACAATCAACTATATTAAGAGCTTAATGAAATGGCAACAATGCACATTCCTTAAAGAGGGCACCACTGTCTTACCACGCCCCCGTTTCCACAAATGAGTGAGGGTAAAAAAGTTGCTTTAACCATTATTGTGGAAACTTACACAGATTATTACAAATTGTTAAATTTGAAGAAATTGAATAAGAAAATAACACCAATTAAATTCCCATTGGTTAATAAAATGAATAACAGAAGACCTGTGGCAATTATGAAATATATGTAGCTATAAACGAAGGAACCACACCAACAGGAAATTATGGCAACGAGGGTAAGTTGCCATAATTCCGGCAGCAGCCATAACAGTGGTTTAAGTATACACAAGATACCATAAATATAGGGAAACATACACACACACACACACACACACACACACGCAGATAATTTTCAAAAACAACTTTTTTGGGTTCCTGGGACCTCAAAACGTAAAGATTTGATGTTATCTCAATTTTAGATTTTGGACTAATTGTAGTAGTGGAGTCAAATTAGGACTGATAAATTCGCAATGTGAATTGTCTGGTCAGGGCGCTTTTTTTGTTTTAACTTGTTCACTGGGTCAACTATAGTTCACAGTTCAGTTTTGCAGTTTCTGCGAGGTCGGCGTATTGTTTATTTGAACAGTTTAATTTTTTAGACCGTGTTTTTCATCGGTTATCTTTGAATATCTCGAAATCTATAAGTCCTATGGAAAACAATAAAGAGAATGAAAATGTTTGCTATGAGTTGTGGAACAAAAGTACATAAACTATAATTCTTTCCAATTGTTATTATTATTTAAAAAAAAAATAACATTGCAAAATTATGCCTTTTTAAACGAATTGCTGTTATTTCAAAAATAAAGGATAATTTTCAATGAAATTTTGGAAAAATATAGCTCCTACGAAGTACAATCACCGCTTAAAATTTCAAATCTAAATGATTATTAAAACGGGTCAAATATACAATTGTTGCTAAAACTTTGCACCCTTGTGAAATCCTGCCATCAAATCCGAGAAATGTGTAGGACAGCTCCAATTGTAGCTTTTTATAAGTACTTTAATATCGCGAAGGAAAAATTTTTTTTTTCAAAATTTAAACCGTTTTTATTGCTTTTGTTTATAATTTTAGAAATTTTAATAATAAACAAATTCAAATAACTCTATGGTTTTTTTATGAAATCAAAATCGGTAAACGAAGTAGATTAAATAAGCCATCTTTCAAAAAAAGATTTAATGCTCTGCTTGCATTTGGAGCTGAGATACGTTGGTTTTTGCGTTTCGATCACTTATAAATAAACAAATTGATATTTCATCTTAAAATTCGGGCTGATTATTCCCCAGTGCTAATATTTTTGTCACAGCTAGTTGAAAACAATCTAGAACTACATTTTTCAAAATTGCATCTAATAAAACGTCTTTGAAATCATATCATAATTCGCGGTTGACAGGTAATATTTCCCTCTCCCACTCATCGTATTTCGCAAACTAGGTAACTAAGACAACTAACGCAATATCTCTCTCGATTTCCACCTTACCGAGATATATATTTTTTAATTAATCGTGTCTTTTCGCAAATTTTGATTATTTCATTTAATTTAACGTGAAATAATTTGTTTAATTTTTTTTTGAAATTGCAGTAAATTTTTAATTTCTTTATTTTTGTTTTATTGGAATGTTCTTTCTTTTAAATATACATTTGTTTGGCTTTTGTTTATAAAAAAAAGAGAACAATAACAATTTAATTTATATACCGTGTTTTCCATTAGTTTTCTTTGAATATTTCGAAATCTATAGGTCCTATGGAAACCAACAAAAGAAAACGTTATACAACAAAAATACAAAAACTATAATTTATTCCAAATGTTATTATATTAAAAAAAAATTAAACATAGCAAAATTAGACGTTTTTAAAACAATGATTGTTCTTTCAAAAATAATAGATTTTCAATGAAATTTAAGAATAATGTGATTCTTATAGAGTACAGTTACCATTTAAAATTTTAGACCCAAATATTTATTAAAACGGCTAAAAAAAGCAATTGTGGGTATGAAAGTGAGAATGATTATCTATTTGGTAGTGGTGCGAGTGACGAGACAGAATAATTATTATGAAAATTCACGTAAGAGACAAAAATTGCTAAGATAATTTTGTAATTCATTAAAAATATCTTATTTTTAATGTAGTTTTTAAGAATTAATACTTACAATGTTAAGTCAAACTAATTATGGAAAATATAATTTGCAAAGACACAAAGATAAATAAAATAAATGCATCTATGGTTAATTGGGCACAAAAATAATCTATAGGAAAAAATTTCTGTTACGAGTTATTGTTTGGAGTCAAATTAAGGATAAAAAAAAGGTAATTAAAGGATTCTTCTGCTGCAGGAATTGTACTGCTTTAGTTTATTTTCGATGTAATAACATGCAATGAGAAGTTTTGGATTACATCTTATCGTTGCTTCATATGAAATTTAAATAATTAATGTTGCAGCATTAAAGTCTTTCTATTTTCGGAAGTAGTAATCACATCATAAAAAATAAAAATCCAAATCCCTTACAATAAAATTTAGAATAAAACTAGACTTATGAAACAACATTCAGAATTATTAAAAATGGCCCTTTTTGTAAAATTTAAGAATTGTAATTTAATCATACATTCTAAAGACAGTAAGTGCTTTTTATTGAACTAAGATTTGTTGGAAAATTTTACCGCAAAATGTTTATTTAAACGACTAAACAATGTGTAAAACAGATGTAACACATATCTGATGAGTTTCAGATCTTTGACGTAATCGCTATTAGTTTGACTTATTTTGAAAAGGTCACAATGTTTCTTTGGGTATCAAAAATTTCAGGAACACAAATATTTTAAACCCTAAAGTGTGTTGTATGGCATAACCGCTCGCTTTTGCTGCATTGTTTGGAACAGGTTTCTTGGTTAGTAATTTTCCCGCACGAATCAAGTTATATATTTTATTTATACTAGCGTCTTTTGCATTGTATGTACCAATTATTTTATTTTTTTTTACATGTTTTATCTTATATACTTTTTAGTTCGCCTGCGACAGAATATTGTGTTTATAATTTAATTTCCTATTTAATCCGATCTGGCCTTGCCCCGTCCAGCCTTTCAATTGGCACGACGATTCATATCGGGGATGTCGGAACAAGTGCTCGGGAGGACAATATGTTATATATAATTTAAAATAAATTTGTTTTTGATTTGATTTTTTATTTGATTATTTGATTTTTGATTTGATGACTAGATCAGAATACGAATGTTTCGGGTTTAAATCTAGATGGCAGAAATTTTTTATTATTGTATCAGTGATATTAAAAATTTTACAAAAATTTTGTACATGGACTTAAGGTTAGTTCTAGTTAGGTTGGTTTTCTTTTTAGTGAGTATATCAATAGATAAAATTAACTGTTAAGTGGCTTTATTAAAGATTCCGACTTGCGAGCTTTTAGTGACTCTATTAATATTTCAACTTTCGACGTCTAACAACGGCCTCCTTAAAATTACATTAAATAAAGCCCCTTTGAAGATTTTTAAAAGAGTGTGCAACCTACACATATTTAAAAAACATTTATTGCACTTCTTATGGACAAAAGCTAAACAAATTAGTTTGCGTTTAATTAAAGTGAACAATCGAAATCTATACACAAGGCAGGTGACTAAAAAAAGACGATAAAAACTATAGCAACAAAAAATTTATTGCATTTTTTTATAAACAAAAGCTAAACAAATTAGTTTAACTTTAAGTTGAAGTAAACTATAAGGAATCTACGCAAAAAAAACAAGACATTTAAAAGAAAGTACATTCCAATAAAACAAAAATAAAGAAATTAAAAATTCACTGCAATTAAAAAAAAAAAATTAAACAAATTACTTCACGTTAAATTAAATGAAATAATCAAAATTTGCGAAAAGAGACTATTAATAAAAAAATATATATCTCGGTAAGGTGGAAATCGAGAGAGATATTGCGTTAGTTGTCTTAGTTACCTAGTTTGAGAAATACTTTGAGTGGGAGAGGGAAATATTACCTGTCAACCGCGAATTATGATATGATTTCAAAGACGTTTTATTAGATGCAATTTTGAAAAATGTAGCTCTAGATTATTTTCAACTAGCTGTGACAAAAATATTAGCACTGGGCAATAATCAGCCCGAATTTTAAGATGAAATATCAATTTGTTTATTTATAAGCGATCGAACCGCAAAAACCAAAGTATCTCAGCTCCAAATGCAAGCAGAGCATTAAATTTTTTTTTGAAAGATGGCTTATTTAATCTACTTTCACAAATCGTTTACCGATTTTGATTTCATAAAAAAACCATAGAGTTATTTGAATTTGTTTATTATTAAAATTTCGAAAATTATAAACAAATGCAATAAAAACGGTTTAAATTTTGAAAAAAAAATTTTTTCCTTCGCGATCTTAAAGTACTTATAAAAAGCTACAATTTGAGCCATCGTACACATTTCTCGGATTTGATGGCAGGATTTCACAAGGGTGCAAAATTTTAACAACAATTGTATATTTGACCTGTTTTAATAATCATTTAGATTTGAAATTTTAAGCGGTGTTTGTACTTCGTAAGAGCTATATTTTTCCAAAATTTCATTGAAAATTATCCTTTATTTTTGAACTAACAGCAATTCGTTTAAAAACGCATAATTTTGCAATGTTCAATTTTATTTAAATAATAATAACAATTGGAAAGAATTATAATTTATGTACTTTTATTCCACAACTCATAACGAACATTTTCCTTCTCTTTATTATTTTCCAGAGGACTTATAGATTTCGAGATATTCAAAGATAACCGATGAGAAACACGGTCTAAAAAATTAAATAAACAATACGCCGACCTCGCAGAAACTGCAAAACTGAACTGTGAACTATAGTTGACCCACTGAATATGTTAAGACAAAAAAACTGCCCTGACCAGACAATTCACATTAAAATCCTAATTTGACTCCACTATAGTAATCTCCCACAATTTTATTGTGGGGAGGTTAAAATGACTTACTTTGAAACTTAGAAAAGCAATCGCAACGCATATACATGTGTGTATCTAGTCCATATTTTTACTGTTTTTAATATAATCTGCCCTTGTTTCATCCAGCCTTTCATTGCGCCTCGCACCGTGTATGTGTGGCTGGCTCCAACGCGTGATGGGGGAGGAATGTTGTTCTTTGTTAATTAATTTGAAATAAAGTTTTTTTATTTGATTTCTATTAAGGAATGATCAAAATTAAAATTTAAATAAATGAAAATAATCAGCTATGCGATTTTTTGCTAAAAGTAATAATATTCTACTTAAAGGTCTCACAAATAATTAGTTTCATTGACTAGATACAACTGTAATTTCATATCTTGAAAAATAAATTCATTTCTGTTTTGTACCAAGATTATATGATGTACCCGATATTAAGCTAGCATCAATATTCGATCAGCTAATACATGTACTTACTTATTTACTAAGATATGAATTTTTATAAAGCTACTTATATACATGATTATTAAATTGAAGTAAACGGGTGTTGTGCATTCGAAAAAACGTGATTTGACGTCACTTCCGGCAAAACCGGAAGTTCAGGCCCATCACTCTAAGTCCAAAAAAATGGTAAATAGTCTGGTTATTCATTTCCAGCAGTTATCATTTCAATAACTGCGGTAGTTTTGAGAAACCGTGGTATAGTATCGAGAGGTAGGTCCAGTCTTCGGAGCCAACTATCGGAGAAACTGTCCCTAATTTGAAGTTTTGCCAAACGAATTTATTGTTCAGAATTAGTTGAACTACAACATATCAAAAATTCATCAAATTTAACAGGCCACCAATTTACCCACAAAACGTGCGGTGTCCTTTAAATATAATTACACGTTAAGGTGTCTGTAAATTACAAAAAAAAAAACACTATTTTTTTAATAAGGCCAACGGAAATAATCCGGGAGAGTTAGATCAGGAGACCATCGTACCGGACCATTCGTTGCAATTAAGTTTTTTCCAAATCTCTCTTAATGATAATTAATCACTATTCTGCAGCGCCATTTTGCTGAAAATGCATAAAATGCATTTTCTGTTCTAAATTCAAAGGTAATTCCTCTAAAAAGACCTCATCCCAATTTTATAGGGGAAGCCTAAGTATCTAACACCTTTCAAGAATCCTTCAAATATTTTCGGATCGACTATTCGAGTACCGAATATTTCCAGCCAAACGTTGAATCCAAAACACTCTCTAAATAAATGCTGACTAGTTAAATATATAAGCCTAAATTCGTAAATCTGGATTCATCGAAAAATTTTTTTTCCAAAAACTCATTTGTCTGTCCGTTATTTTGTAAAATCTGACTGAAATATTCATTTGTTAGTGCGTGATTATTTTCGTACAAGTGATGGTGTAATTGATATTCAAATGTATTGTAATTATGGTTGCGAAGAATTCTGCTTACACCTTGATACTAATTTCCAATTCAAAAGCAATTTGCCTCCAATAAACAATTTGATCAATTTCCACTCAACCCAAAACACTAATTTCTGCTTCTTCCCCAATAATAAAAGATTATTCGGGATCATTATTAGATTATCTTCGAAACTGATTTTCAACACGATAAAAATAATTTTTAGCAGGGCACTGTCGATCAGGATATCATTCTGCGTATAACTCGTACTGCAGCAACTTCATTTTTTTTACATTGTCCGTAAATAATTAACAAGTCCACACTTTCATCTCTTCAAATTAATAATAATTATATGCAATTTTCAAATTACAATGTAAAAACTGGTAATCCAACAAAAGCTTGACATGCGAAATAGTTAATTGGTGCCAACATGGTTCAATTTGAAAAAAATTGAATTTCATTCAAAAACCCATTTCGAAAATTACATAATTTATTTTCAACGTGATTTCAATTTTTCTAACACTACATGGGTTGATTGGAATAAATCGGAACAGTCATGTCATACTTAAACTAAAAAATTAAAATTGAATTAAATTTGAATTCATTTATTCGATTTTTATACCGACCTCAATATCGATATTAGGTAATAAGATTCAATTAATTGGACGACTTGTGAAATTTTATTTCACAATTTTTGGGCTATTTTTTTGAAGACGATTTAATTTTTGTTCAAACATTTTTTTTTTGCCCTTCATAATGACATCTTTATTTAGCTTCTCCACAGTAAACTAACATATCCATAATTTTGAATTTTTAAGTTTTAACGTCAGACTCGTTGTCAGAGGTCTCTGAAATAACCAAATATCAAATTTCATGTAAATCTGCAATAATGTTGCATTATGGCAACCCTATTGGATTCACAGCTTTTGAGATCAGATTCCGTATCAGCTACTTCTAAAATACCTACTAGCACTTTTAATGCAGCTCTGACGAAATTTGCGCGGCGCCTTCGTCAAATATTACAAAACTTTCAAATAAAAAAATCTTGTTTCTAATTTTTGCTCGTGTACTGGTCGAAGCTCAATGAAAATAATATGGGACCACCGCTGAGACGTACCTTACAGCTTGAGATTTCATAGAAATCGCTTAAGCGAATCTATAAGCAAGGATTGAACAAACAAAATATATAAAAGAGACATATACATGCGGGTCGAATTAAGAACCTCCTTCTTTTGTAAATTTTTTGAAGTCGGTTAAACATCGTGTAGAATCCAAGAATGTAATAGTATACAGGGTGGTTCATTTGAAAATAAAAAGTTAATACCACTTCCGCTGAAACAGGAAGTAGAAAGAAAATTAATTTATGTTTCAAAAAGCGACGTTTATCAAGTACAGACGATGTACCAAGTTTCAATAATTTATCTTCAAAAATAAAGAAAAGGTTAGAGTTATATCATCTTCGTGTTACACCCGGTATAGCAACGGTGTCGTGAAAACACCTCGAAAATTATTTATGTATAAGGACCACCCTAGTGCGCATATACATACAAAAAATGCCCAATAATGTTATTGGTTTTTATGTTATAGTGTTAACTTAATAAATAATAACAGATATCAATCACTTAATTAAAGTGCGACTACGTTGATCTCTGAAATGAACATTATATTTTTAATCAAAATAAATTTCTCATACATTGTTGGTAATATAACGATTAATCATAAAAGGACTTCATCTATATTAATAAATGGTAATCAATTGGCATCAGTTAATGCGCACGTTATTGAAGATGGCCGTAATGCTCTTGTATAATGCGAGTGGTGCTCTGACTCCGGTGTGCCGCAATGTCCTTCGCGAGTCGCTCAAGTCGGTGCCATGCCGTACCAGCTAACACTCCTCGGTCATTTCCCCACTACATATCTACACTCTGTAAGTCTGTAAATAATACACCTGTTTAATATTATTTAGGATTCGCCTTCTTCATTCAACGACCGAATAAAAAGTCTCCTCGAACAATGGCTGTTAAATATTATTGCCATCATTGCCATTCATTATATGAATAAAGGTAATTTAGATAAATAAAAATATTCAATACTAAAAGATAGGTATTCAGAACTAATAAAATATTTTATCTAAGTTCATGGTAATGGTAACAGCTTCCTGTGTAGATATAAATTCTCATGAAAATGATTTTTAACGATTTCTTACGTAATGAAAAACATATTTATTTAATGTAGATAGGTAGGTACGCAAAACATGTTCTATGTAAGGTAATTCAAATTCTGTATGTAGAAAATAAAAGGAAATAAGTTAAGACTACTTTCTATAAGTAAGTATAGGTATCTATATTCATTGTATGCTTTTCATCGTAATAATACTTGCAACCTCCAAGCATCGGACATTAAAATCTCTTTACATTTAACCTTTGAGAATATTAGACACTCCTAGATTATAAATAAGCAGATATATTTTTTCCATATATAATATACTTACCTCTTTTTAGAGTACCTTCAGTGCATAAAGTAAAGGTTAGGGCGGAAATAAGAACGAAATACAATTACCCCGTGAATCACTCAAGCTGCATATATTAAATTTGATTATATTATATATTAGTCTGGCAGCTAAATCCGGATTTTTGCTGAAGTCAAATTTTCGTATTAAGTTTTTTTCTTTTTAGAATGTGTTTAAGGACATCGTAAGCTTCAACAAACTGCATAATGTGGAGCTATCATCTTTGATCATCTCATTTTATAATGATAATAAGAACAGTAATAGTAATAATATTTAGTAAAAAAAATTAATAAACGGTAACAGATATAATTTTTCGACTTTTTAAGATAGTAATAGTATAGTCCTGCTATAATAGTAGTAGTAGTGTACTATATATAGTACTATTACTATGCCAATACAACACCCGTTCCGATTTCACCGGGACTTCCCTGATTTTTAGTGCATTGTCCTGGATTCCGCACACGCGCACTGAATACATTTTGGTTGTTCGCTCGGGAAAAACTAAACGAAAAACCCATTCGAGAACTGTCCCCTGGTGGTCTCCCTGCCTCCAGGAAAGCATGGTCGGAAAGAAAAATTAAGATTTAAAATGTTTTGATTTTTGGAATGTTTGGTCTAGAGGAGAGACAAAAAAGACAAAGGGCAAAAGAATAAAAAGGATAAACAAGAACAAATTGAACAAAAGAGAAAGAATAGTAAGGACTGAAGATGTAAAGTTGAGGAAAGATAAAGTTTAGGATAGTAGTAAGTTATGGTAGAAAAAGTGTGGCTAAGGGAGTTGTCGGAAAATAGGCAACGCCTGATATTGTAGGGGGGTGTCTGATGTCGAAAAGTATGGCATTATGCTGCCTGATTCGGGATATGTTGCAGGTTAGCGGACTCTCGTCCAATTTCAACTCATAGAATTTTTGTGAGATTTCTTAGACGTAGTCCGCTAGTGGGTTATGTCGTAACACCGAGCATATAGATCTCTGAGGGAAGTGTACCTGCTGGAATCAGATTATGAGGCGCATTAATTTATGTTCTAAAACTTTTAATTTATTCATTGTCGTAGCCGGTATGATGTACCACACCGGCGCCGCGTATGTGATCGTGTACAATATATTTTTGATAGAAAAATTCTAAAATATAACAATACATATGTAAAAAAAAGCTAACACACTGTAGGTGACAAAACAATGGGCCATTAGATTTGTGACTGGTAAAATGATGGCAACTTTTGCCAAATATCTGAAAAGCGTATATGTTTAACATTATATCATTAGTCCTGTAATGGTAAGTAGTTGATGGCCCTATGTGTTCAATAGGTCCTTTTGTTATTGCATCCAGTGCCGGTTTACCCACTAGGCACTCTAGGCACGTGCCTAGAGGCGCCGACGCTCTGAGGGGCGCCGAAGGCGATCCTCAATAACAATAATTCTGGAAAAAAACCGAAATTTTTAAATCTAAAACATAAATGCAGAGACGCCTATTAATCCCCATTAATTACCTATTAATTCTTAATTCATCATAAAAGCGAACAGCAAACATCAAATGGACAATGATAATGACGGATTTAATTAGATTTTGGATTGGAGAAATGCTAAAATTTATTAGATCCAAAGGTCTTACCTCTACATCTCCTACACTCAAAGAAAATGATAGGTAAATTCAACCAAAAAGAGCATATGAAATCGCGCCTATCTAGTTTCATAGTTAAATCAATCAGTAAAGAATAGTCATACAACTTTATTTGTTTTCGTAAACAAATAGTAGTTTAATAATCATATCTTCTTGTAACAAATTAAATAGTACAATGACATTTTTTTATGTTCACTAACCATTTTCAATTTGGTCTACAATTAAATAGTACAACGACTTTGTTTTTTTGTTCACCAACTAATTTTTAGGTTGATCTACATTTTATTGTATGATGAAGTTTTTTTTGGTTAGCCAAAATCTCAGTATTGAGACATCAGACCACCCAAACCAAAAATTAGAGATCGTTTATAAGATCCATCCAAATATATCGATGATCCCTGAGAGAATTTGAACACTGCAATCATGTTATTAATTTTCTATAAATTCATAAGAGTGTAAGATAATGCATGATTGATTATTGTCAGTGATTTGTATGTGGCGTCATCTGGGAATAATTTCTGTAATAGACTACGTGGTAAGCAAGCAAATTTTATGGTAATTCTTTTAGAACTTCTAGAAGACGACAATAATATTGGTTTGTCTACCAAGTACAATAGTACAGCGAACTAATACTGGGTTAGAATTACAGTTCGATAATAGTTAAAAATAAAATATACTATTATCTAGTTTAATTTGACAGAATTCAACAAAATAATAGTCAGACGAACGAAATAATAGTCTTATTCATCTATTTTTTAAGTTAATGTTTGTTTTGCTGTACGACAACTTTTTATTAATTAAAATAACAATCACCTCTTGTTTAAAAATATCATCAATATAGTTTGGTTTAACAAAATTAACGATATTGTTAGTTAACTATTTTTTTTGTTGAATTTACCCATACTATTTCTTTGAGTGTAACATAGAAGTCGCTTTACGAATATTTATAAGTTTGGCAGTTCTGAACTTAAAGGGGAGAGATCTTTTTCAACATTAAAGTGTGTAAAAAAATATTTAAGAAATTCGTTAGAAAACGAAAGACTCTCTCTCTCCTACTCTGAAATAGTGACCTGTTAGATACAATAGACTCCAACAGCATAATATAGACTAGTTCAAGTTCAAAGCAGTGTTAATTCTTAAAGTTCGTAAAAATATAAGTCGGGGCTTATTGGATTGTGCAAAAGTTTCAAATCCGCACATAAACAATTGCAGAAGTTACAAACAAATGAAGATTGAAAAAATAACGAGTTTTGTTTTTTGCAAATAACTCGAAAACTATTAATATTTAAGAAATTTTAAAGAAAGCTTGTTAAAGAGGAAGAAATTTCCAATAAAAAAGTCTGAACTCCCGAAACTCTATCTCTAATATTGATAATTTTAATTTAATGTTGAAAATAGAACTCCGCGCGACGAACACTAAGCCGTTACAATGCTCTGAAAGCGGCCGTAATACGTAAAAATATTTTTTTATGTTACTAAATATTAATTTAAATTTTTTTAAAAATTATGGTATTATTTAGACACTTAAAGGAACAATATCTCGTTGGAAAAAATGTCTCACCGATTTTTCATAAAATGAGTCTATTGTTAATTAATACATTTTTTTAGTGTTTGCGTTTATATTTCAAGTCGCATAATTGTTAAACAAAAGCAACTAAAATTGCGATGTTTTTAATTGTTATAGTCTATTAGTTACTAATTATTTAACCTAACAAAAAACTAAAAAATGAAAAAGCGGTTGAAATTTTTTTTTTTATTAATTTTAATTATTATTACTGTTTTTATATTCAAAAATACTATAAGATTACATAAATTTTTATTGCTATTTGTTTAAATAAATTTTATAAACAAATAGATAAATTACGTATTTAAAAAAAAAATTGCCATTATATTTGTTATAAAATATTATGATTAAAAAAAAATTTTTTTTGTTTATAACCATTTTTTTCCTTTTTTCATTATTTAAACAAATTATTAAGAACAAATTTTATTCTTAAAAATTTATTATTTGCAATTCTTTACAAGGTGGAAAAAAGAAAAAAAATTTTGTTGATAATTTATTTGTTTATTTAATAAACAATTTGTTATTAACAATCGCCGAATGTGTTTATATTCTTTTTAGATAGAACAAAAAAATAACAAAAACATATAATATAAAAAAAAATTAAATATAAAATTCTATAAAAAATATTAAAAGTTTTGGGAGTTTCGACTTTTTTATTGGAAATTTCTTCCTCTTTAAGAATCTTTCTTCAAGATTTCTTAAATATTAATAGTTTTCGAGTTATTTGCAAAAAACGAAACTCGTTATTTTTTCAATCTTCATTTATTTATAACTATTGCAATTGTGTATGTGCGGGTTTGAAACTTTTGCACATTTTTCTAAACGTCATTCCGTATCCAATGAGCCCTCACTCATATTTTTACGAGCTTTATCAAGCATTAACACGGCTTTGAACTTGTGAACTATTCTAATAGATCAGTTTGCATCTGAGAAAGCAAGAAAAAAGATTTTTTAAGCCTGCAAAGACAATTTGTTTTGTTTTGTGTGTTTCGTTTTATTTAATGATATATTTCTTGAACCTAGATTTGTTTATTTTTAAATATTTTTTATTATTTATTGGCTTTTTTAGTTGTATAGTTTTTGTTTAACCGTTTTTTCCAAGTCTTTTTTGTTTGCTGTTTTTTTGTCCTATACTTGATGTTTTTCAATAAAATATAACAAAAATGAGTTTTTCATCTGTATTTACTTTTAAACAAATGTAGGTTGGTTTAGGTTCGTCTTAAGATAACAAAATTAAAATTAAAGAGCAATAAAAACCCCAAAAAAATCATTTTTTGGCAAACTATTCAAAGTGGTGCCGCAAAAAATGTTCACCTCTGACGAATTTGCCTGCGACACTAGCTTTCGCCTTCGGCGCCATTTCATTTAGCCACTAAGGGGGGCGCCAAAAAATTTAGTGCCTAGGGGCGCACAAGTTCATAAACCGACACTGATTGCATCCTTGGAATTATTTCACCATCTTTGGTACGTTAAATAATATAAAGGCACTCTTTTGTCAATACCAAAGCAGCTAATACAAAGTATTACCTAACCATTATAGCTCCCGTGTTGTAATGGTAAATTGATAGACATAATGTGTTTAAGACACCCTTTTGTGTTTGTATATTAGGAAATATTTAACCATCACTGGTATGTTAAACATATAAAAGCATTTTTTTGCCAATACCTGAAAAGCGAATACAAATTACCTGCCTATATATTCATTATAACCTCCTTGAGTCCTTTAGGACAAAATCGGAGGCATCCATGTTTCCATTCGATCGAAAAGTAGATATGGTAAAATTTATATTACTTTCTTAAATGTTTGTCCAAAGTCACATTTTAACCCACTAAATGTATTAACTACTAATGATCACTGTTGATGACCCTGCCATCTTGAAATTTTGCACAAAAAAAAATCAGATTAAATTATATTACCTGTTCTTAAAATTTAGATATTGTTACGTATTTACACCTCTTTGTAAACACTCTGTATCGTGGATTTGGAAATTATAATATTAAGGTGACACTAAACACTAATTTATTAACTTACGTACTAATTACTTCATTAATATAACACACAGAGTACTATAATTCAATAATTCAGTCACTTTATTACTTTGTTCACTTCTTGATCTTTCTCAACTTGCCATCTGAACTGAACTCCTGACTATCTGGACTGTACTGTCCTGTGCGGCCACTCTCTCTCTCTCTCTATTTATACTCCTGGGTAGTTGACTCTAAAATGTTCCAGAAGATGTCAGCGCTTTTCTCAACGTTTCTAGATTATGACATCGCGCGCGCCATCTCTGACACGATTGCCAAACTAACTAGCTAACTTGCTTTTCTGTTACTGATACATGGAACTTAGAGGGAATTTACAAAGCTACAACAATATTTCATGATGCCCCTTTGTTTTCTGTGACTATTTTGTATAGGCTTACAGTAAAACTGGCTGTACAAACATATTTCAAGTCAACGAAGAAGAAGATGCATAAATTATGTTGATATAATTTTCTAAAATAGTACATTACTGTATTGTAGTGGATACATTCGTCATTCTCTGCATATATCACTCTTGAACTATATCTGTATCCCCGCATATCAGTATGCTACCATATATCAAGGCAATAGTAAAATAATCATTCATAATTCTCTGTTCATTTTGCGTTATTTTATTAGAATAAAATTGTACGTTCTTATCTATTAAATTAAAGATATTCTGGAATGTAGGTACTAGTTACTAAGTTACTAGTTTTTTTAATCTTGAAAATAGCATTTAAAAAATTTGCTATATACTTTTTCTTTATTACAATAGTCTCTCTTTTTGGGTCGGGGGTTAAAAAATTGAAAATTCTTAAAAACCCCCGATCAACGTATCTAATCGTACCAGTTTCATATGACCGAATCAAATTGAGGCCGAAATCATATTCGGCTACCATAATTGTCTACACATCTTCAATTTTACTTCAATCGGACAATTTCTAGAGAAGTTCAACATGGCGAATTCAACATGGCGACCAATCATCAAAATTTAGTATGGCCTAAAACCTTCTCGACAAAATACTCTTTCAAATAAAAAAAGTGCATCAAAATTGGATCACCCTTTGAAGAGATATGAAGCCACAGACAGACAGACAAACATACAAACATACGCGTCAAACTTCTCTTTTTGGGTTGGGGTTTAAAAATTAACTAACTTCAAACTATTGGTTATTTTTTGGTGGTACGTTAATTTCTTGGAGAAGTGTATATTCATTGCGTCGTTCCTATCCGATATAAAACTTATAGTTTAAACCGAATTCTTCACAATTTCTTAGAATGCAACGTACGAGCGAATACACTGTACGATCAAATTATAGTGTTAAAACTAAAAAATTTTGCCCGCCATATTGAATTTAGTGTGACATCATTTAATTTTCGTATTCTTCTCAGCAAACCCTTTCATTTGATACCCATATCATGGGGGTGCATAAAAAATAACTGGTCTGCCATATTAGATTTGGAATGACGTCACTTAGCTAACCATGCATTGTCATCCAAACTAAACGTGTATACAAAATTTCAGTTCAATCGGTTGGGGATAACTGTTTTAAAATTCAGTTGCGTCCGCCATATTGAATTTAGTGTGACGTCATTTTATTTTTGTATTCTTCTCAGCAAACCCTTTCATTTAATACCCATATCATGGGGGTGCATAAAAAATAACTGGTCCGCCATCTTTGGGAGTCCGCCATATTGAATTTTGAATGACGTCACTTAGCTAACTATGCATTGTCATCCAAATTAAACGTGTATGCAAAATTTTCAGCTCAATCGGTTGGGGATAACTATTTTAAAATTCAGTTGCAAAATTTGACCCACAAGAACAAGGCAAATTAAATAAAAGCTTGTAATCAAGATGGCGACCAAACATCAAAATCTAATATGGCAAAAACCTTCTCGACAAAATACTCTTTCAAATAAAAAAAAGTGCATCAAAATCGGATCACCCGTTGAAGAGATATGAAGCCACAGACAGACAGACAGACAGACAGACATACATACATACAAACATACAGGTCAAACTTATAACACCTCTCTTTTGGGGTCGGTGGTTAAAAACAGGATTACTTGATTTTTTAAGTGTACGGAATTTTATTGCACAGAAGTGTACATTGTATATTTCACTTGTAATTTTACATCGTAATATTGCAATGAGATTTTAAACAATACCTCAAAAAACCGCTGCCCAAGGAATCACTACTTCCACATCCAGATTCTCTATCCAAGTCACTCACAACGAAAAAACTTTGTACGTGAAAATAATTGTTTATGGAACTTTAATAATATAATATTTGAAATCTTCTACCCCAAAAACCCATAAAACGATACCCCACATCGGTAGTGGGGTGGGGGTGGTGATAGGGGGGTGGTAGTGGGGGGTGGATGAAGTAAAAACATATTTTGAGTTTTCTGGTTCCTATACATACACTAAATCACAATTTTTGTTCATCCCCTTTAATAAGGGGCTGGGGGTGGTAATAGGGTGGTTAATGCCAACATTTTTTTTGAGACCTTAGCTTCTCTTGTATATACTAAATACCAATTTCGTGGACTCTTACCTGCTTGATTTACCCATTTACCCCAAATTCACCCCAATTTACACCCCAACCCTTCGACGGAATAAGATGAAAATATAATCTAGTTCTAGATCTCGTTAAAGTACATATGTGTACCAAATTTCAAGTCAATATCTTAAACGGTTCCAGAGTAAACGTGCGCACAAAAAAAAGTTACAGACCGACAGACAGACAGAAATTTTTTTTCGCTCAAACTTAAAATCTCGACGTTTCATGACATTTTAAGCCTATTTGGACAATAAAAATTTTTTAAAATTTTTTTGTCGTTACTATACTTCCACTGGACGTGGAAGTAATTACATCGGAATTTCACATTGCATTTTACCTCTAATGCAATGTAATTTTGCAGATTATATTTTCACAACTAATAAATAAATTTACACATGAAAGTTCCACTCAACATTTAAAATTACGCCTAGGAGTAATTTTGCGCAATGGATGAACGGTAAACGAATTGCCACCTATTCGTAGCGGAAATTTTTTTCCCAGTGTAGGTACTGAAAATCACATGGGCACCCTGTGAATTTACAACGAAAATTGTCAGGAATTCGCGTAAAATTACGTTGTAAAGTTATGGCCTCCATGTAACTACGCCAATGAACCTCAGAAATTCGTGGGAAATCATCATTTTATAATTATGGTCTTCATGTACGATTACGCCGAAGAATTATAAGAGTATACTTAAAATCACATCACATTGCGCATTTATTTTTACAACAGTAGTGAGTGGTGTAATTTTACATCCAGTCTGTAAAATTCTTGTCGTTATCACTGGTCACAAAACTACATGAAGATGCTTGTAAATTACACGAATACTTTTTTTAGTGTAGGGTAAAGTTGACTACACACTTATTATGCGTGTAAAAAATGTCGGCGTCTTTGGCGGTGCGGTAAAAATCAAAAACGCTGACATTTTTTACACGCATAATAAGTGTGTAATCAACTATACCAAGTAAGTGCAGTATCAGATTATAGATACTTGATATACGGTTAATCGGCACTAAATCTGTCTAGCCGATATGATATAGGTACAGATTTATTTATATTTAAGATATGACTAACCTTGGCATATCTACTAATGGCTATGAGTCCCACTACATAGAATTTACCTAAGTTTATAATGAATACTAACCTAGCTCTTGTAATATTAAAAACAAATGTATTTATTAGATTAGTGGAATCGGTTCATTAGTAATAGGGCCGGTTTTGGAGGGACCACATGCGAAAGGAGTAGACGACGCCGCGCCGTGTCATGACCAGTTTTCGTAGGAATAAAAAATCCGATGTGTCAGCAGATACCTTCTCATTCGTGGTGAGAGAAACACGGCGAACCGGGCGTATAATTACAGAAAATGCAAATAAATACAGTAAAAGTCACTCGCCTTTATATCTGCTCTATTTGATACAAACGATGCAAGGGGGGTGGGCAAAGGGCGTAATTCCCCCCTCCCCCCAGGGCAAGAATATCAAAACAGTTTTTTCTATGTCGCTTTTTTTTTCGAGTAAAATTTTGAGATGAGGACATTTTTTTTGGATTTTCTCCCCGTCCCGCTCATCAGTTTTAAGCTGAGAAATTTTTTTGATTTTCTCCCCCTCCACCCTCATCAATTTTTCATATACCCCTACACCCTCATCAATTTTTCATATACCCCTACAAAAAAAATTATTTACACCCTTGAAACGATGTTTATTGTTTATGTTATAAAATGGCTTTATTTACTTACCTTAGATAGACCAGGCTAGATAAGGTTTGGACAACAACATAATTCGTTACAGCAAACTGATAGTGGAATATTGTCAAACATATCATAACTAATGAAGGAAAAATAATCCGAACCACCTGCGATTATCTGGGGGGAAATGGGATGGGCTTTTAGGGGGGAAAAACGGTTTTTTGCGATTTCTGGCTTAACTACGCGTCCTATCGTTAAGTTAAAGTTAAGTTAAGTTAAATACAAAAGTTGTAAGTAATAAAGAGGTCTACAACTTTTGCGGAGAGCATTTTTGTCCTAACTTCAAAATTTTTCGAGATACACGCAAAAAATCCCTTTTTCGGTTTTTTATTTTTTTCTTCCACAAAAATAATCCGATTTAGCTCCAACTTGGTGAAAATATACCTTTTGGTGTCCCACATAAGCACTATTTTTTTGCAGCAGAATAATTAGCTGTTGTTGTTTAATTCAATTTAAAAAAAAAAATTGAAATTTTCAACTGCGATTCCTCATAAAAGTAGTTGTCCGATAGGGTTCGGACAGGGCTCATTTTTTTTGTTTTTACTTCAACTTTCAATGAAGTAAAAAAAACCGCTGCCCAAGGAATCACTACTTGCACATCCAGATTCTCTATCCAAGTCACTCAAAACGAAAAAACTTTGTATGTGAAAATAATTGTTTATGGAACTTTAATAATATAATATTTGAAATCCTGTACCCCAAAAACCCATAAAACGATACCCCACATCGGTAGTGGGGTGGGGTGGTAATGGGGGGTGGATGAAGTAAAAAAAATATTTTGAGGTTTCTGGTTCCTGTACATACACTAAATCACATTTTTTTTTCATCCCCTTTAATAAGGAGGTGAGGGTGGTAATGGGGGTGGCTAATGCCAAAAAATTTTTTTGAGACCTTAGCTTCTCTTATATATACTAAATACCAATTTCATGGACTCTTACCTGCTTGATTTACCCATTTACCCCAAATTTACCCCAATTTACCCCCCAACCCTTCGACGGAACAAGATGAAAATATAATTAGTTCTAGATCTCGTTAAAGTACATATGTGTACCAAATTTCAAGTCAATATCTTAAACGGTTCCAGAGTAAACGTGCGCACAAAAAAAAGTTACAGACAGACAGACCGACAGACAGACAGACAGACAGACCGACAGACAGACCGACAGACAGACAGAAATTTTGTTTTCGCTCAAACTTAAAATCTCGACGTTTCATGACATTTTAAGCCTATTTGGACAATAAAAATTTTTTAAAAATTTTTTGTCGTTACTATACTTCCACTGGACGTGGAAGTATATACTGCAATGGGAAAAATTGCTGGAAAATCGAAAATTCTAAATTCTAAATTCTAAATTCTTTTTTCGTTATATGTTTTATAATTATTGTCAAAAATTTGTTATTATTTATTGAAATTAATATAATTTTGTAATATCAATGTATGCTACAAACAATAAGTAAAATAATTAATAATTAGTTACATTCCTCAACACATTTGAATTATTAAACAAACAAAAAAGTATGATCTTGATTTCTATGCCTTCTATTGTAACGGTATTGGTAAGGCGTATAAATGACCGCATTTTTATTTATTTAATAATCTAAATATATTTACTTTTAAATTTGATTGTTAATAACTGTTAAATTGTAAAAATTGGTAAAAATTGCTTTGTTAATTACTTCCACGTCCAGTGGAAGTATAGTAACGACAAAAAAATTTTTAAAAATTTGTATTGTCCAAATAGGCTTAAAATGTCATGAAACGTCGAGATTTTAAGTTTGAGCGAAAAAAATTTCTGTCTGTCTGTCGGTCTGTCTGTCTGTAACTTTTTCCTGTGCGCACGTTTACTCTGAAACCGTTTAAGATATTGACTTTTGAAATTTGGTACACATATGTACTTTAACGAGATCTAGAACTAGATTATATTTTCATCTTGTTCCGTCGAAGGGTTGGGGGGTAAATTGGGGTAAATTTGGGGTAAATGGGTAAATCAAGCAGGTAGGAGTCCATGAAATTGGTATTTAGTATATACAAGAGAAGCTGAGGTCTCAAAAAAAATTTTGGCATTAGCCACTCCCATTACCACCCCCACCTCCTTATTAAAGGGGATGAAAAAAAAAATGTGATTTAGTGCATATACAGGAACCAGAAACCTCAAAATATTTTTTTACTTCATCCACCCCCCACTACCACCCCCCTATCACCACCCCCACCCCACTACCGATGTGGGGTATCGTTTTATGGGTTTTTGGGGTAGAGGATTTCAAATATTATATTATTAAAGTTCCGTAAACAATTATTTTCACATACAAAGTTTTTTCGTTGTGAGTGACTCGGATAGAGAATCTGGATGTGGAAGTAGTGATTCCTTGGGCAGCGGTTTTTTAATTATTAAACATAATATAAATATTTTTTTGTAAAAATAATAAATGTACTTTTTAATACATGATTTCAATATATTTACATTTTGTAGTAAACATACAATTAATAATAATAATAATAATAAAAATAATGATAATAATAATAAAATGGCTTTGTTTAGGAATAAAATTACAGCATATTCCTAAACTAAGGAGAAGTCTAGCTTAATAGCTACTCAACTTAACCTTTTACATTATAATAATTTAAGTATGTAGAGTTTATGTCGATTAATAAATGTGTATATTATTAAAAAAAAAACGTCAAATAACATTTATATATTTAAATTTTAATTGTTTGGGAGATAATTTTAGAACGGCAACATCTTTCCATTATTTTTATTAGCTGTCAAATATTTGCCCCATCACATCAAGTGTGCCGCAACGATCGGTTTTAGGACCCGTTTTGTTCTTAATCCATACTGCCGATATGGTCCAACATATCAATTATGGTAAAGTCCAATGTTATGCTGATGATACTCAATTGTTTTATAAATTTCCTTCTGAAAACACAATAAATATTTGTGATTTAATGAATTCGGGCTTAGACTCTATTCATAATTAGGAAGTTTCCATTTTTCTCATTTTCTCGTAATAAATAGTCGTAAAAATCTAAAAAATATCTGTAATTTTTTTTTTAAATTATCTCTATAAATAAAAAAGTTATGGTCCTTCCAAGTTTAAAATGCTACGATCATCTGGGCTGAGGCTCGATTGCGTCACAATACATGATTCCGCCAACAGCGAGCGGGCGCGGGCACCTTTATACTCGCTGGCAGGCACCGGCAGTTTATAGCCAGCTTGCATTTGAGAGCCGAAAAAATTGCTAAAACATGCAATTTTGGCACGATCATATTTTTAGAAAAATACCATTGGGACGGCCGTATGATGTAGCGACGTAAAGAGGAAGTCTTCTAGATAAACCTGATCGTAAATTGAACGGCGAAATTCGAAAAGTCGGCTCGGCACGAACGAATCAAAAGTTACATTTTGTGACACTTCGTGACATTTCGTGACATTTCAGAAAATCGAGCACATACACTAAATAAAGGGAACATACGGCGGGCCGCCGGCATGGCAAGTCAGCGCGTTATGTATTGTGACGTCACGGTGGACTTCAGCCGAGGCGAAGTATTCAAATAAGAAATTGAATAAGTTCGTGAGTTTTTCAGATACCGAGATAATTTTTTTTTGTTTGACTAGTTATCTGAAAGACTACTAAATGAGGTTGAATGTACATGGTATTTCTAAAATAGGAAACTTCCTAATTATGCTAATCAAAACAGTCTTAAACTAAATGCCACCAAAAGTGCAGTATTGTGCTTTACTTCTAATAAAACACGGGAATACACGAAGGCAAATCTAAAGATCGCTATCAATGGGCCATACTTGCCCTTTCTAAATGAAGCAAAAAATGTAGGTCTTATTTTTGACTATAAGATGCGTTTCACGGAGCATGTGGCAGTTTTGATTGATTTTGATTGATTTACCAGCGTGCGGTATGCATTGCTGCCACTCCCAGGGTTATACAGCTGGGCCTGCTACGTCCACGCTGGGTTGAACTAAGGTCATGCTTGTTGTCAGCAGCGACAGCCACATGGCGCATGGTAAAGGAATATGGGATGGGAGGTAAAGGTATTTAGGAGATGCGTTACCGCATTGTGTCGTGAGGGAGCGTTTAAGCTCCCTTTTTTGTGTTTTTGGTTCTGGGCATCTGCCTCTTCTGAATCTTCGTGTGAAATATGTGCTGTGTCTTGATATGGAGTGTTTATGATCCTCCTTTTGTGTTTCTGCTTCTTCAAATCTTCTTTTGCTGAGTCTTCTGATTCCTCTGTTCCTTCCTCCTTCTGTTTCCGATGGTGGGCTGGATTTGGGTCATGCTTGTTGTCAGCAGAGAGAGCCACATGACGCATGTTTTTTTTTCTCGCTTTTCTTTCCTAGTTTGTTTATGATTCTCTAGATTGTTATTTTCCACGTATAACATGGTCTCCCTATTTTTAGTTTGCTGCTGTTCAGTGTTACCGCTTTCTTCTGCTGTCCTTTTTGCTTTAACCTTCTCGATCCTTGCCCTTATCTCTCTGCTTACCAGGATATGGTCTTTTGCTCCATGTATTTCTTATTGTTAAGTCAAACATGTGTGTTAGGTTTTTCAGCGCGTTTCCATTTTTGTTAGGCCATGTGTGGTGTATATGTGCATTGAAGTCTCCTAATAGTATAATGGACGTTTTTCTTGATTTTTCATAACGTTGGTGTGTGCCGGTTTTTTCTTTCTAACTGATGCCTTAATGCTCCATATAGACAGTCCTCTCTTCGGTTATTACTGATTTCTTTTTCCTCTTTTCTCCGATTACACTGCTATATATATATTGTGACGTGTTTCCACCCTTAGGAAACTACCCCTTGCAAATTTCGTGGGTTCCAAAAATTATAACAAGAGATGTCCACTAACACACTTTATTAAATATTTACTGGATACTTCACAATACTATTATTTACACTTTACTGACTAAAAATCACAATGTTTATCACTTTGTTTATCTTTGAAGTCTTAACCTCACTTTCTATACTTTCTGAACTTCTGAACTACTCGCTGAGAATGCGGTCGGTCTTTTATACCTAAAAATGACAGATCTCGATTTTTCTGTGATGACGCCACCATTCTCTAGATAATTCCAGATGTCACCAGAACTAACTTCTGGTAGGTTTCTCAAGTAGGTGCAAATACACTACATTCATTCAGACATTCGATCTGTTGAAGTCTGCCTACTTTTTAGTAACATAACCTTAAATTTTAAGGGGTGCAACATATTACACTGCCCCCTCCTTAAGCCTGAACGTCCCGGTCAGGCAATTCAGCCTCTTTCACATACTTCGCCAGTCTATCCAAGTGTACGATCTTCATCTTGGACTTTTTGTTTCGTTGAATACGATAGACGACATCATTAATTCGGGTAATAACAGTATAAGGTCCTTCCCAAGGAGGTTGAAGTTTCGGTGACTTCCCTTTCTTCCGCTGTGGGTTGTACAGCCAAACCAGATCTCCTGCCTTGAACCCTTCTGAACTACCCTTACGGTCGTATCGAGCCTTCATTCGGTCACTGGCTATGGTGATTTGGTCTCTAACCAGCTCATGAACATTTCTTAGCCGTTCACTCATTTCATCCACATAGCTGTTCACAGGAAGCTGTTCTCCGCCTGGTGTTCCGAAAATCAAATCACACGGCAGTCTGATCTCATGTCCAAATACTACACGGGCTGGTGTTTGTTTTGTAGACTCGTGGATAGCAGCTCTGTATGCCATGAGGAAGAACGGTATGTGGAGATCCCAATCGCGTTGATTCTTATGAACCACTTTAGAGAGATGTTCTTTCATGGTCTTGTTATGTCGTTCCACCATTCCATCTGATTGCGGGTGAAGGGCTGTTGTCCGTGTCTAAAATAAAAAGTCCCTCCCGTTGTGGGTATGCTAGCACAGGAGCAGTACATAAAATTGCCTTCAATTTTCTCCATGCCGTTTCACATTCCGGTGTCCACTGGTACTGCACTTTCTCTTCTGTCAGCCGGTGCGCGGTGTAGTGGCTTCGCAATTTCTGCAAACCCTTCCACAAAGCGCCTATAATAAGTGCAGAGGCCAAGGAAGCTCCGTACTTCATGAACGTTAGATGGTCTTGGCCAATCTCGTACAGCAGAAATTTTGTCGGGGTCTGTTTGTATTCCATCCGAAGACACCACATGACCAAGAAATTTGACTTCTTTCTGGAATAGCAGGCACTTCTTCGGGTTCAACTTCAGATGGGCATTCCTCACTCGCCTAAATACTTCTTGAAGATTTTTCAAATGTTCTGTAAAATCCTGTCCCATAACAAGCACGTCGTCAAGGTAAACCAGGCACGTCCTCCAGGTTAGCCCTCGCAGTACGAATTCCATCAATCTTTCAAAGGTAGCTGGCGCATTGCAAAGTCCAAAAGGCATCACAGTAAATTGATAAAGACCACTGCCTGCTGAAAACGCTGTCTTCTCCTTATCATCAGGATGAAGCCCCACTTGCCAGTATCCACTCCTAAGGTCTAACGTAGAAAACCATCGTGAGCCTGCCAACGTGCTTAACGTGTCGTCAATTCGTGGTAATGGGTAACTGTCTTTCTTCGTGACATCATTTAATTTTCGATAATCGACACAAAATCTTAATGTTCCGTCCTTCTTGGCAACCAAAACTACTGGCGATGACCAGGGACTCGTCGACTCCTCAATGACTCCATCTTGTAGCATCTTGTCTATCATTGCCGAGGCATCTTCTTGTTTTGCTAATGGAAGCCTCCTAGGTGGTTGTCGAATAGCGGGTGAGTCGCCAGTATTTATCCGATGCTGGACTATGTCTGTTTTTGTAAGGGCCTCTGTATTCTTGGTAAATACTGAACTTTCCTTTTCTAGGAACTTGATTGCCTCCCTTCGTTCATCCTCAGATAAATGCTCCAACTGGGTAGTCAGCAAGGTCAAAACTTCCTGGTCTATTTTCATAGATGAACTTCTTCCCTCTGTTTGTTCCTCGCACCTCGCTACCCATGTGACCGGTTCATAGGAGCCAATCGGTTTGCCTTTCTTAATTGTCACAGAGTGGGAATTTAAATTAACGACTCTAATTGGGATTTTGTCTTTAGTCCGGGTTAAGGTTCTCGCTACAATAATATTGGGTAGAGACTTAATCGATTCGTCATCTTCAACTAGGCCAACACGGTACCCTCCAGGATTTCCTTCTAAGGCAGCATCGATCATTTGTTCTGAATGAGCAGGAATCTTGATTGTCTGTGTTGTTAACAACCTTGCTTTATGGAATTGGTCATCTGCGGTTGCCAGAATAAATTCCTCATTTCCAATTTTTAAGACTCGCTCCCCTACGTCAACAATAAATCCCTGCTCTCCCATGATGTCTAGACCCAAAATGAAATCATCCATAATGTCAGCCACAATGACCTTGTAATTGAACCTCAACCGTCCAACCTGCAGTTCCAAGTTGACCTCTCCATGGACCGCAGCCCTGTCCCCCGCGGCTGTCCGAATGATTACTCCATTTTGCTTCTTGTCAATCTGCAAGCCTGATATAAACCCTGGCCGCACTATTGATGGCGTAGCACCGGTGTCAATCGTAAACACGCATTTTCTTCCATTCACATATCCTTGCAACAACAGACTACTTGGTATTCTTTGGAGCTGGGAAATCTTTATTTCTCTGGGGGCACCGCATTCCCTAGCCAGCACAGCCCCCTTGGTGCTGGCTATCTTTAGTTTTCCTGCTTCTCTTCTACATTCACAGCATTTACTCGACTCTCCGAGTTCTGTTGTCGACAGTCCTGTTTCATATGTCCAACCTTGCCGCAGTTGAAACATTTAATACCTCCGCTCGGCTTTCCTCTATTTTGTTGTTTTTCTTGCTTTCCGAGGCCATCCAATTTATCGCATAATTTGGTGAATATTTCCTGCATCTCAGTCAGCAAGGGGTTCTGGTTCATTTCTGGTTGCGATTCTTCGAGAGTCACAGCTCGCACTCTCGACCTTGGAGTATCCCTGTAAGCGGCTTCTACTTCGAGTGCACGCTACTACTTTGGTGTCTCGTCAGCCTCAGAACTCGCCTGACCTCTTCGTCCCTTATACCATCTAAAAAGGCCCCCACAGCTAATTGTTCCTGGAATTCTTTAGGGGCACTCGGATACGCCAGGTGTGCCAGTCTCTCTATCGCAGCTTCGAATTCCTGTAAACTCTCTCCAGCCTTTTGTGTTCGTGATTTTAGCTGGGCTTGGTATACTTGGGCGAGATGTTGGTCGCCATATCTCAAGTCCAATGCAGCTTCCAAGACTTTGAAGTCCCTTTGTTTATCCACTGGGATAGTCTGAAGCAACTCTGAGGCCTGGCCCCTTAACGCCAGAATTAATGCCATGGCCTTTTCCTCGTTATCCCAGTTGTTCGCACATGCTGCTGCTTCAAACTGCCTCTTGTAAGTCGTCCAGGAACTTTGGCCGTCAAAAGAAGGAGGTTTTAGTCGCTGACCTGATGATACCACCTGCTGGCTTCCTCTATCTCTCAACTGTCGTTTAAGCCGGTCTATTTCTCCTTTGACTTCTTCTTCGAACTTGTTTACTTTTTCTTTAACTTCATTTACCTCCCCTTTGACTTCACTTACTTCCTCCTTGATTTCACTCTTTAGTTCTTCATTGGCAGAAATGATTGCGTCCTGTTGTGTTTTTATTTGATTGCTCAGAATTTTCCTTAATTCTTCCTGGCGTTTTTCTTGTTCTTCTTTTTGCATCCGGGATTTCAGCTGAGCCTGGTATAATGGGGCAAGGTGTTGATCGCCATACCTCAAATCTAATGCAGCTTCCAAGACTTTGAAGTCCCTTTGTTTCTCAACTGGGATGGTTTGGAGTAACTCTGAAGCTTGGCCCCTTAGTGCTAGAACTAATGCCATGGCCTTTTCCTCATTATCCCAATTGTTCGCACACGCTGCTGCCTCAAACTGCCTCCTGTACGTCGTCCAGGAACTTTGGCCATCAAAAGAAGGAGGTTTTAGTCGCTGTCCTGATGATACCACCTGCTGGCTTCCTCTATCTCTCAACTGTCGTTTAAGCCGGTCTATTTCTCCTTTGACTTCTTCTTCGAACTCACTCATCTTTTCTTCAAACTGATTTACTTTTCCTTTTACTTGACCGACTTCGTCTTGACTTCACCTACTTTTTCTTCTACCTTGTTTATCTCTTCTTTGACTTCACTCTTGACAGAAATGATTGCGTCCTGTTGTATTTTTATTTGATCGCTCAGGATTTTCCTTAATTCCTCCTGGCGTCTTTCTTCCAAGTCTTCCATTATTTTTCTGAGTTCGTCTTTTTCCTCTTGACGTTGTCTTTCTTGCTCCTCTTTCTCCTCTTGTTGTCGTATCTTCAGGTCCTCCATCATTTCTCTTAATTCGGCCCTTTCTTCTTGACGTCTTCTTTCTTGCTCTTCTTTTTCTACTTGACGTCTTCTTTCTTGCTCTTCTTTTTCTACTTGACGTCGCTTTTCTTGTTCTTCTTTGTCTTCCTGCCGTTGCTGTGCCATCATTTTTTGGAACTGTTCTAATAAGTCCTGTATTTGTTTATCGGATGCCATACTTCTTGTTGTTACGGGCATACGATGAAATTAAAATAAAATAAATTTAACTGTCACGTCAATATCGGTAATGGAACTTTCCAGAAAAATCTCGAAACAGCACGAAAAAGTCTTATCCAGAGTCTTTTGTCACTATCCAGTTCAGAGAATTTAATAATCTCCACTAATGTCCAAATAGAAAAGTTCTAGTAATTTCCACGCACTAACACAAAAAATGAGTCTTTTTCAGTGTCTCTATCACTACTCAGTTTAAAGGGTTTAATACTTAACACTATTTTTCTGTCCACAAATAACCCTTGAACAATGTCCAGTAAATTAGTCCTGTGTTAGCACTAAACCGCGAGAATACTTCTCGAACACTCCAGCACAACTTCAGAGCTCCTCTTGTCATAAAATTCCGCTTTCTGACACCTATTTGTGACGTGTTTCCACCCTTAGGAAACTACCCCTTGCAAATTTCGTGGGTTCCAAAAATTATAACAAGAGATGTCCACTAACACACTTTATTAAATATTTACTGGATACTTCACAATACTATTATTTACACTTTACTGACTAAAAATCACAATGTTTATCACTTTGTTTATCTTTGAAGTCTTAACCTCACTTTCTATACTTTCTGAACTTCTGAACTACTCGCTGAGAATGCGGCCGGTCTTTTATACCTAAAAATGACAGATCTCGATTTTTCTGTGACGACGCCACCATTCTCTAGATAATTCCAGATGTCACCAGAACTAACTTCTGGTAGGTTTCTCAAGTAGGTGCAAATACACTACATTCATTCAGACATTCGATCTGTTGAAGTCTGCCTACTTTTTAGTAACATAACCTTAAATTTTAAGGGGTGCAACATATTACAATATATCAGTGTAATCGGAGAAAAGAGGAAAAAGAAATCAGTAATAACCGAAGAGAGGACTGTCTATATGGAGCATTAAGGCATCAGTTAGAAAGAAAAAACCGGCACACACCAACGTTATGAAAAATCAAGAAAAATGCCCATTATACTATTAGGAGACTTCAATGCACATATACACCACACATGGCCTAACAAAAATGGAAACGCGCTGAAAAACCTAACACACATGTTTGACTTAACAATAAGAAATACATGGAGCAAAAGTCAAACTTGCATTGACACTTGGAGTAATGGAAGCTCAATCACACAAATAGACCATATCCTGGTAAGCAGAGAGATAAGGGCAAGGATCGAGAAGGTTAAAGCAAAAAGGACAGCAGAAGAAAGCGCTAACACTGAACAGCAGCAAACTAAAAATAGGGAGACCATGTTATACGTGGAAAATAACAATCTAGAGAATCATAAACAAACTAGGAAAGAAAAGCGAGAAAAAAAAAACATGCGTCATGTGGCTCTCTCTGCTGACAACAAGCATGACCCAAATCCAGCCCAGCATCGGAAACCGAGGAATCAGAAGACTCAGCAAAAGAAGATTTGAAGAAGCAGAAACACAAAAGGAGGATCATAAACACTCCATATCAAGACACAGCACATATTTCACACGAAGATTCAGAAGAGGCAGATGCCCAGAACCAAAAACACAAAAAAGGGAGCTTAAACGCTCCCTCACGACACAATGCGGTAACGCATCTCCTAAATACCTTCACCTCCCATCCCATATTCCTTTACCATGCGCCATGTGGCTCTCGCTGCTGGCAACAAGCATGACCTTAGTCCAACCCAGCGTGGACGTAGCAGGCCCAGCTGTATAACCCTGGGAATGGCAGCAATGCATACCGCACGCTGGTAAATCAATCAAAATCAATCAAAACTGCCACATGCTCCGTGAAACGCATCTTATAGTCAAAAATAAGACCTACATTTTTTGCTTCATTTAGAATGGGCAAGTATTGCCCATTGATAGCGATCTTTAGATTTGCCTTTGTGTATTCCCGTGTTTTATTAGAAGTAAAGCACAATACTGCACTTTTGGTGGCATTTAGTTTAAGACTGTTTTGATTAGCATAATTAGGAAGTTTCCTATTTTAGAAATACCATGTACATTCAACCTCATTTAGTAGTCTTTCAGATAACTAGTCAAACAAAAAAAAATTATCTCGATATCTGAAAAACTCACGAACTTATTCAATTTCTTATTTGAATACTTCGCCTCGGCTGAAGTCCACCGTGACGTCACAATACATAACGCGCTGACTTGCCATGCCGGCGGCCCGCCGTATGTTCCCTTTATTTAGTGTATGTGCTCGATTTTCTGAAATGTCACGAAATGTCACGAAGTGTCACAAAATGTCACTTTTGATTCGTTCGTGCCGAGCCGAATTTTCGAATTTCGCCGTGCAATTTACGATCAGGTTTATCTGGAAGACTTCCTCTTTACGTCGCTACGTCATACGGCCGTCCCAATGGTATTTTTCGAAAAATATGAACGTGCCAAAATTGCATGTTTTAGCAATTTTTTCGGCTCTCAAATGCAAGTCCGAATTCATTAAATCACAAATATTTATTGTGTTTTCAGAAGGAAATTTATAAACAATTGAGTATCATCAGCATAACATTGGACTTTACCATAATTGATATGTTGGACCATATCGGCAGTATGGATTAAGAACAAAACGGGTCCTAAAACCGATCGTTGCGGCACACCTGATGTGATGGGGCAAATATTTGACAGCTAATAAAAATAATGGAAAGATGTTGCCGTTCTAAAATTATCTCCCAAACAATTAAAATTTAAATATATAAATGTTATTTGACGTTTTTTTTTTTAATAATATACACATTTATTAATCGACATAAACTCTACATACTTAAATTATTATAATGTAAAAGGTTAAGTTGAGTAGCTATTAAGCTAGACTTCTCCTTAGTTTAAGAATATGCTGTAATTTTATTCCTAAACAAAGCCATTTTATTATTATTATCATTATTTTTATTATTATTATTATTAATTGTATGTTTACTACAAAATGTAAATATATTGAAATCATGTATTAAAAAGTACATTTATTATTTTTACAAAAAAATATTTATATTATGTTTAATAATTAAAAAACCGCTGCCCAAGGAATCACTACTTCCACATCCAGATTCTCTATCCGAGTCACTCACAACGAAAAAACTTTGTATGTGAAAATAATTGTTTATGGAACTTTAATAATATAATATTTGAAATCCTCTACTCCAAAAACCCATAAAACGATACCCCACATCGGTAGTGGGGTGGGGGTGGTAGTGGGGGGTGGATAAAGTAAAAAAATATTTTGAGGTTTCTGGTTCCTGTACATACACTAAATCACAATTTTTTTTCATCCCCTTTAATAAGGAGGTGGGGGTGGTAATAGGGGGGGCTAATGCCAACAATTTTTTTGAGACCATAGCTTCTCTTGTATATACTAAATACCAATTTCATGGACTCTTACCTGCTTGATTTACCCATTTACCCCAAATTTACCCCAATTTACCCCCCAACCCTTCGACGGAACAAGATGAAAATATAATCTAGTTCTAGATCTCGTTAAAGTACATATGTGTACCAAATTTCAAGTCAATATCTTAAACGGTTCCAGAGTAAACGTGCGCACAAATAAGTTACAGACAGACCGACAGACAGAAATTTTTTTTCGCTCAAACTTAAAATCTCGACGTTTCATGACATTTTAAGCCTATTTGGACAATAAAAATGTTTAAAAATTTTTTTGTCGTTACTATACTTCCACTGGACGTGAAAGTAATTCTTTATTTGAAACGAAATGCTTTAAAAACAATTTTCGTCTGCACGACTATTTTTTTTTTTATTCTTTCAAATACAAATATTTACATCTTATTATTACTTTTATCTGAAATGAATATGACGCTCCATCTGTTTGTGTTCCAAATAATGCTATTAGTTATTTCACTCAAGTGAATGGGAGATCGGTGTTAACGGATTTATTTGGTTTGGCCGTAATTTATGCCCTCGCCCGCTTGGGACCGCCCGACCCTAAATTCTAAGAAATTTGGTACTTCTTACCCTCAAGATTCCAACAAAAGGTGATAACATACTAGCCTAGTGGGCTTGTTAATTAGAAATCATGCGCTTGTTATTATAAAAATTAATTAAAGACACTTATTAATATTGAAATGATTAATAGTATCATGGCAGCGTTGATGTGCTACTAAATTTGATCGTCAATTGAAGTCAAATTAAAAGTGTTTTGTGCCAAATTAAATCAAATTAATTGGTATACCTAAAACTTGAACTGTGATTAAAACTGTGTATAAATATCTGTGTTACAACAAATTAAAAAGAAAGACAATAAAAATGTAAACAAACAGCAACAACATTCTTATCTTATCAGCTTGGGCGCGAAAAGTTTATTCTCGCTAAAGGATACCACACACTATAGGATACATATTAATTAATCGATTGTGATTACTAATTCAATGGATAGTCCAGATGGAAAATGTAGTAAATGTAAATTACCAACTAATCCAAATGATAATTTAATTACGTGTGGTGGAAAATGCAATAACCATTTTCATATCAAATGTGTGAATTTGGCAACAAAAGATTTTGGACTGGTTCAAAATTGTAAAAATTTGAAATGGTTTTGTGATAATTGTTTGCTGCATTTTGAACTTATTTTAAATTTTAGAACGGAAATTGCAAGTATTAAAACACAAGTTACTAGTGAGTTAAATGAATTCAGAAACATCATTAATAATCGTTGCACCGATCTATTTGAAAACTGTTCAGAAACGAATAAAAAAAGCTACGCCAATGTGGCTGCAGGAGAAGTTGTAATAATTAAACCTAAAACTAAACAAGAATGTAAAAAAACGAAAGAAGCTATACAAAAAAATCTTAAACCAGCTGCATTGGAGGTGGGTATCACCCAGATGAAAGAAATTAAAGAGGGAGGTGTTGTAATAAAGTGTAAAACTAAGGACGAACAGGAGAAAATAAAGAAAGCAGCAGAAAAGAAATTAACTAAAAACTATCAAATTACTGCACCTGATCTAAAAAATCCATGCATAAAAATAATAGATATTGAAGAAAAATATGGCAGTGAAGATTTATTAAATTGTATAAGGAAACAAAATACATTCCTAAATCATGATTTAATGAAAATGGAAGTAAGAATTATTAAACAAATGAGAACAAGGTACATGGCCATAATCGAATGTGATCCTCTCACATTTAAAATGATCTTAAATGAACAACATTTATATATAAACTGGTCGAGATGCAGAGTATTTGAATATGTCAGTGTATTCAGATGCTTCAAGTGTGGAGGATTTAATCACCATGGAGAAAATTGCTCAAGTGAGGAAAAATGTCTAAAATGTTCTAATAGTGATCATAAAGCAGAGGAGTGTGTTAATGACTTAATATGTGCTAACTGTGTAGAGGTAAACCAAAAATTTAAACTTGATTTTAAAGTTAACCATTTCATATTTGATAAATTATGTCCTGTGTATCTAAAAAAAGTAGAAATGGAAAAACAAAAAGTTAAACAATTAAATAACGAATAGCAATCAGTAAATAATAGCTTTACAAATTATTCTAGGAAAAAAAGGTGTTGTCAAAAACTAAAAATTTTACATCAAAATATTCAGTGTGTTAGAAATAAGATTGAAGAATTAGAGATTTATTTAAATTTTCATGATATTGACATTGTATGCCTTACAGAACACTGGCTTGCACCAGCAGAAGCTGATGCGATAAAAATAGATGGATATAAGAGGGCGTCAATTTTTTGTAGGCAAGAGTATAAGAATGGAGGTGTGGTTATTTTTTGCAAAAATAATGTTAAATTCAAAATTAAAGAATTGTCATACGTTCTAGAATCTTCAATAGAAAAAGTGATTGAGCTGGTCGGTATTGAATTAAAGTCAGAGCAGAATACATTTATTATATTATCTATATATAGATCACCACAGAGCAATACCAATAATTTCTTTTTGACGCTAGATAGTGTTTTGAATAAAATTTGTAAAAACAATAATAAAGTCATTTTATGTGGAGACCTAAATATTGATTACCTTTCAGATTCTCCTATAAAAAAAGAATTATGTGACCTGTTACAGATATACAATGTTAATATGACTATAAATCAGCCCACAAGAATAACATTTCAGTCCAATACCTGTATTGATTATATGTGTACTAATTTCTGTAATTCTCCCCACCTAGTATGTAAAGTATTCAATGATGGTATATCAGACCATACTTCACAAATTCTGGAATTCGGTTTTTCAAATATAAACAGTGAAAGTGAACACAGGTATACAAGACTATATAATGATATAAATTATAAACATTTTTTTAATCATTTGTGCAATGAATCATGGATTGATATATATAATGCAAAAACAGCGGAAGAAGGATTTACAAATCTTATAAATACCCTAATTTACTACAACAATGTGTGTTTTCCTCTAACAAAAATAAATGTTCCTAAAACAAATGTAAACAAGGGGTGGGTAACAAAAGGTATAAAAGTGTCGTCACAAAAACTAAAAATTTTGCATCGAATTATGTCTCAAACAAATGATCCAGCTGATGTTAGTTTTTACAAGAAATATAAGAACATTTACAAGAAAGTTATAGTATCAGCTAAAAAACTTCATAACGATTTAGTTTACTCGCAAGCTACTAATAAGTCCAAAACTGTTTGGTCAATAATAAATAATAATCTAAATATCAACGAAACAAAAAATGGCATCAAACATATTAAAATTGATAACAATCTTATTAATGATCCTTACATCATTGCTCAACATTTAAATAAATATTTCGTTGATTTGCCAGTAAAACTAAACAACGAATTAAACGAAAATCTAGAAACAAACAACTTCATGCCATTACAGGAATATCCAACTTTATTTTTAGAACCTGTTACGGAATCGGAAATTTTCAATATTATAATGAACTTAAAAAATAGTAATTCTTCCGGTGTAGATAATTTAAGTTCTACTTTAATTAAAAAATCTATAGATTTTATTGTAGCTCCTATAACATTTTTGATAAATCTTTCTTTAGCTGAAGGTAATTTTCCCTCCATCTTAAAAACTGCAAAAGTTATTCCTTTATATAAAAAAGGCGACAATACATTACCTGAAAACTATAGACCAGTTGCAATCTTATCAACCATTTCTAAAATTATAGAGAGAGTTGTCTTTAACAGAATTGTAAATTTTGCAATAAAATATAAAATCCTTTCAGAGTCACAACATGGTTTTAGAAAAGGTCGTTCTACTGAAACTGCTATAATGGCGTTTTTGAACAAATTATATGATCATTTGGATAATAATGACAAATGTGTCGGTATATTCATGGACTTAAGTAAAGCCTTTGATTTAATAAATCATACATTACTTATTGAAAAGCTTGCAAAATATGGATTAAGGGGCAAAGTGAATAACTGGTTAGTTTCTTACCTATCGAGTAGGATGCAAGTAGTTGAGGTAAATAGGGTCAAATCAGAGAAATTAAAATTAAATTTTGGAGTTCCACAAGGATCAGTCCTTGGACCATTGCTTTTTCTGTTTTATGTTAATGATTTGCCTAATTTCTTTGAGGATTTTCTAATTATGTTTGCAGATGATAATTCGTATTTATGTTGCAAAAATACTTTTTCAGAGGCCATAAACAGTACACATACTAATATAACCAAATTTTCAAATTATTTTAAAGCAGATAAATTATTTTTAAATATCTCTAAAACTGTTTTTATCATTTTTTCACCTAGAACCTCCACGTATAACGAAAGTCACCTAATTAGAATTGAAGGAAAATCAATGGAACAAGTATCATCAACTAAATTTCTTGGCGTGCACTTAGATAATGCACTTAGTTGGGAACCACATATTGATTCATTAGCAAAGAAACTTGCTCCCGTTTGTTTTGCATTATATCGGTTAACACAAATCTCTGGTAGATCCACTGTTATGTCATATTAATATGCACATTTTGTTTCAAGAGCATCATATGGAATTATGTTTTGGGGTTGTTCACGTAATTTTGAAAGAATATTCAAATTTCAAAAGAAAGCAGTTCGTTACATAGCGGGTGTTTCTAAATATTCATCTTGTCGGAACATATTTAAAGACTTAAATGTATTAACTTTAGCATGTATTTATATTTTAGAAATAGTTCTGTATGTTAAGAAAAACTTACATATATTTCCGACTAATAATTTTAATCATACTTATAATACTCGTGAAAGAAACAACTTGAACACACCGTTACACAATTTATCAAAATTTGAGGAAAGCCCCAATTACATGGGGATTAAATTATATAATAAAATTCCGAACTCCATTCAAAACGTGAATAATATAAAATTATTTAAAAGCGAAATGATTAATTATTTGAGTAGTATGGGCTTCTATTCTATTGAAGAATATTTAAGTGCGTAGAATTTGATAGTTTTAAGTTTTATTTGTATTTATTGTATTTGTATTTTATATTTTTAATTTGTATTTATTGTTTTTGTAGTTTTTATTTGTATTTGTATTTATTTGCATTTGTGACTTATTGTAATTTTAAAACAGCAATCGCGACCAAGCATTGCTTTCATATAGGACTAGTCCTATACCTTTTGTAGGTCTTTTGGACAATAAAATTATTATTATTATTATTATTATTATTATTATCGTTCGTTGTTTTGGGATTCTCTCTTCAGGTGTTAATAGACGATGTCACTGCACTATAGGTACTATAATTTACTGCATAGACCAGAAGCACTGTAGAATTATTTGGTTTCCGTACCTAATCAAACACTAATATTTATAAAATTACTGAAAATGCCCGAGATATATATTAACTTTCAAACACATGCTATCCACTTATGCGAACTTAAATATATCTTCTACACTTAACTTTTAGATATTTTTATAGACAGCACTTGTGAGATGCGTCTGCTAGCATGGGCAGTCACACTAGCAATCTCACGGCGCATGTGGCAGTTTTATTAAAAAAAAAAAAAAAAAAAAAAAAACATTACGCATTGAAAATGTTAGCATGTGGCAGTTTTATTTAAAAAAATCGGCAGCTACTGGAAGCGGCTGGAACCTCCCCACCCGGTCAATCTTTGAAGCCGAAAAGAGCACTAAACAATATGAACGATCTCATTTAATTATATTTATTAAGTTGAAATATTTTTTTCGTATTAAATCAGAAAAAAAGTCTTGCGTTCGGTGGGATTTGGACCTAAGAACTTGAGTGTTAAATTTATAGTCTGCACAACATTAATATTTTATTCAATGTTTTTAATACAAATATATATCATCGGATTCTAGCCCGGGGCCAGCCAGACAACCACGGTGAACACCGCCGTGGCGAGTGTGAGGCTGGACGGGGTAGGTCCGGTTTGGCTTGGAGAAAAATAGAAAAGTAGCTCCTGTCTTATGTAGGCAGGCTTAAAGACTAGGTTAAAATTATAATGTGTCCACATGGACCTAAAATTAATATAAAAATAAACACAATTCTATAAAAACGTTCGTAGGCAAGAGCACTTAATAATTTTGATTATTGATACGGGAAACAACCTCGGAAACAACTAAACGAAAAAACCTGTTCGTTGGTAATGGGATGGATGGCCATCTTTGGAAAAAACCATATAACTCTTGGTGGACAGCTTCCCTGCCAGATGTAGCCAGGGTAGTGTTCATGATGGCTCGTTTAAGTTTGAGTTGGTATATTTTGTTTTATCTTTTGGCCTCGATCAATTTTTCACTAAATCGGCCGGGGAAGTGATAGCTGTCAAATTTTTGGTTCCAATGTTTCTCTGGGGAATTTGGTTTTTGAAAAATGTTTAGGTTGGTATCAATGTCTTAAAGTGTTTTTAGGTTATGTAGTACTATTTTTAGGTTATGTTGCCGGAAGAATTTTCGGCGGGATGCTGGAAGTAGCGGAAATAGTTTTTAAAATATAATGTCACTGTCACTTTTAAAGTTTTATTGGAAAAAACTCACAGAAAGCGTTCCGGTGGGGTTGCTTACACTTGTAGGGCTTGTCAGCGGTTCAGGATGGCCTCTCACACCATCCGTGGGCTTTATAAACGTCGAAAAAACTTGTAATCTCTCAACACACTAGCAGAGAACTTATACCACAAATGGACCCGTAGTATTTTTTGGGAATTTTCCTTTGAGTCCATTTAATAAAATTTGACAATTTTCTGAAAATTTGACATTTTTCTGAAAAGTTATATTTTTCCGAAAATTTGACATTTTTCTGGTGACATTTTTTCAAAAATTTGACATTTTTCTGAAGTGACATTACTCCGAAAATTTGACAATTTTCAAACATTTGACATTTTTCTGAAAGGTGACATTTCTTCGAAAATTTGACGTTTTTTCGAAAATTTGACATTTTTCTGAAAAGTGACATTTTTCCGAAAATTTGACATTTTCCCGAAAATTTGACATTTTCCTGAATTTTTGACATTTTTCTGAAAAGTGACATTTCTCGGAAAATTTGACATTTTTTCGAAAATTTGACATTTTTCTGAAGTGACGTTACTCCGAAAATTTGACAATTTTCAAACATTTGGCATTTTTCTGAAAGGTGACATTTCTTCGAAAATTTGACGTTTTTTCGAAAATTTGACATTTTTCTGAAAAGCTCGCTGAAAAGTGACATTTTTCTGAAAATTTTACATATTTTTAAAAAGTGACATTTCCCTGAAAATTTAACATTTTTTCGAAAATTTGACATTTTTCTGAAAGGTGACATTTCTTCGAAAATTTGACGTTTTTTCGAAAATTTGACATTTTCCTGAATTTTTGACATTTTTCTGAAAAGTGACATTTCTCTGAAAATTTGACATTTTTTCGAAAATTTGACATTTTTCTGAAGTGACATTACTCCGAAAATTTGACAATTTTCAAACATTTGGCATTTTTCTGAAAGGTGACATTTCTTCGAAAATTTGACGTTTTTTCGAAAATTTGACATTTTTCTGAAAAGTGACATTTTTCTGAAAATTTGACATATTTCTGAAAAGTGACATTTCCCTGAAAATTTAACATTTTTTCGAAAATTTGACATTTTTCTGAAAAGTGACATTTCTCCGAAAATTTGACGTTTTCCTGAAAATTTGACATTTTCTTAAAAATCTGACATTTTTCTGAAAAGTGACATTTCTCCGAAAATTTTACATTTCTTGGAAATTAAAAAAAAAAAAAATTCGTGACTCGTCTTGTAGAAATATTTTTTTGATATCATCATCAGTTCGCCTGTTATAAGAATTTTATGCTTTTACGACGTTATCAGAACGTAGGTGTATTTTTAATTCACTCGTATTCCATCCATCTACAATATTTCCACCTACGTTTCAAACTTTAATCGGATGTTTCCAGTTAAGTCGATATCTGCACCAGTTTCTAAGAATTTTTCTTATTTGTGACGTCATGTGACGTGGGTGTATTATTAATTCACTCGTAATCCGTCCGTCTACAATATTTATACCTACGTTTCAAATTTCAGTTCGATATCTTCAACCGTTCCCGAGTTATCAGCCGAAATCACTGAACACCTCTGTCATTATTAGAATATCACCCTGTACATTGCACTGCTTTGAGGACAAAACAAGTGAAATTTTTGTTTTTTAATTTTTTTCACGGAAACCAAATCGAAAAAGTGCAAATGTGATATATCGTTGAAATCGGAATTTTTACTGCTTTTCAATGGTTCAATTACAAATTGTAAGTAATCATAAAATAAACAACTTGTTGTGTCAAAACGGCACTAAACGTAATCCGATCTCAACCAAAACCTTTTCAGATCTTCTGGAGCACTAAAGAAACCCTCATGCAAAGTTTCATCCAAATCCGTTTAGTAGCTTCGCCGCTATCGTGCTAACATACATACACACACACACACACACACACACACACACACACAGACATTTTTCAAAAACAATTTTTTTGCGTTCCTGGGACCTCAAAACGTAAAGATTTGATGTTATCTCAATTTTCGATTTTGGACTAATTGTAGTAACCTCCCACAATTTTATTGTGGGGAGGTTAAAAGCATATTACGCATTGAAAATGTTATATTCTAATATAAGTATTTTAAATTTCGCAAAACGATGAAACCTCATTTCCTCTCTCTCCAAATTTTATAAGATAGCAATTCGTTTTATATGTGCAAATGTATGTGTATGTGGGTATATATACACATATTTGCCTTTTCTTAGTCTTTAGTTTTATGTTTAATTCTATACCATATGTTTAGCTTTGTTTTACTTAAAGTTAGACTTAAATTAGATTTAAATTATTATAATGTAAAAGGTTAAGTTGAGTAGCTATTAAGCTAGACTTAGTTTAGGAATATGCTGTAAATTTATTCCTAAATAAAGCCATTTTATTATCGTTATTATTTTTTTAAAATTTTTTGTTAAAAACCAGTCACCCTTCTCTGTGGTTCCGACCCTCACAGAGGGAAGCTGGTAGTACCGGCAGCCACTCCCCACACCCGTGGGGTAAGTGACTACTGGGTCCGGGAATCGTGTGCCCTGAGCAGACGTAATGAACCGAGGATGACGGCCTTCTGCATTCTGCCGGCTAAGACCTCTGCCGAATTTCGGCATGCCGGTATGATCTTAAGTTCTGAAAGCAGTGTGTGTCTCGTTCCACCGAGGGCTCCTATAATCAGTACCACTATCTTAACAGTATGGTCTGGATACAGTCTGCGGAGTTCGAAGAGCAGATCTCGATATTTTGTCCGTTTTTGTGCTGCCTTAAACAAAAAGGCTCCTATTCCTGCACTTTCATGGTCTCGGACCATGCAGAGGAGGGGATCCGAACTCCTGATGACCTTACAGGCTCCATCCAGAACCATCCTATTATGGAGACTCTCCAAACTCAAGAGTCCACGGCCTCCCCGATGTCGTGGGAGGTATAGCCGTGGAACGGACGATTTAGGATGCAAACTTCTATTGAGATGCATCTTCTTGCGGGTTCCTACGTCGAGTTGACGCAACTCCTCTCGAGTCCATTTCACTACTCCAAAGGAGTAGAGTAGGATCGGAACGGCAAGCATGTTGGTAGCAGACACCTTGTTCTTCCCCGACAGTTCTGAGGACCAGATCTGTCGGAGTCGGTGCTGATACTTGCCGCGGAGAGCGTTTTTCACTACACCCACTTCTTGGGTGGAGCGTTGCTCGACACCCAAGTAAGTGTACGACTCTCCGGCATCTAGATGATGTAAGATGCTTCCGTCAACGAGTTGCGCGTCCTCTCCGTAGTTCCCGCATCGTCCTCTCTTGAGATGGACCAGTGCACATTTGTCCAACCCGAACTCCATACCGACAGCCTGCGTGTACTCCTGTACCACCCTGAGGGACTGGTGTAGGTCCCTCTCTCCGGAGGCATAAAGTTTAAGGTCATCCATGTAAAACAGATGGGTGACCTTATGCCTCCTATCGCCGGGGGTACCGCAGTTGTATCCACGGGTTTTCCGGAGCGAAACGGATAATGGCAGTAGTGAGATGCAAAACAGAAGAGGGCTGAGGGAGTCTCCCTGAAATACTCCCCTTCTGAATGTTACCGACTCCGTCTGGACTCTATCGTTACCCGATGTAATGGTAAAGCGAGTCCTCCAGAGCGGCATCAGTTCTTCGATGCATCTCACTACGGGACCGGGTACCGCAAGACATCGGAGCAAGTGAACAATAAGCTCATGTGATGTCATATCAAATGCCTTGCAGTAGTCGATCCAGGCCATGGAGAGGTTCCGCTTATACTGCACGGAGTCCTGCGTGACACATCTGTCAATCAACAGGTTCTCCTTGCAGCCAGCGACACCTCTCTTCGACCCTCGTTGCTCATATATCCGTTCGTAAACCGGTTCAACTGCGTGGAGCACTCGCATGTACAAGATTCGCGTAAACACCTTGTAACATGCGTTTAAACAGGTTATCGGTCGGTAGTTCCAGCACTGTCCGCCCTTCAACCACCCAAGAAGGAATTTGCTGCTCCCCATTTAGCCAGGCATTAAAAATTCTGGCCAAATGGTGGTGGGTGCACGATAACTTTTTCCACCAAAAGTTATTTATCCCATCGGGACCTGGAGCAGCAAAGTTCTTAGAGCCCTCTAGAGCTCTTCGAACCTCTTCTGGGATTATTAGTTGGCACACTTCCTGTGGTTGTTGAAACCTTTGACAAAAGGTTTCAAAGTGTGCAAGGGCTGGAGAGTCTCGGTTGAGTGGAAGCTTCTCCTCGTAAAGCGTTTTCCAGAAGTTTTCCACCTGATCTACAATCGGCGGATTTTCTGCAACACGTGGAGGCGGTTCGAAAAGTCGTGAGGGCTTTTGGCGGAAGAGTTTATTTTCCACCAACCCCCTCGCCCGCCTCACTAGTAATTTTTTACAAACCACTAGCATCCGTATCCTGTCGAGACAGTGCTGTTTGGTGGTTGGCAGCACTGCCTCATTGAGTGTGTGATGGACGCGTCTTAAGTTGGCGGCTATTCGACGCACTTTAGGCGTGAACGGCCTATTGGCCGCCATATAGTCCATCACATATTGGATACGGGATGCGTGTTGCCTCGCCGACCGGATCTTGGCTTTCATCTTTTGTATGCGCCGCTATTATTATTATTATTATTATTATTATTATTATTATTTTTTTTTTTTTTTGTTTTTTTTTTTTGTTAAAAACCAGTCACCCTTCTCTGTGGCTCCGACCCTCACAGAGGGGAGCTGGTAGTACCGGCAGCCACTCCCCACACCCGTGGGGTAAGTGACTACTGGGCCCGGGAATCGTGTGCCCTGAGCAGACGTAATGAACCGAGGATGACGGCCTTCTGCATTCTGCCGGCTAAGACCTCCGCCGAATTTCGGCATGCCGGTATGATCTTAAGTTCTGAAAGCAGTGTGTGTCTCGTTCCACCGAGGGCTCCTATAATCAGTACCACTATCTTAACAGTATGGTCTGGATACAGTCTGCGGAGTTCGAAGAGCAGATCTCGATATTTTGTCCGTTTTTCCTCCTCCTTCAAGACAATGTTGTTCTCCGCGGGAGCCGAGAACTCCACGACAAACATTGTCTTGAGTTGATGGTCGAGGAGTACTACGTCAGGCTTGTTGGCTTGTATTTGCCTGACGGTGGGAAAAGAGTAGTTCCAATAAATTAGACACTTCTCATTTCCCACAACGGACTCAATATCCCCCGGAGCATAAGGCAGCACTGGTGTCTCGTCTATCCCATACGAGTGCCTTAGGTGATAATAAAGCACTCGTAATGCTCCGTCGTGCCTCTGGATATAGGCCGAGACTGCATATGTCGGACAAGCCGACAACAGGTGCATTAAAGTCTCTGGCGCCCTGCGGCAGGCCCTGCAGCTGACATCAGGGACCTCTATACCCATGACACGACTACGATAGACGAGGGTATTAAATACACCATCCTGGCAAGCCATTATGAATCCCTCGGTCTCAGACTTCAGCCCGGCTGACCTTAAGAAGGCAAAGGTCAGCCTTTCGGATAAGCCAAGGTTCTCTATATTTTTATAGAAAACTCCATGCATTGGCTTATCCGTGTGAAGCTGCAGAGAGATGTTGTGATCTGCAGCTTTAATTTGGGCTTTTCGTCGAGCAGGTTCCAACTCGGTGACAGAGTCGGGATTTACCCGCTCGACGTCGAAGGAGAGACCAAGTTCATCGGCTGCTCTTTGTGCTGCCTTAAACAAAAAGGCTCCTATTCCTGCACTTTCATGGTCCCGGACCATGCAGAGGAGGGGATCCGAACTCCTGATGACCTTACAGGCTCCATCCAGAACCATCCTATTATGGAGACTCTCCAAACTCAAGAGTCCACGGCCTCCCCGATGTCGTGGGAGGTATAGCCGTGGAACGGACGATTTAGGATGCAAACTTCTATTGAGATGCGTCTTCTTGCGGGTTCCTACGTCGAGTTGACGCAACTCCTCTCGAGTCCATTTCACTACTCCAAAGGAGTAGAGTAGGATCGGAACGGCAAGCATGTTGGTAGCAGACACCTTGTTCTTCCCCGACAGTTCTGAG